>CM053581.1:432124492-432230917 GCA_028627135.1 Pseudochirops cupreus
ACACACACACACACACACACACAAACACACTCAATAAAACTTCCCACTACCTCACAGATAGAATATGATGTGTTTTGTTATTTATTGTTTTTTACAATTCATTTTTACCTTTCTAGTCGTACTGCACATTACTTCATTGTATATTCTGATCTAGCCATATCAACCTACTTGATCATTCTTTCACATAATTGTTCACTTCCCATTTCTGTATCTTTTCACTGGTTTTGCCCCATACCTGGGATGTTTTTTTCTCCTTACTTATCTCTCTAAGAATTCCTGACTTCATTTAAACCCAAATGCCACTTTTGGAAAGCGGCTTTTGCTAGTCCTAGTACACCCAGCTTCGAGATCCTTTCCTTTTAAATTTACCTTTCATCAACTCTGTATGTGTTATACATTACTTAAATATTTACATGCTACATCCTCCACTAGAATATAGACTGTTTTATGGAAAGAACTGTTTTTGCTTTTTTTGTTTGTTTGTTTTTTGTATAGCTAATGTTTAGCACTGTTTCTGGGACACAACAAATCATTGTTGATGGACTGATAGAATTTGGTAGTATACTTTACCTATAATTTACCTTACTTATATTTACAAACAACTTATGCAAAATTTGATTTGTCCTTTGATGGAATTTACTTATTGATCTGTCTGGGTCTGGGGTTATTTTTCTTCAGGAATGGTCAATTATATTTTTTCTGGGATTGTTACTTAAATTCTGTATTTCTCATTCTGTTTAAATGTTTTGCATTTGTGTAAACATTTATCCATTTCACTTAAACTAGTTTTGTAGCCATAGAACTAAGAACAATAGTTTCTAATGATTTCCCTTTTTCTGCTTCATTAATTTTGAATCCCTTTCCCTTTTCTGAAGTATGATAATTTGGTTTTCTTTTCTTAAAAAAAAAATTAATCTAGCCAACAATGTCTATTTTTACTAATTCCTCCTCCAAAAAATAATCAGCTTCTAGTTGTTCATCAAGTCAATAAATTTTGAAGTTTTAGTTTTTTTTCTGTCTTCTTTGATCTTTCAAAATATCTATTTTTGTGCTTGGGATTATTTCTAGTGCTTTTAGTTACATGTCAAATTAATTGTTTTAGTCTTTCTCTTTTGTGTTTCAGAATTTTTTTTTCAACATATACACTTTTCACTGACTCCTTTAGCTACATCCCCAAAGTAAAATGACAGTTGTTGCAGGGATTTGGGGAAGACCGACACACTATTATACTGTTGGTGGAACTGTGAATTAATCTAGTCAGTGGGGAAAGTGATTTGGAACTACAACTAAAAAAAAATATTTACTGGGTATATACTTTGAACCAGCAATACTACTAGTAGCCTTATATCCTGAAGTGGTTAAATGTGTGTGTACCCAAACATACAAAAATATTTTATAGCATCTCTTTATAAATAGAATGCAATATAAATAGAATATACAACAGTTGGGGAATAGCTGAATAAAAGAGGGCATATTTATGTAATAGAATATTATTATACCATTAAAATAATGAAATGAATTCAGAGAACTCTAGGATAACACATGAATTAATGTGGAGTGAAATGAGAAGACACAGAAGAGAAATTTGGAAAGTAACGACATTGGGTAAAAACCAACAATTTTGCAAGACTTAAGAACTCTCATCTCTGCAGTGATGAAACATGTTGCCTGCCACCTGACATTGAGGTGATAGACTTCGGGTGTAGAATGGTATGTACATTTTGGACAAAACAAATGTGGACATTTGCTTTGCTTGATGATATTTATAGTAAGAACACCATTATATTCTAAGACTGTAACCCTTGCTTTACTCTTGTATTATAAGGTTTGTCTTTAAAAAAAATTATTGTGAAACTTGGAGGTGGAAAGGGTAGTTAGCAATGATATTGAGAATAAAGAAAAAAGAAAAGAGGTTTTTTAACAAATTTCTAAGTGCATAGAAGAGAACAGGAAGAAGTTCAGAAGGAAACGTGATAAGCAAGATAGCTTTGAAAGCAATATATTGAATTTATTATATACTATTTAAAAAATAATCATATATAATAGACATTGTCCATTAAACATATAATCCCCATTTTCTGCAGCAATTTGTATATGGAAATTTTTTTTGTCTCTTTGTGAATTTCATTTTTTTATTAAAAATTCTATCTAGGTCCTTAACTTTTTACTTTATTTTTGCTCATTTATTCATCTGGTTTTTAGATTAGTCTGTATCGGAAAGGGTCACATTGAAGTCCTCAAGTATTATAACTTTGTTGTCTAATTTCTCTTTGCAACTTAATTTTTTAATTGGATACTTAAATGCTATGTCATTCAATGAATATATAATAAATATTGATATTATTTCATTATCTATTCTGCTGTTAAGCATAGGTTTCTCTATTTAACCTCTTTTAACTGTGTCTATTTTTTACTATTGCTTTGCCTGAAAGCATAATTGCCACAACTAATTTTAAATTTTTTTTTTGCTGAGGCATAACAAATTAAGCTATAACCCCTTATTTTAATTCTGTTAGAAGAATTTTATATTTAAGGTATGTTTCTTGTAAGTAACATTTTTTATTCTGATTTCTAATTCATTCCTCCATTTTATGAGTTCATAATATTTATGTTCATGACAAAGCTGTTAATCGCATCTTTTGCTCCATAATCCACATCTATCTTTTCTACTCCTGCCTGTCTAGGCTTTCATTTCCACACCAATAGCCTTCTAACCCTGAAGATGCCTCTGCATGAAGACACCTTAGTAGCCCCTTCTTTGATCAGTGAATTCCTACCTGGTGCCATATATTATTTCTTTGTTTCTAGGTCAAGTGTATAAAACATTATACATAGCTGAGCATTTTCTATCTGTTCTTCTGGGAACAAAATCTACTCTTCTAAAGTTGTGGAATTAGGAATTATGGAAACATAGCAAGTTCAGGATCAAGGCAAAGTTATATCAGAAGGATGGGGACTCAGAGCAACCTGATTGGGTAAATTCACAGAAAGTCCAGTCCTTAAATTAGCAAAGTCAGTATGACCATGAAGGGTATAAAACACTGTCAATTCTCTGAAAACCATAGAGGGCTTAGCATTTGCCCAAACTTTCTACTCCTTAAGATGCAGTGTCAGAACTTTCACTGTGAGTATGGAACTCTTAGCTCTTATTCCTTCTTGTTTGATTTGAATCAATTAATCAATGTTTATTACTATGTATCAGGCACTATGCTAAGCACAAGGGATATGAAAAGAGACAAAAGGCCGTTCCTCCCCCCAAAAAAATTTACAATCTGATGGGAGAAATAATATGCAAACAAATATGTACAATTTAACCTATATACAGGATAAACAGAAATCATTAACAGAGGGAAGGGAGTAGAATTAAGAGGAACTGAGAAAGGCTTCCTGTAGAATCAGGTTAATAGTTAGCACCATCATATGGCTGTCAAATATAATATAAAATTGATGCAGTAGGGCAAAATGCTGCCTTAATAACTCTCCTCCAACAAACTGCCTCTGATAATACATACATACAGATACACACACACACACACACACACACACACACACACACACACACACATATATTTAAACCAGAACTGCTTCTTTAAAAGATGTAAAAATAGACAACTATTTGACAATTATTCTTATAATTAAAATCAAATGAAGCATAAAATGAAATGCATCCTTATGAAAAGTGTTTTTCTAGGTCACAAACAATGGTCAGCACAGAGTCCAAATGAAAAAGCAGAATCTCTTAAAGACAGGTTCTCCAGATGTTCCTGTTTGCAGATGATATGGTGCTGACTGCTTCAAGCCATGAAACATGGGAGAGCTTCCCAAATGAAATCCATAATTATGCAAAAGTGTTTAGCCTAAGTACCCATAAAAGAAAAAAAAAACCAAGTAGATGAAATTCTGCTATTCAAATTATAATACAGAATTGAATGGATAATGCTTAGAACTGATTGATCTGTACCTATATGCAAGCTAGACCCTTCAGATGGGCATTGATGAACTTGCTATAAGAAGATCAGGCTAGATCATGTCAGGAAATTGTGCAATACTTTTATTGACCCTAAATCTATCCCTGACATGAAGATTCATTAATTATTCTTTAAGTGATACTATAATAGGTTAAAATTAAGGATGCCACAGACAGTATCTTACACATCAAAGTTGCAAACTTGCCAAAAGAGAATGCAAATAGACCTTTTATTCATGTGATAAATTGTTTCTATCTAAAACCTAGAGCCAAATTATTACATAGTGGAGAAATGCTAGAAGTTTTTCAAGTTAAGGCAAGGATAAAGCAAGTATATCCATTCTCACCATTACTTTTGGTATAATTCTAGAAATGTTTGATCATAGCAAGAAAACAAGAAAAGTTAAGGAAACAAGCATAGACAAAAGCAGAATTATTACTTTTTATTATTATTTTTTTATTATTACTTTTTTCAGATGATGAAGTGCTCTACATAGTCTTTGAGATAAAAAAAATAAATACTTTTACTAAAGTAAGTTTTCCAGTTTTCAAATGATGAAGTAGAATAAAAAGTTAATATATGGAAATCAGCTGCTTTTATGTATTATCAACAAAACCAAGTAGGGAGAGATACAAAATGACTATGGAATAAATGAAATGTTCAGTAATTTGCCTAACAAGAGATACATATGAATACAATTTAAAATATTCTCTACAGAAATAGAGGAAAACCTAAAGAGCCAAAGATATACTAATTGATTATGGCTGTGCTGGCTGTGCTAATATAATAAAAATATAATATTATTTAAATTCACTTATTTAATGCCATGCCAATAAAACTAACAAAATAAAACATTATAGAGCTGAAAAAAATAGCAAAAATTCATATGGAAGAATAGAAGATTAAGAATATTAAGGTGAATAATGAAAAACTGGGGAAAAAGGATAATAGTAATACCAGATATCAAACTACATAGTAATAATCTTCACAATTTGTTAAGGATTTAAAAAACAGGAAAAAAAAAAGTTGAACAGTGGAACATATTAGTTGCAAAAGATACAAAAGCAAATGAATGTAATATTCAATTAACCTAAAGACACCTACTTACTTATAACTTTACAAAAACTGTTGGCAAAACTGGAGAGCAGTTTGCCAAAAATTAGGTTTTTATATACTAAAATAAGCTCAAAATTGATACATTAACTAGATATAATCCATCATGTCCTAGACAAAAGGTCAGTGAGATCCTTTTTTCAACTAGGTAAAGGAAAACTTCTTGAACAAAAAGAACAGTGAAGCTCACAGGAGATAAAATATACAATGTTGATTACATAAAATTGAAAAACTTTTACACAAACAAAAATCAATGTAATTCAGAGGGGAAGAAAGTTAACTGTGAAAATAATCTTTCTAGCTAGTTTCCCTCAAGGTCCAGTTATGTCATTTCTCTACTGAAAAACTATCTAGTTATCTCTAGATAAATATTTACTATCTGGACTATGTAGAGAACTAACAAAAATATATTTTGAAAAAGAACTATTGCCTAGTAAATGTTCCAAGGAGACTGAACCTAGGAAAGAAATCTAAAGTATTGACAACCATATAAAAATGCTCCAATTCACTAATTATAAGAGAAATGACCTTGTTTTTAAAAAAAAAAACTTCACATCTATGAGATTAGGAGTAATGGCAAAAAATGACAATTTTTAGAAAGGATATAGAAAGACAGGCACATTAATGCAGTGTTGAAGTAGTATGTATGAATTAGTCCAGTCACTCAGTAAAGCAATTTGGAACTATGCCCCAAAAGTCACTAAACTGTGTTTTAATCTTACAATATCTCTATTGGGCATATACCTCCAAAGAGATCAAGGAAAGATGGAGAAGACTCTGGCATCCAACACCATTCATAGAAAGAATTGCCAGGAAAGTAAGCACCAACCAATCCTTTTTTTTTTTTTCCAAATTCTTTTTGACATTGCTGATTGCCCCCTCCTCCTAAATACTCTCTTCTCTAGTATTTCAGGACACTCATCTCTACTGGTTCTTCTCCTATCTATGTGACTGCTTCTACTCAGTCTCCTTTGTTGGACTCTCATCCAGATCATACCTTCTAACCATAGGCTTCCCAAATGGTTCTGTCTTCGCCTCTCCTCTCTTTTCCTTCTATTCTTCTTCACTTGGCGATCTCATCATTTCCTATGGATTTAATTACCATCTCCATGTTGACAGTTCTCAAATCTACCTAGCCTCTTTGTAGATCTCCAACCTTGTATCTCTAAGTGCCTTTCAGACACTATGAATTGGATATCTGGTAGACCCCTTAGATTTAACAAAGTCAACACCATTCTCCCAGTCCCTCAAGCTTACAATCTAGGAGTTACCTTAAACTTTTCACTATCTCCCATGCCCCATTTTCAATCTCCTACAAAGGCTGGTTGATTTCACTTTTGCAGCATTTCTCAACTATGTCCCTTTCTCTCCTCTGACATCACAACCACTCTGATGCAGGCCCTCTTCACCTCATGCCTGGAGTATTGCCATATCCTAATACTGGGTCTGCCTACCTCAGGTCTCTCCCCATTCCAATCCATGCTCCATTGAGTCACTAAAGTGATTTTCCTGAAGTGCAGGTCCAATTATGTCATTTCTCTACTAAAAAAACTCCATGGCTGCCTTTTACCTCCAGGATTAAATACAAAACCCTATTTACTATTCAAAGACCCTCATAAAGTAGCCTGCTCCTACATTTCCAGTGTTATTAAAATTTACTCTCCACCACATACTCTTTGACCCAGGTATGCTGGCCTTCTTGCTGTTCCTGGAAAAAGATACTCAATCTATGAGCTCTAGGCATTTCTCTGGCTCTCCCCCATTCCCAGAAGGCTCTCCCTCCTCATCTTTGCCTACCAATTTCCCTGACTTCCTTTAAGTCCCAACTAAAACCCTATCTTCTAAAGAAAACCTCTCCCAATTTCTCTTAATTCTAATTCCTTCCCTCAATTATTTCCTCGTTATCCTCTATATAGCATTTTTATATGTATTTTTGCTTTGTTTTGCCCATTAGATCACAGGTTCCTTAGAGTCAAGGACTATCATCTGCCTCTTTTTATATGTCCAGTATTTAGCACAATGCCTCGCATGTAGTAGGTGCATAGCAATTGCTTGATTGATTGAATTGGGGAATGGATAAATAAATTATTCCATGTGAATGTAAAGCAATATAATTACACCATAAAATACAATGAAAAGAATGGATTCAGAGAAACCTGCGAAGACTTGCGTGAAGTAATGCTAAGCAAAGTAAACAGAATCAGGAGAGCAATTTCTTCACTGATTATTACACTATAAAGAAAAGCAACTTTGAAAATTTTGAGGATTCTGGCCAATGAAATGAAAACTATGAATTCCAAAAGGCAGATATATACTTGATCAAGCACATTCTTACCTCCTGATAGATGGATGAGGGAAACAGAATGAGGCATACATTTTTGCACATGGCTAATTTATAGATTTATTTTGCTTGATTATGTTTTATTAGTTGCAAGGTTGTCTTTGGGGGAAGGAGGATGAGAGAGAGAAGCTAGGGAAAGTGAAGTAGAAAAAAGTAAACAATGATAAGAGAATCAACGAAATATAAAAAAACTTCACAAAAGATATCAGAAAGTGGTTTAGAGGGAAAAAACCAATGGAACAATTTTGGAACTATTATGTTGAACATAGACAAATGAGAACGTATATGTGTATTTGTACACATGCAAATACATACATAATATATTTGGCATATTATATACAATATGCATATAATATATACATATATGTATGTTTGTGCCTTATGCACATTATGGGTGTGTCTTTATATATGAAGTATATACATCTGCTATATATATATAGCATACATGTATACTATATATAATAGTAATTAATAAAATATGTACATGCATATATGAATTTTTATATATTCACTGTTTTCTATAAAAGGGAATATGTGCATGTATATGTATATACATTATATATATAGATGTTTAGATTGTTAGTCCCAAAGTTGACCCATTAGTTGTTTCCCTCTATACCACTTTCTAATATTCATATTAAACATATTCTAATATCTGCTATATTCTCTAAATATATTCTGCTATCTTCCATAAATTTTTAATACTTCCTTGATTTTCTTATCATTCTTTGTTTTTTTCCACATTACTTCCCATAGCTCTACATGTGTGTTTGTATGTGTGTGTGTGTGTATGCACATATCCTTTATATACAGCTTGTTATTTATATGTATATAATACATTTAGGTATACACATATATTCATTAACATATCCCATGTTTCTGTTTTTCTTTGTATGAAAATGCTCGTATTTGCTGGTGTATGTCAAGTTCAGAATTTAAAAAAATAATTAAGGGGGCATTGGCAAGAGGTCCATGGTGAGCTAAGTAATTTGTAGAGTATGACCAATAAAGAAAAATGTAGTAGAAGTTACACAGAGGACATTATCAAGGAGACATAGGACCAGAGAAGTAGCCTGGTTGATCATGTTGTGAAATGGAATATCACTCAAACTTAGCCACTTTTTGTAGTTCGATGTCTCTATGAATTTAATGAGGATGCCATTTCAGCAGACAAATCATTGATAAGAATTTTAAATAATACTAGGAAAAGGGATTAATTCCACAGAATATCATTTTTAGGTCTTTACTTATTATACAAAATATAGTCAATGATTCTATTACTAAACCTGACTTTCTGTTCAGTATTTTTGTCGTGTTACTTATCACATAATTTATGCTCAAAATAGCCTGTACAAAAATAAAATAATAAAATTTATTGTCAACAATATCAAAGACAAATCATTCAGCATTGAAAGAAAATTTTCTTTTGAATGACAGGTTTAACTTAAGTTAATTACTAGATCATAAGCCTCTTGAGGTCAGGTCATTGTCTTGTTTTTCCTGATTTTTCTCTGGCACCTTGCTCATAGCAGACAATCAATTTTTGTTGCGTGAGTACAAAAAGAAGTAAATTTTCATTATTCCCATTATTGTGTAGCATTCTATTTTTGTCTGGGCATAGGCTTAAAGTCAGAAATCCCTCCTCTTATTCTCAGGGATGAGCTTTGGAATATGGAAATTGAAGGTCAGGCTCACTCACAGCTTTCCTCCTTCCCCTGGGCAATTCCCACTTCTTAATTTTCATCCTGAATTCCACTCTCATGAACTTTCTTTGCAAGTGCGAGGGGAGGGCATGAGGAGCAAGGCCACATGTGGCAGCAGACCAATCTTGTCTCAGAAAACAAAATGTCATTCATTCTCATTCATTTTAGAATAAGGGGCAGTAGGAAAACCTCAGATTTAGTTTAGTTTTGCCCTTTTGAGAGTCTATCCCAAACCAACAAATCATAACCATAGGATTCTATCTCAGTTCAGTTCATCCAGTCCAGGCAAAGCCTGGCACTTTTAAGGACTAAGCACTGATTTCTCCCTAGACTCCTCCTTTCTGTATTTTTACATACAAATAGCAAAAACTTTTCCAAGCTGCTTCTGCCTTAGTGCTCACGATTAAAACAATAGCTTTTTATCTTTTAGCTAACTGGCAAAAGAAATTAAAACTACTTAAACAGAAATTCGAAAGCTTTAAAGAACAGAATAAGCTTCAGAATTAGCTTCCATGCTATTCAGACAGAGAAGAAGAAGAGGCAAGGGGAAACTTTACAATGTTCCATCAACTCAGAAAACTACTTCCTTCTCCTCCATTGACGGAAAAAAATAAATTTTTAAATCTTTCTGTAAACTTAAATCTCCTGGGGGCAGCTAGGTGGCACAGTGAATAGAGCACCAGCACTGGAGTCAGGAGGACCCGAGTACAAGTCTTGCCTCAGACACTTAACACTTACTAGCTGTTAGTGTGACCTTGGGCAAGTCACTTAATCCCAATTACCCTGCTTTTCCCCCTTCCTAAAAGCAAAAAACAAAAACAAAAAACAAAACTTAAATCTCCCAAATTTATGGAAATCCTTTAGAATTTCCTGCCTTTTTAGAGTATACTGACTTTAATTTGATGATTTATTTGGATGACCTAGTCATATTAAAGTTTGTAACACCGTTTGTCATTGAACTAAATAACCTTAGAGGGGTTGGCAACCTATGGGCATGGAACAAATCTGGCCTGCTACAGCTTTTGGGTGCCCCCAAACTAAGAATGATTTTTAAATTTTTAAATTAATTGTTATACTATTTTAAAATGTTAAAAGCATTTCTGTTGTCCTGTCTCTTCTCTAGCTTCTCAGTGTATCAACTTCACTGAGCAACCATCCCCTCTTTTTACCCATCCCATCTTGCTAATCTATCTTCTGTAGCCTATAGGAACTAGAAGGGAAAACCATATAGTCAAAGTCATTAAATTGCTCATCTTAATTTGCAAACAATTCAAATAAAAAGTTTGTCCTGTAGAGACACCTTTGGTGGCTATGTTGTTATAGCTGTGCTAGTACTCAAAGGCATATTTTACTTGACTTACTTTTGAATTCACATTGTCTCTAAAGGATTTCTTTGATAAAGTTCTGCCAGATAAATGGGAGTCTTACTGTACTACAGAACTCCAATAGGTCAGGATGAGGGAACTGTGGCATGCTTAATGATTTGACCACTATAGAAATAAAAAAAACCAAAACCTTACAAATGAAACAAAATTGGAGAGCCTAACAAAAATCTCTATGTGAACAGCCAACCACTGTATTTCTTTGCTAATTTTTCTAAGCTTCAAATTGTTTGAAATCAAAGCTGGAGTGGGTAGATTTATGGTATACTATGTTGGATTCATGAGCCAGTGCAGAAGGTATAGGTTTTGCATTTGGGAAAATCTGGTTAAATAAAAAGAAGTATGTTGGCTTTTAATTTAAAAAAAGAATTAAAGTGATGTTATCTGGTTTCTTTAATTTAATTTAATTTTTTCTTATTTTCATGAATATCTACCTCCCCTTTCCACCTTGAAAAAGCAAGAAAAACACAACCCCTATTGGAAACATGTATAATATAAGCAAAACAATTTCCTACACCAATCATATTAAAAAAAGGTCTCAATCTGCATTCTGAATACATTGCCTCTGTATCAGGAGGTAGGTAGCATGTTTCATCATAAATCCACTGGAATTTGTTTATCATGCTGATCAAAGTTACTGAGTCTTTCAAAGTTGTTTGTTAGACGTCTACTCTTTAATGCTGTCATTTGTCCCATTCTGACTGCTAAAAGAGAAATGAATGAATGAATGAGTGAAGCATTTATTAAGTGCTAATTAAATGCAAAGACCTATGCTAAGTAACAGACATACAAACAGAAAAGTAAGATGGTCCTTGAGTTCAAGGACCTCATACTCTAATAGGGGTGGGGGAAGAGACAATGAATATGAGAAGTTTCAGCTGTAAGTCAGATGGAAAGTCCCAGATGTGAAGATGTTAAGACTTCTTTAATGTTATTTTCACTGATAAAATGATAAGCATTTATGATTTGAACTGTTTGACTGGGCAAAGGGCTTCAATAGCAAGAAACTTTTTTTTCTAGGTTTTCAGTGGATGTGGCTGGAGCTTTTGCAGAGCAGTGGCCAGTTTGCATCTCCATAGGGGTTGTTTCCCATGATGATGTTTGTGGACACTGGGCTGAAAGCACTGCCATTCCCAAAGGTCTTGGTTTCATGATCCTGGGTTGTGTACAACATGGTCTGAGGGAATGTGGGTGTCAAGGTCGGGTGGTGGTTTGACTTGCCTAGCAATACTGCCTCCTCTCTCTCCCTCAGGATGCCCTGCTGCTTCTTCTAGGCTGACCTGTCTGCTTTATGTTGGGGCAGTTGGTGGGAATGGCTGGAGTTGCTTCACCAGATGATGGCTATGAGGGCTGGACTGGAAGCAGGGCCTATGAACTGAGAGGTACAGCATTTACCTGGGCTCATGTGTCTATCACAGAGGAGTTAGTCTTAGTGCTAGAAAGGTACCATAGACTGCTATACCTGGGGCTTAGGTGGCAGCCACGGTATGCTATACCTCTGTGCTCAGTTCAGTTCAAAAATACCTGGTACAGCAGAACACTGTCTCACTACTCATTCTACCTCAGGCATGTCTAGCTCAGAGACCCTCATCAACTCAGGTCATCCCAGTGCTAAAAGAAAAACACCGTACAGGACTACATCTCCCAGATGTTGCCAGAGGACAACATCTCCCAACTACATAGTCATCAAATTCTAAACCCTTCTTCTTGAGCCCCAAAGTCTCTTTCAAAAGCCATCTACACTTAGAAACTATAAATCTTTTACATGACATACAAATACCATCCTTTTAAACATGTTTGGCTAGAATTCTGGAAAATAGCTGTATAAAATGAAAATAAATTATGTAAGATATGGAATTAATGAATGGACTTTGTACATCAAAATAAAATAATTCTTGCCTATTCTTTTGGATCTCAGGCTGTTTTGGCCTTGTTCTTCTCTTCCTCCCCCCCCTTCTGTCCTCCACTTAAATCTTTATTATGACAATTTCATTTTTGGGGTTCACATATCTTCATCCTCTTCTTCTCTACATTTAAGATTTTGCAAGACTCAGGAAAAAGTGTCAATGTTGTCTGTCTCTTCTTATCCTTCATATCTTTGCCCTCTAATTCCCTGGTTTCTTTGCTTCCCTGAGCTACACAGAAAGTTTAACATAACTTAATATATAAATATATTTTTTTAAAAATAGAAACTCTGAAGACAGGCAGTGGAATGTGGAGAAAGATTGAGAGAAAGTCAGACTTGAAAGGATTGATAGGAGTAAACCCCAGGCATTCATTGTTTTATTTCTGAAATTGAGGTATTTCTGAAGCCAGCCACCAAGGCACCCTGAGCACTAACTGATTGTAACAGGGAATATCATGCGTTAGCCACTGAATAGAAAAGAAAGCAGGTAAATGTTTCAATATTGAATTATGAGAGATTAATGACTGAAAATTCCTCTATGTGGAATTACAAAGAGCACAGTTAAAGAAATATATGTAGTCCTTCCAATGACAGGTTTTATGAACAAGGGCATCTGTCTTTTCATCGACTATCTTTATTACCACTTCTTCCACTTTATCTATCTCTTCAATTGCCTTTGTCTCCTACCTTTAAAACCTCTCTATTTCCTCAATGGGTCCATCATATATCATGTTTGGTGTTTTGTTCTGCTTTAATTCATACAGGTTGCTATTGTTAGCCTAGAGCAGGCCTGCGCAACCTGTGACCCGCCAAAAAATTTGCTGTACATTTTCCTCTACATTTTTCATCGGCCACCTGAAATCGTTTGGCAGGCCGCAGGTTTGTGCAGGTCTGGCTTAGAGGTTACCGAGCTCCAAAGGGAAGTATGGGAGAGAAGAGGTATTAGACTGACTACCAAACTGAAGGTCTACAGAGCAGTTGTGCTGACCTCATTGTTGTATGCCTGTGAAACCTGGACAGTCTACTAGCGCAAGTCTACCTACTAACGAATCACTTCCTTTTGAATGATCTTGGTAAGATTCTGAAGATCACCTGGCAGGATAAGCTACCAGACACTAAGGTCCTTAGTCGAACTAAACTGCCAAGCATTCAAATTTTGCTTCAGAGAGTACGGCTCTGACAGCTGGCCACGTTGTTCGAATGCAAAATGAACACTTGCCAAAAAGACTATTTTATGCAGAACTCATACAGGGTAAGCATTCACATGGTGGTCAGAAGAAGCAATACAAGGCCTCTCTCAAGATCTTTGGTATCGATTTCTGACATGGGAGACAATGGTACAGGACCACTCACCACAGCATGCCCATATCAGAGATGGTGCTGTGCCCTATAAGCAAAACAGAATTGAAACAGCTGAAAGGAACTGCAGGATGCACAAATTTAGAATATGCACCCCAAATATTCACATGGATTATTTGTGTTCGATCTGGGATAGAGCATTCTGAGCCCATATTGGTCTGATCAGCTACAATCAGACACCTTGAAACTTGTCTCTAGCATAGTGATGTCATTTTGGTCCTCTTTGAGAACAAAGGATAATAATCACCAAATTAGAACTCAAAGTCCTCACTAAACAATGATTCCCAGAAATGAACATGGTATCAGTCTGGTAAATGAGATGCTGTCTAACCACAGCATGATACAGAACTACCCCTTTCCTAACCTGGCAGCTAGGTCTCTCCTAATACAATAAAAGAACTCATTACATTTTTGGCTGCCTCAAACTGCCGACCCATACTGAGGTTGAAGTCCGCGACAACCCCTTAGACCTTCTTCAGACAAACTACTGCCTAATGATGTAAAGTTGTTCTTTTGTCTGAACACGAGTGGGAAACTTTATGTGTACCATATTTCTATTGAATTTTATCTTTTTGGTTTCAGCTCAGTGCTTACAAGCTTTTTGCATCTTTACTAATTGATATGTTCACTAGATCTCCAAGTTGTGTCACTGGCAAATTTGATGGGTGCTGGCTCTGGCTTTATCAGTCATTGATAAGATGGTGCTATATTCAGAGTTTCTCTACCTAACTGGTGGTTAGAGAGTACAGAGCCAGGCACAAATTGCAGGAGCACTTCACTAGAGACGTCTTCACAAGTTAACATTAAACATTAAAACTACACATTGAGTCCAGCCATTCAACCAGTTCTAAATTAATCTAATTGCATTATCATCTAGTACATGTCTCTTTGTATTTTCCACAAAGAGCATGAGAGGCTTTGTCAAATGTTTTCCTAAATTCTGGGTAAACTCCCTCTCCTTTCTCCTCTGTCTCTCTGACTCTGACTCTCTATCTCTGTCTCTGTCTCTCTCTGTTTCTCTGTCTCTGTCTGTCTCTATCTCCTTCTGTATGTGCATCTCTCTCCCTCATCACTTTAATGACCCTGTCCAAAAAAGGTAATTTGGCATAGTTTGTTTTTCCTTCTTTAGATATTCACTAACTTCCTCTTTAATGAACTACCTATTCAAGACTTTCCCAGGGATCATAATCCGTATCTTCTACCCAGTCAAAATTCTGGTAGCTTTTGTCTACAGACCTCCACCCCCTTCCTTTCTCAGTTCACTACCTGGATCATCTCACACTTGGACTATTGCAATAAACTGATAGTGAATCAGACTCAGTTCTCTCAAACTCCAGTCCACCTTCCATTCAGTTGTCAAAGCGACTTTCCTAGAACACAGGTCTGACCATGTCAACCCACTTAATAAACTCCAGTGACTCTCTGAAACCCCTAAGATCAAATACAAAATCCTCTGTTCAAAGTGTTCAAAGCCTTTCATAACCTATGCCCTCGCAAACACCTTCTCAGTTTTCTTAAACTGTAGTATCTACCACATCATTTGTTACCATGTTCCTTGAAGTCCCTGCTCTTCCACAAACAAAATACTTCTTCTGTTGATACTGGGCATTGTCTCTGGTTGTCCCACATGCCTAGAATACTATCCCTCCTCATCTCTTCCTCTTGGCTTTCTTGCCTTCCTTCAAGTCATAGCTAAAATCCCAATATCTCTTAATTCTATTCTCTTCCCTATCTTAATTATTTTCTATTTATTCTTATTGTTCTTCCTCCAGCCCACCATTGGATTGTGAGCTTCTTGAAGGCAAGAACTATCTTTTGCCTCTTTCTATATCCTCAGAGCTTAGCACAGTGACATAGTAAGAGATTAATGAATGCTTGTTGACCTAATCTACATTAAATCCATCTATTAAAGTTTGAAAACTCTATCTCCATCCCCCACACTTTTTGAAAAACTGGAGTGATATTTGCCCCAAATTTGTTCAGTCTTGTTGTACCTGTCCTATTATCCACCATTTTTCAAATATCACTACTTGTAGCTTAGCCGTCAAACCCAGCAGCTCTTTCCCTGCCAAGGATGTGTTTTATCTTGACCTAGTGACATAAATTCATTTACTGATACTTGGTAACAATGACATCTTTGCAATTTTTGATTTGTGACATGGTCTTTTTCCTTGGCAGAGGAAAGAAAAGCACAACAGGAGGTAAGCAGCTATGTTTGTCATCATTATCTCATCTACCACAATGTAGTTTATTTCTTCTTTTATTCTCTGCTTTTCCACAATATAGTTAAGCAACAGTCCTTTTGGTTGTCTTCCATTTCCCTCCTAAGTCTCAATTCCCTGTGTTTGTAATATAGTGGGAGAAATACTAGATTTGGAGTGTGAGAATGTGGTTTTAGATCCTGCTTGTTCTACTACTATCTAGTGATCTTGAAGAAATCATTTACCTGCTCTGGGCCTCAGTTTCCTCACCTGTAAAATTAAAGGATTGGGCTAGAGGTCCTCTAAGCACTCTTCCAGTTCTAAAACCAAAACCTTAGGAGCTTTAATGTGCCTAATATTATTTTGGCAGGATCATACTGTACTCATAATAATCCCAATACTAGCCCTTGTATCCATCTTGCCTACATACTTTAAAAAATTTTTATTGCTTATTTATTTTCTTCAGACCACTCCTCTTCATTTTTCTTCTTCATTAGAGTATGTTTTTCTTTGTGATTTCAGATTTTATTCTTGAGAATTTTCTATCCCTCCTAGTCTGAATTCCACCACTGACTTTTAGAATCCTGCCATTGGATTCCACCTGTCATTCTTCTGAACTCTTGGAAATTTGATTTTCCTAAATCTAGGGTTCATGTCAGATCATCCTCAACTCTCTCCTTTAAGACAAAAATCTAAGAAGAAACAGAACTCAAGGGCTCCCATCCTAGACCCCCAATAAAGTTTTTCTTCATTTCTACTTCAGTTACCAGTTCCTCCTTTGTGAGAATTAGACCCAAAGTGGAATCTCCCTTACTGATTCCTCAACCTTTGGAAGGATGGAATCATAATCAAGGAAGTCAAGTGTTATTGACCATTCTGCTTTTGGCAGACAGAGTACTCCAGAAGATTTCAGTATAATTGAAATATTGCACCACTACTATGTCATATCTTGTTGTTGCTTCTAGAATTCATCTATTTTCAATTTATGTTCAGCTGGTCTGAGGTATACTCAGAGGACAAAATAGTTTCTATTTTTCTTTTAATTGATCTTTATTTTGATGCTCTCTACAAAGCTTCCTTCCTCTCATTCCTGAATTTCTTCATCAGCATACTTTCTTCATACATTGCTATTCTCATCTATTCATCTACCTTTTTACTGATGCAGCTAGGTGGGATAGCAGATAGAATGCTAGACCTGCAGTCTGCAAGGAAGATTCAATTTCAAATTCAGCCTCAGACTTACTTCCTATGTAACCTTGAGTAAGTCTCGTAATGGTTTTCTGCCTCAGTTTCCTCATCAGTAAAGGGGAGACAAAAGTACCACCTGCTTCCCAGAACTGTTACAAAAATCAAATGAGAAAACATTTGTAAAGAACTTGAACAGATCTTAAGCACTATTTAAATACTAGTTATCATTAACTTGTCTCTTTTGGAAGGGTACACCTAACCAGTCACATTCCAACCAAGAGTTTTGATCCACAAATCTTAGTGACTGATTTCTTTGATGTCAAGTTTTTTCTCTCAGATTACTTTCTTAGGCTAGAAGGAAAAAGGGAAGAGTCAAGGGGAGGAAACCATGGGGAGTGGTTTTCATTCACTGACTAGGGGAACTAAATTAAAGCCCAAGAGGAGAGAACTGTGTTTTGGCATTCAAAGCCCATCATAACCTAGCCCCCTCCTTAAGATGCCCCAAAAGGTACTCATGTCCAGTGACAATGGCCTCCTAGTTGTTTTATGAAGAAGACACTCCATCCCTTGGCTCCAAGCATTTTTTTCTCACTATGTTCTATGGAATGCTTTCACTCCTCTGCTCCAACTCCTGAACTGTCTGGCTTCCTTTAAGTCCCAGATAAAATTCCATCTCCAAACCCTTCTTAATTTCAGTGCCTTCCCTCTGTTAATTATTTCCTATTTCAAGTATGTAACTTGTTTTTGCATATATTTGTTTTCATGATGTCTCCCCCATTAGATTGTAAGCTCCTTGAGGACAAGGACTGTCTTTTGCCCCTTTTGGTATCTCAAACCCTTAGAACTGAGCCTGGCACATAGTAGGCACTTAATGCATGTTTATTAATTGACTTATTGCTCTTGTAAAAGTCATTAAACACTTTGACTGACCCCCTGTTCTTGTGTCTATAAAAAGGAATTGGGGAGACCAGACAATGTTCTATTCCTTCCAGGTTCTCTTCCAACACTAAAATTCCAAGTGAGCACTTTCTGTGACCCTCAATAAGACCTAACATTTATTTGCAAGGTGCTTTGTGATTTTAAAATCATTTTTTCATGTTTTCACAGAATTTGATTGATAGATTTTATTGTCTTTTCCAAGAGCAAGCTAAAAAAAAACTGAAGGGGAGAGAGAGAGAGAGAGAGAGAGAGAGAGAGAGAGTGAGTGAACACAGACCCTGATAGAGATAACTTAGAACTTAAAAAGGACACACCACCTCTGCCATCATTGATACCAACTGCCATGGTAAGGTAGGTAATCCCAAGAGTTCTGGGATAAAGAGGTATCTCATTTCCCCCTAGGCCACTGGCCCTTGCTTCTAGATTTCTCCCCACAGTCATAGTCTAGAGAAACAACCTGATCACCGCATCAGGCCAAGTGCTGTAGACCCCAACTCCTCAGCTTTTGGACACCTATTGAAGAACCTAAAAAGAAAGATCTTCACACCAAAATCTATTCATCATTAGAGTCAGATATTGGTTTTATTAATAGAAAAGATACTAAAAAAGGTACAATAGTCTTTACCTTATCTCTCTACCCTAAGGACCCCTGGGCCTTCCCTTCTGACTTACAGATGCAACTTCCTATATGTGTAGTCTCCTCCTACTAGAATGTAAGGTCCTTAAGCGCAAAAACTATCTTAACTTTCTAACTGTATTCCAAGTTATTAGCACAGTAATTGGCACAGAGTAAACACTTGTTAAATACTTTTTTAAAGATCAAAAATTACATCAACTACAGTAACTTCCTTTTACCTCTAGGAAAAAAATATAAAATATGGATAGTTTTTAAAGTCCTACACAACCAGGCTTCAAACTCTTTCACCTTCATGCATTTCTCAACCTCTGATATTCTTTGAAATGTACAGTCTAGCCAAATTGGACTTCCCATTGTTCCTCATACATGACACCTCACCTTTCATCTCTAGTCTTTACACTGACTAGCCCAGTGAAACCTGGAATGTACTATTCAAGGGGTTTGTTGTATAGCCAGTGCCTAGGGCTATTCCTGGCACATAGATGTTGTATAATCAACATAGTCAGCTCTGCCAAAACACTTGTTTGAAAATGCAAATGTCTTCCAATGTCATTGACATCTTCGGGAACAATCTGAGTAAAATGCAAATTTCACATTTAGTTACCCATGATTTTGTCAGGAAGAAACACGAAACTACACCCAGCTGAATTGAGCTGTACACACACACACACACACACACACACACACACACACACACACATACACCTCGAATATCTACCAGCTACCTCAATTCACCAAGTGTGTTATCCTACAAGGATGGGTAATATAACTTCACAGTAACTCAAAAACTGTAACTCTTCCCATGCCCACTTGCTAATCAAACTTCGTGTCTCTTTCAAGGTAAAGCACAATATTGTATATCTGGTGGTTTAGTAGAACTGAGGAGACCTAGTCCCCCCTTCCCATGCTTTTATTCTTTCATTCTTCCTGGAGTTGCTGCCCACCAAGACAGCCCTCTCACCTGTAGTCATCCATCTGGCCATCTGGGAGCCTGAACCAGGAGCCAAGCAGCAGTTTGAGGTGTGTGACATTGTCACTCTTTATTATGGCATTTATATGTTTTTGAACTATTTAACATGTGTAAAAATATTTTTATTAGGCTCCTATCTTTTCCTTTTTCATGTGATACTGATGAAGTTGTTTGAAGAGGCTGACTTTTTTTTGGCTTTTTGGAGGGGAGAAGGCAGGGCAATTGGGGTTCAGTAACATGTCCAAGGTCACACAGCTAGTATGTCAAGTGTCTGAGGCAGGATTTGAACTCAGGTCCTCTTGACTCCAGTGCCAGTATTCTATTCACTGCGCCACCTAGCTGGCCCAGTGAAGTTTTTTTACTATTGTGCTCCTAATGTCATTTCCCCCCATAAGCTCTGTAGTTTTTGTGATTCTGTGAGGTGATTCTTAGAAAAGCATATGTCAAGTTACAGCAAAATTGACCCTCCTTGTTTGTTCTTAGCTATGTTTTTCATTCCTTCCCTTTGTCTGGTCACTACTACTACTTAGTGTCTTCTATTCTCACTTTTGCAGGTTACATATCTCATCTCTCTAAATAAATTGTAAGCTTCTTAAAGTAAAAGGCCTTTTTATTCCATCATAGGCATCACATTAAAAATATTTCCTGCTTAATTGTTATTGATTGTGAAGGAAAGAATGATTACAAGTTTTGGATTTGAGATGGATAGATTAAGCCAATACCACTAGTTTAAATGATTCACTCTCTATTAGGGATTGTTCCTCGTCCTCCTCCAGTATGGCTTTGCTTACTGAAATCTTTAGCCCATCATTTCCCCTCTTCCCTGAATCAGAAGGTGTTTTGGAGTTATCAGTGGACTGATGAGCAGGAAAAAAGTCTCTGATCAGCATAACTTCAACAGATTTAGTCATATGGTAAAGGATACCATGAAAACTCATGTGTGGGGGGTTTTTATGTGAACATTAAATTATCTGTTCCTACAGTTTACATTATGTTACCTGTCATAATGATTAGTATTTCCTATAGCTACTAAACAGGCAGATGATGTCTCTCTCTTTCTTTTCCTTGGCTCCATTATGTCTTCAGCATCCATCCATTATTATCCAGTCAACAGTGACCTGACCTAATTACTTCTTTCCTCTTAAGATTTAATTGTTTTTTTTTTTCATTAGCTTCAAAATGCTGAGAAACATTATGGTATATAGGATGTAGAGCTGGCCTTGAAGTCAGGAGAGTATGGATATAAGCTTATACTTGGACATATGACAGCTATACGATCATACTTAAGTTACTTAACTTCTCAGTACTCTTTTGCATAGTATCAAACCCAAATAGAAATGGGTTTCAATGGGTCACATACTGACTTAGAAAATCACAAATTAATATTACCTATTTTCTATTACATTTTTTACTTACTGAGTTAAACATTTCCCAATTACATTTTAATCAGAATCAGGTTGCATTCCAAAGCTTTGCAAGCCATGAGTTTGAAACCTCTGCTTTAGAAAATTTTCTAAGACTATACATTTTACAGAGGAATGGCTATTTTGCATTAGTGGAGGAAATTTCCAGACTGGGAGTTCTGGAATCATTGTTATGGACACACACATGTGCAGACATATATATGTATGTATGTGTGTATGCATGTATGCAATGTCACACACCTCAAAAATACCCAAATCTACCCAGTCTGGTCTCTTCTGTATGCACACCTGCACAAACACATATATGTTTACTCATATTTGCCCAATTTTTCTGTTCTTTCCTTCTAACTATACACTTTCTTTCCACTACCTAAAACCCTCTCCACCACAAATAAAACAAAAAACTATATGTTTACTTTCAGTTGGGCATATTTCCTCCTAGAACTCGAGAATGCTGCTTTCTACTTCTACATATGGAGTGAAACATGCATAACTTTAAAAGTACTACTGGAATCTTCAGATAAGAGAGGCATTGTTTAAAAGGTAAGATTATTTCTGGAGTTATAAGAGATGGGATAAAAACCTCACTGGAGGACTTGATATTAAATGCCAAGTGGACAGAAAAGCAGGAGGAAAGTCTCCCTGACATCCTTTCAAAGAAGAAACTCCAGATAAAATGGCTTAATATGTCTGCGACTGGGGAGGTAAGAGGGACAATGGGGAGTGCTAGACACCACAGGTATGGCAACAGATTCTTTTTGCTCGTTTACACATGAAAGATACTGCTGTAAAACTGAATATGAAATATGAAATTGGATATTCCTTTGACATACTTGCTACTCACTCTTTGCATCTGGGCACCCTTTAATGACCTTGTGAGATAAAGCCAAACTACCAAAGTAAGGAGTGTCCTTATCATTGGTTCTTCAAATATCTTCAAATCTTTCTGCCAATGAGTCGACTGATTCAGCTTTTGTATCTTACATTTTTGCCCCTCCAACCAACAACTGCTGACTTGGTTCACTTTGCAGCTGACTAAAGGAGATTGAAATTGCTAAAAGCACACCCAAAGTCTGCTTTTGGCTATCCTTTGCTGGCAGTCTTTGCTTTCCCTAGGCTGGAATCATCAAGAAAACCAGGTTTGGGGCCTGCATAGGCCATCCATCATTCCCCATGACAACTGTTATTAAGAAGAGCTAAGAGAGGAGTGTCTGCAAGCCTGTCTATTTTGTGGCTTTTGTACAGCCCTCAGGATGAAATTAAAATTGTATATAACTCAGGAGTTCAACTTTTGGCCCTGAGCTATCACATACCTGTAGTTGCTATGGCTTTGAAGATTTGCAAACAAAAGAAATCTTTTAACAAAAATACAAAGTAGGAAAAAGGGTAAAAATAACTATACATTATTCTCTTTGCATCTCCAACATATAATACAGCACCTGGAACATAGTAGGCACTTAAAGAAAAAAGTAAATGAAACAAAATGATTACTGATTGATAAAAATTTTCAGCTGGAGAAAGAAAGGCAGAAAATGAAATACAGATTTCCACAAGTACCAGCAAGAAGCAATGCTCCAACAACAAGTCTAATTGGCTAAAAAAAAAAAAAAGAAAAAAGAACTTGTTTTCATACCTTTATTTTGGTAACATTTTTGAAAAACACAAGGGGCTGATTTTTGGGAGAATATTTATGCAGTTTTTTTAATTGTTGTGTTCTTTTCAGAAATTTTCGGTATAAAGAGTAAAAGCCAGATACTAAATTTCCAAAAGCATCAAAAAAGTGTTCTAGGTCAAGAACGTAAGACTTTTACTTATACTTCAGTCTGGTCTCTTCCCAGAATGACATGATTAGGAACTACTCACATGTTCCAAAACGTTCCAGGATTTAATCTTTGATGCTGGTGAAGATAACCAAACTATGCCCAGATTCTTTACAGTGAAGTGAAGAAAAACTAAGCACATTGAGAATCTCTGTCACACAAGATCTGAATGTGAGAACAGAAGGACAATGACAACAGCTCAGTACAGAGGCATTTAGGTAGTCATACTAATGGGACAGCTATGTTGTATGGCAGACAGAATACAAAAAAGATATAATTCCTTTCACATTATATTTCATCTAGTAGCCACATTTCTTGACCCTCTTCGAGGGTCCTTATTAAAAGAAAGAAAAAAAAATATATTAGACTGTTGCTTCTTCACTGCCACTGATTCCTCAAATCATCTCTGCTCCCTCTCCTCTTTTCCTTTAACCATTTTTCTTCCCCAGATCTGATTCTTAACTCTTCCAACTCTAATCTTTCTATCTCTTTTCCTGAAATTATTCTTTTTTATCTCATGTGGTCTCTTGTGAACCTGACTTTTCATTCATTTTTCCCCTTCTTTCTCACTTATTTCTTCCTGTTCTCTCTCATTCATATAAGCAAGTAAAGGTGTATCTATTTCTGGTCAGGTACATGTTTGTGTCTTGTACGCAAAACAAATATGGTTTTTATCCTTCAAAAAATCTTTAAACACTAATAAAGAAAAAATAACTGAGGAACAAAATGGTGTATCCAAAAGTCCTAGGGATATAAAGAAGAATTCCGTACACAATGAGTGATTATTGAACAAGTCACCAAAAAACAACATAACTTTTTTACCCCAAAACTTTGTACTTACCCCAAAACTTTGTTCTTAATATTTAGTCATATAATGGAAATATATAAAATTAATCCAACCATAATTGGTATGCTAGAGTATTTAATGCCTAAATGAGAAATTGTTCTCTATCTGAAATACTTTATCAACTTAATACAGTCAATGATGGAGGGAAAAACAACCATGGCATATTCCAGGGAAAGAGTCTAAGTCCATATTGGTTTTAATTAGCCTTAAATCCATTGTCATCATTTCTGAATAGAACTGACTATGGTTTTCAAGTTAAAGAGGGACTCATATCAAAATAATATATTAATCATTTGCTGTACAAGTTATATGGCTCCATTGAAAATTCTCTTCCCTTTCCCATCTGGACCCTTTAGTGAACCAATTCAACTGTATACTGTCTTCCTCCCTTAAGTCCCTAATTCCCTTACTAATTCACCACTTGCACCCTCTTTAGACTCAGTCTTGGATGACATATCATTTGCATCCTGCAAACCAACATATATACTGCTAAATGAAAGTGGAGAAAATCATGCAACTGTTCTTAACTGGGTCAACTATAGATTTATGTTATATAACCTCAACTGGGCCCTCAATGCTGCTAGGCAACCCTTCTATACCACCCTTTTCAACTCATTATCCCACTCTCCACAGTGGCTCTTCTAAATTTTTTCATCCATCTTCAAATCTTACATGGCTTCCCCTCTCTCAGATGAGAACTTTGCCTCATGTTTTGCAGAAAAATACTTAGGCCATTTGCCATAAGCTACTTCTTTTCCTCTTTTCTTCACCTCACACTACTATTCCTTCTGCCACTTTCTCCTCTTCTATCGTTGTTTCATATGATGTAGTGGCTTTCCTTCTTACTAAGGCTAACCCCTGTACCTGCTAAAGTGATCGCATTGCATTCCATCTCCTCCAACAGATGACCCCTTTTGTCATTTCCATTCTTTCATTTGTTTTCAATCTCTCTCTGTTTATAGGCTCATTCCCTACTGATGTCACATGTCTCTCCTATATGGAAAAAAAAAACTGACTTGATTCTTCTACCCTCACTATTGTCCTAAATCTCTTCTGCCTTTTAGAGTTATACTAGTTGAAAAGGCCATTTACAGCAGTTGTTTCCACTTTCTGAACCTATTATAATCTAGCTTCTGATATCATTGCTCTACCCAAACTACTCTCTCTAAAATTACCAATCATGTCTTAGTGGCCAAACCTAGTAGACCTTTTCTTAATCTATATTCTCCTTTAAGTCTCTGCAACCTTTGACACTATTGACCATCCTCTCTTCCTTTGATATTCTTTTTTTCTCTAGGTTTTTGGGACATCACTCTCTCCTTATTCTCTTCCTTCCTATTTAATTGCTCCCTCTGTCTTCTTTCCTGGATCCTCATCCAGACAGCACTTTCTAACTATAGGTGTCTGACAAGTACTCTATCTTGGTTCTTCTCTTCTCTCAATATTACTACACATGGTGATCTCATCAGCTCCCAGGATAAATCTCATCAGATCTTAATTACCATCTTTATGCTAATGATCGTCAGATCTACCTATCCTTCCCCAGCCTCTCTTGCTGACCTTCAATATCACATCTCGAAGTGCCTTTCATACATACAAGTGTCTGAACATCCAGCAAACAACTTTACCTCAACATATGCAAAAGAGAACTCATTCTCTTCTCCTTTAACAACCCCCCCCCAGCTTTCCTATTATAGTTGAGGGTGACAGCATCCTCCCAGTTCCCCAAGAGCACAAGTAGGTGTCATTCTCAATTCCTCACTATCTCTCATTTTTCATATCGAATTTCTTGCCATGACCTGTCTATTTCACCTTCTCAAGATCTCTTGAATACAGTCCTTTTTTCTCCTCTGACACTGCCACCATTCTGGTACAGAGACTCATCACCTCATTCCTGGAGTATAGCATTAACCTTCTGCTGGGTCAATCTGCCTCATCTCTCCCCATTCCTATCCAACCTCCAATCAGTCACCAAAGTGATTTTCCAAAAGCTCAGGTCTAACTACATCACTCTCCTAATAATTAAATTCCAGTGGCTCCCAATCACCTCTAAATACAAAATTTTCTGTTTGATATTCAAAGTACTTTATAAACTAGCCCCTTCTGCCTTTCCATTATACCTTACTTGTTGTCATGTACTCTTCAATCTAGTGACACTGTCTTTTTTGTTGTGCCACAAACAAGACACTCCATCTTTTGGCTCTGGATATTTTCTCTGACTGTCCCTCATCCCAACAATGCTTTCTGTCATTTCCTCCTACTGACTTCTCTGACTTCCTTCAAGTTCTAACTAAAACTCTATCATTTCCAGGAAGTCTTTCCCAACCACTCAATTCTATTGTCTTTCTTAAGTATTTCCCATTTATCTTGTATATAACTTTTGTGTGTATACACACACACACACACACACACACACACACACACACACTTGTCCCCCCCACCCCCCACTAGATTGTTAGCTCCTTAATGACAGGAACTGTATCTTGCCTTTTTTTGTGTTTTCTGTGCTTAGGACAGTGCCTGGCATATTGTACATGCTTAATAATGTTTGCATAATATTAAACAACTATTTCATCTTGTGGACATTTTTTCCAATAATATCAGTATGTCATTTGAACTCTAAAACTGAAAAAAATTCTTACTATGCACCAAGAAAGAACAATGACCAAAGTCTTTTAGCTTGAACATGGAAGTCAAATGGAACCAACGGATGAAGGCAATATTCACCAATAGTTTGTTTTCCCCAGGAAAGACACATCAAATATAAAGTGATTTATATATGTGTGTATATGTGTGTGTGTGTGTGTGTTGTGTGTGTATGTATTTATGTATTATGTGTGTAAGTATGAATGTATGACTGACATCTTAAAGTCAAAGCTTGATGATAAGGAAACATTCAGTGTAATTAACATCAAGCCTAAAACATGTCTATACAAAACCTGCATAATAATATTAATAAATATAGGGCTTATCAACCCAAGGCAGTTGTAGACAGGTGAATGTTTCCTCATTAAACATTTTTAAAAAGATGTTTGCAGACCACATGATAAACAGGCTATGAACTTTACATAAGTACTCTTTGGAACAAACAGAATTCATTTCTCAAAGAAATAGTAATGGATGACATCAGATATAATCTTTTGGATATGTTCAAAGTAACAAAGAATGTTTCATCTCAGGATGGAGCCTGATACGAGATTGGAATCAAACTACTCAGATCCAAGATTGGAATCAAAAGATACTCAACGGGCAATGCTGACAAAGAACTCAACCAAAAATATGTTGATAATCCACTGTTGAACAAGTAAGTGACTGAATCATGCAGATTTGCTTATAGAAGTAGAGGAGTTGATGATAGTGATTCAGGATTAGGTCACTGCCAGTAAAATTATAGAAAGGTTATTCTCAGGGAGGCCAGGTCTGATCAAAGCAGATTATTTTGTGAAATTATGGTGGAAACTATGCAACACATGATTTCAGGTTGCAAAGATTTAGCAAAGATTTATTTAAAAAAGAAAGTATCAAATGGCTGGAATTATGCACCAGATAGTACCAAACATTGTCTCAATTATCTCTTTCCCCTCTACATTTTTCTATGCTCTTTATATATGTATGTACACATATATATATGCACATATAAATGTATATATGTATAATAATATATTTACATATGTATATATACATACATATACATACATACCTTTTTTATTTTATTCTGAACATATGAAATAAAATGAGCATTTCCATAACATAGTAGAGTAGAAAAAAAGATGATTGTACATGAAACTGCAAATCTATTGTATACAACTTGCTATTCCTTTTAAATACATAATACAGTAATTGTGTGGCTTTTTTTCTTTACTGCCTTGTCCTAGAAATGGCTACCATTAGACACAACTATGTGTGTATATGTACATATGTATGTATGTAAAACCATTCTATACATACTTCTATTCATTAGTTCTTTCTCTGGATGCAGATGGTGTCTTTCTCCATAGGTCCTTTATAATAGTCAAAATGACTTAGTCATTCAAAGTTGTTCCTAAAACCAAATTGTTTTCACTGTACAACACGTTCTCTTCTATATATTTTAAAAATGATTGTCACTTTTTTTTTCTGAATCACTGTCACTCACAATCCACACCCCTTCCATACTCTCAATGACATGCCCTCTCTTGTAACAAATATGTATCTATAGTCAAGGAAAACACGTTCACACATTGGCCATATTTTGTTTTGTACCTTTTGTCTATTATCTGTCTTTATCCTTAGTCCTATGAAATCATGGCTGACCTCTGCAGTGGTCAGAGTTCTCAAGTCTTTAAAAGCTGCATTTCTTGATAATGTTGTAGTCACCAAATTGTTCTCCAGTTCTGTTCATTTAACAGCATCATAATAAGTGCTTAATAAATGCTTTTATGTTCATTTATATTACAAATAGAGACCTCAAAACATCCTAGTAATCTCAAACAAGTAACTATACTAGAACCAGACCATTATCATTGAATGAAATATTGCCCACAACTGCCCTGTCATAAATAACAAGGATCCATAAAAACTTACAAAGAGAATTTTTCATTCAATACTCATAGTCTCCAAGATACATAAAATGAAAAGGTTTCAAAAGAGATCTAGCAAAGGAAATTACAATAATATGAGAGCCAGATGAGGTGTGTATCATCTCTCATGCTCTTTATGGTCCTGTATTTTCACTAGGGATGTTTACAGTGAGTCTGTTGAAGATGAGCTTTTATTCTGAGGCTTTCATTAAAATTTGAAAAAAGTTATTTTGGGGGCAGTGAAGGTGACACAGTGAATAGTGCACTGGAGTCAGAAGGACCTGAATTCAAATCCAGCCTCAGACACTTAACACTTGGTAGCCAAGTGTAACCTTGGGCAAGTCACTTAACCCCAATTGCACTGCCTTCTCCCCTACAAAAAAAAAACACATTATTCTATATCCTGTGTAACATTAAATATGAAATAATGCTAGTGAGATAGTGATATCTTAAAAATATTTCTATCAGAACTTTACAGGAAGGAGAAAGAAGATGAAAATAACATAATCATGCTGATGCTAGTAACACAACCAATAAGCACAATGATACTAGTGCCTATTGACATAGTATTTTGGGGTTTGCTTACAAAGCTTTTGCCTCATGAGAACCCCATGAGATATACAGCAAGCACATAAGATGCAATGAAAGTAGGCTTACAAAAGAATGACTCTAGAATTCAAAGAATAATGGGTTTGGGGAAATGAGTAACAGAAACAAAGCAATGAGTGACTTGGAAACCATAGTTATTAAATGGTGTGTTGGAGAAATGGATATGTTCCATCTCTCAGCACTGATGGGCCAAATAATATTTTCATGTTGTAAAAACCGTGAATGCTCTCCTGCACTGAGAAGTGCCCAGGTGTTCATTTATTATTCAGTGTATTTATAGAGCCATTTAGACAAGAGCCCCAAGAGACACGTTTTCAACTCTAGCCTAAGTCTAAAGAGAATTGTCTTAGGAGAATAAGCAGAGTTCACATTTAGTAATAAAGGCGCCAGACTCTCAGATTTCTTCAGCTTTCTGAATAGCACTGGTGCTCCCCTCTCTAAGTCATAGGGAGCCACACTGTTTCACCAATTAAAGACTCCCCTGTAGTGAGTGGAAAAGAAACCAAGATGCAAGTTAGAGACATCCCTTACCTTCCTACTACCAGTAAGGCCATCACTGATATGAGTGATGCCCTTTATTTATAGGATATAGATGTTAACATGTGTTTGCTTCCGCAGTCATCAATTTCTCTCCTTTCTTCTCTATTTTATTCTAATGCTCTGAACCTTTCCTTCCTTGTTTCCTTTGATCCCATCACAACCATCCCAAAAATAATCTGGAAAGACCATTGCTAGTGTAACCTATTTGATTAGGAAGGGGTGGGGAGAAGAGAGGAATTCTAGCCTTAGTACTCTTCCTGCTCACTAGTTCCCACTACCACTCTGATTGAAGGAAGTTTTATGCAAAATGGCCCCAGTCTCATTAAAACAGGAGGTTAGACTATTGCTTCTAAGTGAGAGGATAGAGTGCAACTGGGCCTAGGATTGTTTGTCATAGCATGGAGAGTGAGGTAGAGAATGAGGAGGTAGAAAAGTGAGATAAGCAACAGTATCTTTTTGATCCATTCTTTCCTTGCTTTGCTCCTCAGAGGAATAGGGGGACTTACTCCTCTCTAAGAATAATCCTTCTATCTATCTGTCTTCTACATCCCATTCCCTCATGTCTCTTTAATGAGTACTAAATAATAGTGAGGTCTAGATGAAGCGATAAAGCATTTAGAAGTTCTAACATGGGGGCTGTTTTGTAACTTTTTCTAGAGACAATGTGCCCAGAAGTAACTCATGTTACCAAAGTGGACACTAATTGACACATTCCTGAGAACCTGATTTTTCTGAAACGAGATGCAGACTAAATATCAAGAGGGTAAGGGCATGACAAACAAATGGGAAGTGGGAAGAGAAATTTAAAAAAAGAAATGAAGACACCAGAGATAAAAAAGGCTTCCTTCACAATTTTCTCTACAACCAGTACTGTCCTATCTACCATTTTGTTTCTTCCCAAGGGAAACCATTTCATTTTACCCAAATTAAGGCTACTGAGTAACAACAATGGCAACAAAAGTCTTGCTTTTTTGTTTCCCTTTCTTTGAGACATATTGGGGAAAACAGCAGGATCAGAGAAAGTATAACAACACTGATTGGTGTGGATGAGATGATGTAATAGATGATAAGTAGGAAATTCAAGTTTTGCTTTCTTCCTTTTCTTTAAAGAGGATGATCTTTGGGGCTGGAAAGAAGGGAACAAAGATTGCTAATAAGTTTGAATCTAAGGTAGGTAAGGATACTATAAGGACACCTGATTTCCTTTTATTAGCTCAAGTCACCAGGTATGATTGTCAATTCAGTCTGTTATACTTGAAAAATTATGGAACACTGGAGTGGTACTACAAGACTGGAAGAGGGCATATGCTGCCCCAGGTTTTTGTTGTTGTTGTTGTTGTTTTAAGGAAGAAAGTGGAACAAAAAAACCATATGTGTACTTGACTTCAATTCCTGGCAAAATTCAAGAATACATTATGTCCCAAAAGCTTTCATAGCTTCGAACTGCACTTATATTTTTGGGACACCCTGTATATTACTCAAACAAAAGTTAGCAAATATATGGAAAGGGATATGGTGAATCAGGAGACTTCTGCAAATAGAGATTATCTATAATTTAGCAAAGAATTGTATGAATACTTTCATAATAGCCTTGTAGACAAGATGAAGAGCTGTAAACTAGAAGATACTAGATTTAAATTTGGTTGGATGATCAGACCCAGTTGTTGTGTTGCTTCTGCATTCTCAAAGAGGACCATGGCATCAGTGAAATGATGACATGAGTTGCAGATGACTTTGATTTGAGGGAGGGCAGGTTGCATATCACACCCAACAAGTCAGAGAGAGGTCTCTAATAGACTGTCTCAGGTTTCCATTCTTGGTCCTCTGCTCAACATTTTTACCAGTTACTTTATGTAATAGAAAACTTATAGTGCTTTCAAATGACACAAAATCAGGGGGAAGAGAATTCAGAAACAGAATTTAGAGTTTTGTAAAACAACAAACTATACATATATATATATATACATATATGTACACACACATATACACACATATATATGTATACATATATAGACATATACATATACATATACATATACATACATACATACATATATATATATATATATATATATATATGAGCAATGTGATATGCCAGTCAAAAGAACTCATGTGATTTTATGTTTCATTAAGAGAAGCAGTGTCTAGAATGAGGTAACATGGTACTCTACCCTGGTCAGCATTTCAAGAATATCATGTAAAATTCTTGGTACCACATTCTGGAAAAATGTTGAGAAGTTGGAGAGAGTTCAGAAGAGGGCAGCCAAGATGAAGAAGGGTCTTGTGATCTTGCCATGTGAGAATCCACTGACATAACAAGGAATGTTTAACCAGGAAAAGAGATTTAAGGGAGACATGATATCTACTTACAAAAATTTTAAAGGTTATCATATGGAAAAGGTTTTAGATTTCTGGCCAGCCCTAAAAGGTAAAATTTAAGATTGATGAGTGAAATTTGCATAGAACCAGATTTAAACTTGAAATAAAAGAAAAACCTTCAAACTATTAAAGTTATCCAAGAGTAATGGTTTTCCTCAAATAGTAGTGGGTTCACTTTTACTTGAAATACTTAGATCAAAGCTAGATAACCATTTGTGGGGAACACTATAGAAGGGATTCTTGTTTCAGTAGGGGTTATATGGCTTCCATGATCATATCATTCCATGATTATATCACTATATTTGCATAAATAGCTCTGTGATGTAGGCTGGATAAGTCTGTCCCCATTTTATAGAAGTGGAAATTGAGAATACAAAACATTAAGTGCCTACCCATAAATCACAAAGTAAATCCATGATAAAGCCAGAAGTGATAAATCTCAGGTCCCTTAAGAGATATATATATATATATGTTGGTCTTGTTTACTTCCTGTTTTTACATTCAATTGTTTAACAATAATACACTTTTTAAATTAATAGAAGCTTTGCTGCCTAAAATCTTACCAAGATTGGTTTTAGTATTCAACTGATTGCAGAATTAAGATATTAAGGAAGTCACATGATATCTTTAAGCCTTAGTTTCCTCATTTATAAAATAAAATTATTGAACTAGTTGCCCACAAAGGACACTTTCAGTTCTAAATTATGAACTTTTTATGCTATTGATTTGGTTCTGGGCATTTTTTCAGACTTATTTAACATCACGTCTCTTTATGTATTCTATATTCAAGCCAAATTGGCATATTTGCTTTTTCTGGGAACTCAGAATTCCATCCCCTGCCTCAATGTTTTTATGACGGCTGTTACTCCTGCTTAGAACATATTCTTTCTTCAGCCTACCTCTTAGAACACTTAATTCCCTCTGGGGTTCAGTGCAAGTGAATCCTTATATGAGAAGTTTTTCCCCTAGAAATTACTACTCATTCCCTCAACAAATTAACTTGTATTTATTTATCGGTTTACACATTGTGTCCCTCAGTAGAATATAAGCTTTTTGAATGTAGAAACTATTTTTCATTTGTATGTCCAGTGCCTCTAGAAATGCCATGCTCATTTTTGGGGGGGAGGGGTGGGAGGGAAGGTGGTATGATCTGAAACTATAATTTCATTAGTGTAGAGAATTTCTAGTGTTAAAATTCTCTCCACCATTCAGATTAGCAGCTGCAATTTATAGTCTTATACTGCAACTGGGGCACTGAAAGGTTAAGTGATTTCCTCAGTTACACAATTAATATGTGTCATTAACAGAATCTAAACCCATGTCTTCAAGATAGCAAGGCTAGCCCTCCATGTATTACATACCAGGCTGCTTCACCTGTTGATAATAATTGGTGAATAATAAGCATTTATCAAATTTAATTGATGAATTTTACATGTTACTATTTGAACAACTCAAAATACTTCCAGGAATGACTGTGTTGAAATATGGTTGTTCTTACTTGGTTACCTCAAGTAAAACAAACACATAGTTAATTTCAGAGCTGATTTTAAAAGGATAGGGTAAAAGGAAGCAATACTAGTGATTTGTCCTGGGCTGAGAGTGGAGGAAAAAAGAGGAAAGCAAGAGTCTGTGATTACATCAATCTGAGCTGTACAAATTAGAGCCACCAACATTAATTCTTTTATTTTTAATTTAGAAAAAGAAATACAATGTCACTTGATGGACAGAAACTCAATGTGAATGCACAATGAACTAAAAAAAATCTTTTTTTAAAAGGCATGTACAGAAAATGGAAAAAATGAAAGCTCATGGAGTATTAGACACAAAAACATGGAGAAGTTGAAGAATAATGCCAGACATGACAAAGTCCAGAATGAGCTACAGCTGATGAGGAAAGCTAAGACCAAGAAAAAAGATTTCAAAGACTACATTGGGGAAAAGAGAAGAAGATCTATGACCACTGTTTGAATTTAATGGGTTGATGTCAACAGATGACAGAGAAAAAAGCTCCCTGGCTTTCATTATGCTCGTCCTCTACATATTATGTTATGACCAAGGAAAATGATCTTTGAGTTGGAAAGAACAGAATAAATATGTCTAGAAGAAAGTTGTGACTCAAGATAAAAAGGACCTAGTAATTAAGCACCTAGCTGTTCTGGAGTTTAAATCACATGGCCTAGATGAACGACATCTAAGAGCACTAAAAGAACTAGCAGCTATGACTACTGAGCCATGGCCATTGACCTCTGTAAGACGATGGAAAACAGGAGAAGTACTACAGGATTAGAGAAGGGCAAAGGTGTCAAAAAGGGGGAAAAGAATAAAACCTGAAATCTACGTTATTAAACTTCACTTAGATTTCTGCCAAAATTTTATGACATTATTATTCAGATAGTTAATGAACAACTAGAAAAGTGATTATTAAAATATTGTTTTATCGAGAATGGGTCATAGCATATTAACTTTATATCCATTTTGATCAGTTTCCAATTGCTCAATCAAGGGGATGTTATAGATACAGTTTACCTATATTCAAATATTTCATAAGTCTATCAAGTTATTCTTGTGGACAAGATGGGAAAGTGTGAAACTGCCAGTAGTACAATTGGGAGGATTTAGATCAGTTTGAATGGTGGAACCTAAAACACACTTCAGTCAACAATTCAATTACAACTGGGAAGAGTTTCCAGCAGTGTATCCCAGGTGCATGTCCTTGTTATTCAGTCTCTCAGTTGTGTCTGACTCCTCATGAATCCATGGACTATAGCATGCAAATACTGTCCGTGGAGTTTTTCTGGCAAAGATATTGGAGTTGTTTGCCTTTTCCTTCTCTGGTGGATTAAGGAAAACAGAGCTTAAGTGACTTGCCCAGGGTCACACAGCTAGTAAGTGTCTCAGGCAGGGTTTAAACTCAGTCTTCCTGACTGCAGACCCAGCACTCTATCCACTGAGATACCTAGCTGCCACCTGTGCTTAGCCTATTAGTATTTAACACATATATCAATGACTTAGAACAAAGGTAGGTATAAATACTATGCTTATCAAATTTGCAGATGGGAGCTACAGCCAGGAGTTATAAGTAATATTCCAAATGGTTCATATTTAAGATATCAATCAAGTAACATTTATTAAGCACCTACTATATGCCAGACACCACATTAAGTCATGGGGATAGCAGCATCAAGGAATCAAGCCTCTTAATTTAATAAAGATAAAACTAAAGTTCTATATTTGGGTTATAAAAATCAGTGTCACAGTTACAAAGTAGAGAGGCATGGTGACGCAGCAGTTCAAATTAGAATGATCTGGAAGTTCTTATTGGTGTGGAATCTAAAGTGGATGGTGTGATATGCAGCCAGGAAAGTTAATATGATATCAAGGTGTATAGTAAGAGAGGTAGAGCTTGCAGAAATAAAGAGGTTATAGTTTTATTAAACTCTGACTTGCTCACATAACATCAGTCATGTCTGACACTTTGAGACCTTGTGGACCATATTGTCCATGGGTATGTGTTTGTTTGTTTTTTTGTCAGTGGGGGGAGGGAGACACTGGAGTGGCTTGCCATTTCCTTCTCCAATGGATTAAGGCAAGCAGAGGTTAAGTGACTAGCTCAGGGTCACACAACTAGTAAATGTCAGAGACCAAATTTGAACTCAGGTCTTCCTGGTTCCAATTTCCACTCTATGCGCTGAACCACTTAGTTGCCTCCTTGTAGTGTGTGCCTAATTTATTCCACAGATCTACCCTACTATTTTTTAGTCATTAACAGATTGCTTTGATGATACAGTATTGATATATAGTATGAAATTTGGTATTACTAAGCCATCTTCCTTCATATATTTTTTTTTTTTGCTTCCTTCAATGTTCTTGACCTTTTCTTCTTCCAGATGCATTTTGTTACTATTTTTTCTAGTCCCACGAAATGATTCTCTGGTGACCTGATCATTATGGCACTGAATAAATAAATTAACTGAAGTAGAATTGTCATTTTTATTATATTGGTTTGGCCTACTCATGAACAATAAATATTTCTCCACTTGTTTGGAGATGTGTTTGTGTGAAAAGTATTTTGTAACTGTGTTCATATCATCCCTGGGTTTATCTTGGCAGTTAAACTCCTGTGTATTTCATAATGTCTGCAGCTATTTTAAGTAGAACTTCTCTTTCTATCTTTTTCTGCTAGGCTTTATTGATAATATATAGAAATTTATGATGATTTATGTAGATTTATTTTATATGCTGCAAATTTGCTGAAGTTTTTAATGTGTCAACTATTTTTAAGCCAATTCTCTAGGATTCTTTAAGTATACCATTATATCATCTGCAAAGAATAATAGTTTTGTTTCCTCATTGCCTATTCTTATTTCTTCAATTTCTTTTTCTTTATTGCTATAGCTAGCACTTCTAATATAGTGTTTAATAATAATGGTGGCGACTGACATCCTTGCTTCACCTTATTGGGTGATCTTATTTGGAAGGCTTCTAACTTACCACCATTATAGATCATGTTTGCTTCTGCTTTCAGATAGATAATACTTGTCATTTTTTAAAGGGTTCCATTTATTCCTATGCTATGCTTTTTAGTGTTTTTTAAATGAATAAGTGTTATATTTTGTTAAAAGCTTTTACTTTATATAATTATATAGTCATATGATTTTTGTTGTGTTTATTATTGAGATGGTCAATTGTGCTTATAGTTTTCCTAAGATTGAAACAGTCTTGCATTTCTGGTATAAGTCCTACCTGGTTATAGTGTATGATCTTTGTGATATATTGCTGTAATCTCCTTGTTAGTATTTTATTTGGAATTTTTGCAGCAATATTCATTAAATACATTGATTTCTCATTTGCTTTCTCTGTTTTTGTTTTCCCTGGCTTAGATATCTTAACCATATTTGTATCATGAAAGGAATTTAGTAGGACTCCTTCTTTATTTAATTTCTTAAATAGTTTATATAGTATTGGGATTAGTTGTTCCTTAAATGGTTCATAGAATTTATTTGTAAATTGGCTCTAAGGATTTTTCCTTAGGAAGCTTATTTATGGCTTGTCAGATTTCTTTTTTTAAGATAAGTTTAGTTACTTAAGTATTCTATTTCCTTTTTTGTTATTCTAGGCAATTTATATTTTTTTATAAATGTTCATTTACTTTACTTAGATTATCAGTTTTACTGACATATAATTGGGCAAAATAACTCCTAATGAGCACTTCATTTGCATCTTCATGGTGGTATATTCACAATATTCATTTCTGATACTGTTGATTTGTTTTGTTTTTTTAAAAACTAAATTAACCAATATTTTATCTTTTGGGGTTTCTTTTTTCATAAAACTAACTCCTAGTTTTATTTTAAAAGATACTTTCATTTATATTAGTCTTTTTTTTGGTAAAATTTCCATTTTGATGCTTAATTGGGGATTTTTAATTTGTTCTTTCCCCAATTTCTTTTGTAGTTACAAGCTCAATTCATTGCTTCTTTTCCCTCTTTTACTGATTTGTGAGTTTAGAGATACATATTTTCTCCTAAGTGCTGCTTTGGTTTCATCCCACAAATCAAACTTGGTATGTTGTCTCATTTTTGTCATCATCTTTAATGAAATTATTGCCTTTTTTATTATTTGCTCCTTAAACCACTCATTCTTTATGATTAGATTATTTAGTTCCCAATTGATTTTTAATTCATACTTCCATTACTCTTTATAGAGTCTAATTTTTATTGAATTGTGGTATTAAAAGGGTGAATTTAATGTTTCTGTTTTTTTGTATTTTTATGAGGCTTTATGTCCTAACCCAAGGTCAGTTTTTGTGGAGGTACCATATACAACTGAGAAAAGTTATACTCCTTTCTATTCCCATTCAGTTTTCTCCAGAGACCCTCATATCTAACTTTTCCTAAAACCCTATTCATCTTCTTAGTTTCTTTCTTATCCATTTTATAGTTAAATTTATCTAGCTCTGGGAGCAGAAAGCTATGTGGCTCCATTAGTGTAGATTTACTTTCTATTTGCTCCATTAATTCATTTAACCTTTCCTTTAAGAATTTGGATACTAAAACTTTCATGCATACATATTTAGGATTCATATTACATCATTGTCTATGGTGCCTTTTAGTAAGATGTAATTTCCCTGTTTCTTTTTTTTATTTAGGTCTATTTTTGCTTTTGCTTTGTCTGAGATTGTGATTGCTAATCCTGCCTTTTTTCCCCCAACTAACACATAGATTCTGCTCCAGGACCATATTTTAACTCTGTGTGTCTCTCTGTTTCAAGAGTATTTTTTATAAAGAATGTATTATTGGATTCTATTTTCTAATCCATTTCACTATCCACTTCTGTTTTGTGGGTAAATTCATCCTATTCACATTCACAGTTACGATCAATAACTTTGCATTTCCCTCCATCATATTTTCTTTTGTTCTAATCCTTATCTCTATTTACTCTGTCCCTTCTCAAAAGTCTGATCTACTTCTGACTACCATCTCCCTTAATCTGCCCTCCTTTTTGTCCCTCCCCTCCCCCTTTTCTCTTATTCCTTTTCCCTCTCACTTCCTGGGAAAAACAAATTTCTATCTTGAGTGGGTCGATACATTCTTTCTTCTTTAAACAAATTCCAATGAGAGTGAGTTTCAAGAATTGCCCATCCTCCCCCATCATTTTTACTTCCAATGTAAAAGCTGTTCTTTGTGTAGCTCTTTTACATGAGAAAATTTGCCCCTTCTCCCAAGACATCCCTCTTTCTCACTCATTCATTTCTTTAGATTATCCCAACATTATTGACTCAGTCCTGCGCCATTTATCTATGTAGAGACCTTCTAACTAGGCTAATAATTATAAAGTTCTTGGGAGTTACATGTATCATCTTTCCATAAAGAAAGGTAAGTAGTTTTAACCTTAACGAGTCCCTTATGATTTTTCTTTCATGTTTATCTTTTCATGCTTCTCTTGAGTCTTGTATTTAAAAGTCAAATTTTCTATTCAATTCAGATCTTTTTATGAGGTATGCTCAAAAGTGTAACATTTCATTAAATGTTCATTTTTTTCCCTGAAAAATTATACTCACTTTTGCTAGGTAGGTTATTATTAATTGTGATTCTAGTTGTTTTGCCTTCCAGAACATTATGTTTTAGACCCTTTTGTCCTCTAATGTAATCTAAATCTTGTGTGTTTCTGTTTGTGATGCCATGGTAGTTGAATAGTTTCTTTATGAGTACCTGTACCATTTTCTCTTTGACCTCAGAACTCCGGAATTTGGCTATAGTATTCCTGGAAGTTTTCATTTTGGGATCTCTTTCAGGAGGTGATCAATGGATTCTTTCAATTTTGATTTTACTCTTGAATTCTAGGATATCAGAAAAGGTAGAGTGTACATTTAAGATAGAGTGTACATCCCCTTCATTCCACCCCCACCCTCAAGTTTCTAGTAGTAATGTTGCCAGTTTTGGAAGGAACAAGTGGCTTATTTTTGGTTGTTGGTTTTGATTTGGGTTGGAGTTTGTTTTTTTTGGGGGGGGAAAGGAAGGGGACAAAAGAACTTCTACTGTAATGTATTATAAAGTCCTTAGGTTCCAGTATATCTGGGGATTTGGAGCTAGAAGGGAATAGAGGTGGGGGGACTTTACAATTGCCTTGTTCCAGAAAGTAAAAGCGGTTAATAATCTCTATCTGTTAATATTAATGACTCTATAGCAACATATCAGAAAGATTATACATGTTGACCAACTTGGATTTACCTTAGGAATTCATATAACAATCTAACTAATTCTAGGATTTATATAAGCTTCTGAGTGAACTTGGTTTAAGGTTTTGTGAAAGAAGATGAAGGAAAGAAGGAAGGAAGGAAGAAAGGAAGGAAGGAAGGAAAGAAGTAAGGAAGGAAGTCAACTGCAAGTTATGTCATCATTTCCCTGATGCCATGATCATCTTTGAAAATGAAGGACAAACACAAGGTTGTATAATTTCTCAAAATATGATGTTTAGGCTCTTTATTTTATCATGGCCTTTAGGTAGTTCAATAATTCTTAAGAAGCTGTCTCTTCTTGATCTGTTTTCCAGGTTAGTTGTTTTTCTGCTGAGATATTTCACATGTTTTTTTTTTTCTCATTCTTTTGACTTTGTTTTATTGTTCCTTTATGTCTCATGGAGTCATTAGCAGCCACTTGCTTAATTCAAATTTTTAAAATATTCTTGTCTTCAGTGAGTTTTTGTAATTCTTTTTCCATTTGTCCAATTTTTCTTTTTAAGGAGTTATTTTCATCAGAAAAGTTTCATGCCTCTTTTTTCCATTGGGACAATTCTGGTGTTTTGTTTTGTTTTTTTTCTAATTTGGACAAGTCTGTGTTTCCAGTGTTTTTGTTTCTCTTTTGGTGAGAAGTTGTCTCTTCAAATTTTCTTGCATTGATCTCATTTATTTCCCCAGTTTTTTTTCTCTACCACTGACTTTAAAATTTTTTTTAGCTCTTCTAGGAATTCTTATTGGACTTATTTTGAGTTCACATCTTTCTTTGAGGCTTTGCCTATAGTTATTTCAACATCATTGTCTTCTTCTGAGTTTGTGTCTTGATCTTCCCTGTCATCATAGTAGCTTTATGGTCGGGTTCTTTTTTGTTATTATTTGCTTACTTTTCTAGCCCATTTTTTGAATTTTAATTTTATGTTAAAGTTGGGTTCTGCTGTATGTGGGGGTATCAGTGGTGCTATCTCAGTCTTCAGACTTTTTTGTGTTGCTGTTTTCACAGTTATTTCAGAGGATTTGAAGTTTTTGGTCTTTCCAAGGTGGTATGATCTGCGGAGAGTCTTTTCCTTTGGTTCACTGTTCCTTTGTAACCAGAAGCAACACTATTCCTCAGTGCCCCTGATACCTAGTGATTGAAACTGATACTGCTTCTCAGGGCCACTGGTCCCTTGGGACAACAAATGTTCTTTTCCACTTTGGAACTGTAACTTTGAAGTGTGTATGGGCAATGGAGTTGAAAATCAATTATTATGCTATATTATGCTCAATGTTAGCACTGGGTTCCCCTATAGTCTCTTTATGATTAATTGTCCAATCTTTTTACCCTCTCTTGTTTGAGAGCCCCCAAAGGTGCTGCTGCTGTGGCCACCTCAAAGGCCCACCACTGGTTGCTGCCACCATGTAAGCTCCAGAGTAATTACCACTCTAATGTCACAGACCTCTCCTTCTGATCTTCTAAGTTGTCTTAGACTGGGAAAGTGTACCACCCTAATCTTCTTACCCCACTCCAGAACTGAATTTGAGATATTATTTTAAAGTTATTTGGAGGGGAATTTTGGGAGAGTTCGGCTCCTTCCTCTACTCTGCCATCTTGGCTCCACCTCTGTAAACCTGACCTCATTGATTTCTTATTTCCCTCCAACAGTGAAGATTGCAAAACATCATCGTATGTTCATCCTACATGATTCTAATTAGAGCCCTCTTATAAGTTTCCCATTGAGCATCCATCAAATGTTGGGAGACTTCCGGAATTGTTATTAATATCATTAAAGTACTCTGGAGGAATCTGGCTATTTTTCTGCCATCTCCCACCCTTAACATGAAGCAAGTCCATTCATTTTCTCTTCCTATCACATAGTATCCTTGACAACATCTTTACTCCTGATATTCTTTAAAGTTATTCATAGGATACATGTTGTAATATGTTCACATCTACTATGTAAATTAAAGGAACTCTGAGACTCCAGTTCATTCTCTTCATATTGCAGAATTTGACCCCCAAAATAGGATAATGAAAAAAAAGTGGAGGAGTTCTGGGGAAGAAAAACATGCTCATGTACTACTTAGGTGAAAATATGGATTGGTCCAGCCATTTTCAAAAGCAATATGGAACTATGACCAAAAATGACTAACTTGTATACACTTTAATCCAGCAATATTGCTCCTGGGCCTATACACCAAAGAGATAAAAGAAAGAGGTAAAATATTCATATATACAAAAATATTTAGATTAGCTCTTTTGGTAGTGGCAAAGACAGGGAAACTGAAGACCACTTGAACATATTATGCTATCTTAATGTAATGAAATACTACTGTGCAATGAGAGATGAAATAGATAGTTTCAGAGAAACTTGGCAAGACTTGTATAAATTTATGCAGAACCAGAAGAAATTTTTATACAATAATAACAACATTGTGAGTCAAATAATATGAAGGCTTAACAACTCTGATCAATGTAATGTCAAGCTATAATCGCAAAGCCCCAGTAACGAAACATGCTACCCACCTCCTTATAGAAAAATGATAGATTAAAGACACAAAACAAGTCATATATTTTTGTATATTGCTAATATGGTAATTTGTTTTGCTTGAATATGCATGCTTAATACAGGAGTTTTGTTTTTCTTTTTTCTTTTCCCAATGAGGGATAGGTAAGAAGAAAATTAGTGACTATTCATTATTTAAAAATTTGAAAAAATTAAAATGAAAGAACCTATTACAGAGCATTTTGCTAAACTCAAATTACCTTTCCCTCCTAATCCACAAGCAATGATGGTGTCATATTCTCCACAACTTTTGGTCAATAATGAAATGATAAAGATTTGGTTCCCTATTGGATATCACTTATAAAAAGTTACTTGTTCTCTACTAATTCTCTAATCAATCATCTAATTGAAGATACTCTTGATTCATGTAAAGGTGACTTTTGTAAAGATTTTGTATAAATGAGAGAATAAGCTCATAGATAGTTGATGGCATTCCTTTTTAAGTATTAAGAAAGTCTGAAATTTTTTCCACAACTTTTGATATATATCCTTCAGATACCTTTGTATATCAATCCTTCAATGCCCATACAACTGTGTTGCCTCTAAGCAAAAATCTGCAAACAATGTGACTGTTTTCCCCACCTTTAATCCCTTTAGTGTCATTTCTACCTTCATTATCTACATATCAAGGACAGTGACATTAGGGTCCAAGTGGTGCTTCCATGGTCTTTGATGGAAAATAATTTATCATAGTAATTTTTATAAATCTTTTCCATTTTTCTTCTGTTTGCAATCCTCAGTATTTGTCCTTAAATGTCCACAGAGGGACTTTGCTTCATAGAATATATAGACAAACTCTCTTTAAACTGTGATTATCTTCTAATGCTTCCCACTGCTTTATGAGATAGTATGGCTCATAATTATCTCTCATAAGAAGGCAGTATAGTGTAGTCAATAGGGCACTAGATTTGAAGTCAGTAAGATCTGGGTTCAAATATCTCTATAGACTCTTATTAGCTGTGTGACTTTGAACAAGTCACTGTTTTTTGAGCCTCAGTTTCTGCATCTGCAAAATGAAGTGACTGGATTTAATGACTTTCAGTTCTAGTCATCCTTCTCCATTTGTCAAGTAAGATGTTTGCTAAGATGCTTTCTGAAATCTTTTGTTCTCCTTATTATATCAATTAATGTATGTTATTTAAACTTCTATATAAAATTATTGTAGTTAGTATCAATGTCACTCCTCTTGTCCATTTCCTATTTTTTCATCATACTTCTTTCAAGGATTGTTTTTTATTGAGTTGTTTCAATTGTATGTCACTTATTTTCTTATTACTCTTTTTCTTATTATTTTTGCTAATTCTGATCTTAGCTCTGACAAATCAATTTTCTGACTATTTATTTATAAATAGCTGATTCAGAGATAACTCCCACATCAAGTTTTTTTTTTCCTCTCTGTCTACTAAAGTAATATGTTTCATTTCTTATTTCATGCTTTCAAAATTCCAACTAGAGAAATCATATAAATGTATATGTGTGTGGGGGGGGGGGGGTGTTAGTCAATACACTTTTGATCCATTAAAATGTCTTCCCACTTCAATTGCCATAATCAGAGAAAGTATGAGTAGGTAATAGAGAAAATCAAATGTTAAGATTATAAAAGATTTGACTATGTTACCCTTTTTATGGGATGTAAAGAAGTTCTCTAATGAAAAATTTATTGAATTAGGGAGCATCTAAGAATTGGATGGCAAATAATTGATCATATCCCTGGTGGCTCTAGAAAACTGAGATACTCTTCCAGGAGCTGATAATGGAGATAAGACATAACACTGAGTTATGAGAGTGACTTACGGCATTATAGAAGAGAGATGGCTATGGAAGAAGAACAACCTAGTTCTTGAGAATCATTCCTGTCCTCTCAGCCTTCAGGCAGGGGAGAGGAGAATTGCATTCTTTTTCTCCTTTCTCCTTTCCCCTATTAACAACATTGTCTTGCAGTGGGGTTTCTTTACACAGTAGGAATCACTACACAGGAGAAGGAGTAAATCCCATGGATCAAGGCAGGAGAGTTCTGAGGGAGCTGCCCTTAACCATCAAGAATTTAGCTATGGAGAGAGCCAGGCCTAGGGAGCCCAGATGAGTGATATGATTAGCAAAAAACCTGTGACCTGAGGGAGCAGCCTGAGGACACCAGGCAAAGGGAAAAGACATCAGTACCCTGCAATACTGGAGGTATGAGTTGCCATAGTCACACATGTATTCCCCAAGTATGTGTTTCTCTATTAGAATACTTTGTGTATGCCTCCCCTTACCACTAATACTGTCTGTGCTTATAAGAAAATGTACCACAGGTTTATGATGGCAGTGCTTTGTTAATATTGTTCCTACGATCCTAACTCAGTAAAAATGCTTTTGCTTTGAGCTTGCTGTGTCCTCTAGTTCAGTGCTTCTGAAAATATTTTCCCCTACAAACCCTTCAGTGTTTCTTAAACTGTGGGTCACGACCCCATATAGGGTCAAGTCTAGTGGACCATTACAGGAATAAATTATTCATGGTGTCTCATGAATTAAAGCACCTTAAACCTGAGGGTAATTACCTCCCTGGAAATACAAAAAGTGAGAGCTGGGGTTGAATACTGCTGAGTACATAAAAGAAAAATTTTAAAGAAAATTAAAATAGAATGGAAAGTTATATTTTTCACAGTTATACATGAAAGAAAAATTATTAGACATACGAGGAGTAGAAAAGATCCTAAAAGACAAAAACACCTGTTACATAAAATCCAAAAATTTTTGTGCAAATAAAATACACGAAGCCCAGAATCAGAACAAAATTTATAGTCTGGACATGAAACTCCTCCCAAAGCCTTCCTTTGGGCTCAGATCTTTCTAACTAAACTCTTCATTTTCCATCACCCGCTCTGCTTGGGATTTTTTTTTTCTTTTTCTCTTTTTTTTCTGCTTGATTTCAACTGCATGAGCATCACGCCCCTGCCACCAAGTACTTCTGGACCCCCCCCCCCCCCCCAGCCCTTTGAAACTTCCTTTTCTGTATCATTTTCCCCCATTAGATTGCAAGCTCCCTGAGGACAGGCACTGTCTCCTTTTCTCATTTGTATCCCTAGAGTTTAGCACAGCAGCACTTAACAGAAGTTTATTGACTACTGCTTATTAAAAAAATGAAAAAAAACAAAAAAAGCTACAGTCTGGGAAAAAATCTTTGTACTTTGTAACTTTGAAACAGTTCTGATAGTCAAGATCTGTAAGCAATTGACAGAGAACTATAAGATTAGGACTCATTCCTTACTAGACAAGTAGCTAAAAAAACATATGAATAGTAAGCAAAAGAAGTACAAATAAATCAACAGCTATCTGAAAAATATTTGAAATTACTATAAACCAGGGACATAAACATAAATTAATATAGCACAAGGTCATTGCCTCACATCCATCAACTAGAAAAGATACTAAAGGATATTATTGTTATTGTTCAGTCACGCTCCACTCTTCATGATCTCATGGACTAAACTATCCATGGTTTTTTCTTGGCAAAGATACTGGAGTAGTTTGCTATTTCCTTCTCCAGTTGATTAAGGCAAACAAAGGTTAAGTGATTTGCCCATGGTCACGCAACTAGGAAGTGGCTGAGATTGAATTGGAACTCTGGTCTTCTGGTCCAGTGATTTAACCACTGACCCACCTAGCTACCTCCAAAGGATAGAATACATTGTTAGAATAGTAAGAAATGCATGAAGCATGCTAATTCATTGTCTGTGGAACTGTGATTTGATTCAACTGTCATAAAATCAATTTGAAGTTACATGAGAAAAGGAACTAAATTATTTCTACTCCTTGAATCAGAAATTCTACTCTAAGGATTGTAAAAAAGAGCCATATTATAGAACATCCTCTCTGTGCTGCTTCTTTAACTTGCATTCCCATTCATGGGTTGGGTTTTCAGAGTGAGTCTGTTGCTTTGGGTTCTGTGGATAAAACTATGGGTCTGCATTCCTAACACTAAAGCATCCAAGCCTTCACCAGTATGCTTTCCATTAACAATCATCCACTAGGCATAATTAGCTCTGAGTGAAGCAAAGCATTAAATAATTGACGTTGCAAAAAAAAAGTAACTCAAAAATTCCCCTGCCCCCAAACGCTGAGGGCAATTTTCTCAGAAATAAACACAGCATCCATGAAAAAAGTGGGCTCAAACTGAGAGTACAATAGTAGTAAGGCACTTTTAAAATGTATCTGTGACTCAGGCAACCTCTAAATCCGGGACCTGGAGGGGTCAGGGCCTGGAATTCTGCATAGAGTCTCCACACGGGAGAAGAGTAGGTGCAATATTTGCCAGGCAGATTGCTCAGCTGAATTCTTACCATCTACTCATCTCCATATTTCTTTTTTTCTTCCAGGGAACTTGTTCTTCCTTTGAGTGACTGACTCTTTGTATCTATATCAGTCTGGAATATGTCTCTAATTCCTTAATTGGGCCTCAACTCTCTTCAACTGACAGACTCTTGAACTTTTGAATGGGGTGTGTCCTGCTCTGCTGCCAGATGCCTTGATCAATAAGGAGAGAGAGAAAAGTTCCCTCTACTCCTTTCCCCCTCCCAGAGAAGTATCTCCTCCACAAAATGTTCTCCTGCCTAGAATTTCTCCCACTCTCAAACTGTTGAAATTCATCCAGGGTTTAGCTATTCAAAGCCCGCAGGAGGCATTGTTAATTTGTTTGCTTAGCCAATTGTTCCCTTCTTGATTCAGAGAGGTGTTTGCATCTCATAAAGGGATCACAGGGATCATTTGGCATCTCATTCTAACCCCATTAAAACTTCATCACAAGTGGCTATGTCCTGCGACTACATCAATTGAACTGGGGGAAAGGCAGAGAATTACATCCCTCCTTCATTAGATATAAAACATGTTCATAGCAGCATTATTTATGACAGCAAGAAACTAGAAAAAAAATATATCCAGACAAAAATTGGCGAATGAGTGATCAAATTGTGGCATAAGAATATGATGGAATATCATTGCACTCTGAGCAATATGAAGACTTTATTTTTTTTTAATGGGAACCTTCATTTGAAATAATGGGGAATGAAGAAAGCAGAGAAAAAGAATAATATACACAATCACTAAGACATTGTGAATTAAGTCAAAGAGGCAAGGTTTGAAAACTCTTGGCTCTAATGTAATAGTCAATGTTAGCACCATACCACAAAGGACATGCCAATTCTTTCTATTAATAATTTATAAACTTTCTATGAGAATGTATTTTATAAGATTACTCGTAGTGGCATTTGTTGGGAAGTGGATACTCCCTTGAAACAAAATGTATTAATTTTCAGATAGACACACACACACACACACACACACACACATGGGGTGGGGGGAAAAAAAGAGAGAGGGAGAGAGAGAGAGAAAGAGAGAGAGAGAGAGAGGGAGAGAGAGAGAGAGAGAGAGAGAGGGAGAAAGAATTGCCTTTAAGAAAAGGAAAAGAACTAGGAAATGAAATGAATAAATTGAAAAAAATGAGGCACAAATAATATAGTATTAAATAACGTAAAATCATTTTAAAGGAAATGAAGGAGTTTCTGGTGCCAATGAAGAAAGACAGGCCTTTTTTTTTTGTAAAGAAAGATCTCCTTTCTTTAAGCAAATATCTAATCTCAATAAAATGGAAATTCAATAATTTGCTAAGCAAAGTAAAAAATAAGTAGAAGGTTATAGCAAATTTCAATAATGAAGAGGAATAAAAATTCTCAGGTCCAAATGTCAATGGGCCAAAATGGCAGAAGATACAGTAAAATATGATCAAAGGACAAAGCAACTGCCAAGGCTTGAAAACACTGTGGGCAAAGATATCAGAATTTGAACAAAGAGGCCAGAGAGACTATCTAAGGTGAAGTAAGATAATATTTGTAAAGCACAGCAGCCGTGTCTAGCACATAATAGGTGCCTAATAAATGCTTTTCCCTTCTTTTTTTTTTTTATTTTGATGGGGAAAGGCAGGGCAATTTGGGTAAAGTGACTTGCCCAATGTTACATAGCAAGTATGTCAAGTGTCTGAGGTCACATTTGAACCCAGGTCTTCCTAACTCCAGGGCCAGTACTCTATTCACTGAACCACCTGCCCCTCCTTTTTCCCTTCTAAGAGTCATTAGATTACTTGAAAAATACAAAGAAAGTGTTTATTTATTTTTTTCCTAGAAAATTACTCAAGAAAAACTCCCAGAATTCTTAAAATCAAGGGACAGACTACATAGTTGAATAGAACTCATATTATTAGAGAAAAATGTCAAAATCAACTTATCCAGACACATTTTTATCAAAATCAAGAATTTTATCTATAAAGAGGGAATCTTACAAGTGGTTTAGAAGAAAAATATTACCAGTCAAGGTTCTTTAATTAAGATCACATAGAATATTCACCCATCATAAGAAAACACAAAAAGATAAAATATGATTTATAGAAAGTCAAAGGAAATTGAGCTTTGTCTTAAGATCTTCTAATAAGTCAAGCTTTATAGAAAAATATATGAAGATTTTATGAACATATCATTAATCCCAAACTCCAAATTCACAAACATTTTAAAGAATATATAGATTAAGCATTTAATATAAAAATCAACCCAGGAAAATGCCTTTAGGTAATTACTAGAGATGCACCACTATATGGGGGATAATTTGACATGCTGAATCACAGTGGAATTCAGATACAATTCTGAATCACTAAATCAATATATACATATTTCTTGAAAGAGCTATATAGGGTAAATTGGCACATAGTTGAGGTATTAGAGTCTGAAATTTCCTTAGAGAGCAGTAGGGAAGAAAGGAATGTGAAAAATGGTGTCATGGCTACTTGGTATATGCAAAAATACAGAGGGTTTGTTATGATCCGAATGGCATTAAGCGATATAGAGTTGAACGCTAAGAATTGTAGGGGGAATTATATTTAGTTTTGTACTTATGCATTTGTAAGAATGGGGTTAGCCTAGATAACTCTTCCAAGTCGCTTAAAGTAAGATGCTAAGTCTTTGTATTATTTTTAGGTTCACAACTGAATCAATCAACCAGAGATATGAACTAGGCCTGGCCATCTCTGTTCAATCAAGGTATTTCAATTGAGTTTAAAAGGAAATTAAGATATCTGTTTGGATTGGTGGGGGATGTGGTTATGCCTTGTGGTGCTTGCATAAAACCAGTAATCTAGATTAGAATTGAAGATTTGGGTGTTTAATATCTTAGAAAGAGAACCTTTCAGTCAATCCCCTAAAAGGAATCTCCCCTAGAAAAGAACTTCCTGAATTGAGGAGAACCATAGGAATTAGACTCTCTTAGGCATCCTACTAGTGTTCTTGGGAAAACAATGACTGATTGCAGCTTCTGCATTAGGAGCAAAAGTTGGATTTACATGTGATGAGGAAAGGCAGATCCAAAGTTCTACAAGGAGACTCCCAGAAAAGCTGCATGATAACTCAGGGGAATATCTTGAAGACTCCAGTTAAAAAAAAATATTTGAAGAGCTATCAGTTACCATTTGCCACATGGGTTCTCAAGGCTTGAGACCACTTTCCCTAAAGCTCTGTCTCAACTTGTGGGAGGGGGTTACAGACATGGACATTTTTTTTGGGTGGGGGGAGGGTGAAGTTTTAATTAACTATCACACCATAGTAAACAACTACCTCTAAAAGCTAATTGCTGATAATTTTGTAGGATTACTAATCATTTGGGACTGAGATTTAGCATTAGAAAGACATCCCTCAGCACCACAGGTCTATCCCTAGAACCTTTTGCAAGATAGAGTAACTACTCTGGGGACCTCAGTCAGCCATAGCATGTGGGGGTTGGGAGAGAAACTCCAAAGCATATGCTATGCATGTATAATGGAATGTCCTTGTGATATTCTCAAACATGTTACTGTTTGATGAATTTTATGAACAACGGGTGAAAAGAATTGGCAAGATAAATTAAAAGAGTTTTTAATGTAGCTAACATTTAGCATATACATTAAACATCATGGGGAAACATTGATGAAAAAAAAGCAATTCCTAACATCTCATATAAATTCTCTCAGTTTTAGCTTAAATACATGTCCTCTGGTTCTATTGTCAAAGAAATTGAAAACGGCTGGTGTCTATCCTTTACACAATAATTAATATATTTTGTTAGAAAGAGAATAGCAGCCTTAATCTTTTTCTTCTTCTTACTAAATGATCCCTAATTCTCACAGCCTTTTTTAATCAGGTCTATTTTTTAGTCACTTGATCCAAGTGCTCAGGTCAAGGTGATTTAAAATAGCAAATGGATCTGTCAGTGGTCCCAGCTTCAGTTTGTCCAAAAACTCCTTCTGGAATGGAAGAAGTGAGCCAAGATGTGCTCCAATTGCTCCCTAACATGGCAGGGGAGAGAATACATTTAAGGTAGAGTGTACATCCCCTCTATTCCACCACCACCACCCCCTACTGTCCCCCACCAAATATCTACTAGTAAAGTTGCTAGTTTTGGAAGGAACAAACCACTGATTTTTTGTTTGCTTTGCTTTGGGTGGGGAGAGGATGAGTTTCCGCTGTCATGCATTATATAGTCCTTAGGTTCTGAAGATTTAGAAGCTTGCAGGGAATGGGGGTGGGGTACAGCACAGCTACCTTGCTCTACAAAGTGAAAGACACTGGTTAATTTTCTCTAACACTGTGCTAAGTCTCACTGCTTCTAATAGTAAAAGCAGGCCCTTTTTATTTTGCTATTGGAAGAGGGAAGGAGCAGGGGGTTCTAAGACTTCAGGGTATTACTTCTAAGAGATATAGATTAACTCCAACACCTCATATACTTATATGTAGACGTTACAATGAGATAGGTCCTGCTGTCACTCATTGTTGCTTCACCATGACATCAGAGTTAATTAAAGAGGGTCCTGTAATGCCATAAATTGACAGCACTCCTCTCTGTTAGGAATGAAATTTCATGGACTATGAGGGTCCTGACATCTTTTGTCATAGTGTGTAGAGAAAATGTGAAGAGATTTGTATCATACACAGTCCCCTTGAATTTTGACCTAGACTGCTCTATTTAAGTCCTGTTTACATCTTTCATCTTCAGAATGCACCATCATAACTTCCCAAAGTTATTACTCAGAACACACCCCTCCTACATTTCAGTTTTATTACCCTCATTTTAGGGATGCTGAAATGGAAACATAGAGCAGTAGCAATTGAGCAAACCAAAAGAGGTTGTGATCAAACCCCAGAAAACGAAATGCTTTTCTGAGCATTTTCTGCATTCAAGATAATAGACCTTGCTCTACCGAGAGACAGTTTCTCTGGCAATCCTGCTCCCCTCCATTAAATCTAAAGACAGAAATTCTTACAGATAGATACACACATGATATTGTTAGTTTGTTCAGTAATGATACTTAAATAGCATTTATATAATTAATATGTGCCAGGCTCTGTGCTAAGCTCTTTACAATTTTTATCTCATTTGATTTTCACAACAGCCCTGGGACATAGGTGCTATAATTATCTTCATTTTATAGTTGAAGAAACTGAGGCAAATAAAGGTTAAGTAACTTCCCCAAAGTCACAGAGGTAGGAAGTGTCCAAGGTTAAATTCAAACTCAGGTCTTCCTGACTCCAGGTCCCATTCTCTCTCCACTGTGCCATCTAGCTGCCATCCCTTTTAGTCAGTCCCACGGGCGAAAGAGACTAATGAATTTCAATTCTTATCTAATGTTCTCTTTGCTTTTCAAGCCTTCTTTCATCCTTTAATAACTTGAAAAGTGCAGCTCTAAGTGCCTGACTGCAATAGACTGCAGCACAGAACTTTCTAAATGAAGGAGATGGACAGGTCTGTGACTTTAGAGAATGAGGATTTTTTACAAATATAAGGTAATGACTCAGAAAGTACATTTCAATAGGTGGCACTTTTATTTCATGCATAAAACAGTTGACTAAATCCTTTCTAACCATCAAGGCTCTTCACCACCCTGGAGAGTGCATAGTGAGAACCTCATTCTAAATTTGAGGAACATAAACTCCCTCACAGATCCTTCTTATAATAACTCCTATTATGTTCACCATTTTTCAAGAAATGAACCAAATGGCTAGCAATGCATTACATCTTTTTAGCACAAAAACGTATGCAGGTAACTGCTGTCTTCAATGAACAACTTTGGCCCCTTTGTTACCCTCCACAGAATACCTTATCTTTTTTTCCTGCTTTTTACCTATTATTTTATTTTTCCATTGTTTGAAATTAAAAACCACAGAAAAATAAATTGAGAGGGATTTCATCAAAGGTCTGGTCTAACCCTCTCATTTTGCAAATAAGGAAACTGAGGCCCAGAGTTCAGTTTAGTACATCCTGAGTTGGGTGCATTGGAGCAATGCAACAAGATATATCCAACAAGCAACCCATGTTTGGAATTGAGCATAGAATGCAGAGCTGTTATTTGAGTCTCAAAAGAGAATATTATAAAACCTATTGGAGTAGAGAGAGAAAATAGCCAGTTACAGAATCTTAAAGAATTGGCTACTTTAAGAAGATGGGGAGGAGTGTAAAAATGAGGGACAAATTGGAAGACAAGATAGAAAAAAAGACACGAATGAGAAGGGAAAAATTCAGGGAAGCCAACAGGAAAAGAATCATAGAATTTGAGAGTTCAGAGAGTCCTTAGGATTATCTATATCAACCCCCTTCATTTTATAAACAGGAGAGCTGAGGTACACAGAAAGTAATCACACAGGTAGAATCTTCTATTAAAGGTAGAGTTGGGAGCAGGTCTCCAGGATTCACTGAGCAGCGTGTGATCTACATTATACCACACAGTGTCAACAGGTTAACTGGATAAACCACACTGAGATCAGAGGATGAGGATAAACAGAAGGAATAGGGAATTTGTCATGAATGGCCTTTGAGAGACAAATTTCAGTGGGATCGTGGCAACAATTTGCAAAGGCTGGATGTAATCAGGTGGTGATGAAATGGGGTAGTAAATGCGGAGTACTAAGTTTGGTCCTGAAGGGAAAAGTGGGATAGCAAGAGATAATAGAAGGACCAAATAAAAGAATATTCTTGGTTTATTTGTTTTCTTAGGGCTAGACAGAGGGAGAACAATGGGAGGGAGGTGTTGACGATGTAAAAGAGATGAGGTGTCATTTTTTATTTTAGATCCCTAGGACCAAGCACAGTCTTTTACAATAGCAGACACTCAATGAATATTTGTTGAACTGAACTGGCTTTGTTGAATTTATGGATTCAAAGTCCCATGGAACTATGAAGGAAATGGGATTAACAGCACATTGTAAAAGGTCAGTCTTTTAAAAGAACTTAGTTCATAGCATTGAGCCTGCTAGAAACATTTTGGTATATTCGTACAGTCTCAGTAATACTGACTCTTCTTCTGGAGATGCACATAAAGATATTTTTATAATCTGGATTCTACAACACATCCTTTATCATTCTATCTCTCCTGCATTAGTGAAAAGCAGCTAGATTGAAGGGAAAATAAGATCAGGGAAAGGGGAACCATTTTGGAGGAAACAGCAGGCATTAGAATACCAAAGATAATGGATAATCCATAGCTAATAAAGAAAGAAGTGGCTTTAGTAAGTAGTGAGAGCTTTCCATTTGAAGTCTAAGACTCTGACTTCTGCTTGTTATTCGATATAGCCAGTTCATACACTTAGGTAACAAAGTCACAGAGACAAGATTGGGATATGAGGCCATTTGTTCTTTTACTGAGGGAGCACTGTTCTTTCAAGTACATCTCTTCTCAGATACAGGAGAGCAAGCCAGAGGCCTCACTCTCAATTAGCTGTCAGAATTCTTTTTCATATATCAGGGGAAAGTTTGACCCCTTCCACTGATATTTTCATTTTCCTGTGGACTAGGAAAACTACTGTAGGTATGACCCACAAGAATGAATTTTTAATTGTAACATTTCAAGACATCATATCAAGCCAAGTAATCAACTCCCTAGCCTACCTGATCATATGGTTGCTCTTATTAAGTGGCTACAAGCAGAGTACATAAGATGCTCTCCATCTCAATTATGCTGGGACAGGCTTTCTACCCCCAAATTAATTCTGCTGTATAATAACAATCTACTAAAATTGGAGTTCAAACCTAAGCTAGCAGCCGAACCAAAAATGAATATAACCCCATTTAGAGTCAACGGCCTCTTGTGAAAACCAACATAAGGACAGAATGAAGACATTCATTTATGGAAAAACTATGTTATTAACTATATTACTTATGGACCTGAATTCAAAAATGATTTGCTCATGTCAGTGTCTTTTCTCCACCCATCTTACATCCTCTCCTCTCTACCTTAGTCTGAGAATTACCAAAGATATATCCTACCCTCTCCCATTTCCTCTCCTTGGTCAGAAGGATTATCACCAATTTGGGGTGCATCTGGTAGCCATCCTCGCTGAAGGACAGATTCCTCCCCTCAAAAGTGACATTGATTAGATACCTAGGAAGACAAAAAGAAACAGAGAAGGATTAAGCATGGACACAGGTATATCAGAAACTATGTTATTAAAATCTTATGTATTGCCTCTCCAATTCTGATCTGTTAGGGAGCTAAAGTAAATATATATCAAGATAGAAAAAAGTTTCATAACAGAAAAAGAAATAAGCTGAGTGTAAAGATTTAGAACAATATATGAGGAGAAGGGTGGGAAGTAGGACCAGTGAAGGTAGAGAAATAAACTTTCAAGTAATAAAGCAGAAAGAAGAAAATAAATAGGAAAAATAAGAAACAGAAGGGACATACAGTGAAATTACAAGAAGGTATAGGAAGGAAAAATGAAGAAAGTACAAGGAAAAATAACAAGAAATAAAAACTAGAAAAAAGGAAGGCAAATAAAGGGGAAAAAAATAAATGCCAAAAGAACTTCTCTTTTTTTTTTCTTTAAATTGTGAGCAAACAACCAAGCTATATGAAGTGTAACATTCATAAAAGCTGTTGAATCAAATAAAATATACATCAGGGTTAATCTGATACATATTTAACAATATAAACATTGTGCTGCATGCTAATTGAGCATAAATTGAAAGGGTATACATGGTGAAGAGGTTTGAAAAACCAATTTCATTGATTTCACGGTTTCATCAATTCTGTTCCCAATTGGTTAGATCTTGGACAGGAGACATCCTTTGTTTAAGTTCTACGTTATTCATAGAGTTACAGCTCAGGCCCCAGAAATGCAGAATTGCAGAGTTGGGAGGGGCTCTAGAAGAAATGCATTCCAACCTGTACCTTTATCCTCACCTTAGCACGGGGATTGACAGATGCTGAGGAGGCAAAGGCAGTGCGGTTTTGAGAGAAAAAATAGAGAGAATCTCTGGGATCAGCTAAGGGAAAAAGATAACTGGAAGAAGAAGGAAGATGCTCTCTCAGGATCTTCTGAAGATAACAGACATCCATAATTCATGAAGATTCAACTACACACACACACACACACACACACACACACACACACGCACGCACACAGGCCTCTTCAATTCTTTGGTAGAGTATATCAATATACCAATCAGTCAATCAACAAGTATTTATTAAGTATCTACTGAGTACCAGGCATTGTGATAAACTCTGAAATTACAAAGACAGGAATGACATAATCCCCTTTCTCAGGAAGTTTAGGTGTGAGAAAATACATGCACACATGGGTGTATCACATATATATACACACATACACACACACACATATATAATGTACAATTTATATATAAAATAAATATATATGGAAAATATAAAAAAATACAAGGCAGTTAGAGAGGAAAAGCACCAGAAGTTGTGGGAAGTCAAGGAAGATATTGTATAGAAGGCGGTGCTAGATGTGTATCTTAAAGGAAGTGAGAGATTTAATGAGATGGAGGTGAGGAGGGAATGCTTGTCAGTCATAGAAGGCCAATGTAAAGATAGACAGAGATGAAATACCATGAATCAAGAATAGAGAGAAGGCCAGGTTGGCTGGCTTGTTGAGCATGAGAAGGTTGCACTAGGTTGAGGCCATATTGTGAAGATCTTTAAAAGTCAAAGAGAAGAGTTTATTTCTTATCCTAGAAGCAATCAGGAGTCACTGCAGGGTGTTGAGTTAAGGGAGTGACATGGTCAGATCTGCAATTGAGGAAAATCAAGTTGGCAGCTGGATGAAGCCATCACAATAGTCTAGGTGAGAGGGGATGAGAACCTAGACTCTTGAGGTTAAAGTGTTAGCAGAAAGAAAGGGACAGTTTTCAAAGATGCTAAGGAAGTAGAAATGGCAAATTTTATCGAATGACTTGGATATTTGAGATGAGAGAGAGTAAGGAGTCAAGGATAAAGCTAAAGTTATAAACTGAGGAGACTGGAAGGATGGTGAAGACTTTGACAAGAATAGGAAAGTTTGGAAGAGAGGTGGATTTAGGTAGGGGAAAACTAATGAGTTTTGTTTTTAACATACTGAGTTTGAGGTGTCTGCAAGAAATCCAAACTGAAATGTCAAATGAACAGTTGATGACATGGGACTGAAGTTCAAAGGAGAGACTGCATTGGGTATATAGATCTGGAATCATCAGCATAGATATGATAATTAAGCCCAAGGAGGATGAAGTCATTAAGAGAAAAAGTATAGAAAGAGAAGAGGGCCTAGAGTAAAACTTTTGAGAAAATACTCATAGTTAGGGGATACAATATGGAGAATTATCAGAAAGAATGCTAAAAAGAAGTGGTCAGACAGATAGAAGGAGAACCTAGAGAGAGTTAGGTCATGAACACTTAAAGTGAGTTTCCAAGAAGAGAAAACCATTAGAAGTTTTTAGTGTAACAGAGAACTGAAAAATGATGAGATCTGAGACAAAAAAAAAATTGGATCTGGCAGTTTGGATGGAGCAATTTCATTTGAGTGATGAGGTGAGAAGCCAGACTACAAAGGGTTAAAGAGTAAAGGAGAGGAGAGGAAATAGAGATAGTTATTATATATATATTATATATATATACAGATAGCTATTTCTAGGAGTTTAACTGAGAAAGGGAAGAGAGATCCAAAGCGGTAGCTTAGGTAGGGTCTAGTAGATGATTTTTAAAGATGGAGACCTGGGCATGTTTGAGGATACTAGGAGGAAAAACTAGAATATTAAGAAAGATTAAAGGTTGGGGGAGAGTGGTGACTGACAGGAAAATTTACTGGAGGAGACAGTAGGAAATGGGATCAAAGGTGCATGCAAAGAGGATTGGTTGGTACAAAAAGAAGAGCTACCTAATTATCAGAATGGAAGAAAAGAGAGTGGGAGATGATGTCAAGGGGGTTTTAGATGAATACAAGGGCAGACTCAGAGGAAGTACATACCAAATGACTTCACTTTTCTCAGTAAAGTAATAGTCAAGGGCCTCAATTGAGAGGAGAGAGGGAGGGAGAAACATAGCAGGCTTGAGGAGAGAAGAGGTTTGCAAGAGCTTCTGTGGGAAATAAGGAATCAATTAGAGAGGAATAAGATTTCCACATTGCTTCAAGGGTCCACTTGAAATTAGATATTATATATTTGCAGTATCAGTGTGGATGTATGCCTTCCACCAACTTCATTCAGCAGCACATAAATAGAAGCCAAGGAGGTGGATGGTAGAAGTAACCTGGGGCTAGGGTTTGTCAAGGGATAAACAGCAACAAGACACAGGGGCAGTGGATCCCATAGGTTAAGATGCTTTGGGAGCCTCCAAGTGTGTACCTACCTACCCTCATGTGTTGGGAGCTAAGTCAGGGCATACATTTGGGTCAAGTTAATCTTTAGAAGAGGAGTACCTTCTCTTTTACAATGAAAGTTGAATCCACTTTCTTGCTTGTCTCCCAAATGTCTTTAAAGACATCAAATACACTTGTGTTTTTTCACTTGTCAAGTCCCTGATTCTTGCTCTTCTTCAGAGTTTCCCATTCTTCATGAGCCAACTTCTATAAAATGTTAGGCCATTATATCCTACCTATATTTACTCTAAAATCTTTTAAATCTGTCTTTCCAAAATCCACTGTACATCTGACCTAGACTATGCCTGGCAGTTCTCTCCCCTTTCACAAACTATAATACAGTTGATCACTCCAAAGGCCTGTTCTAAAACTTCAACAATCAGTTCCTAGTTGGTCAGAATGAGGTGGAAACAAGTTTCCTTTATTAGATGAAATATTAAGGAAAATTATCCATATATAATGGATCTCTTCCTCACACACAGTACTCCATCTCTGGAGCATTTTTCTCTCAGGCTGTCTCCCATGCCTGGAATGCTCAGCCTGCTTGCACCTCCTAAAATCCCTAGTGCCCTCAAGAGGTCAAGTCAAACACCATGCCCATATGGCAGGCATTTTTTTTTGTCTTCCTCCTCACACCAGCACCTGCTAATGCCTCTCTCTAATAAAAGCACCTACCTTACCTGGTTGTTGTAAGGATCAAATGGGAGAATATTTGTAAAGTGCTTCACAAATCTTAAAGTGAGCCATTATCATCATTATTATTAGAGAGAGGGGGTGGGGGGGAGAGAACATGATCTAGTAGGTAGAGAGCTAGTCTTATGGCAAGGGAAGTCTGCATTCATGCCCTCCTCCTTCCACAAGTTTACTATGTGATCCTGGTCAAGTCACTTTATATGCCAAGAACACTCTAAGACTTCAAGTTGCAGAGATATTGCCAACTTGCATTGGTAGAAGCAGTTCTTCTTTGGGGGCTGCCAACGTAAATTCAATTACAGATCTAGTCCCTATCTTACATATATACTAATTGTCTCCTTCTAGAGCAGTAGTTCTCAACCTTCCTAATGCCGCAACCCTTTAATACTCATATGTGGGCATATCTGCATGTGGGTGGACCCACCTGGAGACAGATAGAGGAGCGGTTTCTCCATTCCTAAGACCATCAGAAACATGTTTTTTCTGATGGCCTTAGGCCACCCCTGTGAAAGGGTTGTTTGACATCCAAAGGGGTCATGACCCACAGGTTGAGAACCACTGTTCTAGAGAATGTAAGCTATTTGAAGGCAGGGACTTTATCATTTATATACCATGTTGGTGTACAAATCTGAAACAAAGGAAACACTTAATAAAATGCTTCTTGATGCTCTAATTTATTGTGTTGTGTTCAGTTATTAGTATTACATTTTAGGAAGAATATTGATAAACAAGAGATTGTCTAGAAAAGGGCAACAAAGATTCTGAAGGCCTTGAGCTCACGCTGTAAGGGACCAGATGAAGGAACTGGAAAGGGTCTATGGGAAGGAAGGAGAAAGAAATTGAATATGAAATAAACACTCTGCTCAGTGCAGGGCACATAATGAGGAGTAAAGGGTGGAATGGCAAAAGGACAAATTCAAACTTGATCTAAGAAAACCTCCCTAACACCTGGCTGCCAAAATTAGAAAGTGCTACTGCAAGAGGTAATAGATCCTTCCCTGATGGAGTCATTCCAGTAGAAGGTGGATGACAACTTATTGTCAACGTAAGTTAGATTGGTAGTACTATGGACAGAGTATTGGACTCAGCATCAGGAAGACATTAGTTCAGAACATGAGCAAGTCACTTAGCCTTTGTTTGCTTCGATTACTTTAACTGTAAAATGATTATTGATAATAACACTTACCTCCCATGGTTGTCATGAGGGATATAATGAGATAATATTAGTAAAGTGATTTGCAATCCTTAAAACACTGTATAAATGCTAACTGAATAGATAGTGTAATAAATTACCTTGTAGAGAAGACTTTGTTTGGGTATAAGTTAGACTAGATCATCTCTGAGGTCCCTTCTAATTCAGGAATTTTGTAATTCTGGGGGGTACTTTCCTCCTAATAGGTTGGAGGAAATAGGGAGAAATTTCAAGTCAGCTACAATGAGCTCATGCCTATATGTACCTTAGGGGAACGGTTCATAGGGTTGGGCCCCAAATTAATCAAGCATAACCAAGAAAACGTGTGCTCTGGGCTGTTCTATTAAAATGCTCTTAGAGGCACACATGTTCAGATTAGCAAGAACTATGTAGGTAATTGAGAGGTGTGCCAATGAAATCCTCCCTGCCACCTGTACCCCAATACCCATCCCATTTCACTGCTGGCTGCTATGATCTGATAATTAGCACATTCCTCACTAAAGAATTCCCAAAGGGGTGCTCATTACAACTGCATTAATGCAACTGTGCTAATGATAATTAATACTCCTTTACCATAACTGCCCAAGAAATCAATAACGATTAGCTACGTGTTCACATGACATGTGCTCCTAAGCCTCATGCCTGTGCTACCTAAAAGAGATGAGTCCATTAAAAAAACTGGAAAGGTAAAGAAGCTATAATCAGACAGAAGGTGTCGCTTAACTTGAGGGGGAGGGAGACACAAAGGAGCGGCAGTCAAGCAAACAGATGGAAGAGCTCTTTAATACATTTTAAGGTAAGATATTGATCACCAGAAGCCAGTAAAAAGTCTCTTTTCTCTACCTCATCCCACAAACTCAACATGGTACAATTCTAGGAACAATGTACACCCACACAATCAAGTTGTCAGAACCCAGTCCTTTCTGGGTTGTCCAAGGAATAAAGCCCTTGTGGGGCACTCTCCCTATGGTCCAGTGTCTCTCTGGAAACACATAAACCCTTTATCCATGATCAATAGCTGGCTTCAGAGTTATAAATCAAGGACAAAGCAGTCAAAAAAACCCTCTTCTTTTCAAATTAATTCAATAAATCCTACTGTGTGCCTACTGTGTGGAACAGACTGTGACAGGTGCTAAGTGGGTGAGATAGTAGAAGACTGAGGATTGAAGCATCACAGACTTGGAGAATTTACAATCTAGAAAGTAGGGTGAGGGGGAAGAGGAAGCAAGTGTACAGATTACCACACTAGAAGGTAAAATATGATAAGCAATTTAAGAGAGGTGTAAATGAAATGCTGCTGTGGTTCATGAAAGAGTTAGCATTTGAATTGAGTCTTGAAAACTGGCTACATTTTTAAAAGGTGAAATTTGATGGGTTGGGGGTGGGGGATGGAGCAAGAGAATTATATGTAGAAAGCCCAGAGGCAAGAAGGCATGGGGTCTCTTTTGGGAACAAGTGGTCCAATTTGAGTGAAGTGTAGCATAAAGGTAGGTGAACAGTGAAACCATGTGGAGGGATAGGTTGAGGACAAAGGATAGAAGTCCATAAAAACTAGTCCATCTTTTCTTGGTAGGCAATGAGAATCTATTAAAGATTTTTGAATGGGAGGGATAAGCTTATGGATCTGTTTTAGTAAGATTCACCTAGAATCTACTATTATATATTTCTTCTCAGTCTAGTATTCGTCAAGGTTTTTCAAAGTTGATTATTTGGTCATGCAATATTAACTCATTTATTAAGTCTTAATATTAAGTTAATTAATATGTATGAATAATTGATGTTATTAATTACAAAGTTATGTTATAATATCTCTTGGAAGTGTCTGCTAACAATAGACACTTTGGAGTCTATTCTTTGGTGTATGAATTGATGCTTTTAACAAACATGTCAAAACAATACATCCAAGTGAGGGTTGGTCCCTTCAAAGTAGTCACCTTGAGAAACTGTATACTTATTTCAGTTGTGTTGCCATTGCTCATACTTCTCTTTTCGTACAGTATTCAGAAGTAGCTGTTTATCATTTTATAATAAGACATTGGTGCTTGCCAAGGACATTTGTTGGTTTGACCACTCACCTTTCATTAGAGGTGACTCTGAATGAATTTTAGTAGTTTTCAAAAATTAAACCCACCTTTACAATATGAAGATCTCTGGTGCCTTTCCTCTGAAACTGGGCTGTGGTCTAAGATTAGTCACCACTGAATAGCTTCAAAACAATGAATGTTTCAGTCTTTGCATTTGGATCCTAGTGCCTTAGCACAATGTTTGTTGATTGACTGACTGATTAAACATGCCACAGTTTAACAGGGCAACCCTGAAAGAGTTCTAAATTTATTTTGAGCAACAGCAGCATTGCTGGAATAAAAATACCTGGATCTATCTCTCATAGTGTCTACTTCCCATAATGATTTATTATTTTTATATTTATTCCCTATATGCACTTATATGTTCCTTGACGTGTCTCTGGTAAGACTATAAGCTCCTTGTGAGTAGGCACTGTTTCATTAATTGTATTTGTACTTCCACTGCCTGGCATAGTGTCCAGAATATAGTAGGCATTTAATAAATGCATTTTAATTGATTGATTGATTCCCTATGCACCCAGACACAGGTGTACTGTCTCTGGAAAAGAAGTAGGGCAAATTTACATAATGACAAACCACCAGGCACTAGAATTACCAAGGATAGCAATCTATTTCTACCCTACTAGAAAAGAGTAATAATCACCAAAAAACCAATTTATGGTTTTCAAAATGATTTTTTAGATTTATTATTTGATTTGTTCCCAATAATACCCCACTAGTTAGATAATATATTATCCCCATTTTATGAATAAGAAAATGGGCCCAGAGAGATGAAGCAGTTTAGGGGTAACTCAAAGTCATGTCTTTTAACTAAATTAGTGCCCTTTCTTTTCCACCAAGCAAGAAGAGGATGGATCATTGAATCTGGGGTCAAAGAAGCTGGTTCTAGTCCCACTTATACTACTTACTATCTGCATGAGTTTAGTTAAATTGCTTAACTTTTCTTCTCCCCCCTTTAAAGCTTACAAGATTGTTATAGTCTTGCCAAGTTGTATATTCTAGAAACCAGCTTCTCTTTGGGCTATTCTACAGCAAAGTCCTGATTGTCCTCTGGGGAAATTCAACCCCGGCAACAGCATGCTTGTCCATGGTATGTATTGTGAACCTGCCCGTGAGGGCATAAGCATCATCGGGTGAAGGACATTTGGTGTCTCTACTTTGCTTGTTGATAAAAGGCCATTAGTTTGATACTTATCAACTTCAATCTTGCAGAACTTCATGCTGTCAGAACAGTATTCTTTGCTTTTCCCATCATTATTCATTACAACTATATTTAACTTCAGCAAAGTTCTTAGCAATGAGGAGTTAATTGGTCATAATATTTTATATAGGAAAAGTCTACTTCCTGGAGGACATAAAGATAAGTTGTCCAAGATTTAAAAGTTAGAGTCAAAATAATGAATCATATTTATATGGTACATCAAAGTTTACTATTCATTTAAGTCTTACCTTGATACATTATCAGGATGTGAAAGTTGTCTCATATTCTCAAAAGGTATACCAGCAAAAGAAAAGTCTATGGAAAAGCCTGTCAAATTGGAAAGGCATGGAATGCAAGCCTAATTTTGCTCTCCAAAAAACAAACTACCTAAATCTAGGAAAGACCATGATCAGTTTGGCTATAAAGTTGTTTTTTCTTAGTCATAGTAACGTAGTAACACACAGTAACATAGGATCTGCAGATAACAAGGTGGAGGGGTTGTCTATCAAGTAATTTTACTCTATAATTGTATAATGCCATGCATGAGCAGCTTCCCAAAAGAATGCTACTGTGAATAGCTTTTAAGGTTCTGATTATACAATATAGTGACCACTCTATTTGTTCAAGAACAATTCAAAGGAAAACATTCACAACAAATCAAGATACAGCATTCACAACATTACATCTTATCAGAGGAAATCACAATATAGTGTTCACAACTGTTTATCATTAAAATGGCCACATAGTTTTCACCAAAGTGGTCACAGTATTTAGAACAAAGAACAAAAGAATGATCATCTGGTATCCCTAAAGAGGTTTGCCTCCTTACTTAGTCATTCAGTCATCTCAGAATACAACTAAATCTTCCACTCATGAGACAACTAGGTTAACTTAATCAGTCACTTATTTAGCAATCAGTTACTAAATATCACTAAGCACTAAATACAATCCTTAGAAAATACACAAACCCTCCACCAGTTAACTCAGTCACTTATTCAGATTCACAATTACTAAGTATCATTAATCACTAAGTACAATCATCAGAAAATCCACAAACCCTCTACCTCTAGGTCACTAGTAAACCACTTCATCATCACAGCATTCAATATCCAAGGAGAGATCTTTTCTTCATCTTGACTTGGGGTGGTTTCTCAGATTCCCTGGATCCCCTTCCATGGTCCTAGCTCCTACTTGAATCCACCAAACAGTCACCTGGATTCAGAGGCAGACAGCTCCCAGGTCCTTGCCCAGTCCTCTGAGCAGTTCCTGCTCCACAATGAAGTTCACAGGGTCCAGTACATCTCAAAACCTTCACAATTTCTGTTCCCTGGAATTCAAGGATCAACCAAGCCACAAACAAACAAAGTCTTAGCATCCTGGTCATACTTCCTCAGTTCTCCAGCAAATCAGCTGGCCCTAAGACCCAGAAGAAATCTCAGCCTTCCAGGTGGCAGCAGCAACAGCTTTGGCCTTCCAGGCAGCCTTCCCAGGAGTAACTCCAGCCTTCACCAGATCTCTCAGCACAACAGCTTTTTCCACCAGGTTCTTGTCAGGAGAAAATTCTGACTGTCTCTCCCTGGGGCTATTCTTATATATACACACACAGCATTGGCTTCCTGTTTCAGCCAACCCCTTCCTGTTATGTCAGCAACAGGAGACAGAGTTGTCACCTTCTGTTTCTTTCACAGAGGTTTGATTAGTTACTAAGAGGTAAGTACCTGCTTACTTGACATAACAAAAAGAGGTCTTCAAATTTAAATTAATTACCTTTACAAATTGGTGGAAGAAGTGGGCTGTCTGCCTAAAGTATTAAAAATTTAAAAAGCACTTTCTTCATAATGAATCTAAAGATATAGTTAGCACAAGTATGTTTTCCCCCATTTTACAGATAACACAGAAATTCAGAGATTAACCAACTTGTCCAGGGTCACACAGCTGAAAAGTGTCTGGGTCAGGATTTAAAACTTTTGTCTATTCTGATTCCAAGTCTAATTCCAAGTCTAATATTCTTTCCACTACATTTTGATAGTTGTTAACATGTAGGAATCATGGATTTGTTGTTGCTGTTTGTTTGTTGTTCTTGCTGTTGTTTTGGGGGGTATTTTTAAGAATGAATATCCCTGTCTCCCTCAGAGGGTCAGCATTGGAGCATGCTCCTTTTCTGACCCTGGAGAATGTGTACCTCCATAGGTACCTTCTTTAGCCTTCCTGTAGCTCAGAATTCTTAAGCTCAAGTGATCCACCAACTTCAGCCTCTTCAGTAGGAGAGATTACAACTATGCACCTCCATGCCTGGCTAAAGTAGTTTCCCAAATGTCTTTTCCCCAACTTCTCAGAACCATATTTGAGTACTGCATAATTCTCCCTTCTTCTATCATGTGGGTATTTCTCAGGCACGGCCATCTCTAGTTGTCCTGATCCATATCTTGACACGACTCAGATGGCTCTGGAGAAGAAAGTGAGACTGGTGACTTTGCACAGCCCTCCCTTACTTAAATCCTTGCAAGTCATGGTGTCACCTTTCTGATGTCATGGTCCTCTTTTAGAAGGAAGGACAAACAACGACAAGGTATTCCTCAGAGAACTAACTTTGCTGCCTTGTTAATGCCACATTAATCAAAGGTGCTTAGTACCAAAACTGATTTCTCAGTCAGGTAACTGCATTGAATTTGATAAAGGGAAAGTGAATCTACCCTATCTCCATGCCCCACAAGCCCTAGGCATCTTGTCTGTCAAGATCTGGCAGAGTATCAAGGGCAACAGATGTGTTACTGGCAGCAGCCCAGGAGAGCAGAACTCGGGAGATGGAATGGGACAGCAGGACCAGGCTAAGAAATGTGAACAGGTGAAGTTGTTTAAAAACAAAAACTAAACTTAAAATGAACAAACAAAAGTCAATTGCATGTATTTAAAAGCTGTACTTAAAGGAAAAACAATATATTTTTTTTCGTACTGCAGTATTAAAATTCTTTTCCTGTTTCACAGATTGAACACTCAATGTATTGGAAAGTTGCCCAGAACAAGTGATCATATCTTCTAGGCAGAGGTTTCAGTAGGCGAAAATGCCAAAAGGATAATGAGACTGTATTTACCTTATGTATTTCTATTTCTTCATTACTGTCTAATTGCATTTACTAAGCACAGTCCTGCCCTTCCTCTATCATTTTTAGTTCCTGGCTGCACACCAGGAAAGAGTTATCAAAACATTTGACCCTCACTTGCAGCATAATCTAATTAAAATAAATCCCAACTATGCCTTTGTTCTTTCTACATGGGTGGCTTTAGTGGAGGATCTGTAGATAACAAGGTGGAAGGGGCATCTTATGGATCTTTCCATGGCGTCCATTTTTTTCTTCTCTCTCCTTTTCCTACATTTGACCTTTCCCCCCTTTGGGGTACTCCTTCCATCCTCTTATCTTTGGAGCACAAACAAAATCCATTCCTAATTGGTCTGTCTACCTTAAGTCTCTCATTACCCCAGTTTATCCTCCATACAACTGTCCAAGAGCTTTTCCTTAAGCACAGATATGACCATGGGTAATGGTAAGAGAATTTGAAGATCTTCTCTGCCCCTTAAGGGTCCTCACTAAGAGCCTAACAAGAGAAACTTGCTTAGGTGAGGCTTGTTTTTCAGGAAAGCCCACACCTTGTTACTTTGTAATTAAGCAGTGGGTCATGAAGGTTGTGAAGTTCTTTGACCCTGGAGAAGGCAATATATACTCCCTGAGGTGAGATTTTGCTTTGGGACTCATTTATGGGAAGACTTGTGTGATTTGACCAGATGAGACTCTGGGCAGCCATTGAGGCCCCCAGCTTTGATAACCCAGATGTTGGTACTTCTCTCTCTGGTAACTAAAATTCTATGGATGTAACAGTCAGACAGCTGGAAGCCATGTCTGTTGGTTTGTTGAATTGCGCTATTTTTTCTGTCTGTATTTTTTGTCTGCTTGTAATTTCTGTTTGTATTTTTGAAATTCAGGGTGCTGACTTTTTCCCTTGAACTAAGTGAATGATATATATTTGATTAAAGTAAGATTGCTAACCCCTTTTAAGTTGCTTTCCTTTAGAAAAGCAGATCAAAGAACCTGTGCTAGCAGCCATCCTGGGTATGCTAGGGTGCTTGCTTCTATACCATGTCACTCCCCTACTCAAAAACTCTAATGACTCCCAGTTTTTTCTAGGATACACTATTAACTTTAAGACTTTTCAAAACATAGCCCTAACCTATTCTACAACCTCATTTTACATTCTTCATCCTCTTGTGCTCTGAGATCCAGCTAAAGTGGCATTCTCTCTGCTTCTCACATGACACTCTATCTCTGCACTGACAATCCCCCACACCTAGAATCACACTCCCTCCTATATTTTCATCATAGAATGTTTTGCTTCCTTCAAGATGCAGCTAAAGTAACACATGAATCCTTTCTTCCTCCCCCCAAATACTAGTGTTTTCCTTCTGTAATTTGCTTATACTTATCTGCTTTTCATTAATTTTTGTTTATTCTCTTTGTACATATTGGATATATGGATATACACATATATGTATATATGCACATAGACACAAACATATATGTGTACATATTTTAATTAATTAATTAATTAAGATATATATACATACATATGTAAGTATAATCCCCTATTACTCCTTGAGGGTAAGATTTATTTCATTCTTTTTATCTGTATCCAATACTTAAGGACAATTCCTGGCACATAGTAGTACAGAGATTAATAAGTGCTTTTTGATTGTTGATTCGTTGATCTTCTAAACTACTACCCTACCAACCACATGCAAACACCCACTCAGTGGTGGTGGTTAAACTACACTGGACAAAGAAAGACACACTGCCCTGGTAAGGCCATTTCTGAAGTAATGTGCTTTGTTCTGGGCACCATTCTGAGAGAAGGACAATCCTATAGGGGAAAGGAAGTGAGGGTCTTTAGTCTGGAAAAGAGAAGGCTAAAGACAAAGGATATACAAAACCCACATTTCTATTTCTTCTTTCTTTCTCTCTCCCTTCCTTCCTTCCTTCCTTCTTTCCTTCCTTTCTTTCTTTCTTTCCTTCCTTCTTTCCTTCCTTCCTTGCTTCCTTCCTTTCTTTCTTTCTCTCACACAGAAAAGCAAATGAACTTGTTCTGTTTGATCTCAGAGGCAAAACTAGATCTCATGGGTAGAAATTACAGAACACATTTAGACTCAATATAGTGAAAACCTTACCAACAGTTCAAATTATCAACTAGTAGACTGACCATTATAGACAATTAAAGATTTCCCATGAGAAATCTTAAAAAAAATGCTGGATTATCTCCTTTTCAATGGGTGGTGGAGGGCATTCTTTTGGGGGACATGGGAAACCACTGAAGTTTCTTCTAACTTTGAAATTCTGGGATGTGATAGATCAACCCATGCAACATGTGCAGAACAGCCCTTCTTGCTCCTAGCTGACCACATGAGCTAATTCAGTTTTTGTGTTTTGGGGAAACTTCTGACTGAGGTCAGCGATTTTGTTATTCCCAAAGTACCCAAATGCTGAGGTGGCATATGTAGTAAACCAGAAGCAGGAAGGACAGCTATCCACATGATCCAAGAAAAGATATTCCTGGAAAGGGGGAAGAGAGGAGTTAGTGGTCTGAGATGTTATATATAGGTGTGGATATATCTTGAGATAGGATTTCTAGAGAAATGGCAAAGATAAGTCATTTCATCAGCAAAGATAATCTCATTTCATCACAATTTGTTTCTTCCAGAGTGATGACCAGAAACGGATTCCTAGGTGAATAATATGTCTCTAGGGAAGATGTGTCAAAAATTGCATTAAACTCTATATATGGGTTGTTAAAATGTGGATAGAGATTGAGGGTAGGATGGAGAGGGGATAAAGGTATTTGATCTGAAATGATCCATTAGCTTCAGAGGATATCTATCTTGGGTACCAGTAATAGACTTCTCTAGGAAAGTTCTTGATTTCTAGTAAAGAAGAAAGACAAATGTTTAGCAAACTTCTATCCTTCTTATCTTTTCATCTTTGTGCCACTAAAATCCAGAGTATGGAAGTACAAAATGCTACTCATTCTCCCATTTATTTCAACCTTCTGTCCCCTTCCTCCAACACCCCTCTTCATATCTGCTCACACCTTCTACTGAGTCCTCTGGCACTTCTGAAGTTCTCAAGGTCTTCTGCCTTCAAAGGAATGCCTGTCTTTTAGGATCCTTGATGGTTTATTTTTAAGATTCAGCTTAAATATCATCTTCTACATGTAGCTTTTTTTCTATTTCTCCAGCTGCTTAGTGCCCTCCCTCCCCCACCTGTCTTGTATTTATATTATATAGCATGTATATACTTCTATATACTCTCATTTTTTATCTTTATACTCTCAGCCTTTCAAACTGTACCAATCACATAGCAATGGCTTAATGAATGCTTATTAGTTGATTTATTGACAAAATACATTATCATAGGCAAGCTCAGAAAGTACAACTTTGATAAGGAAAGTTTTCTTAGGATCCAATTAGTGGAAGGATAGCCCAGAATGTAGACTTTAGAAACCAGGATAGAGTGAGAGAGTACAATTGTAGAATACAGATTTGTTGAAAGGAATGTATGATCCTGAGTGGATATCAGTGTATCTACACACACACACACACACGTGTGTGTGTGTGTGTGTGTGTGCATGTGCATGTGCATGTGTGTGTGTATGTGTGTATGTGGGGGGGAGGTTGTGAAGAACATAGAGGACTTGTAAGTTAGTAAGTGTCAATTAGAAGCAAATAGATCATCAGGCAAAAGACACATTTAGGGTTACCTCTGATTGTACAAATGTTTCTTCTGTCTCTTACCACTGTGCTAATTTTGTTTCCAGTCCTAGCCAATATAGAGAATTTGAGGGGAATATCACAAACATGGGAAAAAATAAAGGCAAAATGTCATCCATTGAAAAATTTCAATTTTCTGGAAAGGGCCCTTGATCATTAAAAATTTTAAGGGGAAGCCAGAATCAGTTTAATCTCACCTGCATCACTTTGTCTTTTTTGAGGACAAGGTCCATGAACCCCAACTGAACCCTCACAAGGGACTTAGTTAAAAGGAAGATGTAATCATCTCTTTCAGCAGTCCTATGTGGGGGTTATGATTCTGCTGGGTTTTTTTTTTCCTTTGTCAGGGGATCCCAGTTCTTTCTCTCTCTGTAGGTTTATGTTTCCATGGAAACATGCTCTTTACTGTCTCTGAAATCCTTTGCATTTAAGCTACTAACTCTTTGCCAACCAAAGCAGATCATAAAGAGAACTGACTATATTGAGGTAGAAACTTACTTGTTTTCTATACTCGCTGAAATTCTCAAATACATACTCTGGATATCTTGCTCCGATTTTTAACGACAATCTACTCATCTCATAATCTGATTCCTTTGCTTACTAGTCTATTGATGAAAGTGTTCTTTCTAAAAGATCCAAAAAACAATTAAATTCCAAAAACAATGGTCTTTTATTGGTCTTTTTTTCTCTTGGACCTTTCTGCAGTATTTGATACAGTTGATATCTTCCTTGCCCAAAACATTCCATTTCTTTGGCTTATGACATACTAGATTTTTCTGACTCTCATTACAGCCTATTCTTTTTTGTCTCATCACTGGCTTCACTTCCTCTTGACTCTACCTATACAAGGATGCACTTCAATTCTCTGTTCCTCTTACTCTAATGCCTAATATTTCAGAGTTTAATTTGACTCTCATTGCTTCAATTATACAGGGTACAGATATGGATCTCAAATTTCTAGCCCTAACCCCTTCTGAACTTCAGTTCTGTATCTACAAATGCCTGCTCTACCTGTTCTTTGATCTTTTACTGTCATTAAAGATGCTCTAAATTCATTTTCCTCAACCCCTAATCTCAAACTTTTGATGACTCTGATTTCCCTATTTCTCTTATATTTCCCAGGTCTCCTCTATATAAAACTCAGCACCATCTGTGACTCTTCGCTATTTTCTGTGTGGTTTTAGCCTTATACTATGGATAAAAGTGCCTTTGGTGACAGTAATGATAAGTGGAGAAGGAAATGTTTGCCCTTGGGAGTAGCACTTACAGCAACCAGTCAATTCAGTTTAAAAAATCAGTAAACCATGTGTGCAAAAGATCAGTTAAAGTGACTGGCATTCTATATACAAAACAACCAGATGATTGACAGAATTTTTTACTTTTTAATCAGCCGCAATGTCATATAGTTTCTTATCTCCCCAAGTTATATTCACCTCATGGCTTACTACCCTGAATGTGAAATGGTTTGACAGCCATATTCCTGCCTTGTGTAAATACAGAAGAATCACATTACTGCTGCTATTAGTAATTCTTCATGCTCCTACTTTGACTAGGGAACCCCAAAAGAGAAGGAGCAAGGCAAATGAACTCTTATTAAGACTAAGAAAGCTCAAAGGTCCATTGCTGGTCAGTAGATAGTGTTCATAGCAGAATAAAAGAATGTTAATTACTAGGGGCAGTCCATCTTTCAAAGGCATTCATCAAAAATTGTAAAAATAGATTGGATTTGCTTTCTAAGAAAACTTGAGGGAGGTCACAAAGCAGGAATGATCAAAGGGATATACAAAGAAATTAATTCTCAGATCACACTCTGGGAATAAATTAGTTATGAGAGGAGTATATTTCTGTATGCCATGTTAGAAACAAGGATTAAAATACCGATTTTACCTTTCTTGGAATAGAAACAGTTTATTATGGCTTAGAACAGGATATCTAGGATTTTTCTGGACAAACTAAAATAACAGAAATAAAATATTTTTCTTGGTGCTGTGGTTGCATCTCAAATGCCCTATCTAATAGAGGAAAAACAATCCCTAGCATATGAATAATCAAGACCTTTTCTATCCTTCAAGTTATCCTTTTGTGACTCCCCAACATGTCATGCTCCATTTTTGAGGCCTTCATATCTCCAGTTTAACCTACTTGCATCCCTATATACACACACACATATACACATCACACAATGCAATTTGCCTGGGTCTACATTGCTATGGGTAAACTAGGGCTCATTAGTCCATTAAATCCTAAATAATATGTGAGTCACTGAATAAATTTTTAAAATATTCATGGTGGATGTTTTCATACTCATTATCTTATAGCAAGCTGTAACATTTCAAAAACTTTGGAAGCCACAGGGAAAAGGGGTTATATTTCATTAGAGAAATGACCCCAGAAATTTGAGGGGAAAACATGTAGTTACATATAAATTTCTATACATATATATAGATAGATAGATAGATAGATAGATAGATAGATAGATAGATATAGATATATATCTATATATATGATACTGGCTTTGTTTAACACTCTTTAGAGATAGAAGTCACCTTGTTGGCTTAGGAACACACACAAAAAAAAAACATACACAACTTTATTTGTTCCCTATTGCCTCTAGCATAAAACAAAAACTCCTCAGTTTGAGCTTTAAAGCCCTTTAGAAGTTATCAGCAACCTATCTTTTCCAGGCTTATTATATATTCCTTCTTATTATACACTCCACACTCCAGCCAAACTGGTGTACTTGCTGTTCCTCTTAGGGACATTCCTCTATCTCCCATCTCCATGCCTTTTCACTGGCTGATCCCCATGCTTGAAGTAAAACCTCCTGGAAATTCTCAGTCACTTTCAAAACTCAGTTCAAGTATTTTCTTAATGATTCTTTCATGATCCCTCCAGTTGCTAATGGTCCTCTGAAATTACTTTGTATTTATTTTATGTCTTCTAGTTACAGTTATGTGTATACATTGTTTCACCCATAGACTGAATATAAAATGATTGTAAATTTTCTAAGGTCAGGGACCCTTTATCCCCTAGACCTGGCACAGGGACAAAGTAGATACTTAATTGTTTTTGTTGTTTGTCCTTCACTCTCAAAGAAGACCATAATATCAGGAAGGTGATGCCATAACATGCAAATGAATTGGATTTAAGTGAGGGAGGGCTGTACAAAGTCACCAGCTTCACTTTCTCCTTCAGAGCCCTCTGGGATCAATGGCAAGACATAGATCAGGACAACTGGAGATGACCTTCATAATTTAATAAGTACACACTGAATGGATGTTAGACACACTAAGAAACTGGAAAGCTCAGGAACAAAAAAAAACCAGAAAATTTCAGACTAAGAAGGTCATTATCCCAAGTTTTCTCATTTTGAGCAGAGTGATAAAAATGATTCATCAGGGGAGAAAAGGGCTCCTTTCCCCTTGAGTTTTATATTTCTGCCTACAAACATACTTACATGATTAATTAAATGTTGACATTGAGCTCTCCTATGTTTGGCATGACTATTGGACTGCTGATGGCCCAGGGACATGGATGGCAGAAGAGGATACTAAAGCTCACTAGAGATTAGGGCATCTTCTAAGGTCTCTTATGACAGCAACATTCTTTAACTGTATCTGAAAGTAATTAATTGGCATTTAACCATGCTCATGGATACCTGATTTGCATATAAGACCAAAAAGCAAAGGAGTCTGAATACAAATAAAAATATTTGCTCTGCAAACAAATTAGTTATGAAAGGGATGTATTTCTGTATTCCATGTTAAATGGCTCTATTCTCAGTGAAGGTTTGAAGCTTTAAGTTGGTAGGCATTGTATTGGAATTAATTTTGCCCTTCAGAGAGACGGAAAAGTGACCTAAAAAGAAGACTGGTCTGGGAGTCATGATGGACTAGGTTGCCACTTAATCTCTCAGTCTCAACTTTCCCATCTGCAAAGGGGGAATAACTATATCTGCATTACCTACTTCAAAGGACTAGTGTGAGGATCAAATGAAATAACATATGTAAATAGCTTTGCAAAATAATATACAAAAATCAGTCATTATTATTCAAAATCATCTGAAAGAAGGACAGAATGAAGATTGCCATTTGTCTGATTTCCCTCAAATAACTAAGCATTCTTACTTAACTTGAAGGAGATTTGGGGTTTGTGGCAGCTTTCCTCCTCCATGACCAAAACTTTATTTCTTTAATTGTATGAAGTTAAAAATATACTTCCTAAATTTTGCAAGTAAAAAGAAAGGCCTCCAGAATTTTTTAGTGGATGATGGCTCCCATGACAACAGGAGAGAGAAAGGGAAAAGAAGAGATAAAGAGAGAACCAAAGACACACACAAAGAAAAATGCAATAGAGTGCTGAGTAATGTTTCCATGGCAACTGTATTACATGTGCAGGGAACTGCCAAAATAAGTCAAGATCCAGTAATCAATGGGAGAAGAAGTGGAAAGATGTCCTGAAGTAGGTAACAACCACCTAGGGAAAATGAATTATCTTTGTGGGTTTACCTCCTCTTCATATTCTGCTTCCAAACCACACCCTAATCCCTATTATAAATGACAACATTCTTGGAAAAGTAGTCTCCACTAAATTCCACCTGATTCAGAGAGATCTCAGGATAACAGGGAGGAGGCTTAAGAGCCTCCAGAAAGAATCCAAGGAGGATGGGGAGGGGGAAGGAATAACAAATGATAAAGATCATTTCCCTCTGGATGTCAGCTTGCTTTTCCATCTTCCTAGATTAATCTGAACAAAATAGATACACTTGCTTTCACACTCCAGATGGTCGGGAGAGGAAGAGCCATTCAAAAAATCTTAAATCAGAACTGGAATGTGATTATGCTACAAAGATAAGTGCAGAACAGAGAGTAACATCTCATACCATATACCAAAATAAGGTCAAAATGGGTACATAATTTAGACATAAAGGGTGATACCATAAGCAAATTAGGAGAGCAAGGAATAGTTTACCTGTCAGATATATGGAGAAGGAAAGAATTTATGACCAAAGAAAAGATAGAGAACATTATGAAATGCAAGGATAATTTTGATTAGATTAAAAAGATTATGCACAAACAAAACCAATGCAGCCAAGATCAGAAGGAAAGCAGAAAGATAGGAAACAATTCTTATAGCAAGTATTTCTGATAAGGGATTCATTCCTCAAATATAGAGAGAGAACCAAGTCAAACTTACAAGAATATAAGTCTTTCTCCAATTGACAGTTTTCAGATGAAGAAATTAAAGCTATTTTATATAGTCATGTGAATAAATGCTCAAAATCACTATTGATTAGAGAAATGCAAATTAAAACAACTCTGAGGTACAGCCTCACATCTATCAGATTGGCTAAGATGACAGAAAAGGAAAATGATAAATGTTGGAGAAGATGTGGGAAAATTGAAAGACTGATGCATTGTTGGGGGAGTTGTGAACTGATCCAACTATTCTGGGAAGCAATTTGGCACTATGCCCAAAGGGCAATCATACTGTGTATACCTTTTGATCCAGCAATACCACTTCTAGGTCTGTATCCCAAAGAGATCATGAAAAAGAGGAAAGGACCTACATGTACAAAAATATTCATAGCAAATTTTTGTGGTGGTAGACAACTGGAAATTGAGGGGGTGCCCATCAACTGGGGAATGAATGAACAAGTTGTGATATATGAATGTAATGGAATACTATTGTGCTATAAGCAATGATGAGTAGGAGGATTTCAGGGAAAATACCTGAAAAGACTTACACGAACTTATGCTGAGAGAAGTGAGCAGAACCAAGAGAACATTATACATAGCAATAGCAACACTGTGAGATGATCAACTATAATAGACTTAGCTCTTCTCAGCAATACAATGATCAAAGGCAGTTTCAAAAGACTGATGATAAAAATGTTCTCCACATCGAGAGAAAGAACTATGGAGTCTGAATACCCATCAAAGCAGACTATTTTCACTTTTGTGTTGTTTTTTTGTGGCTTTTCCCTTTTGTTCTATTTCTTCTTTCACAACATGACTAAGGTGGAAATTTGTCTATATTATTTCACATGTATAACCTATATCAAATTGCTTACCATCTTGGGAGGAAGAATGGGAGAGATGTTGGGAGGGAGGGAAGGAGAAAAAATTGGAACTCAAAATTTTATTTGAAAAAATGAATGTTGAAAACTATCTTTACATGGAATTGGAAAAAATAAAATAGTATTTTTTAAAAGAATGTTTCTAATGTAAAAAAATAGGTATAGAAAAAATTATTTTGATTTTCAACTAAGTAGATTTTTGCCACATCTGATTCTTTTTTCCCCTTCATTTGGCAGTGCCTGCCCTGAAATACAGCTTAGGACCTTGACTGAAATAGTTGTGGAATTCAAAGTTGATGTAAGTGGAGAAATTAGGTGCTCAAAAGGATGTTAGGTACTGAAAAAAGCACTGAAATTTTGGAGTAGGATGGTGAACAATATATTCCCTTTTACAATTCTGTTAATATCATGCCATAAGCTAATGAAACTGCATTAATAATTAATTGCTATTCCCTGGAAGAGGTATAAGAACCACTGCATGAAGGGCAAGATAGTGCCAACACAGCATGTGCTTCCTCCCCTGCACATTCAATTTATCCAACAAATATTTATAAAGTACCTACTATGTGCAAGGCATTATTAGGGAAGCTGGGAACATACAAGTAAAAAAGAGTCATTAACCTAAAGAAGTTAACATTTTACTGGAGATAACATAATAAAGACAAGTATGCAGGGCATAAAGAAAACCGAGGATACAGAAAACACTAAAACCTAGTAGGTTCAAGGAAGACTTCATGGTGGAGATGTTACTTCAAATGAGCCTTCTATAGAACTAAAAAAAAAGACATTAAAGTTCTAGTCAAAGCCCTTCTTTTTATAGATGAAAAAATATGGTGAGAGATGAAGTGATTCACCTGCAGCAAGTACTGGAGGCCAGAAGTCTCTGATTTCCACTACTGCTATCTACTACCCCATGCTTCCTAGATGGAAGTCACAGATTCTAAGAGGCAGAGATGAGGAGGCTACCCTTGGCATGGGGAACAGCTCACACAAATGCACTGAGAAAGGAACTGGATCAAGTTTGGGGAATGGCTAGTCATCCAGCTTGACTAGAGCACTGAACTTGTGAATGGGAGTAGCTTAAGATAATGCTGCAAAGGTAGGTGGGAGACCCACCACACCAATTGGGAAGCAGTGAAAGTTTATAGGTCCCCAGCCTGAGCTATTCTTTAGATGCTGGAATAACACAATACTCAATACTCCATGAAGTTCCTACATAACAAGCTAAGAATTATACTTTTTATCCCCTGTGATCTACAAACATTTTTATTAAAAACTTCTATTGGTTAAAAAATATGTTTGCACACACCTCCCCAATATGCAAGGTGTCCTTTTTTGTTTTTTGGGGTTTTTTTGCTTTTTGGAGGTGGGAGGTAGGGCAATTGGGGTTGTGACTTGCCCAAGGTCACAGGGTTAGTTTTTGTGTTAAGTGTCTGAGGCGGGATCTGAACTCAGGTCCTCCTGACTGTAGGGCCAGAGCTCTATTCACTGCACCACCTTGCTGTCCAACAAGGTATTCATAAAGCTTAAAACAGCTCTAAGACTTTTGGAACATCCTGTACACATATTAATTTATATTTATATCATATATACATACCACTGTAATAATATATCATATAAATATTATGAAGCATACATTAAAAAGAAATTTTAAAAGGATGAGCTAAAGATTAAATAAATATTTTAAAATAATTTTTATTAATAGTTTGAAACCTTTTTTGTTCTCCCTAAAATATTATTATTAATGATTTCCGTAAGTGAAAGAAATGTAATTGAATATGCTTCACTATTTTTTAGAATCTTAATTTAGGACTTTGTGATATAATGATTCAAAGGTTTCCTTTAAGTTTAGTTATTTCCATATTTGGTTTTGATGGCTGTCCTTCTGGAAAAGAAACCTCACAAAGATGTAGAGATCCAAATGAAAAAAAAGTATGTTTTTGTGGCACTTACTAAATCATGGTGTTCACTTTTCACTCCCATCCCTCAGAAATGCCAGGATTTTTGGTTGAAATTTGGCTAGTAAATTCTCATCTTCTTTGATATGTATGTGTGTTGTGGAGGGAAGAGGAGATTGGTCTCTGGAGGTCAAGTCTTACCGCCAGAGGTAGCTCTTTCTGGGAGGGAGAAGAGGGTACTGCCAGGTAAGATGATAATCTCCTTGGACAGTTTCTAGTTTCCTGGTGGTGGGAAACTTTTTTATTTGCTTCTTGGTTATCCAGTGGGCTGGGGCTAAGAGTAGGGCATAGTATTGATCTAGGTTGCAAATCTGGGAGCGTTCTGTGCTTGGCTCCTTCAGCCCTCACTTCAGTGGCTGAAAGAGCAGTAGTCACTACCACCACTAATTGCCACCTTTTGCTACCACTACCTTGCTACCTACTTGTTAAGGGTAAAGTGACTTGCCCAGAGTCGCACATCTAGTAAGTGTCTGAGTCCAGGTTTGAACTCATGTCTTCCTAAGAGCTGGGGGTGGGGTGCACTGTGATCTTGGACAAGTCACTTAACTGTTTTTCTCAGTTTCTACATCTGCAAAATGGGCTGGAGAAAGAAATGGCTAAATACTTCAGTTCTTTTCTGAGAAAACCCCAAATGAGGTCACAAAGAGTCAGACATAACTAAAAAATGACTGAACAAATGAACTTCCTGACTCCAGGATCAAGAAAATAATTCTCTGAAAATTTAAACAGACCAAATATAACACAACATAAAACAAGAAACAGAAACAGAAAACAAGAAATACACAAATCAAGTCAAAAGGGTAAAAATTTGAAGAATAGCAAAAACAATGAAACTGGAAAACAGTTGAGGAAAGAAAATTTGAGAATCATGAAGCTATCTGAAAGCTATGATCCCCCAACTCCGAAAAAAGGAGCTTGGGCATCATATTTCAAAAAAAGTCATAACAGACAGCTTCCTAGAGACAATAGAACCAGTAGGAAAAGTGGAAAATCAAAGAACCTACTGGTCACATACTGGGAAACCGAAAAAATGAAAACTTCCCAGAACACTATGGTCAAAGCATTTCTTTAGAGATAAGAACGATAGGCTCTTGGGTAGGCACAGTGTACACCTAAAAAGGACAGGGACAAACATATTTGTATGGTATTTTAGCAGGAGGATTTTAAAATTAAAAGCACAGGTTGAGGGAGAAAACAGCCCACAAAAATCTGACAAGCCTGAAACTAGAGACCATGCCAAATGCAACACAGGAAGACTAGCTGAAGAGAGAATGTGTAATTCACCAGAGGAAATATTCAAGAAGAGAAACACTTCACCCACAGAAAAGAACAAAGTTGGTAATAGTCAGAAATACATCACAGACTGAGGGACAATTTCATAAAATTATTTATAAGGCCCAATGCAATAATAATTTTTAAAGGACATCAGCATAAGAGGAATGAGGGGCATGCAAGAATAAAATCCCAAAGACACAAAAACAAATGGTTCTGATCAGGAGAAAAATTAGATTTATCTGACTCGAGACTCAGGTAGTGAAAAAAGGACAAGAAAAAAATTGTTGAAACCAAGAAGATCAAAAATGTAAAAAGAGAATGCCATTCATGGTAAATGGGAATGTCATGGAACACAATGAGATGGCTAAATTACTCAATTATTATTTCTTGTTTTCTTTTTCAATGACACTGATCTTGGAAGTGGAAAAGAAAGGATACAAATGCTTAGCAGAAATTACAAGCTAAAGATCAGAGACAGTCAGATAACATCTAGTTTCCCTCAGTAAGCTCAAGTCACCATGTCCTAACAAACAACATTCTAGGCTACTGAAAGAACCAGTAGATATGAATGCTGAAATGCTGTCAGAAATCTTTGAAAAAAGTTGGAGCATGTGAAAAGTAGTGAAACCCTAGAGAAATGCAAATGTTCCATGTTAAAAAAAAAAAAAGATTGAGTATGGAATCTGTAAACTGTAGGCCAGTAAGCTAAAATTTCATTCCTTGTAAAATTTTAGAAGAGGTTGTTAAACAAATGGAATTTGCACACTTAGAAAGGGAAACAATGAAAATTGGAAACTAGCTCTTTTTTATTTTTATTTTTTTTTTATTTTGGGGGGTTTTTTGGAGGCCAATTGGGGTTAAGTGACTTGCCCAAGGTCACACAGCTAGTAAGTGTGTCAAGTGTCTGAGGCTGGATTTGAACTCAGGTCCTCCTGACTCCAGGGCCAAGTGCTCTATTCACTGTGCCACCTAGGCACCCCAGTCTTTTTTTTTTTAAATCAAGAACAGGTGATGCTACAGAGCATCAGTAAAGAAAATAATTGAAATTATATCTCCAGTAAAGCAATAGAATACATAACAAATTGAAGGAAATACTGGCCTTTCTATAGAGCAATAAAAAAGTAAGAAGAAATAAATACATAACTGCATAATAATTAAAATGCAAAAAAACAAAAACAACCTGACAGCCAATATCAAGATTATATACATATATATACATGTGTATCTATCTGTAAGTATATATGCATTTATAGATATACATTTGTGTATATATATGAGAGTATATTCATATATATAGACACATGTATATAATTATAAAATACTCTTTAAAGAAAAATAATTTAAATAAACAATTGAGGGAAAAACAAATCATTATTTTTTAATCATCATATTCTATAGACTACCCAAACAATAAGAGTAAAATAGGCAAGGAGCTCAGGAATCATATCACAACCCTGGGACAAAGGCATGATAAAGCAGTACAGAAACCAGCCCCAGCCATCTGCTAGAACTGCCTCTCTCTGCCAAAAGTAGAGTAGCTAATAACTTCTTGTCTTGCCTTAATGATAATTTCATCCTTCAAATTGTGGAGGAAACAAGGGGAAATTTTATACTGCATCTGATTCTCAGAAACAAGGAATAACTGTTTATTGGGGTGTACTCCCTCCCAGAATTTATGATGGGGAAGAATAAAACTGAGCTTATTCTGATATGTATCACATATTTTTGTAGAATAGATTTCAGAAAGTTTAGAAGGCTAAGAAGATTCCCATGAGCAAAAATATCTATCTGAAGGGGAGGAGAGGTAGTCATAGATGAGAGATTAGACTTGCTCTGTTTGGTCTCAAATAAAAGATCCAGGAGCAATGGGTAGAAACTGAAAAGGGGAAAATTTAAGCATGATGTCAGAACAATTGCTAATATCAGAATTATTCAAGAATAAAATGAACTGGGGCAGCTAGGTGTTGCAGTGAATAGAGCACCAGCCCTGAGTCAGGAGGACCTGAGTTCAAATCAAGCGTTAGATACTTGATATACTTACTAGCTATGTGACCTTGGGCAAGTCACTTAACCCCAATTGCCTTGCCTTCCCTGCTTCAGAAACAAAAACAACACAAAACAAAAATAAAATAAAATGAACTGCCTCAGAAGGGAGATGGTGAGAAGACATCAGAGGAGGTCTTTAAGCATAGGATGGATGACTATTTGCTGGGAGGGTTATAATAAGAATTCCCTTTAGATACAGTTAGACTTGTTGGCTACTAAAGTCCCCCTCAATTCTAAAATTCAGTGATTCTGTAATTGGAAAGATATTCACTGCTCAAGTTTGGACTCTGTCAGAATAATAAAAATTATTATATTATCTTAATCAATTTGCAAGAATAGACCAGAGTATGAAATGAATAAAAAAAAGATACAATCAGAAGAAAATTAGCACATACATGACAAACTTAAGAATAAAAATTCAATGGGGGTAAGGATAAGAAATTCAAACAAAACCGGAAAGAAATTTGACAGAAATTAGGTTTGGTCCAGAACCTTACACCACATAGCACATATGGATGCTTGGCTTAAATATAAGGTCACAGTACACACACACACACACCCCAAATTGGAGGATAGTTATTTTTAAGACAGAAAAAAAGGTTTAATAAGTGCTAAAATATTCATTGTACCAATCTTTGGCAAAAAAATAATTGTAAATGAAGTAGGCATGTAGTGACTCGGAAAGGGCTGAAAAAGTGATAACATGAAAATAATGAAATATTATATATATATATATATACATATATATATATAATATCATGTATAATGATTTTAAATGATGACATTATTATGTGGTTAGAAAGTAAGAAATTATGAAAAGGTAGATATCCAAAAAAGACAAAATTATTATTAAATGATATAGAGAGAAATAAACATAACTAAGAGAACAATATATCTGTCTATATAATATATATGCTAATTATAATAATGCAAAGGAAGAGGTCACTAAAAGAAATCTGGGTAAATTTTTTTCTCTTTCTTTTTTTTTCTTTTTGGAGGGACAGCAGGACAATTGGGGTTAAGTGACTTGCCCAAGGTCACATGATTGGTAAGTGTTAAGTGTCTGAAGCAGGATCTGAACTCAGGTCCTTCTGACTCCAGGGCTGGTGCTTTATTCACTGCACCACCTAGCCATCCATAAATTTTTTTTAAAGATTGTTGTTGAGGACTATGAGCCTGGGATATTACATTCATTGTCTAATGATAGGATCACAGTTTGGAACTAAAAGTGACCCAAGAGGTCTTCTACTCCAATTTCTTCATTTTATGGATAAAGAAAATAGGGCCCAGAGAAATTAAGTGACTGGCCCAAGGTCACACAAGTAGCAATTAGCATAGGTGGGATTTAAGCCCAGATCCTCTGAATTCAAAGCCAGGGCTTTTTTTCTTTAACATATGACAATGCGCTTTAGTCACTGAGTAGATTATTTTTACTTAGTTTTCTTTTTCATAAGAATGAATTTACTCTAGAAGGTATCTGAAATGATACTGTTTCAAAGATAATAGACATTAATAAAATGCATTTTTAAAAGGGGTATAGGCTGGCTCAGGTGCTGATGAACTGACCATCATTATAGATCTCCAAGCATGGGGTTTTGTTTGTGTAAGGGTTGAACTAGATGACCAATGAGGACTCTTCCATTTCTTGGAAGAAATTCATTTCATGAAATATCAGAGTCACTCAATCAATAAGCATTTATTTTGCATCTAGTATGTTCCAGATACTGTTAAGTGCTGGGGATACAAAGAAAGGCAAAAATTAATACCCATGCTCAAAGAGCTCACAGTCTGATGGGGGAAACAACATAAAAACAATCGTGTACAAACAAGATGTAGGATAAATTAGGGATAATCTCAGAGGTGAGATACTATTATTATTGAAGATTAGAAAAGCCTTCTTGTAGAAATTAAGATTTTATCTAGAATTGAAGGAAGCCAAGGAGGTAGAGAGAAGAAGACGCAATGGGAGAGAATCCCAGGCCAGGAGATCAACCATTGAAAATGCCTGAAGTTGGAAGACAGAAAATCTTGTGCAAAGAAAAACAAGGGAGACAGTGTTGCTATATCACAGAGTACATGGGGAGGATCAGGTTAAGAAGATTTTTAAAAACTCAACAAATGACTTTAAATCTGATCCTGGATGTAATAGGGAAACATTGATGATTATTGGGGGAGGGGGATGATCAGACCTGTGATTTAGGAAGATCGCTTCAACGGCTGAATGGAGGAAGTTCTAGAATGGGAATAGACTTGAGGAAGGGAGACCAACCAATAAGTGATTGCAATAGTCCAGGCATGAGACAACGAGGAGCTGTGCCAGGGTGGTGGCAACATTAGAGGAGAGGAAGATATTACAACATAAAATTGATAAGACTTGGCAATTCATGGGATATGAGGAAGTGGGGAGGTGCCTAAGTTGGAAGTCTCCTAGGGTTGGAAGGCCTCTATCCAGTTCATCCTTTACCTGAAAAATAATTCCTTTAAAATATCCAACAGTTGGTCAAGTGTTCTTGTTCCCACTCTTCCTTTTGATGATGTTTATTATCAGAGGATCATGAAGCAGGTTATGAATTGAATGAGTTTTTTGTTGCTTTTTGGTGATCAATGAACAATGAATCCAACGGGGCCTTCAGGCTTCTGCTTTTGAGATAACTGTGGCAGAATATCAAGAAATGTGTCTGAGCAGGCCTGGAACAACTCACCCACAAACTTCAGTCTGACTACTTATGTATAAATGTGAGATCTTTGTCCAATGACCCACAAATCTATGTATTGTTAAGGAAGCCTGTCGTGTCCATCTTGACAAACAAAAATCAGAACAAAGAAAGAAACTGAAGCAAAATGGAAGGATGGTCCAAAGATACTCCTGGGGGGGGGGGGGGAGGTGGCAAAGAAGGCAGTTAGTAAAATATATTTTATGGTAGTCCCAGAGGCAGTGGGAAATGTTATTTCATGGAATTCCATGGTTATTGAGCTCTAATGATAAATATAGGCAAATAATCTACCATGAAAATTTGTTGTTGTTCAGTTGTGTCCAACTCTTTGTGACCCTGTTTTGGGTTTCCTTGGCAAAGCTACTGGAGTGGTTTGCCATTTCATTCTCCAGCTCATTTTACAGCTGAGGAAACTGAGGCAAAAGGGGTTAAGTGAGTTGCCCAGGGTCACATGACTAATAAGTGTCTAAGACTGATTTGAACTCATGAAGACGAGTCTTCTTAACTCTAAGCCCTGCACTCTCTCCATTGTGCAATCTAGCTGCCCCACCATGAAAATAATTGCAACTTATTTATCAATATCTGTTGCTGAGGATGAAATGGTGGAGAAATTCCATCAAGAAAGAGACAGAGCATTTCAAATTAAGTCAGTGTACACTTTGGTACTTGAAGACTCCAATGAAAAGATGGGAAAAGGTAAGGATAGCAAGAAAACAACAAACAAAAGAAAAGATAAAAAGTTACTGTAACAATTTTTTCTTTGTCAGGGATAATGGAATCATTGCACTTGGGCCATAACATGACACTCACTCCCATATGTGTTTATAAAAGAAGTTAAAATGGCAAAGGAAGGAAAGAAAGGTAAAAAGCAAACAAAGGGAATCTGTATGTGATACAAATGTTGAATGTGATACAGTTGTGAGGGGGTGGAGGGATATCTAAAAGAGCAGAGTATACCTAAGACATGGAAAAAACCTCAGACCTTACAAATATTGAAAAATGAGACAAAGCAAACGTCAGTAACTATTCACCTACATGCCTACTCTCCTCCGTTTACAACACCATGATGAGTCCAGACAATGAAAGTACTAGGAAGGAACAAGCAGGCTTTCCCAAGCAACATTAAATAGAGAACCACATCTTTAACATTTCATTATTAACTAAATGATGTAGATTTTATTTTTGTGCTCACACTATTATTGAGAGATCTGTATTTTGTTAAACTAATCACTTCTTTAATAGCTCATATAACTCATAGAGTCTTGGGCAGCTTCCATCTGAGTCTGAGGGGAAGGCGTGCAATTTGACATAAGATATTCTGGCTGGCATATGACCTTTCTTCCCTTCCTGTCAGTAGTATATGGTTTACACTCCAGAAAATAACAGTGATCTGAAGAACATTATCCTTACTTCTAGAAGCTGTCATCCCTTTAGTTAATAAGAAATTGCGTTCCAGGCACTTTGCTGAGTTCTGGGGATTATCAGGCAAAAGACAGTTCCTGTTGTCAAGGAGGTCACAGTCTAAAGGCAGAGATAATGTGAAAACACAGGAGAATACCATCCCAAACCACTATCAATACCAACCACTGACCAACTGCCCATGATGAATAGGTAAGTCAAACACCTTAGCAAACAGTGTGACATGAATCCTGCTTCCACCGGGCCCCAAACCCTGTAGAGATCTAACCTGGTAACCACCTTCATAGTTTCTGTGGCTCCTGCCTCTTAAACTACCATAAAAATTGATGAAAAGGAACGTTTTCTCCCACCAACTCCTTGGCAAGGTCAAATGGTTCACCATTAGAAACATATAATTTTATCAGTGGAAAGGATATTAAAGATGATGCATTGTCATCTGATTGCTTCTATGCACTGGGCCTTTCCACTTACCATAAGGATAAATATTTCTATTAATGTTGTCTCCCCCATTCAAATGTGAGCTTCTTGAGAGCAGGGTCTGCCATATTACCCCATCTGTAACCCCAAAGCTTTGTCCATAATAAGTGTTTAATAATGTTTTATTCAGTAATTCATTCATTTGTCTATTCAATTCTTCAGTTCTTCTCCTCTTCAACTCCCATTTCATTTGCTTTTTCCTCTTTTAGGACCAATAGCTATTAAGAGATTAGTTCAAGTTCATTTGACAGAGACATTCCAACCTCTGAACTAGAAGACATGGCAGGTGTACTTACTAACTAAAATTATATTTGCAGCCCTACTGAACCACTATCTTGCACTTTTAAAGGATGCTAAAGCTGTAAGGAACTTGAGATCATCTCCAGGGATGGGGAACTTGCAGCCTTGAGGTGGCCTTCTAAGTCTTTGGGTACAGCCTTTTGACTGAGTCCAAGTTTTACAGAATAAATCCTTTTATTAAGGGAATTTGTTCTGTGAAGTTTGAATGTAGTCAAAAGGCAGCACTTGAGGATATAGAGGGCCACATGAAGCCTTGAGGCCACAGGTTCCCCACCCCTGAATCTAACCTCTCTTATTTTACAGAAATGGAGAACCACATAGGATAACTGATCTACCAATGGTCACAAAGCCAGTGACAAAAGTAAAACTAAAAGCTGAGTCTTCTGATTCTCAAGCCTTTAACCTAGGATATGTTTCTAAATTAGGCATGCAGAAATGCATCAGCCAACTTATGGCACAAAGCAGCATGCTTATTCTACTTCTGCTACAGTATCCCTAGGATGCACATTAGGGCTGTGTATCATCTAGCTACCATTAAGATGCAAAGGAGTTGCAACGTCTTTTACTGATCTCAAGAAAAGAGTGCATGTAATGTATTTGGGAGATAGTGTTGGAAATTCTCCAGTTAGAAGAAAATTATAATACTGTATTTAGACACTTGACTTGAGAATATGTACCTCAGAAGTCAAGTTTCTCCCAATGAATTTGAAACATGGTTCCCCAACTCCCCCATTTTTTGGTACTTCAGGCTACAATGACAAGCTGAGATATTATTCAGAACTAACTCTGACTTACACCATTTCCCATAGTCACAGCAGCTACACTGTAGGTCACCTCCCTACATAATTATGGGGCCTCAATATATAGATTATAAGATGGAAAAACCACAACACAAGTTATTCAAAGATATAAATGCACACAGCATGTGTCCCTTGGCAATGTTACATGTGGCCAAGTTATTTTCTATTTTTAAAAAAATGCCTCAAAATCCTCTCAGATTCACCTTTGGCTAAAATCACAAAGCTTCTACAATGATTACCTTCAGAAAAGTAGAACATTATAAACTCTAGTCACATGTAACGATGGAAACATTACTCAGAACTCTATACTGTGGCGCAATCTAGTGTTGCTGAGGTTGCGATTCTAGCAGTAGGTTTCAAACAGAGAGGACTGAGAAAATGGAAGCTGAAGGACATTGCCTTTTTGTCTCACAAATCACTTAATTTGGTTTCAGAATACAGAACCAACAATTACAGCTGATACGGAGAATGGGAGAAGAGGAAGTTTTGCATCTGATAAGAGTATAGTATCTAAGATATACAGAGAACTAACATCTGTGTGTGTGTGCATGCCTGTGTGCATGTGTATATGAATGTGTAAAATCAAAAATCCTTCTCCAGTAAAAATGAAGGCATTTAGGATAATAAAGGAAGTGACCAACTGCAGAAAAGAAATTTTGGCATTAAGTATTTCTCTTAAAGGTTTAGTATCCATAATATAGACAGCTAACACACATATTTAAGACCAAGTCAATCCCCACTAAAGAAGTGGGACAAAGGATGTGACCAACAGTTCTCCAAAGAACTGCAAATTATTTACAACCATATTAAAGAATGCTCCAAATCACTAATAATTAGATAAATGCAAATCAAAACAACCCTGAGGTTTCACCTCATCCAGTAAATTGCCAAAGACAACAAAAGATGGAAAGAGTCAATGTTAGAGGGGTTGTGAAGAGATTAGCACATGAGTGATTATTGGTAGGACTGTGAATTAGTGTAACTATGCAACACATTTTGGAATTAAGCAAACAAAGTGAGTGAAATACCCATACCCTTTGATCCAGAAGTTCTAGTACTATATAGATATACCAAGGAGATCATTAGTATAAAATAAATTTTTCACACGCACCAAAACATAGGAATACTTTTCTTTTTGGTGGCAACAAAACATAAACAAAGTAGCTGCCATGTGTGGTGGGAAGACTAAAACCATCAAGTACGTGAATATAATCAAACCTCACTGTGCTATAAGAAAAAATGTATATAATTAATATAGAGAGATACATGAACTGATGCAGAGTGAAGTAAGCAAAACCAAGAAAATAATATACACAATGACTATGACAATGTAATGAAAAAAACCCACAAAACAATTGAAAGTTAATTTTGTAAAATTACTACAGTAATTTTATAGTAATATAGCAGATATCATCATCCCCATTTTATAGCTGAGATAACTGAGTCTCATTGAAGTTAAGTTACTTGCCCATTGTTACAGAGTTAAGAAGCATCAGAAGTGGGGCCTCTAGATGGTGCAGTGAATAGAGCACTAGCGCTGGAGTTAGGAGGACCTAAGTTCAAATCCGGCCTCAGATACTTAACACACACAAAAAAATAACTAGCCATCGGACCTTGGGCAAGTCACTTAATCTCGATTGCCCTACCTTCCCCCTCCAAAAAAGCAAAAAAAAAAAATGAAGAAGAAGAAGAAGCATCAGGAGCAGGATCTGAATCCAGATTTTACTAACTCCAGGTCCAAAGCTTGTTTATTATAGCAACCTGTTGTTCCATAACAGCCATCTCTATACATAGCAACTGAATTGACTATCATACTTAGTTAAAAGATGATTTAGTAGAGACAAAGTTCATAAGAAGGACCCTTGATGAGTTTTTGAAGGAAAAAAAAAACATATCGTGCTCTCCAATTAAATAAGAGCAAAGTGCAAGGTTTATTAAATTAATAATGTGATAAAATAGCATAGTAGAAATCTGGATTAGAAATCAGAACATCTAGGTTCAAGAACTAGTTCTAACATTGACCAGCTGTATCACTATTGGAATATCACTGAACCACAATGAACCTTAGTTTCTTCATCTACAAGATGAGGAAATATTTGTACTACTTACCTCACAGGTAGTGAGGCAGAGCTCAAATGAAAAATGAATGTAAAATGTTCTATAAATCTTATAACAATATGACTATGGAAGTATGAACTGTGGGTGTTGATTCTAGAAAATGGAAAATAGCTGTGCTCTAGAAGGGGTAGAAGAAGAAATAGACATATTTTGCTTGGTTAAACAGGAGAAAGATTTAGTTTTGATATAAGCAAAAATTTCCTAAAGCATCAGAAATTTAGATAGTATTCAAGATTTATAAAATACAACCTTGAGAAGTGGGTACTACAGAAATCAATTTATCCCCACTTTTGGGGTGAGTAAACTGAGATGTAAAAAGGAAAAATGACTTGCCTAAGGTCTCACAGCTAATAAATGTTGGATACAAGATTTGAATACAGGTTTTCTTGACTCAAGGTCCAGGATTCATTCTAGGTACTATGCTGTAATGCTCCTTAATTCCTAACAACTAGAACTATACAACAGAATAATGAACTGCCTCAGAGATGATAAGTTCCTCACTCACTGGAATTTTTCAAGTGGGAGTCAGATAACCATATGCCAGTGTTTCTATAGAGGACATTATTGGTCAACTCTTTGCTGAATTCAATGACCTCTGTGTCTCTGAGGCTTTTTTAAATAAAAAAATTATAAAGTAATATATACATCTATATATATATGTATGTATGTATATACATATGTGTTTATACGAAAAGCTATTTTTTTAACAAAGAAGTTTTTTTGTTTGTTTTTTGCTTTTTGGAGGGGGGAAGGCAGGGCAATTTGGGTTAAGTGACTTGCCCAAGGTCACATGGCTAGTAAGTGTTAAGTGTCTCAGGCAAGATTTGAACTCAGTTCCTCTTGACTCCAGGGCTGGTGCTCTATTCACTGTGCCACCTAGCTGCCCCACTAAGAGCTATTTTGATACAATTTACAATACAGGAGCAATTACCCTGGAAGCATTCTTTTGTCTAAATATTCAACAACTCAAAAAAAAATTGAACTCAAAATCTGAAACATTAAATTCACCTAATACCCTACACATCACCTATTTCTCATGGGTACTTGAGCTGGTTCCTATTATTTTCCTCATTTTAAAGAAGAAGAAATTGAAGTAAACAGAGGTTAAGTGACTTTGCCAGAGTCACCAAGAAAGCGTCCAAGGCAAGATTTGAACTCAATTCTTCCTGACTTGAAGTCCAGCACTATCCACTCTGACACCTAATCAAATATTACTGTACCATAAGAAATTACCAAAAAATGGAATTCAGAAGAAATTGGGAAGAGCTCTATGACCTAATGCTATGAAGTGAGCAGAATTCTAATAATTCCAATGACATTATAAATTTAAAAAACCTTTTAAATCTTTAAAACTTCAATCAACACAATGAGAAATCACAAATTCAGAAAATGGGAGGAAAACAAACATATCACTATTTCCACCCAGAAAGGCAATGGAATTAAAAATCAGAATAAGACATATTTTTGGACATGGAAAAGGAGGGGAATTTATTTTTCTGAACTACGAATATTTATTGTGAGGATTTTCTTGTTTCTTATTATTTATTGGGGAAGGCAGTGGGAGGATGAGCAAATAAATGCATGTAAAATTAAGTATAAAAGAAACTGAGACCCAAGAAATTAAGTGACTTGGCCAGGGCCACATAGCTAGGAAGTGTTTGAGGGAAGACTTGAACTAAGCTCTTCTTGACTCCAACCCCAGTGCTCTATATACTGTACCACCTAGTTGCCTCAGGGTCTATCACTCTAAGTTTATTGATCGTTCTACCATGTCCAGAACAACAACCATGCTGAGCTGCAATGGCTTAGGGGATGACTCATCCACCACAGCAGAAAAGAATCTAGAGATAGGAACTCTCCACAAGCAGATCACAAGGCAAAAATGTAGTTCTGTTGTCAAGTGTGCACAATATTTAAGCTGTGGAATAGTTCTCAATAAACTGTGCATAAAGGCAACTGCAAAGCCCTTCTCTGACTTGCACACAGCCCTGTAAAGCATTCCCCATCATGACCACAGCTGCAGCTCATTTAACTGGCAAGAGGGCAGATGGCCAGCAGGGCACTGACAAGCATTAAGTGACAGTTTAGTTTGGTCTCCTTAAGGAGAGAGAAGAATGAGGCAGTATGTCAAGAGTGATCTTGCTGAGTCCCCCTCACCTTGCTTCTCTTGACCCTTTCCCCACCCCTACCTCTCTCCCCTTACCTGGCTTCGTTTTGTCTCCTGTTTGCCCCATTCCACTTCTTTACCGAGAGCACTAGAGAATTCTTGTGTCCCTCTATGGTTGGCCCAGTTTTTGACTTGAATACCTCACTCAGGACTGCCTTAAAAAATAACCCCTTGTTTCATCCTTCCCATCATTCATTCACTCTTTCAGCAAATATCTACAAAATAAAATGCCCTGGAGGAGAAACAAAGGTAGGGAAGATGCAGGTGCTTATGACAGGGGCTGAAGAGTGATAGGAGATAGTAACACAAATCAGAATTATGGTAAGTACCTAAAAGGAGCACAACATGTTACGAGATCAGTTGAAGACACTTAATAAATGCTTACTGACTGATTAGAAGGGCATATTAATAACAATAACTAGAAATGACATTTATATCGGGGGTTTTTAAGTTTATGAAACAATTAACGGGCATAATCTCTTTGGATCACTCCTAGTTAGAGATATCAAATATTTAATGTCTGAAAGGTTGTAGGGATGAGGTATTTCTAGGCATAGGGAACTATGTTATCAAACACATAAAGAGGTTGTGTTGTGTAGTAGAAAGGACACTGGCATTGTAAGCAGAAGACACGAATTCAAATTCTGACTTTTCTGCTTACCAGTCTTGGGGAAGCAACTTAACCTTTCCAGGCCACAATGACTACATCTGTAAAATGAAGAAGTTGGACTCATTACCAGAAGTTTGGCCACCAGACAACTAATTGTTTTGGTCATGGTGACGAGCAGACAAAACTAAAGATCATTTATAAGACCCCTTCCAGCTCTAAATCCTATGATTCCATATAGTTAAAAAAAAAAAGCAGTGTGTGTGTATGTGTGTGTGTGTGTGTGTCTGTGTCTGTGTCTGTGTCTGTGTGTGTGTGAGAGAGAGAGAGAGAGAGAGAAAGATCCATTGTGGTTGGGATGGAGAGTACACAAAAGGAAACAGTATTAGAAAAAGCTGGAAAGCTAGATTGAAGCCATTTTCTAGAAGTCCTCAAGTTATCAGGTTGGAGAGATTGTATTCTATTGAGCCCATAGTAGACATTGAAGGCTTTCAGCACTGGATTGATATGTGTATTATGAAAGTTAATCTGGTAATGAGTACGGTGTGTGTAGGATGGATTAGAAGTGAAAGTGGCCTCATCAAAATTCCTAGGATCTCAGAAAGATATTTAAAGGAAAGTAGGCAGACTAAATTAATCCACATTTAAGTGTAACTCACTAATGGTTTACTTCTTACTCCTCACAAGGGTGTTTATTTGCTAATCTTGTTAATCTCTATTTGTTGGAATTTTCTGCAATGGTGTGAGAAATACGTTTAGAAAAGGGGATTTTTTCCTTAGCTCATATAAATCAGTGTATATGAGGTCCTGGGTGACATTAAAGAACAGTCTGGATGACAGAAAGTGTCCATTGTGCAACAACCAACCTCAGTAAGTCCAGAGAGGCATATCACCACCATTTTGACCTATGAAACAGACAGAAGTGAGGGAAGAGGGAAGAGAGACATCCACACTCCAAATACACCAAAGGATGACTTTCTTGAGCTGCTTCTCTGGGCAGCCTTTTGCCTCCTTATCTTTCACTAGGGATGACTCCAGAGCCCAATCACAGTTATGCCTTTCAGTGATGAGTTGATTCTGCTTCCATTTCACCACTGTCGTCAGTGCAGTTAATAAACATTTATTAACCATATAATATGCACCAGATACTAAGTGTTAGAGATAGAGAGAAAGGCAAAAGACAGTCCCTGCTCTCAAGGAGCTCATGGTCTAAAGGGGGAGACAACTGAGCACAAGCAAGTTACGTGCAGGATACACTGGGAATAATCAGCAGAGAAGAGGGACTAATAGTATTGAGGGAGACTTGACAAGGTATCTTGTAGAAGGTGGGATTTTCCCAAGGATTTGAAGCATAGCTAATTCCACCTACAGAACCATCACTGTGCCCTGAGGCTGTCTCTCAGTTGTCAACACTTCACCTGTTCCTCTGTCACTCTAGTCCAAAGTTGTCTGTCACTTTTTCATTCTGACACTGCTTCCCAGTTCAAGCATTTTCTCTTCCATTGAATAGACTGCTGATTCTGTTTTAGGTAAGGGTTCTTTTTAGTCCCAGATTTCATACACTGTATACCTAAGGGCTATTTTATATGCCATTTTAGAATTAACTCTTTCAGATACGACTCAGGTCACAAGTCTGGGGGTTATATACTCTCTAATTAATGTCTCTTTTTCACCTGCCTGACGATTTCACCGTCCTGGTGGGGCACTCAGGTGAGTGCTGTAAGAGTCCTCGCTTTTCTCCACAGAATATCTCTACCTCCATCTCCTACCTTGGTTCGGCTGATCCATTTCCTTTTGTTTAGCTCCGGAGAACCATTCAAGCTTCACACTGATTATCGAAAGCTGCTAATAAATCCACGTACCCCTTTTGTTGGTCCTTTTCATTCCTATCACAGAAATGTTTTTGAAACTTTGATAAATTTGGTGTCTCTTGGAAATACTAAACACTGGCGGCAAATGTGGGGTATGAGATAACCAGTAACTTCTCTCTTGATTATGGGGAAAAAATAGATGCCATTCTAATAAGATTAGAAACTAAATAAGGATGCTCACTATAACCACTACTTTTTAACATAGTGCTAGAATTGCTAACTATACCGATTATACAAGAAAGAGAAATTAAAAGAAAAAGCATAGGAAAAGATGGGGAAATTACTGGGATTTTTAAAAAATAAATTATATCATATTTCCTTACAAAAGCCTAAAGAGTCAGCTAAAAAGGAATTGCAACAATTTGTAAATTTAGCAATGGTGTTGCACATAATAGTGGATTACAGTCAGTTGATATTCCACTAACTTCATCTCCTTTATAAATGAACTCTCAAAGGGCATACTATTCTTATTCCACATCAATCTGCTGCTTCCTTTGCCATTCAGTATTTTCCCTACAAATGAAAATGTTTGTATTTAACACAATTACCTTCCCAATGAACACTACTCCCATACTACCTTTCTTTAAAAAAAAATCCCCAATTGATAAATGGCCAAAGAATATAAACAGGTAGTTTTCAGCTGAAGACATTAAAGTTGTCTATAGTCATAAGAAAAAATGCTCTAAATCACTGTTGCTTAGAGATATGCAAATTAAGACAACTCAGTGGTGTACCCTCATACTTACCAGATTAGACAGAAAAGGAAAACGATAAATGTTGGAGAAAATAAGGGAAAACTGGAACACTAATGCATTGTTGATGGAGTTGTGAACTGATCTAACCTTTCTGGAGAGAATTTGGATCTATGCCCAAAGGACTACAAAACTTTGCATACCTTTTGATCCAGCAATACCACTACTATGTCCTAGAGAGATCATAAAAAGGGGACAGGACACACATGTACAAAGATGTTTACAGCAGCTCTTTTTGTGGTGGCAGAGAATTGAAAATTAAGGGGATGCCCATCAACTGGGGAACAACCGAACAAATTGTGGTATATGAGTGTAATAGAATATTATTGTGCAATAAGAAGTGATGAGCAGGCGAATTTCAGAAAAACCTGGAAAGATTTACAAGAACTGATGCTGAGAGAAGTGAACAGAACCAAGAGAACATTGTATACAATAACAGCAACATTGTGTGGTGATCAGTTATGACAGACTTAGCTCTTCTCAGCAAATACAATGATCCAAGGCAATTCCAGAAGATGCGTGATGAAAAATGCCATCTACATCCAGAGAAAGAACTATGGAGTCTGAATGCAGATCAAAGAATACTATTTTCACTCTTTATTTTCTTTCTTGTGGTTTTTCCCTTTTGTTATGATTCTTCTTTCACAATATGACTAACATGGAAATGTGTTTAATATGATTGTGGGTGTATTGATTGCATACTGTTTGGGGTAGGGGGAAGGGAAAGGAGCGAGGAAAAAATTCAGAACTCAAAATCTTACAAAAATGAATGTTGAAAACTCTACATATAATTAAAAAATAAAACACTATTAAATGAAAAACATATAAACAAAACCATGTAAAATAGCATTGTAACTGATAGCACAAGCAATTTTCTGCTGTTATCAGAAGGTAAAAAAGTGTTTTAGAATCAATTATACAGAACCAGGGTTAACCACTGTAATTACAATAAATTATGTTATCTTTTCATGTTGACTACATTTACACTATTTTAGTAACTTTATGATATTATTATTTTGGTTCTACTTATTTCACTCTGCATCAGTTCACACATGTCTTCTGGAGTTTCTCTAAGTCCTGCAAGTTTTTCATTACTTTTTTTTCTTTTTGGTCTGGACTGGTGACTTATTTGGTATAGGGGTTAGATGCAGAGACGCATTTGATCTGCAACTTACATGGTCTTCTTGTTACTTTTCCTTCAATCTAAAGGAGGAATATGGCATCAGGAAGATGATGTCATAACTTGCAAGTGAATTAAATTTAAGTAAGAAAGGCTGTGTAAAGTAACCAATTTCATTCTCTCTTCCAGAGCTATCTGGATCCCATGGCAAGATATAAATCAGGACGACTGGAGAGGGTCCTGGAGGCAGTGCAAGAACTTGTCATTTTAAGCTGAGGTCTTTCCCAGGTCTCAGTTTGTCTAAGGCAGCCCTCATTCAGTAATTAAGGCAAGGCAAAAGGCAAAAATGGCCTCTTTTACATAGTTAAAGAAAAAAATCTGGCCAAAATGGAACCGATTTATATTTACACTTACTCTGAGCCATCAAAACCCAGGTAGGCTTGGACTAGGATGTATTGTTGGCCATCAAAACCCAGGTAGACTTGGACTAGGATGTATTCTTGGCCAATCAGTGAGAATCAGGACGATTTAGGCTTAAGGAATCATCCTTAAAAAAGAAATCTAGCTCATAAACCTCAAGATATATTACAGTTTCAGCAATCGAAATTTATATTTCTTTGAGCAAAGCACACACAGGTAAGGGTATGATTCCCTCTATGAATAGAAGGAGAGGAGAGAAAGAAGGAAGGAAAGAAGGAAGAAAGGAAGGAATGAAGGAACGAAGGAAGGAACAAAAGAAGGTGGGTATAATGACATATACGAGCAGCTTTCCAAAAGAATGCTACTGTGAACAGCTTTTAAGGTTCTGATTACACAATATGCTGAATACTCTATTTATTCCATAACAAATCAAAGCAAAATATTCTCAGAAAATCAAGGTATAGTATTCACAATATTACAACTTATCACAGAAAATCACAATATAGTGTTCACAACAGTTTATCATTAAAATGGCCACATAGTTTTCGCCAAAGTGATCACAATAGCTTTGAACAAAGAACAATCATCTGCTATCCCTAAGGAAGTTTGTCTCCTTACTCAGTCATTCAGTCATCTCAGAGTACAATAGTCAGTCTTCCACTCATGGAGCAACTAGGTTAAGTCAATCAGTTACTTGTTTAGCAATCAGTCACTAAGTATCATTAATCACTAAGTACAATCATTAGAAAATACACAAACCCCTCACCCCCTAGGTCACTAGCAAGCCACTTTGTCATCACAGCATTCAATACCCAAGGAGAGGTCCTTTCTTCATCTTGACTTGGGGCCGGTTCTCAGATTCCCTAGATCCTCTTCCATGGTCCCAGAATCTACCTGGATCCACCAAACTAGATTCACCTGGGTTCAATGGCAGACAGTTCCCAGTTCCTTGTTCAGCTCTCTGGGTAGGTCCTGATCCACACTGGAGTTCACAGGGCCCAGTCCATCTCAAATCCTTTACAATTTCTGTTCCCGAGAATTCAAGGCTCAACCAAGCCACAAATAGACAAAGTATTAGCATCCTGGTCATGCTTCCTCAGTCTTCTGCTTCCTCCGTCTTCTCCTGAGCTCCTGGCTTCCTGGCCTCCTGGCCTCCTAGGCTCCTGTTCAGAAAAAGCTCTGCCACTACAAGTTCTCAGGAAATTCTGACTGTGCCTCTCTAGGGCTTTTCTTATATACACACAAAATTAGCTTCCTGTTTCAGCCCACCCCTTCCTGTTATGTCAACAACAGGAGACAAGAGTTCATATCTTCTGTTTCTTCAACAGAGGCTTAATTTGAACTAGGTGCTAAGTACTACTTAGCTTAAAAATACAAAAGGTATTTCAAATCTCATTACTGTTACATTCCACCCCTCCAGGATCCTTGGCCTTACAATTTCAGTCCAAATGGCCATGGATCCTGGAAGAAACAGAGGCATTATACTTTGTAATGCTGGTGACTATACCATAATGTAATTTCAAATCTCATTACAGAAGTAAGGAAGGAAGATGGTCTCAGCTTCCTAAAAACAGAGAGGTTAGTGATATATGTGCCTAAAGTTACTGCCAATGCAACTCAGAGATGAGACTTGAACTCAGGTTGTCCTAAGGTTAGCTTTCTATCTAGTGTACCACACTACCTATCTTATTATTTATAGTAATATATCCCATTAAATCAATATACTACAATTTATTCAACTATTCATCAACTGAAATAAATGTTTTGTTTCTAACTTTGTTCCCACAAATAGTACTACCATAACTATTTCAGTATACATGGGGTCATTTATTTCTTTCACTGACCTTCTTGAGGCAAAACCCAAGAATGGAATCATTAAATCAAAGAATATGAATATTTTAGTGATTTTTTTTATCACACGGTTGCAAACTCTCATGAAAAATGGTTGAATTCATTCACAACTCCATCACCTCTCCAAATAATCACTATTTTTTCCTAAAAATTCAAATTCTGTCACAAATAGATTCTCATTCCTTATTGACTCTTTACTGAGTTCCCACCATTTTAAATGCTTTCATCTGTCTCACTGATATCTCTTATAAATTCAAATCAGTAACACTTAATATGCAACAGTGGTGTGCAGGACTCACTACTAGGCACTGGGATAAATACAAATTTAGATAAGAATCAATTCATTTCTACACGGGACTTAGAATCTAATAGAGAGGCAAGATACAAATGCAAATTATTATAATAATTATATTATTGCATTAGAGAAGTGCAAAATAAAATACTATATGAGACCCAAGTGGAAAGGTTATACCGAGGAACACTGGATATAGTAAGAGAATCTCTATTCAAATAACAGCTCTGCTACTTACTAACCTGCACCACCTTGAACAAACCATTTACTGTCTCTGAGATTCAGTTTCCTCTCCTTCAAAATAGTATTTGAACCATATAATATCTAAGATCATTTCCAACTCTAAATCTATCATTCTATAAGAGTAGAAAGAGGGGATATGAACAGGAGGGGGATACTTTGTGGAAGAGCTCTCATATGAGGTACACTGAAGGAGAGATAGGAATTGAATAGGCAAAAAGGAAGAAGTATATTATGGTTATAGGAAATATTGTAGGAAAATATGCAAAGTTAGGAATTAGCAGAATGTTTTAGAGAAGTGGAAAGTAATCCAATTTGGCTGGAACATAGAGTAATATAATGATAGGATTATGTGCTTCCAAAATGCTAAGAAAATATATTTTAACTTTATTGGTTATATAAAAGGTAGCTACTAAAATTTTTGAGCAAAGCAGCTAATTTTTTATATTGCCTTAATCACTCAGTGGTGCAAACTTTGAAGAATAGTTTCAGAAGCACTAAAGTTCAGGATGAATTGAGGTTGGAGAAGAATGGTATAAACAAAAAAAAAATAAGTGTTTTCTTTTTAACTATTTTGGGGAAAAGAAAAGGTCAAAGAAGACATAGGATTATTATTTAGGGAGGAGACAATGGAGAAGACACCATTACTCAATTCCCAATCCCCATCTCAAGGGTTTTTCACTCAATTCTTGTCCCCTTGACTTTTTATCCAACCTTGCACACTGATGTTGATGTACTCCTCCTTAATTCAGTCAATTAACAAATATTTGTTAAATACCTACTATGTGCTAGGCAATGTTCTAAGTACTAGGGAAAGAAAGGCTAAAGACAATCCACACACATGCAAATAACCATACATAAACAATGTGTGTGTATGTATGCATGCATTTGTGTGTGTGTGTATACATACATACATACATACATATATATATATATATATATATATATATATATATGTTTGTGTATAAATATGTACATATACATGGCACAGTTAGGTGACACCATGGATAGAACACTGGGCTGGAATCAGAAAGAGTCATCTTCATGAGTTCAAATACAGACTCAGATACTTACTAATTGTGTGACCCTGAGCAAGTCACTTAACCCAGTTTGCCTCAGTTCCTCATCTATAAAAATGAGTTGGAGAAGGAAACCACTTTAGTATCTTTGCCAAGAAAACTGAAAAAAAAATGAGTAACAGATAAAGGAACAGATACTGCCATTCACTAACATAATTTCCTTCATTAACGTAATTCTTGTAAAGTAACAAATAAAAAGGTCAAAAGAACCTAGAATCTGGCCCAGCTAGGGAACACGCAATCAATAACCATTCACAGCAGAGGAATATGATAGCGAAGGGCAACATTAGTTAAGAATATAAACTTTTTCTAAAATCCTATCAAGGATAAGGGAAGACTATGTATGATAGTAAAATACTGAAAAGTGACAGAGGAAATACTTCCAGTAAAGAGGCAATATGGAAGGTTACAGTTGAGTTTGACTTTCCTAAGAAACACCCTTGCAAAGATTTTAAATGGTACCAGCTGAAGCAATAAGCAGTAAAATCAGTGAGAAACACCAGTAAGATTCTTTAAGTCAAGATTGTTGAAGAACACAAGAAGTCTTTAAATACTCTTTTGCTTTTTAATGGACAAAATCAATGCACTTAGGCTAACAAGGGATGCAATCAGTTGGGGAAAATGTTTAAATCAAACATCATTGATAAAGGCCTTATATCCAAAGTATATAGGCAACTAATAGAAATATGTAAGAAAAACAAAAGGCTCCGCCTCAATAGATAAATGGGCAAAGAATATGAACAATCATCCAAAGAATTGCAGACCACTAACAGCATAAAAGAATGTCTCAAATCACTATAAATATTAGAGGTGAAAATCAAAACAACTCTGAGGTTTCACCTTATATTCAGCCAATTGACATAAATAACAAAAGAAGGAAATAGTTAATGTTAGACTGGTCGTGGCAAGTTGGAAACACAGCATATACCATAATAAACTGAAAAGGATATATGACCTAAACATTAAAGGTCACACCATAAAAATGTTTTGATGAGAATCACACTTCTTACAACTATGGCTAAGGGATGGATTGTGTTGGTGAAGGTATGAACTGGTCCAACCATTCTGAAAAGTAAATTAGAATTTTTTTAGGAAAGTGACTAAAATGTCTATACCCTTTGACTCAGAGATTTCCCTACTAGTCATAAACCCTGAAGACGTGAATAAAAAAAAAAAGACTCCCTATACACCAAAGTATTTAGAGCAGCACTTTTTGTAATAACCAAGAATTAGAAAGAAAATATTTCCAGTTGTGGAATGCTTAAATAAATTGGGGTATATGAAGAAGATTCAAGTTTATATTATAAGAAATAATGAAAACTATGAATAAAAAGATGCATAGGAAGAATTATATGATAGATCCAAAGTGAAATGAGTAGAATAAGTAAAATAATATGCACAATGACCTCAACAATATAAATGGGGGGAAAAACCCAATAACACACCCTTGTGTCTGGGTAGAGGAGCATGGATACAGAACGCTACAACTGATCCAATCTTTCAATGTGTAGGAGGGCTTTGATGAATTCTTTTTGTATCTTTTTTATTCTTGGTTACAAGGAATGGCTCCCTGGGAGGGGGAAAGAGAAACATAGATGCTATTTGTTGCTGTTGTTATTTGTCCTTCATTCTCGAAGAAGACCAGGACATCAGGGAGGTAATATCCTAACATGCAAGTGAATTAGATTTAAGTTAAAGACGTTGTGCAAAGTCACCGCCTCACTTTCTCCTCTGGAGCCATTGGGGTCCAATGGCCAGATATAGATCAGGACAACTGGAGATGGCCCAGGATACAATAGGGGCCTTTTTAGGCTAAGGTCTTTAACAGGTCTCAGTGCTTAAGGCTTAAAACAACAAAAGATATCAACAAAACTTACTTTAAAAATATAAGTGCATGGGCATAGGTTAGAATAACAAATGTATAAACAATCACAATTAGATATAGTATCTACCAAAATTAATACAATAACTATATTTTAAAAACTTACCTGTTATACAAGGTAAGTAAAAAATAAATTAAGGGTCACTAGACTTCTTAAAAATCATGACTAATCAAAAGCAGCAGCAATGACAACAATAAGATACTATATTTCAAAGAAGCATGAAACTGCCTAGATTTATTGAACCAGAAAGAAAAGTAAAAATTGAAAGAATCCACCAGTGACTGCCTGGGGAAAAATACAAATTGAAAACACACAAGAATATAATGGCAGAAATCCAGATCTTCCAGGACAATGGGAAAAAAATGCTAAAAATAACTGTTAGGATAGAATTCAGGTACCAAGCATCCATTGTCAGGAACATACAAGATTATTTTGCAATTACTTAAAGGACAGAAAACCTTGGAATACAATATAGCAAAAACAAAAGAAAAATGGCCAAGATGAGGAATAAGTGATACTGAAAAGCTAAGCATAATCCTTGAGGGGGAAATGGATTTGCAAAAGAACAGAAGATTTCCAAACATTCCAGATGAAAATGGAGAGTTAGACTGAATCTTCAAAGCACAAACCAAGAATATAAGAAAAACCTAGAAAAGTAAATATATTTTAATAATTAGAACAATTAGAAAGAGTTAGATAAAGATCAGGTGCTTATATTCTAATAGGGTAAAAAAAAATTAATGTCCCTTTCAAATACCACTGTTTTCAAGGATCATAGACAGATCAAAGAAAGACAAATTCAGGGCTCAGGTCAGTTTTTGTTCTGTTTGTTGGTTTCAAGAAAGAAAAGAAAAGGGGGAAAAGAGCACATTAGGGAATAAATGAGAACAGGTGAAGATCATGCTATTTCTCATAATTGGGGGGTAACAGAAGAATATATGAATATAGAGGAAAGGGTGAGGGTAAGCATCCCATGAACTTCATTGTTATCTGAACCAGGCAAAGAAAGATTAAACACACAATTTTGTGTAGAAATATAATTAATTCAACAAGGAAACACATGAGGAACACAGGGAAGTTAAACAGGAAGATTCAATTCAGAGAATAGATTGGCACAAAACTTGCGAAAAAATAGTTGAAATTTCAACTTTGAAGGACAGATTATAAAGGAGTTATTAAAAAGAAATAAAGTATAAGGACTACTGATCAGGATCTGAGTTTGGTAAAGAGAAAAGTGGTAAAGAAGTGGAACACGTTCAAATATATAGCTGTTTACTACTATGAATGATTCTATTCTTTTTCCTTCCTGATTTTTTTTTTCCTTATAAAAAAAGGTGGTGCACAAAGAAAAACTTAAAGAATGATATGACACAATTAACAATCATGAATGGGAATATGAATGGGAAGAAGATACCCATACAGTGCAAGACGATAGGAAAATTGATTGGAAAGCAGAATCCAACAATCCGTTGTTTAGAAGAAATGTACTTAAAACAGAAAGCTTTATACACAATTAAGATAAGGAACTGGAATGGAATTTGTTATGCTTCTGGCAAATCCAAAATTGAGTGGCAATCACGATTTAAGACAAGGCAACAGTATGCACATGGTTAAAAGAAATGAGCAGGAAAATCACATTATACCTAAATGACTGATAATGAGTAAAATGATATCCATAATTCACAAGCATGCATCAAATGTCATAGTATCTAAATGTTTAAAGGAAAATAGTCGAACTATAAAGAGAAATAGATAGCAAAATTATAAAAGTGACAAATGCATCACTTTTAGTCTGTGTAAAAAAATAAAAACTTTAAAAGTCATGGAGGAAAAATCAAATTCATAAAAAGGTATGAATGAAGCCCAATGAAGGCAGATAATCTTGAAAACAATTAAGCATGAAGCTAAGAATATAAAAAACATACAGAAAATACTCGTCAATTTTTTAAAACAAATTATTTTTTCCTTCAATGACAATGGAGCTGTCATATTTGAATTCTAAGATCATAGTCCCCAGTGTACTATATGAATGGGAAAAAATATCACTACCAAAAAGAGGTGATTAGGGGGCAGGCAGCTAGGTGGTGCAGTGAATAGAGCAGGAACCTGGAGTTAGGAGGACCAGAGTTCAAATTCGACCTCAGATACTTAACACTTACTAGCTGTGTGACCTTGGGCAAATCACAGTCACTTAACACCAATTGTCCTGCCCTCCCCCCTCCAAAAAAGAAAGCAAAGAGATAGAGAGAGAGAAGTGATTAAAAATATGAATAACTACCAAGTCGTATATCTAATGTCTTAGTTTAAAAAAAAAAAGCTCTTTGATAGTATTTGGAAATATGTGCACCCTTGATGAACATATTGAAAGGTAATTGGCAGGATTTTCACATGCTATTTTCTACAGTATACTTTAAATCATGAAAATGACCAAGAAGTTAAGAGAATACAAGACCTCAGTGTTTATTATTTGCTAACTAGAAAATTTTTTTAAAATTCATCAGCAGAGCAAAATGCAGCCTTCAAATGCTGCCCTCCAACAGGGTGTTGCCTATCCATGTTAATATCTTGATTCCTTGATAGGTACAGCAAGGATGAAAACTTTGTTCAGCAATCATGATAATTAATCAAGTGCAGACTAAAACAAGGATATTTGTACTGATCAAATGTGTCTGCTACTGTCATGAAAACATCCAGCAAAGAGTCCAAATGGATACAAGATTCCCTATAGGTGGTAAGGCCCTCCAAATGGTCCTGTTAGTGAAAGACATTACAATGGTTTCAACAAGGTTAAGAAAAATATAAAGACTCCTAGATCCATAGTCTTTCAATAGAGTTTAGACTATAAATAAAGTTGATGAAAAATATGTATTATCCAGAGTATGATATTTAGTTGGATGATAGCTCACAGAGCTGGTTCACTAACATATGTATTTTAGACAGATATTATATATGGACAATGAATAAGGTCTCAAACTGATAATAAAAAAATAGCAAGCTGATTAGGATTTCTTGATTTAGATTCAGAGAACTAGGTTTGAATGCTGTTACTATCTCTGAATGATCTTGGACAAATCACCTAATATCTGAGTCTCTGTTTGCTTATCTTTAAAATGAAGATGTTAGATTAGAAGGTCTATGAAGTCCTTTCCAGCTCTGGAACTAAGATTCTATGATTGAATGGTGTTAAAGCACCCTTCTAGCTCTAAAATTATTGTCATAGGAACCAATAATTGTATTTAAGAAACTTGTAGGACTTTAATAACCCCCAACTTCTCTCTGAGACAAAAACAACTCATCTTCTTTACATCAATATTTTTCCAATAATGCCATATGACTTGTACTCATGGAATGCCACAATCCCCAAGGAATCAAAGTGGCATGTTACCTAAAGACAATGGTGAAATGAATTGTATACAAAAGGCAGTGTAAAAGTGTGTGTGTGTCTCTGTGTGTGTGTGTGTGTGTGTGTGTGTGTGTCTGTGTGTGTGTGTGTCTGTGTCTGCGTGTATGGCTGGAAAAGGAGATGTAAAGAGTGAAGAATAATAGCCATATAGTAAGCTTACTACATTGGTACCCACAAAATATTAGTCACAGAACCTCAGAAGCCACCCAAAAGTCCCCAGAAAGTTGGGTTCACCTTCTACCACTCCTGTTACCCATGACGCAAATGAATGAGTTACAGGAGAAGAAAAAAATGGCTGGATTGTGATTTCACAATTGAAGAGAGTAGGGTAACCATTTGGAATTATGCAAGACAAGTGGTTAAATTGCCATAACCTTTTTTGACTCAGCGATGCCAGTAATGGATTTATAACCCCAAGGAATTTAAATACAAGGGGGAAAAGTTCAATATATGCTAAAATATTCACAGCAGCACTCTTTTGCATAGCAAATGATTAGAAAAAAGAAGCGGATGCCAATAAAGTGGAGAATGGCTGGAAAAAACTACACTACAATATATAACAGAGAGTTTGCTGAGCTGGCTAGAGATCTGACTTTGGAACCAGGAAGTAAAAACCTGAATGTTAGTCCCACCTCTGAAGCATACAGGCTGTGTACAGGACACTTAATCTCTCAGTGCTCTAGATAATGCTCTAAGACCAAAAACTGTAAAGAAGGTGCTGACTTGCATTAAAAGCAAAAGTCTGTTCAGCTATGAGTTCCCCACACCAATGAAATCACAGTTCTAGTCCCTATTCCTATCCTTATATAACTATAATGACAAATTCTTGTGCCCTAAGAATTGACAAATACAATGATTTTATGGAAACGTATAAAAGAAGGGTTTAAGTATTTTCCTAAACAACTTAACAAGAGGAGATCAAGAGATTACCTAATAATCTGATAATATAATGCATCTGGGTTATTGTGAGCCAGACTAATGCCATGACCCTTTAATACAGTTCCTCATGTTGTGGTGACCCCCAACCATAAAAGTATTTTTGTTGCTACTTCATAACTGTAACTTTGCTACTGTTATGAGTCTATCTGATATGCAAGATGTATTTTCATTGTTACAAATTGAACATAACTCACAGGTTGAGAATGACTGGACTAGACCAATTTAAAGAAGTTCATCAATTAGCCTAATGGAATCATGGGGCATTAGTTATTAGTTATTGGAGACAACTTCTAAAAATTGGCTACCTCTATGGAGAGGTCTTTTTTCACGTTTTCCTTTGTATTGCTTAGAAAATGCAGCAAAGTAAAAGGAATGTGTCTCTTTTCCCCCTTTGGTATTGACATCTTTTAACAGAAGAAAGCAACGTGCATTGGAGTAAGGTCTTTCTCAATCTGTAGATTGCGACTCCTTTGTGGTCGAATGACCCTTTCACAAGGGTCACAGGCGTCGCCTAAGACCATCAGAAAACACATATTTCCAATGGTCTTAGGAACCTCCTCTATCTGTCTCCAGGTGGGTCCGCCCACATATGACTATTTTTTTTTACTTTTTAATTTTTTTAAAATTTTCATTGACTTGTTTATTTACTTTTAGTTTACAAGATTCAGTTCCATAATCCCTCGAGCTTCAAATTTTCTCCCCTCCCTTCCACCCCTCCACTCCCCCCCCCCCACCATGGCGGCGTGCAATCAGGTATACGATCTGCAAATACTTTCACATTGTACAATAGTCTG
>CM053581.1:432231417-432250355 GCA_028627135.1 Pseudochirops cupreus
TGCATAGAGACAGAGTAATAAGTGTGAAAGAGAATTGGCTCTGGATCTACACTCATATCTTGTTTCTTTCATTTACTAGTAACCTATGTGGCAAAGGAAGGAAGGAAGGAAGGAAGGAAGAGAGGAAGGAAGGAAGGGAGAGAGAGAAAGAAAAGAAAGAATGGAAGGAAGACAGAAAGAGAAAAGAAAGGAAGACAAAGAAAAGAAAGAAAGGGAGAGAGAAACTGAGGGAGAGAGGAAAGAAGGAAGGGGGAAGGGAAGGAAGAAAAGAAGGACAAAAATCATTTAAGCTCTTACTATGTGCGAAAGTGCTTAATGTTGAGAATGAGAATGAAAAGAAAACACAACCTTTGTCTTCAAGGAGGCTACATTCTAACAGAAGAGGAAACAAATATATAGCAGAACTGTGACCAAGGAAGAACACTTTGTTCTGGAAATTTACCCAGATGATAGGTGAGGCTAAAGTAGAGAAGATTGACACCTCTTAACCAAAAACAATGATAGAACTGATCTGATCCTGATTCCAGAACTGGAGACAATGGATAGTTAGGGGGAAGGAGAAAGAAAAGGATATAATTTAAAGGAGTCAGTTAAAAAAGGAGGAGATAAAGTGAAGCATAGTGTCTGGGGCTATCCTAAGGTAGTGGCCCAGGAAAAACAGCCATCAATCAGGAGCACTGAACTTTATGGCGAAAATTCCTTTAATCTAGGTCATGGTCTCTGATTGCTCTGACTTGTAATTTCCTCATCAATAAAAAGAGGAAGATGAATTAGGTAGGTTGTAAGAACCCTCTCCATAAAAATCTGTGATCCTGTAAATGTATGAAGCATTTTCTAGAGTTCAATTATGAAAAGATGGAGAGAGAGGTGATAGCATCAGAGGGCATAGTAGGGTTAAGTGAAGAATTTTCTTTTTAAGATAGGGAGATTTGGGCATATTTGTAGGCAATACATAAGGAGCTAGTAGATAAAGAGAGAATGAATGTGAGGGGGATTATTGGAAGGACCTCATTCTGGAACAAAAGGGAAAGGATGGGCTCAATAGTTTTAGCAAGGAGAAGGACCATCTCTTCTTCAAGAACTGAGAAAAAAAACACAAATAGTAGGTGATGAGCAATTTGAGGTACAGGATTGGGGAAAAGGTAGCTCTGGTAGATGTCCTTAATTGGGTGAGAGTCTTATAGAATCTGATTGTTTTTCTTTTCCCCCCTCATCCCAGGATAAAGACTGGGTAGCTAGATGGCCCAGTGGATAGAGCACTATGCCTGAAGTCAGGAAGACTCATTTTCTTGAGTTCAAATCTGGCCTCAGACACTTACTAGCTGCTTCACCCTGGACAAGTCACTTAACCCTGTTTGCCTCAGTTTCCTCATCTGTAAAGTGGTGTGGAGAAGGAAATGGCAAATCACTCCAGTATCTTCACCAAGAAAACACCAAATGGGGTCACAGAGAGCTGGACATGATTGAATAATGACAAAAAAGATAAATAGATCAGGTGGAAGAAAGGGAGCCAAAGAATGGATTTATTGTCATTAATCTTTTTTTTTTTTAAATTCTGATAGTATTGGGTCTATGTAGTCTGCTTAAATAGGTTATGACTTCATTTCTGGCGGAGATTATGTCTCACTGTGCAATAGCATAGTGACCTGAATATCACTGGTGGAGAATAGGAACTGGACATATGATTTTATTAGTATAGGAAACTCCTAAGTGAGAAAAATTCCAATGCAGGTCAGTATCTTTTCTGAAACCTATATTAAAAGAATTTGTTGATATGTTTTAATAACAACTGACATTTATATAACACTTTAAGCTTTACAAAGGACTTTATATAAATTGTTTAATGATTCTCACAAGAACACTTAAGTGCTACTCATTATTATCCTATTTTTTTTATATGAAGAAATAGTCTTAGTGGTTTACCTGCAGTCCTCTGGCTAGTATCTGAGGTGGATTCAAAGTCACATCTTCCTGACTGCACATCCAGAATATGATCTACTTACTATATAATACTCACTCTCAGAATGCCTAAGTCAATAATATGATGGTAATCTCCACTGAGAAGAAATCTCCAATGTAATGTCAGGACTCAACATAGCTGGCAGATTTTTTTTTTAAACTTAGAAGACCTGGCATTCAAACAATTTGACTTTAAGAATCAGTTTTTAGGTAATAATGAGTTACTGTCCCAAAGAAAACAAATTGACTCTGTTTTGGAAAAAGGTAGGAGACAGGAATTGGTAGTTGGTAATGAACAGCTACCATTTAGCTTTTCAGAACTTTGGAGCTGAAATTTTGTTTATGGCTCATTCTTTTCCTGGAGAGACTGGTGGGGTTGGCTTGCCTTAGTTAGTGCCAGGTCCTCTAGCTGTGCAGGCTGGTCACACACAGAGTAACTGCTGCTGACAGATTAGAGATCCCTGCTGCTGAAATCTGTTCACTCTTGTCCAGCTTCCAGCAGCAGCAGCAGGCTGGGAGCTGTTCACCCACCTCCCTTATTGCTCATACATTCTCTTTCCCTTATTTCCTTCCTTCCTTCCTTCCTTCCTTCCTTCCTTCCTTCCTTCCTGCCTGCCTGCCTGCCTGCCTTCCTTCCTTCCTTCCTTTCTTCCTTCCTTCCTTGATTCTCTCCCTCCCCTTAATTTTTAGGTCTCTGACTCTCCTCCCTTTAGGTGCTTCTTTCTCTTTTTTTTGTCTTTTTGGAGGGGGGAAGACAGGGCAATTGGGATTAAGTGACTTGCCCAAGGTCACACAGCTAGTAAGTGTTAAATGTATGAGGTCAGATTTGAATTCAGGTCCTCCTGACTCCAGGGCTGGTGCTCTATTCACTGGGCCACCTAGCTGCCCCTCTTTAGGCATGTCTTATTCAATCTGAATAACAATTTCAGTTCTTAAGAAACATTTCCCTTTCCTTTATTATAATCTTTTACCATTATAGGTATATTGTAGCTATGATGCTTGCAAGTAGTGTATGTAGAAGAGATGGTGCTTTTGAAAGGTCTCAAATAAGCAATCTGAAAAAAAATTAATTTCTCTGTCGTTCTAATTGAGTCAATTACTTGAAAAAGTGTTATGCTTTTCATAGAATTAGGAGAAAGGACATATTGGAGATAGCTCTAATGAACTTTAACTTTATCAAAAATGTGTATCTCCTGTTTTTTTTTTCTCTTGGTTTTGCTGACTGTCATTCAATAATAGCACATTTATGTATATAATAAAAAAAGGCAGAATTAGTTTCCAAATATTTTATACAATTTTTAAAATTCCTAAGTAAGTCCCTTCTCTTTTCAAAGTAGGATACTTCCCTGGCCATTTTCCTGCAATGTCTCTGGAAGCCATGACACAAAACTCACAGCAATTCTTTTCAAACTCCTCATAGGGTCCAGGATGCTTGATTTGGAGTCACAAAACTTGTGCTCCATTCTGGATCTGCTCCTAATGAGCTACCATTTAATGAATGTCATTTAACCTCTCTGTGCTTGAGCTTATGGACCTCACAGGACTACAGTGAGGAGGTGACTTTGTAAACTCTGAAGCACTATAGAAAGGGCGCTATCACTATTGCTCTTCTTACTTGGTGTTCAATAATAGTCTGGTGACTAAAGACTTAAAGTATTCCTTGAATAGATGAAACATATAGAAGACAATACAAACCCTAGCTACCTTATGTTCCTTCCTTCCTTCCTTCCTTCCTTTTTCCTTCCTTTCTTCTTTCCTTCCTTCCTTCCTTCCATCTTTTCTTCCCTCCTTCTCCCCTTTCTTTCTCTCTCCCTTTCTATTCCTTATCTCCCAAGTATCCTTATCCCCCTCTTATTCAGGATCAAATATAAAATCCTCCTTGCTTCTTATAAACCCCTCCAGAACTTGACCTCCATCACCCCACCTTTCCCAACATCTTACACCCTACTACCATGTATTCAACCCAGTGATACAAGGCTCTGGGCTGTTCTTCTGCCATGAGAAAGTCTGCCTCTGAACTCTGAGCATTCACTGGGAGTCTCCTATGTCTGCAACTTTCTCTTCCCTTCTTGCTACTTCCTAGCTTTCCTGGCTTTCTTTAAGTCTGAGCTAAAATCTGACCTTCTACCTTTTAGACCTTTCCTGATCCCTCTTAGTTCTCATGCCTTCTCTCCTTGATTATCTCTGATTTACTTTATAGGTATCTTCTTGGTAGATAGTTGTTGGCACATTATCTTCCCAATTAGGTTGTGAGTTCCTTCAAAGCAGGGACTGCTTTTCATCTTTCTTTGTATTCCCAGTTTAGCAGGTGCCTGGCACAAATTAGGTAGCTGATACATATTTGTTGACTGACTGAAAGAGCAAAGTACAATTAGTATTCATGGTTATAGGGCAGGTAGATGGAGCAGTGGATAGAGCACTGGGCTCAGAATCAGGAAAACTCATCTTTCTGAGTTCAAATTCAGCTTCACTGACTAGCTATGTGATCTTGAGCTAGTAACTAACCCTGTCTGCCTCAGTTTCCTCATCTGTAAAATGAACTGGAGAAGGAAATGACAAACCACTACAGAATCTTTGCCAAGGAAACCCCAGATGGGATCATGAAAAGTTGGACACAACTGAAAGGACGACTGCATTCATAGTCACATAATGTCAGAACCAGCAAGGGATCCCATATCTTAAACCCTTATTGTAGAAATGAGGAAATTGACTCCCAGAGAAGTGAAATAAATCACATACTTTCATAAGTCTAGGAAACTCAATAAATGTTGACTGAATCCCTCAATGATACCCACACGTTTTTCCTTTTATTTTTTTCTCTCTCTCTGCTTAATCCAAAATCCACAGGGAACCTGCTAGAATGCAGAATAATAACAAGGCTCATTTTTGCACAGATTTGAATATCACAGAAATCTCAGAGTTGGAAAGAACCTCTTAAGGCAGATTAGCTAACCCATCCCTGAACAAGAATCCCCTTTATGACAGTCCAGGATGGATGCAATGAGAGGTAACGTGGTCCAGTTGAAAGAGCTCTGGAGTCAAGTGACTTGAGTTCAAATCTGCATTCTGTTGTTTACCTACCAAAATAATCTTGGAATCAAGTCACTTTATATCCCTGGCCCTGTTTTCTTAACTGTAAAATTGAACCAAATGAGATCTGAGGTCCCTTCCAGTGATAGGTTCCATGATCCTATGGTTATCTAGTCTTTGCTGTGCCACCTAGCTGCCCATATTGCCTCACACTTATGTTCAAAAAACCAACGTCACCATCCAAGATAGAAGCACGCATTTAGAGTAGTTTGTCTAAGAAAGATAAGGGTCGGGCAGAGGGTAAAGAAGGGATTTTTAAAAATTGAACCTAAGCGAGGCATGGTATCAGAGGAACAGGGAAGGGGGGAGGGGAAGTTTTCTGTTCAAGGCAGCCTAATCTATTTTAGATGACTCTAAGTTTTAGGAAATCTGGCTTTCTGAGACTGACTGCAGATGAGAGAATTAATGCTCTCTGAAGAAGTCTAATCTCTCTTTCACATAAAAGCCCACCAAATGCTCTCTGCACCTCTGCCCTCATCACCTTCTTTTCTCCAGGCTTTATAAATACTGGTGGTTCCTTCATCTTCTTTTCATACAACATGACCTATGGACTTTCACCATTCTGATTGTACTCCTCTGGAAGCTTATCAGCTTATCAGACCCCTTTCTGAAATGTGATATCTCAAATTGTATTCAATACTTGAGATTTAGGCTGACCAAGACAGAATAGCATCACTTCCCTGTTCCTGTGATACCATGCCTCTCTTAGGTTCAATTAATAAAAATTCCCTTCTTTCCCCTCTGTCCCACCCTTATCTTTTTTAGACAAACTACTCTAAATGCATGCTTCTATCTTGGATCTTGTGGTTGGGTTTTTGAACATAAGTGTGAGGTGATATGGGCAGCTAGATGGCACAGTAGATAAAGTTCTGGGCCAAAAGTCAGGAAGACTCATCTTCCTGAGTTCAAATTCGGCCTCAGACACTTTCTAGCTATGTGACCCTAGGGAAGTCACTTAACCCTGTTTGCCTCAGTTTCCTCATCTGTAAAATGAGCTGGAGAAGGAAATTCCCTTCTTTCTCCTCTGTCCAGTATCTTTGTGAAGAAAACTCCAAAGGGAGTCATGAAGAGTCAGACATGATTGAAACAAGTGAACAGTAAGAAGTAAGGCAATATATACCTTCCTATTAAATCCCATTTTATTTGACTTTGCCCAGTGTTCTAACCTAAGATTTTCTTGAAATCCTAAATCTGTCATTTGTATTAGTTATTTCTTCTGGTATTGTTTCCACAAGTCACAGGACTTTTCACTGGATAATTCCTTCCAAGGTAAACATTGTACTACATTGTAGGTCTGACCATGTACTAAGTCTACTTAAGCATATGTATACCACATCTGTCCTTCTTTTCCATAGGAATAGGTTGGCGGATATTGTCAAAAATCTAGATAAATTATATCTATGAAATTTCACCGTCATACTGCCTGCCCTACCCCAAGGGAAATAAGATTGTTTTCATGTGACCTGTTCCTAATGAAGCCATACTGATTTTCTGTTGCAATATTCATATTCCTATGTTCAATAAACATGCCTTTTTTAATAAACTGTGGAATTTTACTAGGAATTAAAATCAAATCACTGGCCTTTACTTTGGTGATTTTTTCTTTCCTTTTTAAAAATTGGGGCATTTGAGTCAAATTCCTTTTGTAAAACTTCATGGAGGAATATATATTTGTTGTTGTGGTTCAGTTATCCAGTCATGCCCAGCTCTTCTTTCCCCCATGGACCATAGCATACTAGTCCATTTTATCCTCTGCTATCTCTCAAAATCTATCCAAGTTCATGTCTAATGTCTATTGCTTCTGTAATACTATCTATCCATCTCAACCTCTGCCATCCCCTTTTCCTTTTGCCTTTAATCTTTCCCAACATCAGTGTCTTTTCCTATGAGTCCCATTGTCTCATTATATGGCTAATGTATTTAAGCTTCAGATTCAGTATTTGACCTTCAAGTGAATAGTCTGAATTAATTTCTTTAAGTATTGATTTTTTTGATCTCCTTGTTGTCCAAAGGACTCATGATAGTCTTCTCCAGCACCACCATTTAAAAGCATCAACTTTGGTGCTTTGGTGCTCTTCGGTGCTCAACTTTCCTTATTGTCCAACTGACAAAACCATACATTGCTATTGGAATAAAGAAAAACAAACAAAAACCCAGCAGCAACATAGCTTTGACTATGGACTTTTGTCAGCAAGATGATACCTCTTCTTTTTAGTATGTTGTCCGTATTTGCCCTAGATTTCCTTCCAAGGAACAAGCATCTTTTAATTTCATGACTGCAGTCACCATTTGCAGTGATTTTTGAGCCCAAGAATAAAAAAAATTCTGACACTGCTTCCATTTTTTCTCCTTTTATTTAGCAGGAAGTATTGAGACCAGCTGCCAAGATCTTAGTTTTTATTTTTTTAATTTTTATGTTAAGGTTAAATCCAGCTTTCACATTCTTCTTATATGCACACATGTATATAAACATATGTATCTATGTGTATGCATATATATACATACACACATAAATACATAATAAATCCTTTGGTGGATCTATGGTTTCATTTCTAAGGGTACTTCATGTATAATATAAATAATAATTCATCTGTACTGTAAATGTTGCAAGGATGATCTAGTCAGTATATTGGAGGCATTCCTCTAGTTCAGGGGTGGAGCAACTGTGGCCTCAAGGCCACATGTGGCCCTCTAGGTGCTCAAGTGCAGCCCTTTGACTGAAGCCAAACTCCACAAACAAATTCCCTTAATAAAATGATTTGTTCTATAAAACTTGAACTCAGTCAAAAGGCTACACCCAAGTAAGGCCACATGTGACCTCAAAGCCACAGGTTCCCTACCCCTACTCTAGTTGTATTTATTAGGGAAAGCTACTTAGGTAATCTTTTGTCTCTTATTCTCACTATGGGCCCAGACCATATATTCTTCTGGTCATAATATCCTCCATGATGCCATTTTGCATCATTTCTTGGCAAGCAAGACACTAGCATGCTCTAGCTTATTTATATCTGGGATTCATCTTTCTATTGCTCTTGAGTTCTTTGTAATTTTAACACGTCTAGATTGTGGTGTTTCATGACTTGTAGCTATAATAGCATCACCAAGAGAACGGTGAAGTAAAATAAATGGGCAAAAAATAATGTATCATTAAGCAGTTTGGGGTCTGTGAATGTATTGTGCAATTTCCCAGATGGGATCTCCTCTTTCTGTTCACTTTGCATACAATTCATTGCTTGTCTGGTTTTCTGCCTTGCTACTTATCATAATCTGGGCAATGTGTACTGTTTATTCACTTGACTTTCCCACTGTGAACGGTTAACTCAATCTCTTTTTGCATCAATATGTATTTTACTCAGGAGGCTTTGTAATGTTCTAAGGCTCAATGCAATTAATGCTGTAACATCTGCAAAGAGGAGTATCTAGAGAACTTTGCCATGAACAGAAGATCTTTCTTTTTATCTTGAAATTATGCAGAATGACCTCCATGGTACTGGATGTCATCATAAATGAGCTTATTTCTTCCTGTTTTATATCTAATTTGATGTCTGTATTTAGCAGATTGTTGAACTGTAGTCACAATTGTCACTGAGTCTTGCATGATTTTAATATCATGGAAGACATCTTGCTTAAAGAGAGATTTCAAAAATGCATTTTGTTCTATATCACCAGTTTTTTAAAGTTAGTGAACAATAGTCATGTTCCTTTATGTCAATTAATGTATATGAAAATGAAGATATGACATACATTAGAAATATGCACACAAGAATCTGACTCTTCCCTTACTACCAAAAATGTCTTCAGTCTGTGCAGACCGTTCTTATAAAAAATTTTAAAAAGATTAGAAAGGAGGCTTATACATTAGCATTTAGTAATCAAATTAAAAGATAATATGCATATATATCATTGCACCTTTTTATGACCATTATATACATTTGATATCTTTATAGAACAGCGAGAAAGTTGGTAAGTTGTATACAACAATAATTATCATTCTGATGAGTGTGTGTATATGGGTTAATCATATCACTTATCTGAAGATCACTTAGTAACTTTACTTTTATATTTTTATGTTATATTATATTATATCATAGTATATTATTATATATTATTATAATATATATCACATTATATATCTTTATTATTTATATTTAACTTAATCGGAATTCAGGAAGGAAGCAAAAATGTCTTTTGAATGGTCCAAGAAGATGTCATAAAATCTATGCAGCAGAGCTCAGGTTCCTCATTCATTGGAGTTTTCCTCAGATCCTCACAGGAATTCTAACTTATTGTTCTTGGCACACAATTCTAGCAAACTCAACTAGCTGTTTTCCTAGCTCAGGTAGATTAAAAGCAACAAATTGAAGAAAGAGGTCATTATTATAGGGGAAAGGAGAAAGACACCAAGAACTCCTAGAAATATTATTTAAGAACTTGATAATGAAGGAAGAGACAGAAAAAAAAACACATAAAAAGTAGACCTAAGAATTAAAAAATCATGGTGGCCCGAGGCTGTTTAGTTTATGTACAACTAGTCCTTTTTTTAAACCAGAATTGTGATTTTCTTAGTTTAGAGAGATCTTCTACTAATGCAAATCAGCACCTTCTCTGCAATTTATAATTTTAGAGAATTGCCTAGATGCGTTGACTTGCCTGGAATTATAGAGGTGGACTTAAACCCATGGTACTCAGACACCAAAGTCTGCTCTCTAGCCTTTACTCCATCTTTCACAATTAACCCTACAGAAATCATTGTCCCCTGAAGACACTGATTTTCCATAGCATAGTATAGGGATTAACAATATTTAACATGTTTAACAATGACTCTGAGTCATTAAAAAAAGTTAAATTTAGCTCAACATATTCTCTTTAAGAAAGCAGGGAAATCTATAGTACATTTTATGAAGAACTCCATCAAGATATTTCAATAATTGTCTATTTTCCAAAAAAAAAAAACAAAAAAAACCCACTGTCTCTCATCCCTTGATGATGGCAGATAAATTAATCATCATTCTGTGTTCATAGTATGTGCTCATGTATTCATTTTACTGTGTCCCTGTATGTTTTTATGTATACATGCACATATCATTCACCTTTAAGGATGGGAGTGTTCCTTTATTTAAACCAGCCTATTACAAAGGAATTCTGTGTCATTAAATTTTCTTTTCAGGTCTTTCTGCTGAACCTAACATAAAACCAAACATAATCTAACATAAAAAGGCTAAATTATGTTAGCTGTGGAGTAGCATAATGATCCAGGATGCATTTTAAAGAACACTGGTTTGGAGCCAGCAGACATGGGTTTGAATTTCAGCTTTGTGCCTACCTGTGTGGCCTTGGGCAAATCATTATACCTCTCTGGTGCAATTATCCTTGTGTATAAAATGAGTTGGTTGAACTAGCTGAACTCTAAAGTTCCTCTTAGTTCTAAATCTACAATGCTACCCTAGAAATGAGCATGAGTACCCCTGAACCCTGTTATGAGTCTCATCCTAGAATGTACCACACCAGGTGACCTACTCTTATCCTGTTTTACCCTCAATTTTGCTCCTCTTTCTCTTTGCTGAATTAGATAGGATATATGTGTGTGTGTGTGTATATGCATGTATAATGTATATATGTACATATGTGTATATAGGTTTACATGTGTATATATACATGTGAATATGTATATGTGTATGTATGTGTATATGTATATGTATGTAACATATTTTAGTCTCTACTAAAATGATCATCTTTGGGTTACATTAGGACCAGGCTACCAATATGGTTCTTCTAAACCTGTGTAAGGAACCCTGGGTAATCAGTATTTATTATGTTTATAGCTTGTAGAGATAAGTTCTGCAAGCATATTTTACCTATGCTTTTTTCTATGCTATTTTATTCTCTTCTGTCACTAGACCTTTGGAAAGACTGAATTTTGACCATTTTAATTTAATCTGGGGCCCTTGTTAACCTGGAAACAGGGAAAAATAAGAAAAAATAAAATGGAAATGTGGCACAGTACGTTGAAGTATTTTTTTATCTGGCCCCAGAAAGGGCAGAGGGTCTCTCTGGAAGACTGTTTTAGCTTGTTACTTTGGGTTCATTTTTAATGCCACTCAGAATAAAGAAAGTTCCTGAAAAACAAGCAGAAGGGGATGAAGAGATACAGATAAGAATCAGTGAAAATTCTGTTGAAAAAGTATCACACACTGTTCTATAACGCAAACAGATTCCATGTTGCAATGGAATAATTTCTTGGAATAGTCAAGCTGATGATTTTAAGGAGGGAAAAAAATAATCCACCTTGGTTTGTTATTTTACCAAATCTTTAACCAGCTTAATTCATTGATCTAATTGTCTTAAAATTCCAGCCTTCTAAAAGAATCAAAATTCATGAAAGAATGTAAGTTTTAAAAGTCTAATAAAATGTCTTCACTTCTGTCATCACACATGCATAGTTTCCATAATTATTGTTGTAAGTTTAAAAATAGGAAAAACCATGTGGCTATGACTCCTATTGCTAATGTAGAGAGATGTTGTTCCAGTTCAAAATGTGGCTTTCACAGGACTTTGACTCAGAGAGGCCCCTAGTGGCTATATCCTATGGGAAGAGCCCCAAGATATTCCTAAAGATTATAATTCTCACACTTGCTGTAAAAGCAGGCACTTTCTTGCCAGTGCCTGTGCAAAGGTCCACATTTAATTCCTTTTGGACCCAAAGTAATGACTTCCAAGATCTTTACATGTGTCATCTTCATATACCATTTTTCTTTTCATCCTTTGTGTCAGCCCTGGATAATGTCAGTCAGTGACTTATTTTTTCCCCCTTAATGAATCAAGGAAGTAAATATTTAGCAAAGATCTGAATGTCCAAAAGTAAAGAAAGGAAACAAACTTACAGGTGCTTACTCTATACCAGACATTCTGCTAAACCCTTTACAAGCATTATCTCATTTGATCCTCACAACCCTAAGATATAGGTGACATTATTAGCAACCCCATTTCACAGTCGAGAAAACTGAAACAGACAGAGGTTGAGTGGCTGGTCATACTGCTAGTATCTTGGTTTGGATTCAAATTCAGTGTTTCCTAACTCCAGGCCCAGTTTATCTAGGACCTCTATCTACTGTACCACTGAGCCATCTCCTTCCTGAAAGAGGAAGAACAGGACAGTAGAAATGGCAGTGACTTTGAGTTAGAGGAATCGTGTTCAAATCTCACCTCTGCTGTTTATTATATGTGTAATCTTGAACTGGTCGTTTAGGTTAATTGGGCCTCCATTTTCTTATTTGTTAAGATGAGAGGGGTAAATTTCTTCTAAGAGGCAGGTAGGTGGCACAGTAGATAAAGAATGATGCCTGAAGTCAGAAAGGCAGACCCGAGTTTAAGTCTGGTCTCAGATCGATACCTGTTGTGTGACCCTGGGTAAGTCACTTAACCCCATTTGCCTCAGTTACCTCATCTGTAAAATGAGCTGGAGAAGGAAATGGCGAGCCACTCTAGTATGTTTGCCAAGAAAACCTTGAATTGGGTCATGAAGAGTTGTCCATGACTGAAATGACTGAACAACAACAAATTACTTCTGAGATCCATACCATACAGCTTTCACTCTCTGATCTTAACTAAAAGACAGCTTCTCTTCCCTATGGTATTTTATAATATTGCAGGGAGGTGAGATTTATATGCATGAAACAATTGCAGAACAATTCAAGAGGGGTATAAAATCAAGCGGTTGATTGTATATTTACAGGTAAATGAAATAATTTGGAAATTACAACTTGATTATGGTCAGATTGAAATTTTCTTCAGCAAAGGTGCTGTCCACTTCCAAACTTTTCCCACATCTTATTTATTTGATACTTTAAAGTTTACAGGGAGCAGCCCCAGCACAGAGTATCAAAAGTCTCAGCTTTAGAGTCAGGAAGATCCGGGGTCAAGTGATTTTGCCAACACATTGTTGGCTAGTCACCTATCCGCTGCGGAATTTATAGTACATTTTATGAAGAATTTCATTGCCAGGCTAAATTAGGACCAATGTGGTTCTTCTAAACTTGTCTAAGGAACCAAGGATAATCAATATTTCCCATGCTCATAGCTTGAAGATGCCCCAGACAACTCTCAAGATCTAAAAATTGCAGATTTGTATGAAAAAATCTTCTTATATTTCCTACGTGAAATCACATGTCTTGTTGTTCAGTCATTTCAGTCAAGTCCAACTTTCTGTGACCCCATTTGGATTTGTTTTTTTTTCCCCCCACATATATACTGGAATGGCTTGCCATGTCCCAGCTCATTTTAAAGATGAGGAAACTGAGGCAAACAGGGTTAAGTGACTTGCCCAGGGTCACACAGCCAGATTTGAACTCAGGAAGATGAATATTCCTGGCTCCAGGCCCAGCACTTTATCCACTGTGCCACTGACCCTTCAAAAAAAGTGAAGAAGGTTGCAAAATACGTTTTTCAACAACTTCACGATGTAGATAGTATCAATTTTATGAACCCTATTTTATAAATTAGGAAATGGGATTGAGATTATTTGATTTCCCTAGAGTCACCTTTAGGGTCGGTATTCGAACTCTAGTTTTTAAACTGAAGAGCCAGAACTGTTTGTACTGTGTCACCAACACTTCATTCAGCAACTTGAAAGAGTTTGTACTGCTCTGATCCCTCCTACTTCTGCCTTTAACCTATTTTTGTCACTATGGTGTGGAGTGCCATTTTTCTCTCTCCTGGATCACAAAATCCAGAAACCTGGTATGAACAATCAGGATAGGCAGAATAGAAATAGCAGTGGCTCTTGAATCACATCTATAAATCCAACCCCTGGTGTTTATTATATATGTGATCTTGAGCAAGTCACTTAACTTTATTTTGATTCTATTTCTTTAATTGTACTACAAGAGGGGTGAGTTGCTTCTAAGGTTCCTTCTAGCTCTGGCTCTCTGATCCTGAGTAAAAGATACATTCCCTTCCCTATAATATTGCAGGGAGGTAAGATGTATGTTCCTCAAACAACTGCAGAACAATTTCAGAAGAGTATAAAATCAAATGATTGATTTTATATTTATAGGTATCAGTGGCATATGTAAATGGGCATGGATGGCCTTGGCAGCAAACCTAAGAGATAGGATGGTAAGTAGGCTTTAGGTCTAAAGAGGGGCAAAATGTTTATCTAGCCTAACTTCTTCCCTTTACAGGCGAAGAAACTGAGGCCCAGAAAGATGACTTCTTCAACATCTCTCAAGAATTAAATAGCAAAACTGATATTTGTTTCTGCTCTCATTTTTTTCTTGATAACCAGTCTGAAATTTATTTGCTCTTCACTAATTTGAAGGTTCTGGAAAGATTAGAATTTTTAAAAATTCTGATAGTTAATGAAGAATCTCTAGACATCGCTTTTAGAGTCTCCCTGTGGCAGTTAATCAAAATTTCTTTGATTATCCCTGCTACCCTTTATTCTGATCATCTTCATATCTACGCAGAATGTTGAGTTCCTCCTGTCAAAAGCTAAAAAAAAAAATTCACCTGGCAACATAAACATCAAAGCAAATTTGAATTTCAAAGGTTCGTTTCTTGTACATGCGTTACAAGCCACACATGAGTGATCTTGAGAAGCTTTACATTTGGTGTCTGCTGCCCTTGTTGAGAAATTGAAAATGCTTTACTAAATTTTGGAAAAGTCTAAGTGTCTATGAAATGTTCATTTTTAACTATGGAAAATGATCGGTTTTTTTTTTTTGTATTACTACAGTGTTATTACATTTAATGGAATTGCCTTTTAAAGTGTTTCAGAGTGAAAAGAACTATGAGGGGCAAAAAAAGCAATATCTTTGAAAAGAGCTTGACACAGAACTAGAGTAAGAGAAAGAATTATCTTGAACATCTGGTGTAGATTGTCCTCCCAGATGTTCAGAGACTCCTTTCTACAGAAAGCAAATTTAGAGACTTGTTTGTGAAAAGTGCTAATTCCCTGAGCTTTAGCGGATGGTTTATGCTGGCTGGGACATATAGTTTGGTTACATAATTGTTGTTGTCTTGCCATTCATGGCTTGAGGAGAGTCTGCTGTCAGAGGGCATGACAGTTGGCACTGCTTCAGAGTTGTGTCATGGAGATTCCATAGGTGAGGCAATTCCATCTATTTGATTAAGGAATTTGCATGACACTGAAAATATTCTGTTCAACAATGCAGCACTGTTTCTATTTATGGTTAGTTCTGCTTTATAAGAAAGTGCTGTGGTGGAGCCTTCAGGCACACACATGAAGTAGGTGATTTTTATCCTTCAGTTTCAATCCTCATCTTACACCCACCCAGCCAGTTCTCCCACATCTATCACGAAAGTGCCTGACTGAACAGATGGCACTTTGCATCATGCCTGAGGGGCCCCTTGAGATCTGGTCTTTATTGAATGATCATGGGAAATGAATGCAGAGCACGTGCCCTTCCCCAAACTTTAGGGTTCATACTGGAGGCCACCTGAAACACCCTGACTCCTTAGTGTAATTTTGCTCTAAGATTTTATGGACAACTTGCATGAAGAAAGTCCTAATCACCATGTGAAGCTTTTGTTGGATGGCTACTACAATTAGGACTCTGGCTGTGGAGAATCTTAGGATTGCTACTTTAGAGCAGTGGTTCTCAACCTGTGGGTCGCAACCACTTTGGGGGTCGAATGACCCTTTCGCAGGAGTCACCTAAGACCATGGGAAAACTCATATTTCCAGTGGTCTTAGGAACTGAGACACTGCTCCTCTATCCACCTCCAGGAGGGTCCACCCACATGCAGATACACCCACATAAGAGGATTAAAGGATCTCAGCATTGGGAAGGTTGAGAACTGCTGCTTTAGAGGGATCTTTAGAGGATACTTTAATGCTAAAGTAAACCATAGAAGCCTTGTTTCAGGTATTATCAATGTCAAGTATAGGAATGTTATATTTGTCTGGTAGTCTTTTTTTTTATCTTTTTTTTTTATTTTTTATTTTTTTTATTCACTCATTTACTTTTAATTTACAAGATTCGGTTCCACAATCACTTGAGTTTCAGATTTTCTCCCCTCCCTTCCCCCCCCCCCCATGGTGGCGTGCAATCATGTATAGGATCTGCAAATACTTTCACACTGTACAATAGTTTGGTCATATAGAAGGGTTGTAACCAATGAGTGATCACTGGAGAAAAAAAAAAGCAAAACCTGTCTGGTAGTCTTTAAGTATATAGGACAGTTATAGAGCTATAGCTAATAAGACATATTGAACTCTTCATTGGGTTAAACATTGAAAGAAACACAGGTGATGCTTTGGGATTCCTGGATAACTAAGTACTTTTCTTCCTAGTGACTGTTGCTGATGAGTCATTTCAGTTGTACACAACTCTTTATGACCCCATTTGGAGTGTTCTTGGCAAAGATATTGGAGTGGTTTGCCATTTCCTTCTCCAGCTCATCTTATAGATGAGGAAACTGAGGGAAGTAGGGTTAAGTGACTTACTCATCTAGTAAGTGTCTGAGGCAGAATTTGAACTCAGGAAGATGAGTCTTCCTGACTCCAGACCTGATACTCTATCTGCTAAGCCACCTAACTGTAGTCTTCCTACACTAAATCTTAATGACAAAAGCACCATTTTTATTCTTTTTTATTAATTTATTTTTAGTTTTCAACATTCACTTCCATAAGATTTTGAATTCCAAACTTTTTCCCCATCTTTCCCCTTCCCCCACCCCAAGATGGAGTACATTCTGATTACCCTTTTCCCCAATCTGCCCTCCCTTCTATCACCCGGCCCCCTTATCTTATCCCCATAACATCTATTTTCCTAAAGGGCAAGATAGATTTCTTTACCCATTGCCTGTATGTCTTATTTCCCAGTTGCATGTAGAAACAATTTTTAACATTCTTTTTAAAACTTTGGGTTCCATATTCTCTACCATTGTTATTCTTAATGGAAAAAGGCAAAATTGTTTCACTTGTTCTTCCTGAGAATTTCCTATTTACTGTTTTATATAACCAAGAGGTATTTTTTAACCCATCTCATCCTGGCATTAGACACTGAATGCTGACTGGCAGTCTTTAGAGATTTGGGTGAAAGGAAGAAGATGTGATTAACCTGATTGTTGATTATGCTAATAACACAGAACAGCCTACTGCCCTGGTGAGTGAATCTCTACTGCTGAAGAAAAGGGATGGTCTAAAAATGCCATGACTGTATCCTGTACCAAAGAGCTTCTTCAAGAGATTAAACCATATTTGAATGTTTCCTGTTACCCCTAAACCCATGAACTCCTCTTTTAGGAAGAGGCCCTGTGCCTCATTATCAAGAATGATATAAAATATTTTCTTTGGTCAAGATAAGGTTAGAGAGGAGGAGAGATAAGAGAGGGTAAGATTTCCCTTCAAATTTGAAATATTTTGATCCTTTGTAAGAGACAGTCAGATATTGAAGTAGTCAGCCTATCTATTAGTCAGTAGCTTGGAATTTGTATCTCTGAAAAAACCAATTGTCATAAGAGGCATAAATAAAAGAAATAAGGAAAGGAAGCTAAGTAAGAAGAGTAGAAGAGAAAAATAAAATCACCACTAGTACTTTCACTGCCTATTTGTTAACCTTATGATTGCTGATACCCAGGAGTCCATTCTTGGCAGATCATGCATGCCTTACAGACAGGCGGGTGTTCCAAATTTCTGTGGAAAAGATGTTACTCCCCTCTGCAAAGGAATAACTTTAAAAGAAGGTAAATTTCAGAGACCAAGGACAACATTTTCTAAGCAGGGAATACCTGCATGGCTTGTGTTAGTTCTCCTAGCTGTGAATTCCATCATGTTGGTAACTGTAAATTCTTGAATAGAGAGAAGGTCATTGAGCACCACTGGAGTCAGGCAAGATGAGGAAGGTTCTTGCTCAGAGCAGACTGAAGGTGGGAAAAACTAGAACCTTTTCTGAATCAAGTAGAACTGGTGAGAAAATTTGAGACAAAATTCTGATTATGGAATGAATCACATGTATATGAAGGGAAGAATAGTTTCTTCATTTTGAAAAAGTTGCATGGGTTTTCTTTTATGTATGAAGACAGTGTCTCTTATATACCAGCGTAAGATTATAACATGGGAGAATTTGAGAATTGAAAAGGAATTAGCACTAGCAATTGAAAGCAATCAAATGATTCAACCTTCAATTGAAAGGAATTTCTTCTATCACTGACAAGCCTTCTATTATCTAGCCTCTCCCTGATGGCCTGGAATGGGGAGGGGACTCATAACTTCTTGAGAAAACCTATTCTACTTTTCAAGAGCTATGATTATCAGGGAGTTCATTCTGACACCAAGTCTAGATTTGCTTCTTTGTGACTTCTACCCATTGCTCCTAATTCTAGCCTTTGGGGGCAAAGCAGAACACATTTGTTTTGTTTTGTTTTGTTTTGGAGGGGAGGAAGGCAAGGCCGTTTTGGTTAAGTGACTTGCCCAAGGTCATACAGCTAGTTAAGTGTCAAGTGTCTGAGGCCAAATTTGAACTCAGGTCCTTCTGACTCCAGGGCCAGTCTTCTATTCACTGCACTACCTAGGGCGGAGCCAAGATGGCGGCGTAGCAGCAGCAACATATCACAGCTCTCACATAGCCACCCCAAAATACCCATAAAACAGGACTCTAAACCAATCCTAGAACTCCAAAACGCACACAAAGATACTTCCCACTAAAGTCAGCTCAGCTATGAGGAACCATATCAGCACTGCAAACCGAAACCAGCCTGCCCTGAAGCCGTGGCTGTGCCCTGGGGGCAGCTGGACGGGAGGAGTGGAGGAGCCTCTCAGGTGAGCAGATTAGCAGCAGCTGCGAGTGGGATTTGTGAAAGGGGGGGATAAGCAATCCTGTGAAAGGCCTCCAGAGCAGAAAAGTGAAAGGCAGAGGTTTTGCACC
>CM053581.1:432250855-432269150 GCA_028627135.1 Pseudochirops cupreus
AAATATCTCCTTGAAAAACCACTGCACTACCTAGTTGCCCCCATTTTTTGTCATCTATCAGTTCTTCAGAAATTTAAAGCAATCATATCCTCTCTCATTATCCTATTCTCCAAGATGAACAGCCAGAGTTCTCTCAACTAATTGTCAGATAGTATAGACTCAAGTCCCTTCTTCATCCAGGTTACTCTCCTCTGTATACTATCTGGTTCAGTGGTGTCAAACTCACACAGAAATGGGGGCTACTAAAGTGTACATACGGCAGCTAGGTGGTGCAGTGGATACAGTGTCACGCCTGGAATAAGGAAGACCTGAGTTCAAATTTGGCTTCAGGTATTTGCTAGTAATACATGACCCTGAAAAAGTCACTTAATCCTGTTTTTCTCAGTTTCCTCATCTGTAAAATGAGCTTGAGAAGGAAATGGCAAGTCACTCTAATATCTTTGTCAAGAAAAGCCCAAATGGGGTGAGAAGAGTGGGACTCAGTGACTAAACAACAAAATGTGTATAAGGATTCCTGCAAGCTTCAGATTGACTAAGAAAACCATGTAATAATATTATCTATGTCATCTCGTATTTTTATTTATTTTATCAAATTATAGTACATTTTAATCAAACTCAGCATCATGTGTTGCTACATGTTTGACACCTCTGCTCCAATTCATCAATACCCTTAGAGTGTGGTACCTAGAACTGAATATAATACTCCACATGGAGTCTAACTAGAGTAGAATCCAATGGAACTATGAACTTCTTAGATTCCTGGAATTTCTGTCCCCTTAATGCAGTCCAAGATTACAGTAACTCCTTTGGCTGACATACTGAGTTTGCAGCCCACTAAACCCTGAGATCTTCTTCAGAATAACAATCCATGCCTCCCCTTCCTTTCCTTCTAACTGCTCAAAGCCCAGAACTCCCATCAAAGTGCCCTACTTGAATGCCTTCTCCTTTTCTGTTGTGACACTGCAGATCCCTCTATTCTTCCTTCCAGGACTTACTTCTACCATGTTTATCACTTTTCTCTCTTGTCTAGCTCCCTTGTCTCTACTCCCTATGATCTTAACCAAAGAATTTTCCCTGAATAAGATCTCACCGCTCCCAAATCTGTTTCCCTGCTGGCTCCAGTTGGTACCAGTTGTTCCTTGTCATTTTCACACTCTGTTAACCCCACTGATCCCAAGCATCATGACACGGCAATACTATCCATGTCCTTTCCTGATCACAGTCTACTTTTGGCCATCTTAGGGTTTATTAGCCAAAGATGGATGGACAAAGTAAATAAACAGATGGGAAACTCAAATCAATCCTTGCTATTAAAAAAGATACATAAATACTTCAGAGATCTATGGAGAGACTCATGAACACAGATCACAAGTCTTCTGTGACATAGTAGAAAAATCTTCAAGAATTGTTGTGGCCAAAATCTCCATCACCCTCCAGTTAACTTGGTGATTATTCTCTATTAACTTATCTAGGCTACTGGCTCCCTCAGACAACAGACCCAGAGTTCATAACTGGACCCATAATTTGTACTTAATGTTTGTAAAAGATTAGAAGGAGAAGGAGATATTATCGTCCTCTAAAATAAGAGTTTTTGATTGTGTGTTCAGTCTTTGTATGACATCATCATGGATAACTGAGAGCAGAATTAAAAAGATTTCATGGGGGATTTTTTTCATGTGGTCTAATGCTGCAAGTATTAAGGTTTTTGTGATCCTTCACCCTTAGCATTTTATAGTGATTTATTTTCTTCATCATGGTTTTCCAAGGGGAAAAAAGACTATATGAAACAGGATGAATTGCTTTATCATTTCCCTTACTTTTGTGACTGTGATTGTAATGTGGGTTTATTTTGAACCTGAGTACTTAGGAAGATTTCAGGATTTGAGAACTTTTCTAGACCATATAATCTATATTCGTTCTTTTTTCCTTTACCCTCCCCCCTTTTTAAGTGAATAGTTCAGGCTTCATTTTTTGGTTTAGGTTAGGAGAAGCATGTGTTGTATGATTTAGAGAAAGAAATCCAAGATCGTTCTGAGATCTGTCATTTTTAGTATTTTATTGACATTAAATTTGATTTTATCCGAGAAAAAGAATGGTAAGAAAAACATTCTGAAGGAAAACTTGCCTAAATTTTATCTTTCCCCATTCAATGATGCATGTGCTAAAGATTTACAATTTGACATGAAGATGCTGGCATTTTGTCTCTGGAGGATGATTCTTATGTTTCTAAGAGTGTTCTCACTGCACGCCATGCACTCTGCCTTCCTTTCTTTTTCTCTCTACCTCCCTCCCCAACCCCCACCCCATATGTCTTCTTCTCTGTCTCACCCACCCCACTCCTGATTTCTTTCTGTCTCTCTGTTGTAGTTTATTTCCTTTCATTAGCAAAATGAATCATGTCAAGAGAGTAAAGAATCACCATTCCCCAGACCAATTCCATTCTCTCTCTCTCTCTCTCTCTCTCTCTCTCTCTCTCTCTCCCCCCCCCCCCATTGCTCTTTCTCCTCTCCTCTCCTATATACATATATGCATGGGTGTATATATATTAAAATTATATATGCATATATCATCTTTTTCTGGGAATGGTTGCAGTAATTTATGATATAGAAAATGGTGCCACTCTGTGATTTACTTCTTTGATCCTTGTTCTTTTGCTAATTCTTTTAACTACTTATTCTCCTCTTTCTTCCATTCTTCTTTCTCTTTGCTTGAAGACTGTCTCTTCATGAATATGCTAATTCCTAGACCAGGAGTTCTTACAGTAAGAGCTCTTTATCATATAAAATCAAAGAGACACTGGCAGAGGAAAGGGGAGAACTGCCTTGTGAGGGAAGGCTGGAGAGAGGAAAAGAAGAGCAACATGGAAGACTTAGTGTAGCTTCAGGAATAGTTCTTTAACTTGAAACAAAAAGTAAGGATAGATTATATGACATGATAGGAAATTATCTCATTTTGGAATTTGGGAGTTTTGAATGTTTTAGAGACAGCTACAGTATAATTGAAAGAAAATTTAATTTAGAGTTAAGAAGATCTAGATTCTTATCCCTGTTTTGCTTATTAGAAAGCCAATCATTTAACCTCTCTGCCTTTTTGTCTTACTTTCCTCATCTGTACAATGGGGATAATCATTTATAATCTCTACATTACTGAGTTATTGTGTTGTTGTTCAATTTTTTTCTTTGGTTGTGTCTATCTCTTCATGATCCCATTTGAGATTTTCTTGGCAAAGATACTGAGGTGCTTTGCCATTTCTTTCTCCAGCTCATTTTACAGATGAAGAACTGAGGCGAGAGAGTTAAGTGACTTGCCCTGGGTCACATAGCTAGGAAGTGTCTGAGGTCAGATTTGAATTCTGAAAGATGAGTCTTCTTGACTACAGGCCTCGTACTCTATCCACTGTGCCACCTAGCTGTCAAATTCCTGACTGGCTCAAATGATAAGTGAAACCCTTTCTAAATCATCAGGTACTATGCAAATGTTAGTTGTCACCATCATAATTATTATTGCAAACACTATAGTGGTTTTATTTTGTTTCTTTAAAAAATAAACACAATGTACCTCATGTTGAAGACAGAGAAGGAACAGTACAAAAAGTCTGTTCTAAGGACTTTTAAAAATTATATTTTTTGTTGTTTCTTGACCTGGACTTTTTCTTTCATTCCTGTAGGGAACTCCTCTTGAGGAAATTCTCTTTACAAACACAGATCTGTAACTATTCGGCGACTGAGAGAGTTGTCCTAGAGAGTCTTAGAAGGTTGTCTTGTTGTTAAGTCCTTTCAGTTATATCCTATTCGTTGTGTCAAGGTGCACTGAAAAGTTCAGTGGTTATCCAATGTTATAGTGTCAAAGGTAGAACTTGAACTCAGGACTCCCTGACTAATTGCTGTTTCTTGAGTCTATGGTTTTGCTTATACCATTTGCCACAACTAGAATGCTACCATTTCACATCTCCACTAAGTGAGATCCTACTCATCCTTCATGATCTAGGTCAAATATAGCCTCTGAGAAGACTTTTTTGATTCTTCACCTCTAAGAGTTTTCTCCTTTTGAGATCTCATAGTGCTTTAGACTCCTCATAAACTTTGTATTGGGTTCTGCATTTTGAATATATGTTATCTCCCCTACAAGAGTTTCTAGGGGACAGGGATCATGTTTTCTCCATCTGTATATCTCTCTTAGGACCTAATAGTCACCTGCATATAGTAGGTGCTCAATAAATGTTACAGATCCTATGACTTCTTCTGTTGATTGATCTTGGCTTGATCAAATGACCAATAAATGTGACACCCTTTTGTTTCCCCAGAAGAAACCAGGCCAGACTGACAGAAAGAGAGGAGCAGTCTTCAGGAGCCATTCATATGCTGTATCTCTGCCATTGAACTTCCTCTTAGTAGTATATGAGAAATGAAGAAATCACTAAAAAAAAAAATTACTTTTTTCATTAGGTAATGAAATGATCACTTTAGCTGCCTCAAGATATTCTCTTCTCTAATGAACAAATTGGGGTAAAAAGAAAAAAATTTAATATCTAAGAGGAAGAGAATGAATTACATAAGATTCCACCATTACAGGATACCGGGCCTTCTTCTATCCTAAAAGGATATAGCCCTTGCAGAGACTTAGTGATGGAAATAAAGTGATTAGGATTTAGGATTTCTTTTTCTTTTTCAAATTGATCTTTAGCAATACAATTAACCCTACCACCATGCAGTGTGTATATGCTGATTTATAAGTAAAAAGAAGTCTCTGCTCAATGTAATAAATTTACTTGTGCTTTACTTAAAGATTTTCAGTCCAACCTCTTTCCCTAAGCAATCTTATTTCTCAGATAAGTTTGCACTATTATCCATTTACCATAGATAGAATGGATCATCTTAGGTTTAGTTACCCTCATTGTTATAGATAGCCCTGATACCATACAGTCTGTTTTTATATTGGTGATATGAAAAATGAAAGCTGCCTGGTTAAGTATGCCAGAACAAAAGAGCAAGACGCCTTGTGACAGATGCCAGAGCACAGGTGCCTGAGAAGTGGAAGAAGCCAGGGGATTATCCACGAGGGAAGGTTATTTTTCAATTAGATGAAAACAGGCAGACTCGGCATTTACCTATGTCTCCATTAGTCATCGTGCTCAAAATTAGGATTGTCTTTGCCAATGTTTTATTCGTGCTGTGAAAGAGCCACACTGTCTATGAGGCAAATTCATTCCCTGTCTCATATGCAAGGTCAGACAGTTTTGGTGAGTTATTTCTAATTAATAATAGTAATTTCACCTGATTTTTTATGAGGTGCTCTGAGGTTCACATGATCTCATTTCATGATGGGACTAGAAAGACTGGCAGATTACCTAAGACTTCTTAAATTCAATGGCATTTTCTTAGCTGTCTTTCTACTTAGCTGAAACTGAAACTTTTGATACTGTCAAACATTTGTCACTCCTTTATCTATCCCTTTGTTTAGATTCCATGACACATCTCTCTCCTTGTTCTACTTATACCTCTCTGATGATTCTTCCATCTTCTCTGTTACATCATCATCCATCTACTTCCCTCTAAGAACATTTGTCCTCCAAGTCTGTCTCCTGGACTCAATTAATTTACCCCTCTCTCTCCTTTGTTGATCTAATTGGCTATCATAGATTTACTTATCATCTCTAAATGGATGACTCCTAAATCTTTATATCCAGCCTTCATCTCTTTCCTTAATGCCAATTTTGACATTGACAATAGATTATTGGACATTCCTACCTGAATGTTTTGTAAGTTAGTATGTTCAAAATTGAACTGATTATTTTGTTTCTCAAACTTTAGTTGATAAAGATAAGTCTTTGAAGGTAGCATGAAGGATGGTCAGGAGACAGGGTACAAAATAGAATCTTGGAATTTGAAGGAAACTTAGCAGTAACATGGGCAAACCTACATGTTAAAGACATGTCTGCTAGACTTTAGCTGATATAGGTGCCCAGCATTTGCCTAGGGAACTCTAAGGAAAGGGATCTACTCCCTCCTGAGGTATCCCAGTTCACTTTTGAACAGCACTAATTGTTTTTCCTGGTATTGAACTTAAATTTTCTTTTTTTCTTTTTTTCTTTTTTTTTTTTTACTGATTCCATCCATTGCTTCTGGGCCTGCTTTTTGAAACTAAAGAGAACAAATCCAGTCCTTTTCCACACGACATTCTTTCTAATATTTCAGAACGGCTATCATACCCCCTTCTGAGTCTTTTCTCCAAGATAAACATGTCTATTTTTTTTTCCAACTAATCCTCCTATTTCATGGACTTAATGCTCTTCAATATTGGTTGCCCTCTCTTTCATACTCTCTAGAAATGCAATGTCCTTCTTCAACTATAATGCCTAGAACTGAGCATAATACTTCAGGTGAGGTCTGAGGAAGAGAGAATTTTATTTTTGTTCCTGGAAGCTCTGTCCCTCTTTTTGCAGACCAAGATTGTATTAACTTTTTTTTTTGGAGACTACATAATAAGGCTTATTCATACTGAGCTTATAGTCCACTAAGACCTCCAGTTTTTTTTCCAGAACAATTTTCTATTAATGCCTTCTCCATTTTATACCTGTGAAGTTGACTTTTTGTACCCAAGTGACAATTTTACGTTGGTTCCTATTGAATTTCATCCTAAACTCAAATAAACACATCTTACAAAGGATCTATCAAGAACCCTTTCTCTGTCAGACATTGTGTTGACTATTCCTCCCAGATTTGTATCATTGACAAATTTGCTGAGAATACCATCAATGTCTTTATCTAAATTATTGATAAAGTTGCTAAATAGGGACAAGTGGAAACCTTCTACCTTGTTGTCATTGAACCATTAACAGCTACTCTTTGAGTTTGACCACCGACCAATTAGAATACATATGATTGTATTATTGCTTAATATGTCTCTTCATCTTCTACCCAAGAATAATATTCAGATTTTCTATCAAAAACTTTGCTAAAATCTAGATAAACTATATCCACAGCATTCCTCTCATCTTTTTTTAAAATTTTTTTATTCACTCATTTACTTTTAATTTACAAGATTCAGTTCCACAATCACTTGAGTTTCAGATTTTCTCCCCTCCCTCCTCCCCCCCCCCCACCATGGTGGCGTGCAATCATGTATAGGATCTGCAAATACTTTCACATTGTATAATAGTTTGGTCATATAGAAGGGTTGTAACCAATGAGTGATCACTGATTCCCCTCATCTTCTAGTTTAATAATCTTGTCAAAAGGAAATTGAAGTTAGTCTGGCATTATTTGTTCTTTATGAAACTGTATTAGTTCTTTGTAATCACCACTTATCCCATAGATGTTTGCCAACTATCTCTCTAATTATCATTTCCATAATCTTTCCAATAATTGAAGCCAAGTTCATATAGTTTACAAATCTGGGTTTCTTCCCTTCTTTTTGAAAATCAGAACATTTTCCCTTCTCCAATCTTATGGTACCTCTCCTATTTTCCACTGACAGTAGCTCAGGAATCATATCTGTCTCTTCTTCCAGGATCCAGAGATATAGTTCATTTGGGCCAGGTGACTTGAATTCATGATCCCTTCCAAATTTCCCTATTTCTTGTTAAGGCATTATTGTTTTCTTGTCACCTACTTTGTAACTCCAGAGTCATCCCCAGAGTTATCCTTTATTACTTTACTGGTCTCATCTTACCCCCATATTCAAACAATATTGATCATGTCTCTACAACATTTTTTTATTCCTGTCCTCTTCTCTGTTTTTATGTGTGTTTACTCGAGTTTTGAACCCAATTATATTTTGTCTGGGCAACCACAATAGTCATCTAATTGGTTTCCAGTCTCTGAAATCTGTCTTCCATGTAACTATCAAAAATGACTTCCTGAGTTCACAAATCTGGGCATGTTACTCCACTGCTCAAAAACCTTCCATAAGTCCCTGTTGGCTAGGGAGAATAAAATGCAGACTCCTCAGCCTGGCATTTAAGGACCTCTCTCAACAATCTGGTTCCTGTTGGCCTATAATTCTAACATTATTTCATACTATTCTACTTCATGAACTTTGCATTCCAACCAAACTGGATACCCGGCCATTCCCCTGATTTGACTCTCTGCTCCTGGTTCTTTGTATTGGTACAGGCTTCCTCCCAGTCTTGGAATGCATTTTTTCCTTATTTCTGCCTCTCAGAATCCTAGTTTTTCTTTAAGAGTCAGCTCAGGGGTCCCTTTCCCTGTGAAACCTTTCCTGATCTCCCCATTTCTTAGTGCTGTCTCTCCCTCTTTCTTTTTCTTTCTTTTACCCTTATTTGTGGATATGTGCATTTCACTACCACTACCTCCTTTAGCAAGATGTATTTTCCTTAAGTGTAGGGACTGTTTGGCAAGGCCAGCTAAACTGTAACTGCCACAATACATTCCATTATGCCTGATTCCTAGTTGTTATACCCGTTTTTATAAAGCGTAGAAATTTTATAAATACTAGTGCTAGCTTTTCTTTTGTGAATGAATTGACAATCTTTTCTGGAAAATGTATTAAGGGAAAGCTATAAACTCCTTAAATGCTCTTGTCTCTAGTAATAATTCTGATATCTTCTCTGTTGTGATTTTTCCCTTGTTAATTTTTTTTATTGGTAATGTGATTTTTCTCCCTCTTATTGCCTTTTTCTCAAGGCTATTTCCCTTGGCAGTGGTGAAGTTATTTAACGATAAAGAAAGCTCCATTAGCATCCTGATTGTTTATATTACTGCTTACCTATGCAGTTTGTTGCTTATCATTATTTGGCTTCACATTTCTAAACCAGTGGTCTCCAAGTGGGTCTATGGGAAAAAACCCTAGAGCTTGATTCCCAAATGAGGGTGTTCTCAGCCATTGGAAGGGTAGAAAGATGGGTGGCATTCCATTCTCCTCCTCTCATAGCCAAGTGTGGGGCCTGTCTCTAACACAGCTATGCCAATTTTTAAATATTCCCCAGTCCATCCCTTCTACTCTCTGGTCTACCTGGGTAGTACAGTGTATATGCTCCTCAAGGTACTTATAACCTATCTCAACTCAAATTCATAAAGCAACAGTGTGGGCAAAATTTCCCAGAACCACTCAACCTCATCAGTATATATACTTTCTCTCCCCGCTTTTATCTCATGGTTATAGCAGGTACCTCTTAGGGATCAACTTTGTGACCATGTGAAATCAATCAAGTAAGCTCTCCTCCCACTTTTCTTTTGTCTTTTTTTTTTTACTGGGAAAGAGTGAGGAGCACAGTAGGAGCAGACATAATTGGTATGTGTTTATATTATCCCCCCCCCCCCCCCAACACATCCCTCTTCTAAATTTTTCCATTTCTATGCAGGACATACTATCCATCTTTTTTTTCCCCTAGAATTCTCAACTTGGTGTTATCTTTTACCTTTCACTTTACTTTACCCCACATATCCATTTAGTCACCAAATCTTGTTCTACCTCTGTGATGATATCTCTCATATCCATCCCCTTGACACAGCAGACAAAGTCATTTTCTTTTGTCTCCTTTTTCTGAGACAATCAGGGTTAAGTGACTTGCCTAGGGTCATACATCTAGTAAGGGTCTGAGGCCAGATTTGAAGTTGGGTCCTCCTGAAAATAATTTTCTTAAAATATAGATCTGACCATGCCATTCACTCCCTCTCTCAGTAAGTTCTAGTGGTATCTCCCTATTGATTCTAGCGAAGAATATTATTTCGTCTTTATCTCATAATTTTTTATTTCTATTTTTACATAAGCTTTAAAATGTCCCAAATCATTAGTATACTAGTACATATGTATGTATGTGTGTGTGTTTATAAATAAATTAATATATACTTATTGGAGGGAAGTGCTCAAATTTTTTTCCACTGGTGGATGTGTGATCAAAAAGTCTAGAGACTAGAGATGTTGTCTTAAATAACTGAAAAGATTTTTCCCTAATTCTAGACATTATTATTTCATAGATGGGTTTATTACGTCTCCCAATCCATACCCTTAGAAACTAAAAATCTGAAATATCATTTGCATGTGTCAAAGATTAGGAAATTTTCTATATGAAAAGTCAAAGCTGGCAGGCCATTCATAGTGTTGTAACTCCTATGAACTCCACATGCCTCTGCCTTACCCTAGTGGAGAACCAAAATGAGAGGCTAATAATGAGGAACTACAGTGGCATCTTCCTCTCCAAACCACCTGGTACCTCTGCTGGTTGGAAAGAATATTAAAGATATCATTAAGGATACCAAGGGCATAACATTTTAAAGTCTTCTACCCTAAGCCTAAGCTTTGGCAAGTGCCAAAAACTGTGCTAAATTTTAAACACTGGAATATTTTCTTCATTAATCTAGGCTATTGCTCTTAGGCCAACAAGTGCCCTCTTCTTTATTCTTTTGATTGACAGTGGTTTTCAGCTTCACTCTCCAGAGTCCTCAAGGACACTGTGTTCCCAATGTGTTAAGAGGAACTGTCAGAGCAAAGAGAAGATTTTAACCCCTACACATACCCTTAGTCCAAAAGGTGTCTGAACTCATAAGGTCTCACTGGATCTGTTTTAAGGTGAACACAAAGTTTTCTGTCACTTGGCATCCCATGCCACTAAGGGTCACTAACTCAGCTTTCTGTGGCACGTTTAGCTATATGATAGATCATTCTTGCTAAGAAAGGATGACATCTTCTGCCAAAAATAGGTTCTAAAATAAAAACCTGCTTATAAGAAAGCAGAAGGCTTTCTGGATCTTGAGATCACTAGCCATAATCTTTCCACAGTCTAAGTGTGACTGCTAGGCTTCATTTGATTTTCACCATTTACTGAGAATTGTATCCAAGAAATTTGTTCTTATTTATAACCCACTTTGAAGAGAGTATATAGTAGCAACTATGGACAGGATCCATAAAGACAAAAATCTCAATCAAAAGGTAAGTGGAAGCATTCCTGTTGCTCTTGTTTAGAAGAGTATCTAGATCATAGCAGGTATTTAATAAATGTCTTTCAAAAATGGCTTATCTTTTCCTCCAAGGGTGGCAGTTTACCACAGAATTGTTGCTACTCCTTGTGGCAATCAATTTAATGTCTTCCTAGTACTGATGGAATTAATCTTATTTTGGGGTTCATACTTAATAAAATTCTCCTCTCCATATGATTTCCCACCTTTAGCAGTAATTATTCTATAAAATGAGTGAATTTGTAGTAAGCTACCCTTGTTGTTCAGTCATTTTTCAGTCATATCGGTCTCTTTATGACCTCATCTAGAGTCATTTGCCATTTCCTTCTCCAGCTCATTTTACTAATGAATAACTGAGGCAAAGAAGATTAAGTGACTTACTCAAGCTCATGTAGCTAGTCAGTATCTGAGGCCAGATTGAAACTCACGAAGATGAATCTTCATAACTCCAGGCTTGGTGTTCTATCCACTACTTCTCCTAACTGCCCCCAAAAAGCTACTCTTGGAGAAAAAAGTACTGCATGTGAAGAATTTATATATACTTAGTGAGTTTTGTTGAACAATATTCCGTATAACCATCAATCATAAAATCAATGAGTATATATTTAGTAGTTACTGTGTCCAAGGCACTGTGTTATGCTCAGGGGGATAAAAACACAAAGAATGAGATATTTCCCTGATCTAAAGTAGCTTACATTTGATCAGGGGAGGCAACACATATGTTCAGAATAAATATAAATAATACAAAACAGGTAAAATGCAAGGTATTTTGGGAGGAAGGACATTAGCAATTGGGGGTGGTAAAGAGGGATCAAGTAAGTCTTGCTGTAGGAGATTGTGTTTGAAGTATGTCTTGAAGGGAAAGAGGGATTCTATGAAGCAGAGCTAAGGAAGGACTATAGTCCAGATATAGGAAATGGCCATGGCAAAAACAGTGAGAAAGGAGATGGTGTGTTGTTTTTGTGAAACAGAGAGAGCCATTTTTGACTAGGATCTCAATGTGTAGGAAAGGGTAATGGAAGAGAAAGAAGGAAAAGAAAAAAAAATATTAGTGCCTATTACATGCCAGGAGTTGTGCTAAGAACTTTTATAAATATTTTACAAATGTTATCTCTTTTTATCTTCACAACAACTCTGTGAAGTATGTGCTGTTACCATCCCCATTTTATAGTTGAGGTAACTGAGACAAAAAGATCAAATGACTTGCCCAGACTCAAACAACTAGTTAACATCTGTGGCTGAATATGAATTTAGGTCTTCCTGATTCCGTACTCAACACTCCATACATTGTGTGACTTAGCTGGAGAGGTGAGTGAGCAATGTGTAGTCAGGCTGGAAATAGAAGTTGGGGCCAGGTTGTGAAAGATTTCAAAAAAGATTTATATTTCATCCTAGAGGCAATGGGGAGCTAAAGGAGTTAAGTAGGGGAGTGACATGGTCAGATCTATGCTTAAGAAAGATTCCTTTGTCAACAGTGTATAGGATGAAGTGGAATGGTAAAGACTTGAGGCAGATAGAACAATTGGGAGGTAGTTGCAGTAGATGAGAACTGACCATGGTCCTGATCTGAGGAGGTAGCTCAGAGGGCAGAGAGAAAAGGAGTCAATGTGGGATATATTGTGGAGGTAGAGCTGGCTTAAGATTTGAATCTGGGAAGTGAGGGAGTGAGAAGTCCAAGTATAAGTCTGAGTTTACAGGCATGGAATGGTGATGCTTTAGAAGAAATAGAGAAGTTTGGAAGAAGAGAAGGTTTGGGGGGAAAGATGAGTTCAGTTTTGTTGGGCATGTTGAGTTTGAGATGTTTCTGGGACATCACTCTAAAATTTCTAGCAGGCATTTGGTGATATGAGACTGAAGCTTAGGGGAGAGACTGGAGCTCTCTTTGAGTTATCTTCATAAAGGTAATGAATTACTCAATCTATGATGAGGTTACAGAGAGGGTATACAGAATGAAGATGTTCTGTGATAGAACCTTGGGGAACCCTTAGAGGTAGGTAATGTGCAAAAGGGGTGGAGAGGGGGTAATGTTGTTCTCCACATTTCATTTTGGATCTCTTCCAGCTCTCCAGGCAGGCAGAGGTCTGTGGTTTCAGATCAACTCAAGGCAGGTGGCAACTAGCTCCCCAGATGGCTCATGCAGCATACCAAATAAGATGAGCCAGATTTCCCTTTTTAAATACAAATGGTCCCATTTCTGATGCATGTCAATGATGTTTCAGGTTTCCTGGGACCCTGAGGCGGTGATAAGCTAAATGGGATGGCAGATTTAAGACCCTCTATGAAAGCATAATTTTTTAGATACAGGGAAATATCTATGCAGTGATTTAGGATTGTAAAGCAAAACAGTGACAAGCAATAAATTGCATAGGTAAGTAGCAAAGTACATACACAGTCAATATTGTAATGGATTGTTTATCCTTAAACTAACTCGAATACTTCTAAGGGACACATGGCCAGTTTGGTGGCTCAGTGCATAGAGTGTTAGTCCTGGAGTCAGGAAGACTCATCTTTGTGAGTTCAAATCTGACTTCAGACACTTAACTAACTGTGTGACCCTGGGCAAGTCACTTAACCCAGTTTGCCTCAGTCTCCTCATCTATAAAATGATCTAGAGAAGGAAATGGCAAACCACTCCAGTATTTTTGCAAAGAAAACCCCAAATATAACAGTAAAACAAATGAACCACAAAAACAAGGGAAGTTACCATGAGGCAAGTCCTTTTCAGAAGAGACAATGAGGGCCTTTGCTTAAGGAGTTTACAGCTTTCACTTGGTACATTTCCTAATAAGCAATGTAAATTAATTCACAAAATAAAAGATAGCTTTTGCCTTTATAAAAATCATAAATATCAGATATTTTTATTTATATTATAAAAAGGGTTATAGCAATTATAAATCAGACTTTATGGCATGTTTTGTGACTTGGGCTCATAGATTGATTTAGTGGTGATTAAGTCTCACCCCATCTCTTGGTAAAGGAAGAAAATGAGGCCTTTGGAGGTTTAGGGACCTGTCCGAATTTACAAGGAAGTATCAGCACCAGAATTTGAACTTGGATCCAAAAACTCCAAAGCTATTATTTCTTCCACTGTACCATACCAACTCTCTCATAACTTAAGAGGCCCTGTCACACACTGTTTTGGTTTGTCTTAGTATACTGAACCCAAGTCAAGTGCCTTGAATGCAATATTTTTTTGAAAATCGTTGTTGTTGTTGTTGTTTTTAATGCCCAAGACAACCCTGTTAAAATAGGTCCTGCTATTACCCCCAATATTTTAATGGAGGAAAGTGAGGCCCAGAGAGGGTAGTTTGCCAGTCATAAAGTATCAGAAACAGTATTTGAACCCAGGTCTCTACTCCAAGATCGTCAACTGTTTATACTCTATTACGCAGCTTCTCATTGAGAGTTTCACTTAAAGTCTTACACAATTCAAATGATATCACTATTTAAAAGCTCAGACTCCAGAAATTATAATAGAAATCTATGGAAATCAATGAGAATAACTGTCCCCCACGGAATGATTTTCTTTTTCATAGAAAAAACAAAAGATCTTCCTCCCTTCAGTGGGTTCTTGAGGTAGCTTCACTTCATAAGGGACAAGCCAACAAGAGAATGGATTTCTGAAATATAGGTGGGAAAAATGGGTATTTGCATTTGTTCCTTGTCACAGGCCTCTGCCAAGTGCTGGAAAATTAGCAACAATTTACCCTTAATGGCAATTTTTCTCCCTCTCAGAGAGTCAGCTGGGTGATGCAGAGGACAAGACTGTTGACTTTGGAATCAGGGAGACCTGAGTTTGGATTCTCTCTCTGACAATTACTATCTATGGGACCCTGAGCAAGTCTTTTACTTAACTTTTCCCAGCCTCAGTTTCCTCATTGTGTAAGATAGGAATAATAATAGCACCTACTTTATAGGATTGTCCTGAGATTCAAATGAGATGACATATGTAAAGTGATTTGTACACCTTAAAGTGCTCTGTAAGTTATAATAGCTAGCTCTATATTATTTTATAATTATATTATGTAATATATCTATTAAGGGAGAAACAACTTTAGGCACTTTGCTAAATGTTTGGAGATACCAACTTTGCAGCAGAGTCTGGTTATTATCATGTACTGATCTGAATCCATATGAATGCTCTAATTTTCTCACTATACTAGCTTTTTGTAAAAGAATCCAATTATGGTTTTGGAGAGGGCATTTGGGGGCTCAGGATTCTCTTAAAGAATGTTTTTTATTGAAATTTATTTATTAATTATATCAATTTGAATGTCCTTTTAGAATAGGCTTATATACAGTAATGGAGTAAAATACAATCCACTCATTTGACCATAGAATTGAGGTAATTTGAATAAAGGGTTGATATCTTTCTGAATAATGTAAAGTAGTGAACTTATTACTAAGTGAATGTGTCCATCAAATATTGATTGGAGTGGTGAAGGTCAAATATGAATGAATTACTATGTACTAGTACATTTTGGAATAAAGTATCTGATTGTATATGGAATTGATTTTGCAACCGAGTGCGTGTGTGTGTGTGTGTGTGTGTGTGTGTGTGTGTGTGTGTAGGGGTACATTTCAGTCAGTATCTGAAAGGGGGAAAGTGAAAAAAAAATTTGAGCAGAGGTAGAACACTGTGTATAGGACCACAGGTGTTAACAAATGCATGAGTTTTCTTAAGTATAAGACCTGTGTAGGTAAATGTACGTGAAAGAGTTTGGTATATGCAGCTATTTGAGTGGATCTATGTGAGAGCACATGTGTGGCTAGATATATGATTGATTATCTCTGATTACCTTTGTGATTGGATGAGTCTGATGAGTTTCATGTATCATTAGAGTGAATCTCTCGTTTGTTAGGCATACACTAATGTTCCCTGTAATACCCTAACTTTCCAACTGCTTAGTCTATTCAGCTCCCATGACCTACTTAACTCTTCTACTCCATATCAAACACAGCCATTGATGGTTATATCCGTAGTCATACCACAATCCTAATGTGTTCTACTTCCTTATTCAAGAACTCTGAAATTCCTTTTTCCTTCCCTAATGCCTTATCATCCATCTTTCACTATGCCCTAACTACTAAAAGTATTTTTCATTCTCACCATGACTTTCCATCCCTGTAGTCTTCCACACTTTCCCAAGCCATCATCTCTGCTTTTGCTTCACTTTACTTCCTTCTCAATCCTTACCCCTTATTGAATCAGTGTATAGTCTACACTATCCTCTACTTTTGAATCTCTGTTGCCAATCCTACCTTGGGAAATTCTAACCTGGGATTATGCCCACCTCTTCATTCCTACTCATATGTTGCTAAATAGAGGTAGGGGAAGTCATTCAACCATATTAACAAGGTCCATTACTAATTTATGTTATATGAGCTCAACTGGACCCGTTGCATCAACACAATCCTTTTATTCCTCCCTAGTTGATTCTTTATCTCAATTATCACATTCTCAATGGTCTCTTACGTCCCAAATACAATGACCTTTTTCAGTTCTAATTTTCTTTGATCTCTTTGCAGTGTTGTTTCAGTGAATGAATGAAAAAAACATTTACTAAACATTACTATGTACAAAGTACTGTGCTAAGTGTTGGGATTAGAAATAGAAAAATAAGAAAGTCCCTGTTCTCAAGGATCTCACACTCTAATGTGATGTAGCACCTACCTCACAGGGTTATGTGAGGATCAAATGAGATAATGTTTATAAAGATTTAACACAATGCCTGGCACATAGTAGTAGATGATCAATAAATATTCATTCCCTACCTCCTCCATTCTAATGAGAGAGACAATATATAGTGAAAATTCGAGCTGCAAGTCATGGAAAAGCACCAAGGTCCTTAGAGTATAGTGGCGAGGTGGCTGATATAATCCCTTTTCTTTAATGTTGCTTCCATTGATAAAATCATATCCGTTTCTGATGTTGAACTATTTGTCACTGGGCTGAACATATTGCTACTCTAAAGGTTCAGAGTCCTTGTCTATCTCCATCAGGGTCTGAGGGGACATGGTCAAGGTGGTAGTGGATTGATCTGTTTGGCATACCCTGCCTCCTCTCTCTTGCTCAGGGACCTTGCTGTTTCAGCTAGTTTTGCTTTCCCATCCTTTGAATGGCAGCTGTTTGGCAGTAGTTGGGGTTGGCTGGCCCCCTGGTCCACAGGAATGACTGAGGGAGCTGGACTGAAAGCAAGAACTGTATTTTAGAGGTACTGCCAGCCCCAGGGTTTCTGCACCTATATGCTGACCAATGGGCAGCTGTTGGCTGGTAGCTGTTGCTAATGGTGAAATAGGAGGCTTTCTTCTTCACAATGTCTCTCCCTTCAGTGCTAGAATTAGACTGGTGATCTGGGAATACACTGCTATTTCCAGGCCCTTGGCTTCATATTACTGTACTGTATTCATCAGGGTATAAGAGGAGATGGAGGTAAAGGTGATGGTGGTGTTTTGAGTCATCTGGCACATGCTTATTCCTTTCTCTCCCCCAGGATATCCTGTTGCTTCAAAGAGGCTGCTTGACTTCCCCATGGGTGGCAGTTGACTGACAGTTAATGGGGATGGCTAATATCTCCTTCAGGAGCTCACTAATGAGAGAGAAAAGAGACTTTATATGCATATACATGTATATACATGCATATATATACACATATATGCAAATATACACATAAAATATGCACAATATAATACATATATTATCTATACGCATAGTATTTATAGATAACATATATGAGTATGTTTATATGTATTTATATACACATGATACAAAGTAGATGTATAGTATATGTTTATATAATTTTATTTCATTAGTGGGCTATATATGCACATGCATGTAATTATATATATATGTGCATATACACACACACAAGGTAATACAAATTATGTTTAGCACAGTAATCTGGCACATAGCAGACACGTAATAAATGCTTAATGATTGTCTGATGAAGAAAGTTGCTGATTCAAATACCATATTTTCTCCTGTTCTTCTCTGCTTATGGTATAAGAAAGCAGGAACTCTTATGAAGAACTAATAATTTCGTTTATGTTCATTAAGTATACTGAGACCATATAACCAGTAATAGCCCCATAGTACAGTGTCTTCTTCATCCTAGCAGAACATTAACTTCATGTATTGAGTTCGCCATTCAAGAATACCTTGGGACTATCAGAGGTGCTTTCAGAACCTCTTTATAACCTATTGTACATTGCATCTTTATGACTAAACTTTTTTCATTTTAATTTGTTCTGTGGAATTTCTGGCAAAGTTTCTTAACGTCATTCAATGCTACAAGGTAAAGCAAACATTTTGGTACTGAATGATGGTAGCTCCCTAATTGTTCCTCGTATCTCATCCACTGACATATGTTCTTCCTTCA
>CM053581.1:432269650-432381190 GCA_028627135.1 Pseudochirops cupreus
TATGCCTTTTAAAATCCCTGCTATCCCTCAAAGATCCAGAAATTTGCCACCTTTGATAGACCCACACCACTATCTTTTCCTTTAAAGACTGTGTCTCATCTCACCTAAACTGCACAGGTGAGTGCCACTCATGGGTCATATCTCCCTACTGATTTGACTTTCTCCATTTCTAGCCTGGACTGATTTGCCCCTTTTTAAGCAAACTAGTGACCTCTTGGTCCCAAGAGCTAACCTGATTGATTCTGAACTTAGTGGAGACTCCCAATTGGCATAGTCCACTGCAATTCAGCAATCTCTAGTTCAAGATTCATCAGCCTCAGCTTTCCCTACAGCTGAGATTAGAGGTATATACCAGCACACCCAGTTATAGCAGGTCTTTCCTAATCCCCCTGATGTTAGTGCTTTCCTCCAAAATTATGTTGCTTTTATGTGTTTATTTTGCATATACTTACATAATACCAGTTTCAACAGATATATACAAGCTGTCACTCCCAATAGAATGTAAATTCCTTTTACAGGGTGAGGGCTATGTCTTTTTTCTCCTTATGTCCTTAGTACCTTGCACAATTAGCAGCACACATTAGGTACTTAATAAGTATTTGATTGATCGCTTGCCTTATCCTTCCCAGTCAAATTGACCCCTCTGACTTTGTTAACTATCCCTCCTTCCGGTTACTCTTTCTGTCTTGAGTTCTCATGATAGTGCTTTTTAATTCTCATTAGATCCTTTTCCATCTTTTTTCCTCCTTTCATGTCCTGGCCCCTGAGCATGAGTATGTCCCAGGGCTCTTTGCTCAGTTTTTATTTCTCCTCTCCCTTGCCCCTCTTGGTGATCATTTCATAATTTCCCCCAAATAGTGGTATCATTTCTATGGACATGACCCTCAAATCTATATTTATAGACCTCATCTCTCTCCTAATCCTACCTTTGTCACTATCTGCTGTACACCTTTACCTATTTGTCCCATAAGTACCTTAAAATTATTTTTGTTCAGTTGTTTTTCAGTTGTATTTGACTATGACACCATTTGGGATTTTCTTGGCAAAGATTCTGGAGTGGCTTGCCCTTTCCTTCTCCAGTTCATTTTAAAATGAGGAATTGAGGTGAATAGGGTTAAGTGACTTGCCCAAGGTCACATAGCTAGTAAGAGTCTGAGGCTAGATTTGAACTCACATAGATGACTGTTGTAAAGTAGGGCTTTCAACAGATGTTAGGGTTCATCAAAGCTTCTCAATGACCTAACTTGTATATAAAGCAAAGGTGAAATTTTTCTATATATCTATCTCCAGGTCATCTACTTCCTAGACTGATATTGGAGTTATTTCTGCCTTTGTTTCCAGATCCCCTCGCTCTTTCTTTTTCAACTCATATCCCTTCTTTATTAAAGTCACTGTTAGACATCCTGCTCCATCCACACAGCATGGTAGCAAGCCTACTCTGACCATTCTTTTTCTTTTATCTATTTATTATCACAACCATGACTTATATTCTTTTTCCATCAATGCACATGCATGCACATGCATATAGACACAGTCAATATTTCACTCAACACCAAATTTCTTCAGTGAATATAATCTCCTTTCTCCATACCCCCAGGCAGTTTTAGAAATCTAGAAATGGTCCAGAGAATGAAGTATTATCATAAAGGAAAAACCATTCAGTCTTGGAAACATTTATATTTGAAATATATGTATTTTAAAAGAAAAGTAAGTGAACTTTTCTGAAATAACCACCATTTAATATGTCTATATCTTCATAATATGGGAAATGGGAGAGAAATAAAGACTAAGAAGGCCTGAAAATATCCTTAAATAACCAAGTACTGATATTTCAAAGAGACTTTTCTCTTCTTTCCTTACAATTCTTAACTTGTTGCCTCCCTCTCTTTCTAATGGTTTACTACATTTTTTTTGCACTATTTCTCTTGCTTTTCCATTCCATTTAGCAGACATTAAGCACAATACATGAAAATTTAGACTTGCACAATAGATAAATTGAAGAGACCCAAGTATGGTGATTATTAGGACAGACAAAAGATTCAGCATAGGGTTCCTTAAATAGTGAACTACTTTGGTGCATTTGAAATATGACTCAATTTATTAAAAAAGACATGCAATGTTCCTATTCACTCATATATAACACATCTATTACATAAAATGAGGTTTACCTGTAGGACACGGTCTTACATATACCTAGCACTCAATAAACATTTAATAATAACTGTGAAATGGGTAATAGCCAAGCAGCTCTTGCCTACACTGTCTGAGAACTAATTGACTCAATTCCTCATTTATTTTTACACCTTTCAGCACTTTCCAGGCCAAGCAAAGTCAAATAGGCCTCCCATGGGAACAACTCCAGTTCATAGTAGTTCTAAGAATAGGAGAGCTGCCTCAAGATTTTAGAGGCCTTGTTTTCATGGTAGCTGTTTAAGCAATACCTCAACAAAACTCCTCTCGTCCCATCAATTAGGCAAAAGATATTTTCCCTATTACCCAAAGGCTGAAATAATGGGAAGATTCTGGTCAATCCAATTCAACACAATCCAACAGGCCTTCGAGTGTGTGTGTTCAGGATACAGAGAGGAAATCAAAAACATTGCCTGCCCTTAACAAGAGGACATGGTTACATTCTACTGGAAAAGGGTGAGTTGGTAGAACTTAGTGGTAGAAATAACACACAAACAGCCATATGTGTGTGATAGTTTAAGGAGAAGAGAGAGTGGCTAAAACAAGTAGTTAAATTTAGCTAAAATGAAGGAAGTCATGTGCAATAAACCTGGAAAAGTAAGCTGGAGTCAGATTGCAAAGCAAGTTTAAATGTCAAGCTAAAAGTTGTTTGGGTTTTCTTTAATCCTAGAGGCAGGTGGGAGCCAAGGACGAGGGAGTGACAAGGCCAGGCTTGTGATTTGAGAACAGTTGGCGGCTATGTGAGAAAAGATGGGAGAGAAAAGGGAAGGGAGGCAGGGAGATTAGGAGGTTGTGGAACAATAATCCAAGGGGAGAGGCCAATGAGACCTTGAATTAGGATGTAATCCATATGAGTAAAGAGGTGGAGACTGATGAGAGAGAGATATTGTGGAGGTAGTTTTAACAAGACTTAGCAATAATGAAATTTGAACCTGGAAAACAATTAGGAACTATGCCCAGAAAGTTAACAAACTTTGCATACCTTTTGACCTAGCTATATCAAAGAAAGAGGAAAAGGACTAATATGTACAAAATATTTACAGCAATTCTCTTGTTGGTAGCCAAAAACTTGAAACTAAGGGAGGATCCTCATATTGGGGCATGGTTAATAATAATAGCATTTATATAGTGATTTAAGGCTTGCAAAGCATTCTGTATTTATCTATATAAGTGTAATGGAACATTATTCCACCATTAAAAAATGATAAAGAAGGAACTGATTTTCACTTTCCCAAAAGAAACAGGGAAGATATTTGTTGTTGTTTGTTTTTCATTTTCAAAAGGACCAATGATATCAGTAAGGTGATATCTTGACTTGCAAGGGAATTGGATTTAAGTGAGGCAGGCTGTGTAAAGTCACCAGCTTCATTCTCTCCTCTGGAGCCATCTGGGTTGAACTGATGGAGAATGAAGTGAGCAGAAAAATTAATACAGTGATCACCCTATTGTCGAGAGAAAAAGCACTTTGAAAGCAATAGATCTCTCTGAGCAACATAGCCATTAATCACAAGTCCAAAAGAATGAAGATAAAATATACCAATTACCTCCTTGCAGAGAGGTGATGAACTTGAAATGCAGAGATATATACATTTTGAGACATGGTTAATGTGGTCATTTGTTTTGACAAACTATGCAGAAATGTATTGAGGGATTTATTTTTTTTAGTATTTTAATAAAATGTAAGTAGGAAGAGGAGGGATGGAGTACTAAAAAATACTTATTACTTGCAAAAGAAAAAGAAAAAGAAAACTTCTATTGAGAGATGGAGAAGAAGGAGGAAGCTAAGAGTACTTTGAGGATGAAAACAGGAATGACTAGAAGAATGAGGCGTCCTCAAAATAAATATGGAAGTGTGAAAGCTGGGTGGGATTGAGGGGATAGTGATTTACATTTTGGACACAATGAATATGCTATGACTAATATACTTAGCTGGAAATGTCCAAAAGACTACTTGTAATGTGAGACTAGAGCTCAGGAAAGAGACCATTTTGGGATATGAGAATCATCTGCATAGAGAAGATAATTGAACCCATAGGGGCTAATGAGTTCATCAACAAAAGTGGAATGGCATGGAGAGAAGAAGGTTTAGGTCTAGGACATAACTTGGGGATCACCATGGTGAGGGGAAAGAGTGTGGCTAATTCTCCAGCAAAGGAGACTGAGTTGAATGAGATTAAAAGTCAGATAACATGATGTTGAAAAGTAAGTGAAAAGAGAAGAAATGGAGGTAGGGGGATGAGTAAAGTTTCACAAGAGTGGCAAGCAGTTTTAAGTGTAGTAATAATAATAATAATAATAATAACTATAACCCATATAGTGCTTTAAAGTTTGTAAAGTTCATTACATGTTATCTCCTTTGATCTCACAAAAACTCTAAAAGGTGTGTGTTATTATTATTCCCATCCTACAGATAAGGAAATCCAGGCACAGGGAGGTTAAGTGACTTGCCCAGAGTCACATCATCCTGGCTGAGACAGGATTCCAAACTTAGGACTTCCTGATTCCAAGTGCCACTTAGCTGCCCAGGTAACAAGTATAACGCCCTTATTAATCCAGAACTCTAGGGACTTAGAAAATATTCAACATAAAAAATACATGAAATGTGTCAAATTAAGAATCAAATATCTTAAACAGCATCTTCCCTTCCTGCTAATTTCAAAGGGAGAGGTGTAGAAAGAGCAGGAATACTGGGCTCTTATACCAAAAAGAGAGGCCTTAAATAACTAGAAGATGCTCCATCATCCAAGTGACATAAATAGACTTATACACAATGTTAGAGAACACACTAGAGGAGGAATAATCATTAGTTGGTCCCTGAGGAAGTGATGAAGTAAAAATATAGATAACATACCTACTAACAGCTAATAATTCTCCCTTAGCTCAAGGGGATAAAGATGATTCTGGACATTTGACCTAATCATTTCCAAAATGGTTTTATATTATCTGATTTAAAGGCTCTTTCAGACCACTCTCAGGTTCTAATAAAAACTTTCACGTGGAGATAGGTGAGATAAAGAATTTCTTATCATGTTCAATCAAATTATATTCTCAATGGGGAGTCAAAGACTCAGCATGATTCGGGCAGTGGTGCATTTTTATACCATGTTTACTAAAAGGACACAAACAAATGTGCCACATTTACCAACACCAGCCTTTTTTATAACCAGTGCTGACAGGCAACATCTGGTGAAATGCTCAAACATCACCAAATCTAGCTGGCAATGCTACTGAGGCTTAAGGAACAAATTCAACTCAGAAGGATTTTCGGGTATCATAACATATTGTTCCTTGGTCACAAAAAAAAATGGAAACAATACAATTTGAAAGGCCCTCTCAGAGTGTAAAGCATTCATTATTTTTAGTCTTTACTCTTCCTTGAATAACAAAAGAAGTCAATCCCTTCAAATACTCACCTGTATCTTGGACTTGGAATTCATATAAAACCGATGAAATTCCATTTTACTCCACTTGCCATGAAGATTTCCCCCCCAAATTATGTAGGAAATAAACATGGTTTGGTCAACTATCAGTAGACCTGATGAAGACATAACAATGTGCCAACATCTGGCCTGTAAAGATGTACCAACAGAACTGCTAATATTCTTAGCATAATGGAGAGGTCCCTTTCCCAATATTGATCCCTGATGTCACCTGAGCCTTGTAAGATTCATTCTAGGTACTCCCCTCCACCCCCAGACACCACAGTCTGAAGAGTGAAGGACCTTCCTGGTAGTGCCACAGGCCATCAGGAAAAAAGGCATACTCATGAACCAAATGTTGGCAGCAGTTTTATCTTCAGTATCTTTTCATGATGGCTATCTTTTTTGGCTTTTTGATTTGTCATTTAAAAGAGTACTGGTCACAATAACCTGACCCCAGAAAGATTAGAATACTAATGTGGCTAGGTATGCTGTTAGCCTCTGCTAGGGGGTCAGACAGTATGAGTGGCAGCAAGTAGAGCTGCCTAATCTCCCTGCTCAGCTGCCAGGTGTCTGCAAAGCATGATGTCTCTGCTTCTTTTGTCTCCTGGGTTTATTCTTTCCTGATCTTGGATGAATGGTCCAGAGGCCAGGTTATAACCTCATGATCTCCAAAATGTCAAAGGAGCCATCCAGCAATCAGAATTAGTAGCAGAGTCTGCCAGTAGCCATAGTAGCTGAATCCACAGAGGAGCCAGGCCTGAAGAGCTAATTGCTTGACCCAGGCTAGGACTGAACCAACCCAGAAGTCAAAGCACCATGTCCTGCAAGCAAGGGAATGACTTATTCATCAGCTACAGAACACCCAGAAGTGATCTCAGTGAGGACTCTTAAGAAGAGAGAAAATGACTAAAGAACTCCCTGTCCAAGCATCACCACAAATCACATATGTACATTCCCTACAAATGTGTCTTGCTACCTATGTGTTTCAAGTTTGAGCCTTCTCTCTCCAGGATCCTTGTGTATACACAGGGTGTCCCAAAGTTCTTAGTGAAACTTCACGTTTTAATAGTTAAATTAAAGCTTCAAACTGCAATACGAACTTTGAAACACCCTGTATAGGGAGGATAGAGAATGTGCACAGGGTTTGGGCAGGAGGAAAAGTTTTTTATGCCAACCAAGTGCCCTAGGGAGAGTGGGCTCCCAGTTGGGGAAGGGGGGAGATATTTTTGTACTTCTACCTTTGACATACCTTACAATTAAATATGCCTTTGTGAAAATCAACTGATGCCAGCTGGTTGATTAATAGTGAGGAGCACCTGGGAACAGTGCTTGTGAATGACAGTATTAGAAACATCAGCCTCTCAAGGGTTATCCTTCATATCTTGAGAGGAGATGTAGGATGCTCTCTATAGAACTGTCGCGCCAATGGAAGTGAGAGTTGGGGAGAACAAGTCCACAGTAGGGGCTTGTGAAACAAAAGGGGAAAACAGTGGATCCAAAGATTTTGATTTCTGTACTCATATGTTTTAGGATAGAAAGAAATAGCCTCACCATATCTGTAGACTTTAACATAATATTCACATTATTCCCTTATGTTATTTGGTAACTTCTACTTTGGAATTTCCTACAGGGTTGATTATATTCACTAAGAAACCATTTTGTGTGTGTGTGTGTGTGTGTGTAGGTGTGTGTGTGTGTGTGTGTGTGTGTGTGTGTGTGTGTGAAATATCCTAAACCCAGACTGAGAGAAAAGAAGGGAACCCAGAACAAAATCTATAGCAATAAAAAAAAAATAGTTCTATGTCATAATGGAAATCATAGTTGAATACAATAGCTCTAGATTGCAGCAGTGTATCAGATAGCTCAGAGCCATGAAGGGTACCATGATGAATTATTCCAACCTAGATATCCAATGATGGGGAAAGAATCTGACATGAGGTACAGTTAGCATTTATGTTATGGAAACTTATAACTGGCTATGCCAGAATCCTAGGATAAGCACCGAATTATGGATCTTTAGCTGGGGCAAAAATTTTAGCCCATTTGTATGAGGTGAGTGAGCAGAAATAATGGAGCCCCAGCAGGACAGCAAGGACCCCACTTAACACAACCTGCATGATTTCTTACCTTTCAAGAGTATAGCCTCTATCATACCTCACAACAGTCCCAATACTAGGTCACTGTAGTTTGTTTGTTTTCTATGTTGTGGGAGCTGATCCCAGGTGAAAGTGACCATGCTCAGAAGTTGCCTTGCTATAGTGAAAGCAGGGGACCCAGCTGTCAAAAGCAACCAAGCAGGCTGCTCCCACTGTGGTCTGCTTTGGTGGGGGAAGTCCTGGCATCCCAATATAATCCAGCCCATTTTGTGAGGGGAGAATACTGTCGGCATGCCCACAGACCTATGTATCACCTGCTCACCATTCACCCATCATATGTGGCATTCCAGAGGAAACAGTGGATTGGCCTTCTCTCGTCTCCTCCTACTTGGGGTATACTGCTACACCAACAACCAAGGACACTTGGAACAGAAACACAAAGAAGCACAATTTGGATCAGAATCACCCCCACCATTCATTGTTCTAGGCCCTCAGCCCAGTCACCAGCCTCCAACCCACTGCTACCTTGTCCTGCATTTCTCACTGTTTCTGAAATTCTACACCATTCAATTCACATTTTTGAAACCCAGCCCTTCCTCCACCCTCTGATTTCATCTTGCTTCACACTCTTACCTATTTAGCATATTGGATTGGTAGATTCTTTTCTCATGGGTGTTGTAACAGCTGCTCTTAGGCTCAGGGATGAAGCTGTGTTCAGATAGCATGTCAGAAGCGGCCGTAGTGATAATGGCGATCCCATCCCTCACCCTGGCAGGAAGGCCATAATCCCACTCATCATATGATACAGAGATGAGCCCAGTGGGGAACTCTGAGGGCACAGTGTCTGTATCTCCTGCCACTAGACTAGGCACAATCCACGTATAGCCATACCCAGTTAGCCCTACAGAGTTAGCCACTTCAAAGATATAGGTAGCTTCTTCCTTAGTGCAGTAAAGAAGAATGATGGGGCTTTGAAGCTTCTTCAGCTGGTTCTGGATCTTGGAATCGCCATCATCTAAGGACATGTCAAGCAGGAGGACCTCCTCTAACTCCCAACCCACGAAGCTGTTTTCAATGGTGCTGCGGACTTTGTTGACAAAGTCTTGGTATCCAGGGAAGTAGGTGGTGACGATAGAAAAGATGTACCAGTCATACTCCTCCATGATGTTGAGCATTACAGAAGCTTGCTGTTCAATTGATGGGCCAAATTGGAAGAACATGGAGGAGTCGTCCTAAATAGGGCAAAAAAGAAAGAGAAATCAAATAAAAGAAATCAAAATCAAGTTGTAAATCAGGCATGGCAAGGGAGGTAAAGAAAAGCCAGGGTGGCAGAAGGTGGAGAAATAAGAGGGTCTTGTCCAAAACCCTTTTAGACCATGTCTTTAAGACTAGGTACACTTTGATTGAGGAATATATTAAAGACACCCATACATGATAAAACTTTACCATCCTGAGACAGTATAATATTTCTTAAATACCAACTATGATGTTTCATCTAAATCTGAAATAATCCAAAATGTCTTTTAACTATTTCACGGAAACCTACTACCATCACTTATCTAAAATATTTTTGAAAATAAATGGTCACTGTGGTAGAGCTGATCTGATAAAATTTCCTGAACCCTAGCCCATATCCCTTATGAGTTGCAAGAAAAGAAGGAAAGAGAAGACATCATACCCTACACCATACATATATAGTGTGATATCCTGGTCACTTGAAAGGTTCTTCTAGCAGGGAAAATGCTGGACCAAGCTTTCATTGGTTTGTGGGAGCCAATTGTTAAATTTTCAGTGTGAACATTTACACCTTGGAAATACACACATGCTTCAAAAAGGGGATTGATTTATTAATTTGTTGCTTTCTAGACCTTAAAAAGTAATGGAGAAAAAATGTTAAGAATACAGTTTGTCATGAGTATGTCATGAGTACATTTTTTTTCAGTAAATTGTTAAACATTTACAAGAACTGATAAGTTTAAGTAGCTGCCACCAAGCAAATGGTGCATAGGTCCAGCGATTAGTGGACCACTAATTCATATTAGTGATGGGTCAGCTAGGTGGCACAATGGATAGAGTGCCAGGGCTGGAGTCAGGAAATATCATCTTCCTGAGTTCATATCTGGCTTCAGACACCTACTAGCTGTGTGACCCTGGGCAAGTCACTGCACCCTGTTTGCCTCATTTTCTTCATCTGTAAAATGAGCTGGAGAAGGAAATGGCAAACCACTCTACTATCTTTGCCAAGAAAAACCCAAAGAGATTCATAAAGAACCAGACACAGCCAAAAACTGTCTCAACAACAACACCAAATTCACATTATTTAGGTGTAGATTTCTCAGAGAAGCAAAAGTAAATGCATGATCTACTTATCAGCACATCCTCTACAAAGACTATAACTTCATGGAACATAACAGATTTTATATACTCCATACTTCTTCTTTATAGCAAGGCTAGAAATAGTAAACAGTTGTTCACTCATTTACTTGGGTCCAACTTTTTATGACCCCAGGGACCATAGCTCACCAATTCGATTCACGGTTTTTTCTTGGCAAAGACACTCAAGTGGTTTGCCATTTCCTTCTCCAGTGAATTAAGGCAAACAAGGTTAAATGCCTTGCCCAGGGTCACACAGCTGGTGTCTGAGGTCAAATTTGAATTCAGGTCTTCCCAACACCAGACCCAGTGTTCTACCTACTGAACCATCTAACTGCTTCTAGTGAACACCTAGATATCACCAATTAAATACCTTTGTCAACATAACCAATTATTATCTAGCTGCTTATTGCCATTTACTTTATGTCATCCACAAAGGTCCCTTGGCTACCTTTTTCCCTCTCAGATTTGAGCATTCATAATTGAGTCTCTTTCAGTGAGGAAGAGAGGTTCCTTTTAATTTTACCTGCACAAGCTGAATTTGGCACACTGTTTGAAAATGCTGGGCCTCGACTATTATCTCTGCCTCTTTCTGTGATGCTCAAAGAACATGAGGTTTCATTGGTGTGGGTACCACTTCAACTAATACAGACCACAGAACTCTATAAGCCTTAGTCAGCCATCTTCATAAGATGTTGACAAAATATCTAACAAGGGATATCCTTCAGTGATCAGATTCTCTGAGCCTAGATAGGATGACCCTTGGATACAAGATGTATGGTCCATAACCCAGAGGAAGGAAGGGAGGCAGGAAGGAAGAAAGTAAGAATTTATTAAGCAACTAATATGTGCCAGAAACTGTGCTAATCATTTTACAAATATTTTCTCATCTGTTCCTCATAATATCCATGGGCACAAGAAACCTAAGACATGTTTACTATTGTTATTACCACTTTATGTTTGAGGAAACTGAGACAGACATAGACTAAAGGGTTAAAAGTGACTTGTTCAGGGTCACACAACTAAGAAGTATCTGAGGCTGCCTTCAAACTCAGGTCTTCTTGACTTTAGGTGGCATGATCTATCCATCTAGGTATACCACCTTGCTGCCTCAGTTAGGAGGTGCACACTTGCAGTCTTGTATACTTGGTGAGACTTCCAAACCTTATTCCCTGCTGGCATAACCTTTGAGTCATTGCCTTTTCATGAGAAAGCATAGGACTAAGACTCATTGATGGCAAAAAATCTAAATCCATATAACTATGGTCTCAATAATGACTTCTCTACCAGATCATGCTTGTCTTTCTTGCTTAATGTTTTAGTTATATTCTCTCTCAGTTCAGATTTGTCCTCCCATGTCACTCTATTGCTCAAAAACCTTAAATGACTCCCTACTGGCTATAGGACCAAAGACAATTTCCTTAGCCTTGTATATAAAGGCCTCCATCACTTGACTCTAACCTAACTTTCTAGTATTATTTCACATTGCTCTATTGATTACCAACTATTACTTGGTCTCTGTCTCTGTCTCTCTCATGTGAACACACACACACACACACACACACACACACGCATGCATGCACTCTTGCACACAGGCACACACACTCATTCACCTTTGTGATTTAAACTGGCTTTCTTCAAGGCTTGGAATGCATGCCCTCCTCATCTCTGGGGGTTAAAATCCTTCTCTTCCCTTAAGTCCTTCTACCAGTGCACATGAGCAATTGTTCTGCAACTTTTAATATTAGAGCGATTCCTGGGTCACTGGGAGATTGATTAAGTGACTTGGCCAGAACTATACAACCAGTATGTGTTTAAGGCAGTAGTTTAACTCAATTCTTCCTGACTCTGAGACTGGCTCTCTGTTCCTAGTGTCACACTACATCCCTATTAAGTTGCAAAGGGAAGCAAAAGTTGCTCTAACACAGCGATATTCAGTAATAAACTAATGACTAATAAAGTTAGTCCCCGCTCAAATACGCATCTGATTAGGATTAGTGTTCTATGCCACTAATTACCTCTCATTCTGTCAATGTCAGCCTATAATTGTTGGTAAGAACTTCAAAGGAAAATTATTTGAAAGTTCGAAGGTTAGGCAAACCAATAATGGCCTCAAACATTTTGATCATGCTAAAAAGACTCAAATCTGAAGAGACACATATCAGTTAGTCAACAATCATTCATTAAATATTTACTATGTCCCAGAGACTGTGTTAAGTATACAAGAAAAGAAAATGTCCTTGCCCTAAGGAACTTACAGTCTAAAGGAAGCATATTGTATTATGTTATCCTACAATTTTGTACGAAAAACTATACTAAAAAAATTAGCATTTGATTTTTTCCTTTAATCTAAGAATTTGTGTGCAGTTGCAATTGGAAATTCAGTTTTGTGAAAGACAGATTTAAACTTATTTTCATGAGTTTTCATTTCAATTTTCAAGTTGAAGTCCCAATCAGATTGTTTTTCACCATTCATCATAAAATATAAAGCTCCATTTTTAAGTAGATTTGCTTTAAGTAGATTTTCTATTATCTATTATGTTGAAATCAGGAGTTTCTGTATTTGAATGTAATACACAGTAAGAAGGATTGAACATGAATTTTTAGAGAAACATAGGAAGACATCTGAATTGATACAAAAAATAAAGAAGACCAATATTTATAATTACCTCCATAATGTAAACAACAACAATTAAAAGATAAATGAACTCATAATTATATGACCAATCTTGGCATCAGGAAAACAATAATGAAATGTACTTCTTTCCTCTCAGTATGGAAACAGAAAACTAAAGTTAAAGAATGTTTCATATACTGCCAGATGAGATGAATTTGTTGACTGGTTCTGCTTTAAAGTTTTTCTTTATTATAAATAAGGGCTCAGCCTCCTCTCCCTTATTTGCAAATTTGGAGACTGGTTGTGGGATAGTACATGCACTGCCAAACTCAGCTGATGTGCTGGTTGCTCCTTCTGAACTCTTTTTTCTCTTTTGATTCTTTATTAAAGAGAAAGGTGCATACTGGGTTTCTGATGAAATCAATCATCAATTCTTTCTATTAGGTAACTGACTGCACTTTGCCTGATTCCTTCTCATTCTCAGAAGAAACTTCAAGGAAGATAGTGAGTTGGAAAGATAAAGAGTCCATAAGGAGGTACTTAAGAAATTTCTAGTTGGTAAAGTGACATAAACTTTAATTCTTTGAAAAATTTATTTAGATCCATGTGTATTGTTAGTTTTTGTTTTAGATTGTAAATATTAATATTATTAACTTGGATGAAACGAAGCAGACCATTTGAATATTATTTTGGAAAAATTAAAACAAATTAATGCATAAAAATAAACTTGTATATATATGTATATATATTCATATATATACATATATTCATATATATACATATATATATGTATATATATTACTATACTTAGTTTGCCTCATGTGTTTAAAGTAGATTATGGAAATTTTTGCAGTAAAAGAAGGTGAAGCCTTGCTAAACATCTTCAAGGAAGGTTATCCTAGAGATCAAGTTCCTCCTTTGAAATCATTTTTATATCTTTGACTCTTTGCTTTCCAGTTTTTCCCTTTTTAAAGACAAATTTAAAATCATGTTCTTTCAAAGCATTAGCTAACAGCTTTTGTTCCTGTTTCGTGGAGGGTGCGATTTAATCAGCTCTTTTCCTAATACAAATGCATCTCGATTCACATTTTAAAAACTCCTCAAAGCTGAGAAGTAGATCACAGAACCCCAAAAGTTGAGAGTTGGAACAGATCTTCACTACGATTTACTCCAAACTGAACTAAAAGGAATCTTCATTATAACATGTTCATCCAGTGGTGGACTACACCTCTACTTAAGGATCTCCAGGGAGGAGGCATCTACTACTTCTTGAGATAGCCCAATTCATTCTGAACAGCCCTTGAAGTTACAAGGTTTTTCCTGACTTCAGATCTCTAGAAATCACACCCTTTTCTCCTGGTTCTGCCCTCAAGCACCAAACAGAACAAGCCAAATTGTACCTCCTCAGGACATTCCTTCAAATACCAAAAGATAGCTATCACATCCCACCCTTAATTTTCTCATTTTTAGGCCAAAAATGCCCAGGTGCTTCAAGTAAATCCCTTATATTATGTACTCAAGTCCCTTCACCATACTGGTTGCCTTTCTCTGACTATTCTTCAGCAGAATATAGTCGTATTATCATTTTGCTGTTCCTAGAGGTAATCTCTTATTGCGGTTGAGATACACACTGGCTGCCATATTACATTGCTGACTCATACTGAACTTATGGTTCACTAAGATCCCTGGATTGTTTTTATTTTATTTTCTAATTCAATACGATTTTCAGTTCTGAATTCTATCTCTCCTACTTCCCACTATCACTATTGAGAAAGCATGTATTAGGCACTATGCTAAGTTCTTTTTGATCTCTCAGCAACCCTGAGAGGTAGGTGCTATTATTATCCCCATTTTACAGAGGAGAAAACTGAGACAGAGGTTTAGTGACTTGCTCAAGGCAATACAGCTAGTAATTTTCTGAGGTCACATTTGAACTCAGGTTTCCCTGACTCTGGATCAGCATTCTGTCTACTGCGCCACCTATCTCCCTCAAAAAAACCTATTACAAATATATATAATTTTTTTAAAAAAGCAAATTTCTACATTAGACATGTAAAAAAAAAAAGCCTTACTCTTCACTTTGAGTCCATTACCTCTCTATTTAATGTTGGGCAGCATGTTTCATCATCAGTCTTCAGGAATCAGAATTTGGTATGAGACCAATTTCTTCACTTAGACATGCAGTTGTTTTTCTGTTGTTTTTCTGTCATGTCCAACTCTTTGTGACCCCATTTGGGGTTTTCTTGGCAAAGATACTGGAATGTTTTGCCATTTCCTTCTCCAGCTCATTTTATAGATGCAAAAACTGGGGCAAACAGGGTGAAACTACTTGCCAGGGTCACAGAGTTAATAAATGTCTGGAGCCAGATTTAAACTCCTGGAGATGAGTCTTCCTGACTCCAGGTTCATCACTCTATCCATTGTACCAACTAGCTGCCCCAGACTTGCAGTACTGAATCATTATTCTCTCCATCAATGAGGACAACCTTATGCAAATACTGCCAGCATGAAACCTAGGTGGCACATATTTAATTCCATCTTATTAGATTCAGCCCAGTGTTCAAACTTGTCAAGTTCCTTTTAGATTCTGATTTTGTCATCCACGATTTGCATTGTGTCCCAGCTTTGCTTCCTCTGCAAATGTGATGATCATGCCCTTTATTCAAGTCATTGATAAAAATGTTCAACTCTCCAGGACCAAGAACAGATTCCCTAGCATATTACACTAGAGAGCTCTTCCCAGGCTTATGTTGAACCATTCACTCATTGAGTTTGTCCCTTCAACCAGTTATGAATTTAACTGCTTGTATCATTTAATCTATATCTCTCCAACTTCTCCACAAGAACAGGATGTGAAACTTAATAAAAAATCTTGCTAAAACCTAAATCATCTCTATCCACAACATTCTCTCTTTTCTAGTTTAGTAATCCTTTCAGAAAAAGAAACAAGGTTAATCTCATAAAATCTGCTCTAGATAAAGCCACGCTAATTCTTTGTAATCCTTGCTTTCCTTTTTAGATGTTTGCCAACTGTCTCTTTAATGATTCTTTCTAGAATTTCCCCAGGATTCAAAGTCAAGCTCATTGGTCAATAATGCACAATCTCTGTTTTCTTCTCATATTTGAAAATGTAGACTTAGGTCTTGGGTGACACCATAATGTTTTAAAACAAGAATCTGCTTTGGTATTTTTTATTGATTTCCATGTATTGTTTTACTGAAATAATTACTTTTGTTGATGGAGGGAAAATGTCTAGAGTACATAAACTTCTCTTAGAATAAAGTTTGTTGAATTGAAGTGCTGATTCATATATATTTTTTATTTTTCCTCTTAAACAAATAGGAAAGGATTTTAAATAAAATGATGCTGTTATGTTCTTATAAGGATATATCACTGTTAAGATTGTGACTGAAATCTATATTGTACAAAGCTCATGATATAGTTATCTCATTGGATTTTCACAACCATCCTGTTAGATAATAGTATTATTATTGTTCCTATTTTAGAGGTGGGGATACTGAAACCCACAGTGGTTAATTGACTTATCTAAAATCACACACATTTGCTAAGTGTCAGAACTGTGAAGGGACCTTATTTAAAGATTTCTTGGGCCACTGAATATTGAAACATAGCACAAAATGAGAAAAAAGCCAAGCAGTGCAGTGACAAATATAATGGTTTTGCCATGCATCCCTGTTATTAAATGTTCCTCCATAAAGCTATCCTGTATATATTAGGAAGAGGTAGGGTATAGTGGTTAGAACACTAGGAATTGAATCAGAAGATCTGAGTTCAAATTCTTGCTTTTGTCCACTGCAGTCTTGTGCTAAGGACTTAGAGTTTAGAATACCTGAATTCAACTCCTTTTTCTGCTCTTCTCACTTAGAATGATGACCATATCATTTCCCAATAGCTACACTCCTTGGATTTGACTTCACCATCATCTTTCTCCCAGGAAAATCCCAGCACCAGAAAACTTATCACCCTGGAAATTGTACCAATTTTGGTATTCATACACCTCATCAGTATCCACAGTGGCCTCTATCCCCTAATTGCTGGATGGCAGTGCAAAAAACTCTTCCCAAAGCCTCCATTTAAAGAGGACTCAGAGAGCTCATTTCACAAACATTTTGCATCAACTGTACTCCTTGGATTCTACTCCACCATCTTCATATCCTTACCAGGTACCTTCTCTTCTTCCTTTCCTTCCCTTTCTATCCCCTTTTTTGCTCCCTTCTGTGTGTTGTTTTCCCCTATTAGATAGCAAGCTCCTAACAACAAAATCTAGCAGGAAGAGATAGAAAGAGAAATTCTATTTAAAATAACTGCAGACAGTATAAAATACTTGGGAATCTACCTGCTGAAAAAAAAACTCAGGGATGATACTAGCACAATTACAAAACATTTTTCACAAAAATAAAAATAAATCTAAACAATTGGAAAAATATCAATTGTTCATGGATAGACTGAGCCAACAAATGACCGTTCCATCAAATTAATTTGCTTATTCAGTGCCATACCAATCAATATATCAAGAGCTAGGAAAAATAATAACAAAATTGATTTAGAAAAAACAAACAATCAAGAATATCAAGAGAATCAATGGAAAAAATATGAAAGAAGGCAGTCTAACAGTACTAGATTTCAACCTATATTACAAAGCAGTAATCAGAAAAAGAGTCTAGTACTGGCTGAGAAATTAAATGATAGATCAATGGGATAGATTAGGCACATGATACATCAAGTGTTTGATAAATCAAAAGATCCAATTTTTTGGAGTTAGAACTGATCACTTGATAAGCATTACTAGGAAAATTGGCAACAGTTTGGCAGAAACTAGGCATAGGCTAGCAACTCACACCATATACCAAAATAAAGTAAAAATTAACAAATAATTTAGAGATAAAGGGTGACATCATAATTAAATTAGGAGAGTATGGAAAATTTTACCTGTAAGATCTATGGATAAGGGAAGTGTTCATGATCAAGTGAGATAAGTAAAATTGGTAATTTTGATCACATGAAGTTAAAAATGTTTTGCAAAAATGAAATCAATGAAGCCTAGATTAAAAGAAAAGCAGGAAACAGGAATAAAATTTTTGCAGAAAGTTTCTCTAATAAAGGTTTCCTTTCTCAAATATATAGGGAACTGAGTCAAATTTGTTTAAAAAAAGAGACATTTATCAATTGATAAATGGACAAAGGATATGAACAGGCAGTTTTCAGAAGAAATCAAAGCTATCAATAGTCACATAAAAAAAATCTCTAAATCACTATTGGTTAGAGAAATGCAAATTAAAACAACTCTGAGGTACCACCACATACCTATCAGATTGGCTAACACAACAATAAAGGAAAAGGATATGTATTGGAAAGGATATGGAAAAATAGAAACACTAATGAATTATTGGTGGAGGTGTGAACTAATCCAACTATTCTGGAGAACAGTTTGGAACTATGTGTGCCCCTTGACCCAGCAATACCACTACTAGGTCTATAACCAAAAGAGATCAAAGAAAAGGGGAAAAGGACCAATATGTACAAAAATATTTATAGTAGCTCCTTTTTAAGGTGACAAAGAATTGCAAATTGAGGGGATTCTCATCAATTGGAGAATGGTTGAATAAGCTGTGGTATATGATTGTGATAGAATACTATTGTGTATTAAGAAATGACAAGCAGGATGGTTTCAGAAAAAAACCTGGAGAGACTTATATGAACTGATGCAAAATGAAGTGAGTAGAACCAGGTAGAGACAATAACAGCAATATTGTAACAATGATCAACTAAAACACTTAGCCTCTCTGATCAATATAATGATCCAAGAGCCATTCCAAAAAAAAAATGATGAAAAATGCTATCCACCTCCAGAGGGAGAGTTGAAGAACTCTAAGTGCAGCTTGAAGCATACTTTTTTTTTCATCTTCTTTATGTTTCTTGCTTTTATTGTTTGAGGTTTTTTCCAATATGGCTAATAAGGAAATATGTTTTTCATGACTTCACACATAAAACTGATATCATATTACTTGACTTATTAATACGTGAGGGACAGTGGGACGAAAGAATTTAGAATTCAATTTTCAATGAATATTTTAAAATAAGTATTTTTTAAAAACAGTAAGCTCCTTGAGGGCAGGGACTATCTTTCACTTTCTTGTTTATTTCCCCAGTACTTAGTACAGTGCATAACACATAGTAAGTACTTAATAAATGCTTCTTGAATTAAATTGAATAGGATAGTCATCTAACTTCTCACCTATATAATTGAAGATAATAATACCTATAGTGTCTACATGGTGGAGTTTGTTGTAAGGATCAAAAACTATTTGTAAACCTTAAAATGTGCTTAATAAAAAAGAACTAGCAACTACTTAACATGAGTTCATTAAGTGCCTACTAGGTTTGAGATATTGTGCTTGGTGTTGGGAATGCACATATAAAAGTGAGACATTCTCTGTCCTCAAAGAATTTATTATATTCTACTAGGTGATATAGCATGTCTACAGATAAGTAATTATAAAATATATCCAAAATAAATGTTGTTTTCCATCTTTCATCTGCAAAGAGGACCAATGACATCATGGGTTGATGTTTTGACTACCCTGGAAATTTGGATTTAAGGAGGCAGAAGTGCACCAAGTTGACAGTGTCTCTTTCTCTTCCAGAGTTCTGTGGCAAGACAAAAGTCAGGATGACTAGCAATGTCCCAGTATACAGTGAATGACTTTGGCTCCTCCAATGTCTGACCAAGCTCTAACCACTCCACAGCACCTTCTTCAGCAACATTCTTGGCCACTGGAACAAACTGTTCCCATCTATCCATTCTGCCAGGAGAAGTCTTCATATGTTTGGTACTCCATTCTAGGTATCCTCCCAATGCACTGACAAGTTTGAAGCTTGTCAGCTACCCTCAACCTGATTTAGCCCATCTGCTGAAATGGTTTTATCAGGGTGTGGCTGCTCTTCCATATGCTCCAGGTTTCTTGGAGCCACAGGTGAGAGCTGGGGCACAGGTGGATGAGCAGCCCTGAAAAGGGCTCAACAAGCTCTCACAGCAGAGGTGCTAGTCTTCCCTGAACACCCCAAACACACCATTGATGGTGGTTCAGTGGTTAAGGCATTGACCTCAAAATCCAATGGGATTTCCTTGCACAAGTTTAAATTCTGTTTGTGATGACCTCATCTAAAATAAATACACAGAGATTTATAGAAGGCACTGATAACTGGGGAAATCTGGAAGGCATTTTGAACTGAGGTGACCTTTAAAAGAAACTAGGGATTCTAAGAGACACTGATAAGAGGGGAGACCATTACCAGTAAGGGGGAGGGAGCAGCTTGTGCAAATATATGAAATGCTATGTACAAAAAAAGGCAAGTAGACCTATTTGAATAACATATAATTTGCATTAGGAAAGTAGTCTATAATCAGTCTGAAGAGAGGCTAAAGGCAGATGTGAAGTGTTTTAAAGATCAAAGGAGTTTGTATTTTACTCTAGAGGCAATGGGGAGCCACTGAAGTTTCTTGAGCAGAAGAGTGACATTTTCAGACCTGAACTCTAAGAAAATAACTACTGTTGTTAGCTCTAGTTGATTCCACGTTCAACTCTAAGCAAAACTTTGCTTCTCTTCCAGCTGCTGATTAGGAGAAAAGAGAACCTAAGATGATTTTCTGCTTTGGCCAAACATATTCCTGACAGATGAAGGTAGGATATGTGCTGAATGTCTTATATGTTACCTAATGAGTATATAGTCAGAGTACACATAGACTCAAAATAGGGAAAGGGTCTAGTAGGAACTTTTGTAGCAGGTCAAGGAGAAGTTTCATTACTTCACAGATGGCATTATTAATTTATAAAAGAAGCAATTTTTAAAAAATAGGGCTTACATAAGTGCTTATTGATGAAAATTATGAGTTCCTCTGAGTTCTCCCACTGATCCTCCTGAAAATATTTCTTCCTATAAACTCATCAGGCCAAATCTATATTGATTCTGAGTGATAATACACAATTTAAGTCCAAGATGGTGTTATAGCAAGTTGTCCATGAATTTTGAGAATCTTATAAAGATCTAATTTGCAAAGAGAGACAAAAAAAATCAATCTGAGCCAAAATGGCCATTACTGTTAGCAACAAACTGTCTCCCTTATTACAATTCTCTATAAACTGATGGGCATATGCGAAGACTCTTAAGAGTCCAATAAGCATGACAGGTTAGGGCAGGCACAATGCTTACTGAAAAATCATATTTCCTTTACTTATTACCTGAAATATGTAGTAACAAGGAATAAAGGTGTGAGCAAAGTAGGACTACCTATTCACTGGCAATAAATGGATAGACAGGAAGAAGTGACTCAATTCAATGAAGATTTTTCTTCTATGAAAGTAGCATTATCATCATTTTGCAGAAGTTTTAGAGGACAAAATAAAGATCAATGGGTAGAAGGTGTGGAAAGGCAGATTTTGGTTGAATAAAAGAAAGAATTTTTTAACCATTCAAAATTTAATTGGGTTGCTGCCCTCTCACTGTAAATATTTAAATAGAGGTTTGATGATGACCTGTCAGGAAAGTTGTAAAGGATATTATAACAAATGGTTAGAAATCGAGTTTCTTACTCAATTTTACCTGCTTCTACCTCTAAGAGTGACTATATATTGACGGTACTACTAAATCTCACTTTATGCAGAACAGCTGTCCTTGAAAAGGGGCAACTAGGTGGCACAGTAGATAGAGAGTAGGGCCTAGAGTCAGAAAGATCTGATTGACTGTGTGACCCTAGGCAAGTCACTTAGCCCTATTTTTCTCAGTTTCCTCAACTATAAAATGGACTGGAGAAGGAAATGGCAAACTACTCCAGTATCTTTACCAAGAAAACTCTAAATTAGGCCGCAAAAAGTCATACACAAATGAAACAACTGAAACAAAACTTTCTGAAAACTGTAAACTGAATTTTATGAAATGATAACATTTTAAATGCACTATACAAGTTACTTAACCTACCTGTACCTTATCTGTAAAATGAGGTTGTATTCGATGATCTTTAAGGCCCCTTCTCACTTTAAATCCTATTATTCTATATGAGTAGAACTTAATTTTAAAGATAAGAAAATTCAACTAGTTGCGACAACTCTAGGCATTCCTTGGCTTAACTTTCAAGGCTCTCCACAATCTGAATTCAACCTACCTTTTTCAAGCTTATTTTATATTATTTCTGCTCCAGACAGTTCCTACCATTTCTTCATGGACACCTTCTCCTCCATGTTTTACCATACCCTCCCTAGCTTGTTAACCATCTCATCAGTACTTAGAGGACTTTGCAATTCTCTCATGCATTCTTCACAACTAAAAGGTATTTCACCTATGTATATTCTTTATCATGCCATAGAAAATATAACCTTACTGAGAGAAGGAACAATATTTTATTTCTGTTTGTATGTTCCTCCAAATCATAGTGTGCACATTGCATCCTGGTAGGTAAATGGCAGATTTTGATTGAATGAATGGTGACCACTCATCAAGTATGTTGTGAAAAAATTCTCATTCAGTTACGAGTTGACTAGATAGCCATAGACATACCTTATTACTTTAAAATTCCATAATAATGATATTATGGAACAATATGGAATAATAACTTCATAATAATAATAACTGATAAATTTAAAGGGTCTTAAGGTTTACAAAGTCATTTGCATATGTTTTCTTACTTGATCTTCAAACAATTGTGTGGATAGTGCAAATATGATACCTTTTTTAAAAAATATATTTTCCCCCAATTACATGTTAAAACAATTTTAGCATTTGTTTTTTTTTTCAGGTTTTGAGTTGCAAATTCTATCTTCCCCTCCTCTCTTCCCTCCCTGAGATGGTAAGCAATGATTATACATATGCAATCGTGTAAAATATTTCCATATTAGTCATTTTGCTCAGGAAGATTTGAATAAAAAAAAAATGGAAGAAAGAAAATAAAAAGTAGCATGCTTCAGTCTGTCTTCAGATGATATCAGTTCTTTGTCAAGAAGTAGATAGTATGTTTGATGTCCTTTGGGATTTACGTAGATCATTTATTGCTGAGAATACTGAGAGTTCTTCATCAAACAAGATCGCTGTTAATTTCTCCTAGCTCTGTTGACTTTGCATCAGTTCATGTAAGTCTTTCCAGATTTTCCTGAAATCATTCTGCTTGTCATTTCTTATGGCATAATAATATTCCATTACAATCATATCCCACTGATTGTTTAGCCATTCCCCAATCCCTTTTTATTTCTAATTCTTATCCATCACAAAAATAACTGCTATAAATACTTTTTTTTTAATAACTAGGTCCCTTCCCCTTTTTTATGTTTTTAGGATATAGAACTAGCAGTGATATTGCTGGATCAAAGGGTATACAGAATTTTATAGCCCTTTGGACATGGTTCTAAATTGTTCTCCAGAACCATTGCATCTGTTATAATTCCTGCTTTACAGATAAGTCATTGGCCCACAGTCATACAATTAATGACCAGGAAAAATGATCATTTAATTTAGCTTTGGTGTAAAAACAAGGCAAGGCATAGTAAGGACAAGCCATCTCTTGCCTCTTTGATAGGTTCCCAGGACTTCCATACCTAGAGAAACCATCTCCTCTACTTCCTTAGGCTTATGGATGGTTCAAGGATATGATGTGGATCAGAAACAGGTAGGTAGAATTTTAAGGAACCACTTCCCTTTCCCTTAATTGCTACAACACTGCCAGGTTATCTTGAATTCATAGAAACATGCCAAGTCAGGTTCTTCAGGATTTCTGCAAATGCATAATATAAAGCCTGTACTTTTTCATTACTTGCTTTCATCAATGTTGTTACTTTGCCTTGACTCATTTCCTAACAGTTATCATATCACTCTACTCTCCTCACCTCCAACTTTCCCTATTCCTGTGACACTGGACTCCAGGTTTTCAAAGAACAACAACACTTCTACTCCAGACTCAGCTGTCCACTCCCTCATTCTCATTCTTCTAAACCTTATCTTTCCCCTTCCTCTCTGCCCCACTGCCCATATTCTCATAGAGGCAACTAGAGATATTCCTTCCCTCCCCTTCCACTGCACTCTCTGGAATGCATGCTTAAGTAGCAAACTTCCTTTCGTCTTAAACATCTCTCCTCTTACTCCTTCCATCTTGTATCACTGCCTGAGACCTAGGTCCCTCCTACTGAAATTGTCAGTCAGTCAATAAGAATTTATAAAGCACCAGTTATGTGCCAGACACTGTGCTAAGCTTTAAGGATACAAAAAAAGATAAAGGTTAGTTCATGCTTTCAAGAAGCTCACAATCCAATGACAACATGAAAACCACTACATACAAATAAATCACATAACAGGATGAATCAACAGATAATCAAAAGAGGCACTAGAATTGAGGGAGATCAGGAAAGGTTTCTTGCAAAATATAGAATTCTAACTAGGACTTGAAGGAAGAAAGAGAAGCCAAGTAGTGAAGTTGAGGAAGCATGGCTAATAAACATCCAGTGGAAACAACAGTCTGGAGAAGGAGTGCTTTTTGCAAGGAACAGTAACAAGATCAATGGCATTGGAGTGCAGAGTGCAGACTAAAATGTAAGAAAACTGTGAAGGTAGGAGAGGACTATGTAGTGAAGAGCATGGAATGCCAAATGGAGCATTTTTTCATTTGATCCTAGAGATGACAAGAAGCCACTAGAGTTTGTTGAAGAGTGGTATAATTTGGTCAGATCTATACTTTAGGAAGATCACTTTAACAGCAGAGTAAAAGTTGGATGGGAATGGGGAGAGAATTAAGGCAGGGAGACCAACCAGCAGGCTATCAAAATTGTTTAGGAATGAAATGATGAGGATCTACACCAGGGTGAAGGGAGGATACAGGATCTATAGGAGAGATATTATGAAGGTAAAATTGATAGGCCTTATGTAATGCCATGCATGAGCAGCTTTCCAGAAGAATGCTACTATGAATAGCTTTTAAGGTTCTCATTACATGGTATAGTGAACCCTCTATTTATTCCGTAACAAATCACAGCAAAACATTCTCAGAAAACCAAGGTATAGTATTCACAACATTACAACTTATCACAGAAAATCACAATATAGTGCTCACAACAGCTTATCATTAAAATGGCCACATAGTTTTCACCAAAGTGATCACAACAGCTTTGAACAAAGAACAATCATCTGGTATCCCTAAGGAGGTTTGCCTCCTTACTCAGTCATTCAGTCATCTCGGAGGAGAAATAGTCAGTCTTCCACTCATGGGGCAACTAGGTTAACTCAATCAGTTATTTGTTTAGCAATCAGTTACTAAGTATTGTTAACCACTAAGTACAATGATTAGAAAATACACAAACCTCCCACCCCTAGGTCACTAGTAAACCAGAATTTCATCACAGCATTCAATATCCAAGGAGAGGTCTTTTCTTCATCTTGACCCTAGGTAAGTTCTCAGCAATCTCTGCTCCTGGGGAGACAAAGCTTAAAAAAGCCACAACATACAATGCCAGTGTCCTCATCAATTCACCCTCTGCCTGTAGAAGAGTCTCAGGACCCCTGAAAACATCATCAAGACCCTCTTCCAGGATTTCCATAAACATACAAAAAGAAAATCCTTCTTCAGGGCTTCTGAGCCAACAGCAAGTTTCCAGGACCTCTGCAACAACAGCACTGTCCTTCACCAGCGAGTCTGGCAAAACATCAAAACAGACAGACAGAATGCAGGCAACACAGCCATGCCTCCTTAGTCCTCTGGCAGTTTGGCTGGCCCTAGGACCCAGAAGAAATCTCATCTGGCTCCCAGAATCAAAATCACTCCTCCCAGGTATTTAAAATCAAAATCTTTTTCTCCAACCTAGGGTAGGGCTTTCTTCTTCAGCCTTCCTGGCAGCAGCAACTTCAGCCTTCACCAGATTCTGGTCTCAAGAAATCCTGACTGTGCCTCTCTGGGGCTTTTCTCATACACACACAGCACTGGCTTCCTATTTCAGCCAACCCCTTCCTGCTATGCCAGCAACAGGACATAGAGGTTCTCACCTTCCATTTCTTTCACAGAGGTTTGATTAGTTACTAAGGGCAAAGTACCTGCTTACTTCCCAGAACAAAAAGGGGTCTTCAAATTTAAATTAATTACCATTATACCTTAGCAATAGGATAAAAGATAGTGAGGAGTTGAAGATGACACCTAGCTTGGGAGCCTAGGCACTAGAAGAATGATAAGGTCTCTAGGCATTCTATTTAGTACCAGCTACACTTTCACTCCAAATCACTGGTTGTGGAGGTAGAACTGGAGCAGTAATTGCTCCTTATTGCACCTTCCAGACTCTCCTTCTAAAAAAAGTACTTAGTAACTTCTCCCAATGTGAAGTTTATTCAAACCAATTTGATCCAAATTCTGATTGCTTTTATCTACTGTTGTCACTATTGTCATTGTTGTTAAGTTATTTCAATCATATCAAACTCTTTGTGACACCATTTGGGGTTTTCTTGACAGATACTAGAGTGGTTTGCAATTTCCTTTTCCAAGCTCTTATCTACTGACCACCATATGAATCCAGTGCCCTGCTCACAATATTCCTTTTCAACCTTAAGTCCTTTTCTCATTCCAGGGAATTTCTCTCTCTCTCTCTCTCTCTCTCTCTCTCTCTCTCTCTCTCTCTCTCTCTCTCTCTCTCTCTCTCTCTCTCTCTTTCTCTCTTCTCTCTTTCTCTCTTCTCTCTTTCTCTCTTCTCTCTTTCTGCCTCTCTGTCTCTGTGTGTCTCTCTGTGTCTGTCTTTCTGTCTCTGTCTCTTTCTTTCCCTTTTTGTAATCCCAGCACTTAGCATACTGTCTGGTCCATAGTAAGCACTTAATAAATATAGTTCAGAAATTGATTTTCCAGTGTCTTTATGGTTCCTTCATAATATTCAAATCTTACTTTATATTATAGTATGGATTACAATTCTGAAAGACCACTAGCTTACTCAGTTACCATTGTCATTGAGTCATTTTAGTTGTGCCCAATTCTTCTTAACCCCATTTGGACTTTTCTTGGTAAAGATACTGGAGCGGTTTGCCATGCCCTTCACCAGCTCATTTTACATATATGGAAACTGAGGCAAACAGGGTTAAGTGACTTGGCCAGGGTCAAACAACTAGTAAGTATCAGATGCCAGATTTGAACTCGGGAAGATGAGTCTTTCTGACTCCACGTCAGGTGCTCTATCCACTAAACCATCTAGCTACCCTATTCAATCTATAACTCGATTATATTTCCCATTGAAAATTCATAGAAAATATTTACTCTGACTTCCACCTAAATATATTTTTTGCATGATTAGGAAGTCATTTTCATTGTCACATTTTCTCAGGTCAGCAAAGTCTAGAACTATACAATGAAGGTCATGCTAGAATTCTTGAGTACTAAACTCACTCCCACAGAAGACACCTTTTTAGGTTTACCACCCAAGAAGGATGCAGAGGATTTCCTAGAACTACTCCCTTCATTCTGATTACCCACCTTGGACAGCAACACTGAATCACCAAAATTAACCACATTTGTAGCAGCAAGCTATTCACATTCTTAACAGGATACCGAGGTCTCAGAATAGACTTTATAAGATAGAAAAGGTAGTTAAAAAAAAAAAGATCCAACTAGGATCCCTAAAAAAATTATACAATTAGCTTAAGGGAACAAAGAACTTATGGAAATACTTCTGCATATGTTTATTCCTTTTCTGGAGAAGAACACAACTGCCAAAACAGACTCAACAAAGTTATTTTCTTCTTAAATCAACAATTCCTTGCTATGAGCTTCTCTATTATGCACATCAAAACACTTCTAAAGCTGGTTGAATTGTATGTTTATTAACAGGACCTTTCTGTTCATAGAATCACCTAGTTAGAAGGGACCTCAGAGGTCATCTAGCCTCAAAGAAAGCAGCATGACAAGTTCAATAATAATCAATTTTCTTGACAAAATAACTATTTCTTTACAAAAGAAAATAAAATATTATTTTTACAATAAAAAGAGGAAAACAAATTAAAGATAATTAAGCTTTTGGTATTGGTTAGGCTAAGTAAAGAATTTTTTAAATATAAAGAGGAAAAAATTAAAGATAATTTCTAAGATTTTGGTCCTGGTTAAATAATAGAGTTGTCAATATATGAAACAAATCTTTTTTTTTTTTTTGGAGGAGGGAAGGCAAGGCAGTTGGGGTTAAGTGACTTGTCCAAGGTCACACAGCTAGTGTGTCAAAGGTCTAAGGTCAGGTTTGAGCTCAGGTCCTCCTGACTCCAGGGATAGTGCTTTATTCACTGCACCACCTAGCCACCCCCATATGAAACAAATCTAATTAATTAAATTCTTTGTATTCAATATTCAGAAGCATCTGTGCAATTTTAACAAGACAGATTCCATTCAATTATATCAAATAAAAACAGATATACTTTTTTTAAGGGGAATGCTAATTTTAAAGGAATTTAGTATGATTCCACACTTTGTTATAGATTTAGTTTAGAAATTAGGCATATGATTTTAGATGAATGTTATAATTATGATTAGAGACACAGATTAAGTGTTATATAGCAGAGCAGCTAGACTCCTAGCAATGGATTTAGGAAGAACTGGTTTCAAATCTTACTTCAGATATTTACTAGCTGTATGACTCTGGGAAAGTCACTTAGACTCGTTATGAGCCTCCGTTTCTTCACCTGTACAGTGAAGATAATTGATAATTAAGTAGTTAAAGATAATTGATAATAAAAGATAATACTTCTAGGACTTAGCACAACAAGTTGTGAGGTTCAGACAATGATAACTAACATTTACATATCCCATTAATGTTTGTAAAATGTACTACATATGTTATCAAGTATAATTTCTAAAGTTCTTACTGACTTCAAGAAGAAAAGAAAGCAGAAAGTTCGCCCAGATGCCTCTGGCCCATCTGTTTTTCTCTACATAGAGAGAGCAGAAAGCAGCTCTTGATTTGGAAACGGGATTAGTCAGGATTGATTGAGGCAGATTAAGAAACTGTTGGCTGCAATATGGCATGAGAGGTCTACTGGGAACACTTTTCTCAAGCGCTCTATGATAGGTTTCCCTAGAACCTCAGGCTGGCAAACAGATTGCTGCAACTTCACTTAAGAGGTGTGTTTAACTGCTCACAATTAAAACCTCTTTGATTTTTCCCTATTCTTCCCAGATCAATTTAGCTTTCAGCTGAAAAGAAGTAGAGAATCTTGAAAGAGCCCAGAAATGAAATCAAAACGACAAAGTGTCATAAAACAAAACAAACAACACAAAACAATGCAGTGATGATAACAACAAATCTCCCAACTAGGTTAGCTCTAAACAATGGCTGTAGTTGAAGGAAAAATCATCATTGCTTTTACTTTAGGAATAGGGGGGAGATTTTCTTTGTTCCCTTTATTATGGAGAAAATTACTCTCCATTTTTGGCATTATTCATGTTTTATTTTTGTTCGATCCATTTTATGACCACTGGCTATTAGCAATAAAAATGCATCTTCCAAAATTCATCGTTCCTTTTGCTTATTCTCTTTTCCTTTCCCCTCAATAACACTCTCTTCAACTACTGTGGCAATGATTATAAAATGTCATCAGTAGTACTATACTCTTTATGTGATGCTATAGCTAGAATGGAGACAAACACTGAACTCATAGGAGAAGAATCAATGTTCTATTTCTCTAACTGGATCCAAGTCCATCTCTCCATCTGGCTGTATCCAATCAGTTGCCATGTTTTGCTGTTTCTTTCTCTCACAGAATTTTTTTCTTTACTCAGGTCTTTATCACCTCTTGCCTGGATTATTTTTATTAATTTAATCATTAATTATAATAATTTAATTAATAAACATTTAAATAATCAATTGTAATAATTTAATTATTAATAATAGTTTGGTTGTTTTAATTGATGTTTCTCTCTCAAGTCTAACACTACCCTAGTGCTTCCCCCACATAGTTACTAAAGTCATTTTTCTTAAGCAATGATCTCGCCATTGACCCCCCCCTTCTCCATCAACTCCAGAGGTTTCTTATTGCCTATAGGATATTGGACAAACTCTGTTATTTAGCTTTTAAAGTCCCCTACAACTCTGCCCCAACCTCTTTCCATCCTGACTAGACATCGCTCCCCATCTAGCACTCTGCAGTCCAGTAAACCTGTCCTTCTTTTGGTTTCTCGCACATGATACTCCATCTCTTATCTCCATGCATCTGTAATAATTGTTTCCATATGCCTAGAACCATTCCATCTTACCTCAAATTCACAGAATCTTTCTGGTCCTTTAAGATACAGTTCAAGCCCCATATCCTTCCTAAAGCCTTTAATGATGCTCCCAAATAATCTTTGTCCCACACTACCCTGTAATTAACTACTTTGTATATATTTTCATGTGATATTTAAACTACATACTTATATATGTATTTACTGTCTTTCCCACTAGAATATAATCTCCCTGGAAATAGAAATTGTTTCTTTCTTTGTAGTTTTATCGCAAAGATTTAGTGCAGTGCTTTGCATATATTAGGTGCTTAATAAATGCTCATTGATTGTTGAATGATTCACAAATATGTAGCAAATGGTAATTTGATTAAACTGAGAATAAATATCATTCTGACTCCAGTTACTTTTCATCTCTATCCCAATCCCTGATCATATTATGCTGCTCAGCCAGAATCCTCTTATTTTTCCAGTCCCAAATTCACAATTATCTCCTAAAGCCCCTCTCCTTCACTGCTTTCATATTGTAGCAGCCCAAGCTCAGGATTCCTCCTCTATATAGCAGTTAAAATGGTAGACCTGGAGTATGGAAGACCTGGGCTCAAATTTTGCCTTAGAATATAACTAGCTGGTTATTCTGGGCAAGTTATCTAACTCTTCTGAGTCTCAGTTTACTCGTCTGTAAAATGGGGATAATAATAACTTCTACTCTACTTCACAGAGTTGTTTCAAGGCTCAAATGAGATCATACATGTAAAGCACAATGCAAAAATCAAAGCATTGTGTAATGTTATGCAAGCAGCATGGTGTAATAGGTAAAATGCTGGCCTTGGAACCAAAAAGATTTATGTTAAACTGCCTCCTCTGATCCATATAGTCTGTGTGATCCTGGGCAAGTCACTTAATTTCTCAATGTTCTAAGCAGCTCTCTAAGAATATCAGTTGCAGAGAAAGTGTTGACCTGAATAGGTAAAAAGAATTTTCTCATCCTCAAGATAAAAAAAAAATCACATGTCCATTACCCATCTCTATTATGATTATTTTTCCAGTTACTTTCCTGGTTGATATGAAAAGTCAAACAATTGGTACCATCTTTGCCCCCCCCCCCACTAAAGTTCTCTTCAAAAGTTCTCTTTCATTGGTGTGTGTAGTTGACAGGTTTTTCAAAGTCCATGCCAATAAAAAACAAACTTTTATAGATCTACCATGCTTTAAAAATAAATTTAAAGACATATGGTGCAGCGGAGCATTGGATATGGAATCATTCAATTGAACATCAATTCTGTCACTTAATGACCTATGTCATGACACTGCTATCTCAGTTTCCTCATCATCTGTAAAATGATGTGTTTGAACATGCAAATATCCTGCTCTAAATAGCTGAGCATCTAAAGAGGAAGTCTATGTCTATTTTTCAAGAAGCAGGCTAGCAAAAGCCTAAGAGGCTTATGCCTCAAAAAGCTGGTTACCAAGAGATGTTTTTGTTTGTAACTATTTTGGCCACAGCAATTCATGAAGGTAGAATATTAAGGAACTGAAGAGCAGCAATTCAAATTGGTGGAAGGAGTACCACACTGACAAAATCATGGATTCTCAAAGTACTGAAGGCTTCCAAGACCACTGAGCTGAGTCATGGTTTGAAAAATATCATACCAGTGATAAAAGCTTAAGACCAAAAGCAAAAGACTAAATTGTGAAAAGATTTAAACGTCGGACAGAGGAATTTGTATTTTAGTCCACAGACAATAGGCAACCATAAAAGTTTTTGTGAACAGGGGACTGCCAATAGTTAGATCTAGCTACCACACTGGTGCTAATATCAATGTTAAAACAAAATTCACTAACCATTCTGACTAAGCAATGACATTTCAATTTTAATTCTGCAGTTCTAAATGGTGCCTATGTATTAACTTTTTAAAAATTATAATCACAAGAAAATGTGTCACATACTGCCCCTACCTCACCACCAGATAGACAAGTATAAATGTGAACTCTTACTGAGACACTTTTTGAGGATCCTATTCTATCTTTGGTAAGGATCATACTTAAACCAGCCCAGAAAGAAAGAAAAAAAAAAACTCTACCCTACTTAAAAGCTTCCAGAATAGACTCTACAATTTCCCTCCATAACCTAGTTGAGTACCTCTAGAAACTTTTGCTTACAAAGCCTTCCTTATGTCTGATCTGATTCCCTCAAGCTGCAATTTAAACCTCTTTCTTCTTTTTCTTTTTCTCACTGAAGGTGAATAACAGCTGAGTACTAACTTCTGAGTTCATGAGGCATTTGTATATACTTATTAAGTTGACACTGGGGCCTTTCTTCTTCAGGCTATGCAAACTCACTTTAATCTTTTCTCAGAGGTCTTCTTTCCTAACTCTTTAATCCTCTCTGTAATTCTCTGTGTACTATCTCCACCTCACCTTTTAATTGTGCAACTCAGAACTACTCACAGTAAAGATCTACCCAGTGCTGAGTATGGTGAGAAGACTATTTAATATTTCCTATGTGGTAAACTATTATTTATACATCCCACTATCACCTTTGTAGAGCCACACTGCCAACTGATAAATGAATGAATGTAAAAGCATTTATTAAATGCTTACTATGTTCAAAGCATTGTGCTAAGTGCCAGGGATTCAGTTAGAAAAAGGAGATGATCTCTGCTTTCAAGGAGTTCCCATTCCGAAAGGACAACATGTAGGTTTCAGCTACATGTCTGATGGAAAGACTTATAATGCTTAGGGTACATTAGCAAAGAAGATGATAGGGCATCTTTTTTAATGTCATTCCCATCAATAAAATCATACCTGTTTTTGATACTGAACAATTTGACAGGACCAACAACTTCGGTGTTGAGAACGTTTTCCTGAGTCTTTAGTAGCTGTGACTGCTGAAGCGGTATAGGATGCAGTCCCCACAGAATCTGTTGCTGGATTGCATCTCTGCTGGAGTTGCTTTCCAGAATGATGACTAAGGGGCTGTGCTATAAACAAGACTGGGAGGTAGGAGCTCTTAGGCTTATCTGCTCTTCAGTGGGAAATGGTTAGCAGTTTTATTGTTAGTGGTGACATGTAAGGTGGGCTCCTGCTCCACAGTGATTGTTCTCCTCAATGATGGCTGTAGGGCCCAGGCTAAAAACAGTCATCTGGGGGGCAGGGATATTGCTATTCTAAAACCCTTGAGTTCAGCGTCCTGAGCTATTTCCACTGGGGTCAGAAGAAAAGTGGTGGTAGAGGGACGGATGATGGCTTGACTTTCCTGGCACACTCTACCTCCGATCCATCTTCGCACTTTTAGCCTGGCTTGCTGGGACATGGGTGGTACGTGCTTGGCAGTTAGTAGGGATGACTGAAAATCTTTACAAGAGTCTCTTCACTGCATGATGGCTGTGGAGGCTGGACTTGTGACATTTTAAAAACACTTTAAGCATCTAGGTCTTTTTTATTGTTGTTGTACATGCGTGAAACCATATTCATGCCTATGCCCTTTTTCACCTGTCAATCAATCAAACTCTCATTGGATTCTTCGTGGCTGGCATTTTACAAGGTGCAGTGAGGGATACAAAAGAACTATGTGACATGGCTCTTGTTCTCGAAATGGGTTATTAACACAAGCAAAACACGTAATGGATAGGACACTCCATAATTAGGTGCAAAACGTATGGTGCAAACCACAGGTGCCACAGGAGCTCTGGAAAAGGAGAGATCCCTGTGGCCTGAAGTATCAAGGGAAAAAATGTACTTAATAAAAAAAGTACTTAAAATTCATCCTGTTTACTTCTCACTTTTCTGAATTCAATCTCTTCCATTGTTTATCCGTTCAAAAGGAGATCTTTATGAAGTACTTTGCAAACTTTGAAGCTCTATAAAAGTGCTAGCTATTATTATTGTTATCATTATTAATTTCCAATCCTTTCTCTATAGAGCTGGCAAAATGAATAGAAATTCCTAAAGCACAAGCCTGTTGCTCCCCAGCTCAAGAATTCAGCGGCTCACTATTCACTCTGGGACAATAGTGAGGAACCTGTGGCCTCGAGGCCACATATGGCTCTGAATCATTCAAAGGATCATACTTGAGGATCTAGACTTAGTTTCTGTCAAAGGACTGCACTTCAGGACCTAGAGGGCCACATGTGACTTCAAGGCCACAGGTTCCCCACCTGTGCTCTAGTAAAACTTCTTAGCCTAACATTTAAAGCCTTTCACAATCTAGCTCTACATTTATTTCACATTACTTCATTTTACACATTTCTGTTGAAGTCAACATGGCATGCGTGTCATTCTCTAAATGCAATATTTCATCTCTTCCTCCTCTACTCCTTTGCATAAGCTATTCCCCTTCCTAGAACTCATTCCTTCTCTTCTACTGCTTAAAATCGTAACCTTCCTTCAAGGTTCAACTCTAATTCCAAAGTTGGTAAAGGACTGTTCTTCATTATAATGCCTTGCACATGTAAAAGAGAAGGGATAGAATCATTCCTACCTTTACCCCTCCAAGCTCGGTTGATACAACCCCTGAATGGTGATGTTTTAATGTAGGCATCTTGTCAGTAATATCTATATGAGGTTCAAACCTCTTTGACTAGATCGAGAAAAGAACAGCATGGTTGTCTGGGGAAACAAACTGGCTACAACTGTGGGAGTTCTAAATAACTAGATGAAGTTCACAGTCACCTTGAACAGGACCCAAACATGAAATACAAGTTAGAAGAGTAGGTCAAAGAGTCAATTGCTACCTTGGTTATCACGACAACTATATGGATGGCTACTCCTATCATCTTAACACACAAGCCCCCATCAACTTGCTTCCCATTAATAACTAGCCAAGTGATTTAATTCTCTTTTAGCAAAGGAATATACTATATTGGCATAGTAAGGAGAATTGGCACAAAATATCTCCCATACACTCTTTCCACAAATTCATTCAGTTTCCATGAGAAATTTGGCTTCAAACTAGTTACTAGGAGTTCAAATACAGTGAGATACGCATACAGGATACACATGTAGCAAAAAGCCATTTACATCTCATGGTACTGAATAGCATTTAGGCCATGCCTTTGTCTTTTTGTAGAGTCCTCATACAGCTTCCTTGAAGTTTAGTGTCAGCTGGTCAGGCAATTCAAATAACCTGCCAAGGTCTGCTCTTTTCTTGAGTCTCTAGTTCACACTCCTCTCTACAAGCTGCCTCCTCCTTAGCATAACTATTTCTCCACATTCATATCTCTATTATAAACCAGATACACTTTCTCCTACTGTGCCAGTAGCTTAATTGACAAAGCCAATGAAGGGAAGAAAGAAGAAAATCCCCAACTGCCCCCAAAGAGGTCTTCCCACCCCCAAAACATTAATTGAGCCTGGACCCCTAAGTTCTCAAACTTGAACTGCTGAGCTTCATCTAGCTATTTAAAACCTCCATAGGTGTGATTAGACAGCTTGATCACTCAACCTAAGTTCCCTCCTAGACCCAATCAAAGAGGTTGACAGGGTGTATAAATATACCTTGTCTATACATTTAAACTTCATCTTATATGAGTGCATTCTGTGATTAAATCAACTGTGCTAGGGGAATGGGATGATCATGTTGCCCCTCCCTTTCACACTTAATAAATGATTAAATGAAGTAATTAAAAGAAGTATTCTTTTCATCTCCTGGATCTAACTAAAACTTTTTTGTTTTTTTTTTAATTGTGGAATAATCCATTTCAATGAAGTTCATTTGTTCCTCCACTTACTCTGATTCACAAGAATGGCAGAGGCTTACTATTTGCCCTTTAATGCAGCTAAAACCATTACTATACCTCTATCATTAAATAATTTTGCAGTTGATCTCCACTTATACTCCATCTCTCACCATTGTTAGTTCCTAACACCTCAGTGAGTTCATCATTTCACTCAACTCTCCTTCTCTACCCCACTTTCTATTATCACCATCAGTAATTTTACCATCCACATTGACAATCTAATCCAATATCCTTGATCTCATAATTTCACCCCCCCCCACTCCAATAATGTTAACCCCTTTTCTACTTCAGCCAGTCATTCAGTCAAATCTTGGGTATGTACCATACTATTCTACTTATAAGACCTTGAACTTTAACATCCCTCCTCTCTCACCCTTTCATCTAGATTAAATATCTGAAACCCCTAGTTTCAGGCTGCTTCCAAACATTTTCTCTTCCCCTTAAAGGCATTCTCTCTTTTTTTTTTATTCAGATGATCATATAATCAGATTAACAATTCTTTGTGAATATGAATATTTATCTAGTAGTACTACAAATAAATTAGTGGTTAAAACTTTAAGCAAACATGCTATTTGAGTATGAAATTACTTGTGTAACCAATTCCCCTGTTTCTATTAAATCTGTTCATTAAATTCATTGTGACCTCTAGTTTCTTGAAATCTCCATACTCTCCCTGTTCATCAACTACTTTGTGTCTTCACTTTCCTAAATACCTAAACTAGATCTCACAACCATTTCTCATAAACATAAGATGCCAGAGTTGGCATGGATTTTTGGAGGACATACTACCCAACCTCCTGTCCAATAATAGAAATCCTTTATCATATTCACAAAAAAATAGTCCCACAGTCTTTGCTTGAAGATACTCAGTAATAGAAGTATCCCCCCCAAAAGTCCACTTATTAAGAATAGAATTAATGATTCAGAAGCCAATATTATCATTTATAAAATTACTTTGATTTTTTAAATTATCAATAAATCAGTAAAATTACTTGAATTTTTTGTCTATTTTTAAATTCTTTTAATTTTTAAGCATTTTTCCCTACATCTACTCAACACACACACACACACACAAACACAAACACACACACACACAAACACAAACACACACACACAAACACACACACAAACACACACACACACACACAGAAAAAGGCCTTTGTAAAATATGCAGTCAAGAAAAACATATTCTCTCATTGGCTATGTCCAAAAGTGTATCTCATTCTTCATATTTAGTTCATTACTTCTCTCTCAGGATGTGGGCCGTATTCTTCATCATCAGTCTCTGGAATCATGGTTAAAGACTTCCTAAGTCTTTTTTAAAAATGTTCATTTTTACAATATTTTTACAGCATAAACCAACATGGTTGGCTCTACTCACTTCACTCTGCATTATTTCATATAAGTTTTCCCAGGTTTTCCTCAAACAGTCCCCTTTGCCATGTCTTATAGCACGATGGTATTCTACTGCAAATATATTTTGTTCAGTCATTCCCCAACTGATGAAAATTCCTGTAGTTATACACAAACACACACATGCACACACACACACACACACACACACACACACAGTTACTATGAATTTTTTGTATACACAAGGACCTTTTCCTCTTTCTTTAAACTCTTTGGAGTATAGACCCAGTAATGGTATTGCTAGGTCAAAAGATAAGCACCATTTAGTAATTTTTTGAACATCGTTCCAAATGGTTTACCAGAATGGCTATACTAATTCACAACTTACCAACAGCTTTTGCAATTTCCGTCCATTGGTTCCATGCGAAAATTTCAGAAAGCAGCACTAGAACCACAGAAAACAAATCTAACTGTGCTTCTACATGGCAGATTTTAAATAGTTGAAGAATAGTAATGATGTTCTCCCTAAATTCTTCTCTATCCTATCCTAAAGATTCTTTAGGTCTTTAAATAATATGGTTGGAAAGGTCATAGTGTCAGGAGACCTGGATTGCTATCTTAGCACTGAGATGCTATAGGCAGAGTGGTATGTTGGACAGAGCACTGGACTTGGGATCAGGAAGACATGGATTTTGGCCTTGCCTCAGACTCTTACTAGCTACATAACCCTTGGCAGGTCCTTTAATTTCTTCAGGCTGTAGTTCACTCTTCACTAAAATAGTTGAACTCAGTGACCTCTAAGGACCACTTCCATTTCTCAATCTATGATCCTGTGTGATTCCATGACATACACCATTTGGTCATAAGCATCTGTCAAATGTCTTGCTAGGATATAGACGTACTAAACAGACAACATTTCACTCATTATTCCACATCACACACAAAAATGTCTAGTTTAACATTCTTAGTGAAGATATAACTTCTAGTTAACACTGCTTCAATCCTATAAATGCTCATAAAACATTCACTTAATAACTTACTCTAGAGTTTTTTTAACTTGGCAAGATAATATGAATTGGTATGTAATTTGTCTCACCTACCTCCTTCTCTTTCTTAAAAATCAAGACATTTGCCTATCTCTAGTTCCCCCAGATCCTTTCCAAATCTACATTATTCCTCAAAGATCAGAGACGACAGTTGAGTGATCATATCTACAGTGTATTTTTTTCCTCCCCAGTGTCCAACAGGATGATTTATGTGAGTGAGACTGCTTGAACTCATTTAGCATCTTTCACTATTCTCTTTCTTCACCTAGCTTTAAAAAAATCAGGTTGTCAGTATTTTAATAAATTTCTACTTCATGTAAAGCCAAATGGACAATAAAATGAAGTCAAATGAGAGGAGTAGGCCAGATGGCTGGTAATGAACAATCTCTGTGTTTAAGAGTTTTGCAATTCAGTTGGTGAGAAGGGGGAGATTATAAGACATAAAAAGGTTCAAAAAACCCTAACATAAAATGCAATATATAATTAAATGTCAGATAAATGAAAGTGCTATAGATTTTGGACTAGGAAAAGATTGTTATAGACTGGGGTGATCAGAAGAAGCCTCATAATGAAAAGAGGAATTTATCTGGAGCTTTGAGGATCTCCAAAACAGGTGATGAGACAAGAAGGAATTTTAGGTCAAGGGAGGATAGAAAGAGCTTATGTTAAATCAAATAGGTGGAAACATGAAAGATATGTTTGGGACAAATGAGTAAACCAGTGAAGCCCAAGGGGAAGATATGTGTTGCTGGTTGGGGGGAGCATTTGAAAGGTAGTGGAATCCAAGGCTACAAATGTAGAATGAAGCGAGATTGAAATTCCACCAATGCAAAGTTTGGCATGTACTGCTGAGCTTCACGTAAGGAAACAGAGAATAAGTATACATTATCCACAGAGCAGCCTCCAGCAAGTTCAGAAGTCTGCTAACTAGAAGAAAATTGTTTTATTCACAGAAATCCATGAAGACATTCTATTAAGAGGTAGTAGTAGAATCATACATTTACGTCATTGATTAAAATAGCTACATCAGTGAAAATCACATATTTTTAAAGTAATGAAAAATAATGCGCTTGAAGGTGTAGACAAGGTCCTATTCCTTCACCCATTCCCTTTCATGAACAAAAGTACCCACTTGCAAGATGATTAGGGAGGGAAGAAGATAAACTTACTGATCAGCATAGAAATGAAACATGACTTTATCCTCATTAGCAAAGTGCTATAAGTAGCTGAGCTAACTAGCCAGTCACAGTCCCATGTGGTTTACCCACACATCTCTCTACCTCCCTACCACGCTGGATTGCTTAGTCTATTTATATGCTTTGGCTGGCATCCACGCTTTTGCTCATCATTTCCTCCTCTGCACAAATTTTCCCTGGCCTGTTATCAAGAGTATAAATGATTCCTTAATCTAGACAGACTTTCCTGTAAAGACTCAGACCAAGACACTTTCGCATATCTGCCTCTTCCTACCCCTAGTGCTCCTACATGAAATAACCTAAAGAGATTCACCAGAGTTGAGTGCAAAGAGCACTGAACCCAAAGTCAGAAGACCAACACCTAACCTTTATCCCTCCATTCACAATCAACTAATCAGTAAGTTTTTATTAAGCACCTACTATGTGTCAGGCCCCATGCTAGGCACTTGGAATACAAGTGAAATAATGAAACAACCCCTACTCAAAAGGAGATTGATGCTTCTTATTTTTATATCATACTACTTTCCAAATATAGCCCCCTTTCCACACTTGTTTCTTCTCATATTTTAGACATCTAGGTGGCAAAGTGTCTAGAACACAGGGTGGGCAGGAAAGAAGACCTGAGTTCAAATAGAATCTCAGAGACTTACTTGCTTTGTGACCCTTAGCATGTCACTTAACTATCTACCTCGATTTCATCAACTCTAAAATGGGGATACTAATAGCATCTATTAGTTGTGAAGATCAAATAATGTAATAGTTGTAAGCATTTAGCACAGTGCTTGACATAGAATAACTTCCTAATAAATGCTTGTTCCCTTCCCTTTCCCTCATTCAAAGTTAATTATACATACATACACATACATACACACACACATATACATACATGTATGGGGTATGTATATACATATATATGTGTATATATACATGTATATGTACATATATATATATATATGTATATATGTACATTTCAAAACAGTTTAGCTGAAGCAACAACTCAGCAACCCTATCTGGCAAGATATACAACATTCTAGACCAGTGGTTCTCAACCTTCCTAAGGCCGCTACCCTTTAATACTCATATGTGGGGGTATCTGCATGTGGGCGGACCCGCCTGGAGATGGATAGAGGAGTCTCAGTTCCTAAGACCATCAGAAATACATGTTCCGATGGTCTTAGGCAACCCCTGTGACCCCAAAGGGGTCACGACCCACAGGTTGAGAACCGCTGTAATCTAGACCCATACCCTCTTTCCTCATAAAGAATAAAAAAGAGAAGCTGATTTCCTCATTTCTTCTCTTGGGTCAAGCATGGTCATTATAATTACATAGAATTCAATTTTGTTTTGTTTTGTTTGCTTTTTGAAGGGCAATTGGGGTTAAGTGAATTGCCCAAAGTCACCCAGCTGGTAAGTGTGTCAAGTGTCTGAGGCCGGATTTAAACTATAGAATTCAATTTTAAAAGACTAGACATAAGAAGGTAAGAGAAGGGAGACCTTGGAAACCATCTAAATTGAACCTCTCATTTTACAGTTAGCAAACTGAGTCCTAGAAATGTAATGTGATTTGCCAAAGATCACACAGGTCAAGGTAGAAGGTGAACCCAATTCCTCTGATTCCAAAACCAGTGTTCGTTTCCACTGTATTGTGTTGTCTCTGTTTTGTTGTTCTTTACATTCTCCATTGTAGAAAGAGAGAGAATAATTTTTAGGGTATTTTTAAAATAATGTCCTTTTTTTCCCCTTTTTTTCAGCTGCCCATGTGCTCATTGTGTCAGATTCCTCATGTCTGGCATTGCTGACCTCCGTCAATGTGAAGATGTGAGCATACTTCTCCAACTGTGTATTAAATATTTCAACCAGAATGTCCAGAAGACAGCTTAAACTCAACACTTCCAAAACCGAACTCATTATTTTTTCCCCAAATTGTTACCTCTCCATGATTTCCCTATTACTGTTGAGGATACCACCATCCTCCCAGCCACCCCTGCTCACAACCTAGATGCCATCCTTACTCCTCAATCTCTCTCATGCCTCACATCCAATCTAGGCCATAGCCAAGGCCTAACAAGTTTACCTTCATAGTATCTCTCCCATATACCCCCTGCTTTCCTCTAATACTGCCACCATCCTGGTGCAGGCCTTCATCACTTCAAGCCTAGACTTGGTCTCCCCGCCACAATCTCCTTTCAGTGTACCCTCTGCTTGGTTGTCAAAGTCATTTGGCCATGTCAATCCCCTTTTCAACAAATTCCACTGGATCCCTAGCACCTTCCTGAACAATAATAAAATATTTTCTTTGGCATTCAAAGCATTTCATAATCTGCCAGTTCCCCACTTTTCCAGTTTTCTTATACCCCATCTCCTCTGCATACTCTTGTATCCAGTAACACTGGCCTCCTTGTTATACAGACATACACATATAGACACAGACATACAGTCACAAACACACACAGACACAGATACAGACATAGACACAGACACACACAGACACAGACACACACAGACACACACAGACACATACAGACACGCAGACACAGACACACAGAGACACACACACTACTCTGTCTCCTGACTGGGCATTTTCATCCACTGTCTCCCAAGCCTGGAATGCTCTCTCACTTCCTAATTTCCCTGACTTTCTTCAAGTACCAGTTAAAATCTCACCTTCTACAGGAAAATCTCCTAATTCCTCTTAATTCTACTGTCTTTCCCCTGTTGATTATTTCCTATTTATCCTGTATAGAGCTTGTTTACACATCATTGTTTTTATGTTCTCTCCCCTTTAAACTGTGAGCTCCTCAAGGGTAGGAATTGTCTTTGCCTTTCTTTTGGTCCTCAGTACTTAATTAGTGTTGAGTGATTGGCTGATTAACAATGGAATAATATGCCATTATAGTTATGTATCATTATTTGATTAGCCATTCCCCATTTGATGGACACTTTGTTTCCAGTTCTTTCCTACCATGAGAGTAATGCTGTGAATATTTTGTTGTTCACAGCACCTTTCTTTCTATTTCTGACCTCTTGGAGGTATGTGCTTATCTGTGGGTTCTCTGAATCAAAGATTACAAATATTTTAGTCACTTTTTTTAGAATAATTTCACATTGCTTTCTACAATGATTAGACCAATTCACAACTCAATGAACAGTGTATTCATACGCCTATCTTCTCTAAATCCAAGATCTTACATTCTAAAGGACTTTAGATAAGGTACATTTTTTTTCTTTACTTTCCTCAACAATACAATGAGGGGGGTTAAAGGTTTCTTCCATCTCTTAAATATATGTCCCTGAGCAAGTCAAGAATTCTCCTGAGCCCCAGCCTTACTACCCTTGCAAAATGAGAGTGAAAATACTTGCCTCATTCACTCCACATGGCCACCAAGAGCAAAGTGAAATGCCACTTTTAACTACACCAAAGCACAGAGATGCTCAGGTGAAGATAATACACATTGCTCCCACCTGAGACTTAAAAGTAAGTTTGTTAATGCATAGAATTTCAGGGTCTAGCACGAATAGGAGTAAGAACCTTCTCTGCACCATACTCTACAAGCATTCCACTTCAAGACCTCCAATGAGAGAGAACTCAACACATCCTGAAGCAGCTGACTCCACTTTGGGACAGCTGGAATCATCAGGAATTTGTTCCTTACATCAAGTCTAAATTTGTTTCTTGGCAATTTCCACTCACTGTTCCTCCTTCTGTCCTCAGAAGCCAAATACAGAACAAGTTGAACATCACAGTAAGGAGAGACATGGGTTCTAATCTCACTTCCTACACTTGTGTGACCATAGGCAAGTCAATTTTTTGGTGCCTCAGTGTCCTCATCTGTAAAACGGTGATGATAATAATTATAGGAACTACCTCCCAGGGTTGTTGTGAAGCTCAAATAAGATTATGCATGCAAAATATTTTGGAAACTTTAAAGTAAAGTAGAATTGTTTTTATTATTTTAACAATCCTTTCCCCCTACACCTCCCCCCATGATAGTCCTTGAAAACCTTTAAGACATGAATATATCCATTTTTAATTCATTTACATGCACTCCATCTTCCCAAGCAAAGAGGGAGATGTTGTTTGGCACAATAATCTCACATTTCTGTAGCAAATCAAGTTCCACAAAAAAATTTCTCACAACAACCTTGTGAGACAACTTATCACCATTCTCCCCTCTCCAGAGACTGGGAAACCAACATTCAAAGAGGACAAAGGAGCTATCCAAGGTCATAGAAGCAACAATTGGCAAAGCTGGGCTTCAACTCTCAGCACTACACACACTCTTCTTACCCAAATCTATGTTCAGTGCTTCTCCTCCTCCAAAAGCTACATTGCACTAGCTCAAGAAGAGATTTTAAACTGTGGTTGATTCAACCCAGTTTCTGCCATAGGAATGAAAAAAAATTTAAGATTTCAAAACGAGGTTCAATAATTGCTGATCTCCAACAAAGTCTCATCCAATTAAAGATTTTATTCCTAGAGTTTCATACTGAAAGGGAAATAGAAAAATCATCAAGCACTTTTGTTTTTATCTCTCAGTTGTTGTTCCAAATATTGCTCTGGGTTTTTAATTTAAACAGACTAAAATGATAAATTCCTATGTTCAAAAGTAACAGGAAATAACAGGGAAAAAATCAGCTGCCCAGTAATTCCTCTACTACTTCAGAAACTGCAACCTACATGAAATTTTTCAGAATTTATTAGAAAAGAAAGGGTTGAGGGTTTATTCTACTGCTTTCTTATATGTATAAAAAAAACTGCTACAATTCTGACAAAGAGAATTCCCACAGTTTAAATTACAGATTGCAAAACCTACTCCATTAATCTTATTTGTTACTATTGTACAAGGAATATATTACTTTATTTTACATAGCTTGAATCATAACACCAAACCCTTAGATATGAAATGTAAAATTTACTAGCTGTGTTGTTTTGTTCCCTGATTATACCACATATTCCAAGGGCATATTCAGAAAAGGTAGAAATTATTCGGATGTAGGATATCAGCATTTGTCTTTTACTAGTTGTTTGAATTCCTCTTAAGAGCAAAGTGTCAGTGAGTGACAGTTTGTCTACAAATAAGCTTTGAATCAGACAAAAGAAGGAAACCCATGTTTTCTACACATTTCAAATTGAGGAAGGAAACAATTATCACTAGCAAGTTTTCTAACTGATAATCCTTTCAAACTCTCTGGCTTGCTGTTAAGGAATTTTACCCTAAAAAGAAACCTCATCAATTTTGTCTATTTCATCAGAAACTAATAATTTGGTTAGTATCTAGGCTGAAGATACCTTTGCAAGAACTAGAAATAATGGAATTTAGAAAAAAATGCAAGATTCAAATGCATTTGTAGGAGGAGTGTTTATCTGTTTAATAGAACATGCTTTGGAGAGTTTAAAATATTTAGATATGATTTGTCTGCTAATTTTAAATTAATAATCAATAAAGTAGGCACCAGAAATAACTATTATCAGCACTTTTTCATTTAATTTTCAAGAAAATTATATATTTGAAAATATAAAATCTTAATTACTCTGTAAAAACACTTTATTTTTAACATATCACTAATTCAGACCGCTGGTGAGTTTTTTAACTTCATTTTTTTTTCAAGTAACAAGCATTTATTTTCTCTTCCTCTCTCCCCACACCATTAAGAAGCAAAAAGGAAAACAAAACCCTTGTAACCATTACGTATATTCAAGTTAAACAAATTCCCACGGTGGCCAGTCATATTTCTAAAAAAAAGTGTATCTTATTCTGTAGGTTGAATTCCTCATGTTTCTGTCAGGATGTGGGTAGCATTCATCAAAATCAGTCCTCTGGAATCATAGATAGTTCATGCATTGATCTTAAGTCATTTGAGTTTTAATTAAGAAGTACTTGTATACATGTCAGGAGACAGAGATTTTTCAATTTTTCATTGATCAAAATAAGACACCAAAGCAACTGAATTTTACTGCTGACATATATACATACAACAATGTGGATAGGTGGGTGGAGAATATTCTTTTGTTCTGACTCAAATTCATTTGCAAGTAACCCAGAGAGGATCTTGGGAATAACAAAGAGTATCTAACTTAAAATTAAAGTTATTTGTAACAGAAGATTTTGATCTTTGCCCAGAACTTGGGTATCAAAAAGGAAAAACCTATTCTTAACCTGTGAACGTTCTATCTTGTTAATAAAAGTCTGAGTGTTCTGACTATTACAAAAGACCTTTTAACCAGCCTTTATCAGGAAGAGGTTCTAAAAACTATACCCTAACCCTCTGAAGCTGAGGTGGTGTGCCTGATTCTGAAGATATAAACCTAAAAGACAATAGTAGGGAGCAAAATCCAGCAAAAATTACATGCCCAGAAACTATGGAAGCACTGCTATGCTGACAACATCAGAATGACTCACCTAGAAGAAGAACTATGACCATTAATTAAGACACAGGCCCTGTAAGAGCATCATGATGAAATCCCAAAGAGACTTCAGGAAAACTGAAGATTTGGAGACCTGTGTGAGTTTCCTTGCACATAACTTCTCCAGTATTGAGATGTGAGCTGCTCCTCATATGTGGGCCCTTTGTGTATGATCCTTAGGCATATAATCACTCACCCACCTGATTGTGTTGGGGTGGGAGGGTGCAAAAGAGTGAGCCCTCAAGTCATAGAAGGAATGCTCTACTGCAAATCATATTGCTATTTTTATTAATTCTCTTAGCAAATAACTACTCCTGTCTTCTCACTGACTAGAGAAAAAGTAAACAAAACAGTAGAGACTCTTGGGCTATAGTTTGGAGCCAATTTGTATACAAAAAGTACCTGGGGTAGTTATATAGGTCACCATGTATAAAAAGGAGGTACCCCAGATGCCTCACATTTTAAGCAAGGCAATTTATTTACCTCATTACAATTTTAAAATCATCACTAGGTAACAACCATTGTCAGACATTTGGTATTGTATGCTAGAATATTAAACTCCTTTTATTGGCATTCAAGGCACCCCAGAATCGAATTACCCTATTCTTTCAATTTCATCTCACAACGCTCTCTTCCACACATGTTGGTAACATGATCACTAACCCAATCCCCTGTACACAATGCAGACTTTCCCGATTTGGTGCCACCATTCATTTTGGTTATTATGTCCTTGCAGTACTCTTTTTTTTTGAAGGGGGGAAGGCAATGTAATTAGGGTTAAGTGACTTGCCCAAGGTCACACAGCTAGTAAGTGTCAAGTGTTTGAGACCGGATTTGAATTCAGGTCCTCCTGACTCTAGGACCGGTGCTCTATTCACTGCAATACCTACATGCCCTGGAATACTCTCAGCCAACCTTTTCTTAACTGAAATCCTACTCATTTTCCAAGTTCCAATTCAAAAGCTGCCTCCTCTGGAAACCTTTCTGAGATCTCCTCATTTGACAATGATTTTTTTCTCCCTAAGCCTCCTAGAGTGCTATGCTCATAAAACTCATGGACTTATTGTTTTATTTTTAAATAATTTATTATTAACTGAATATGGAGCATTAATGCAACTAATTAAACTTGATTTGTTAGTTATATTTAAATAAATGAATTCCAATCTATAAATGTCATAACAACTTTTATAAGATAAATGTCATAATAACTCCTACTCTCTCTGTGTGAGTATTCTTGGTTTGGCCGTTTCTTCTTGTTCACTTTTCATCTTATATGATTATAGTTAGTGCATGGTCTGTTTGTCCTATTCTGCTTTTCTCACTTTGCATTATTTCATGTTTCTCTTTTCATAATTTTATATCCCTCCTGTGTGTTCATGTAATTTGCATTATAACACCCCACTACATTAGTATATAACCATTCATTCAGCCATTCTACTACTGTTGGACATCTAGGTTTTTGTAATTACAAATAATGTTGCTATAAAAATGTTCAGAAATGGCTCATTTTGTTTCTTCTAAGACTTTCAGGGTATTTTCTTAACAATGGAATTATTGTAACAAAGGGTGTGATTATTACTGAAAATGTTGCTGCCTTTTGAGAGATGTCATTGCAATTCCACCTACATTGAATAATTGTACCTTTATCTCTACAATCCCACCAGCATTGAGTTTCAAATTGTTTTAGTCAATTCGATGAGTGTGAAGGGGGTACCTCAGTTATTTTTATCTGCATCTCTTTGGCCTTTAGGAGGTAAAAAAAAATTAGGTTTCCTCTTTTGAAGCATGTTCATATCCTTTGTTTATTCCTTATGGATCACAATTTACATTTGTACATTTTAAGAGTTCCTTATTTAGTGTGGATATCAAGTTTTATTCTATCATATTTACTATTAAATTTCTCTCAAACATCTATTTTATCCCTAATCATTCCTTCTTTTTTTAGAAAAAAAAACAATCTATCGCAATGGAAATAAATAATTGTAATTTTCTCACATCCTTTTTATTACTTATGTTTTTATGTTTAAGTCTCTTACCTGGCTAAAATTCATTGAGATACATGGCGAGTTACGGTTCCTACATCAATTTCCCAATGATCTGCTACCTAGTTTCCCCAAGAACATTTGTTAAACAGTGAATCTGTTTTCCAATTTGTATCTTCTATAGGTTTATCTAATTGTGTGTGTGTGTGTGTGTGTGTGTGTGAGAGAGAGAGAGAGAGAGAGAGAGAGTGTGTGTGTGTGTTTGGCTGCATATCTAATAACTCTATTTGCCAACCTTCTTGCTCCCACCAATAGCAGGGTACCACTGGCTAAAAGCTGTAGGATTCCTTGCTCATGAACCTCACCCTCTATTTCTATCCTCTTTCCCTCCCTAAAGCTAAGGAAATGTTCTACTCCCCCCCAAAGGTGAGGGGGTTCCCTGCTTCTCTACCCTCACACTAATGGGGCCAGAAGGAGCACCATCTATCTGTACTCCCAGGAGCCCAACTAAAACCTCCCACCTGGCAGAGAGCAGAAACAGCAGCTCCATATCACCCTAAAGTCCCTGATGCTACCTTAGTCCCTTCTCTGAACACATAAAATGAGTATTGAATTTTTAAAAAATAACAACAAATTCTGTAACATAGATGATCTGAGGGAAAAAATTCCTTCAGATATACAAGTTTAACCACAAATAGACAAGATGGAAAAAATACAAAAGGGTGAATTAAATTACATAATAAATCTCTTAAAGGAGGACTCCCCTCTTTACCAGCAAGCATATTATAATGTTAAGTATAGATTTGTTCTCAGATGGTCTGGATCTAAATCCTAGCATTTGCTACCATCTATGGTGACCTAGAACAAGTTGTCTAAATTGCCTAAGTCTCAGGTTATTCATTTGAGAAGTGAGGCAGTTAGATTAATAATCTTTAAAATATCTCTTAGCACTAAATCTCATGATCATATTTTATATGCCTTTCCAGACTGAGGATCATTCCTTAAAGAATGATCCAGAGGTGACAGAAGCAAAATAATGGGTGACTAGTTCTGCCCCTTTTTCAAGTAAATGTTAATGTTGCACAATCTTGCTACCTGAGCACCTTACTTTGCAACCTCTTGTGCTTTCAGATAGCAACTAACAACTAGGTCTCTTGTCTCCAACTATCACTTGCATATGAATGATTCCTTTATCTATATTTCTAGTCCTAAACATTCTTCTAAGTTCAAGATTCATATTTACAAATGCATGCTAGACATCTCCACCTGGATGGAGATCTCCACCCATACTTCAAATTCAGTAGGGTATGTTTTTGTTCTTAGTTTGTATTAAATGGTACTTTAAAGCTTTCAAAATACTTTACAACTACCATTTCATCTTATCCTCAGAACAACTCTGAGATGCAGGTGCTATTAGTATCCCCATTTAACAGATGAGGAAATAAAGCAAATAGAGGTAAATTACATGCCCAGGGATACATGGCTATTAAGTATATGAGACTGATTTTGAACTAACGTCTTCCTAAATCCATATCTACCATTCTATTCAATCACTATACCAACTAGTTGCCTCTGGTTAAAAATTGAATTCTTCATTTTTCTCTCTAGTAACCTAATCCTTCTCTGAACATCATAATTTCTATTAATGACACCACCATTCCCAGTCTCCAAACCTTGAAATCTCCACGCCATCTTTTCTTTCCTTCAGGCCATGAGATTTAAAAGCTAATCTCTGATGTCTAGAATTGTGGGGAGTAAGGGATGCTTTTGCTCTCATCCAGTCCTTCTGTGAGTATGTGGCCTCCTAGAAAGCTGGTGTTGATGGACAGGACCAAAGGTCAGATGAGCCCCACGGGACCCCTGGCCAAGCCTACAAAGGAAGACAGCCTAAGAAGTGATTTACTTGGCCCATTCCAGCAAGACATTTAAATGGTGGCTGAAATACAGAATTCTGAAAGCAAGGAAAGTGACCTACCACAAAGTACACTACATCCAGAACAGAATGCTACCACTGCTGGTGCCACTCTTTCTATTACTCCCTTCTCTGAACACATAAAGTGAGTGTTTAATTTCTTTTTAAATTAAATTTTTAAAAATAACATTGTAATGGTAATTAATTTGAATTTGAAGACTCCTTTTTGTATTGGCAAGTAAGCAGGTACTTAGCACCTTGTTTCAAGTTAAGCAAAGGTAACAGGTACTTAGAAATTGATCAAGTCACTGTTGGGGAAACAGAAAGTGTGAACTCCTGTCTCCTGTTACCGATGTAACAGGAGGGGGTTGGCTGAAACAAGAAGTTAATGCTGTGTATATATAAGGAAAAGCCCCAGAGAGGAAGGGTCAGAATTTCTTGGGACCAGCATCTACAGAAGAGAAATGAGAATCGAGAACTGAGTCAGAATTTGCTGAGAACTTGTGGTGGCAGAGCTTCTTCTGAAGAGGAGCCCAGGGGGCTGAAGAGGAGCCCAGGAGGCTGAGGAGGAGCCAGGAGGCTGAAAAGGAACAACCCCCCCCCCCCACCAGCTGGATAAGGTGATTTTGATTCTTTGAAAGAGCTGCCAAAGACTGAGGAAGCATGACCAGGATGCTAAGACTTTGTCTGAAATTGTGAGGGATTTGAAATGGACTGGACCCTGTGAACTTCAGTGTAAAGCAGGAGCTATATGGAGAGCTGGACAAGAACCTGGGAGCTGCCTGCTTTTGAGCCCAGGTGACAGTTTGGTGAATCCAGGTAGGATCTGGGACCATAGAAGGGGATCCAGGGAATCTGAGAAACTACCCCGAGTCAAGCTGAAAGAAGACTTTACTTGGATACTGTGTACTGACTGAGGAATTGTAAATTTACTAGTGACCTAGGGGTGGAGGATCTGTGTATTTTCTGATGATGAATGAATGACTAAATGACTGTATTTAGTAATGGATTACTGAATAAGTGACTGAGTTAACTTAGTGTGCCCCATGAGTGGAAGACTTTGGCTATAGTACTCTGAGACAACTGAATGACTGAGTAAGGAGGCAAACCTCCTCAGGGATGATTGAATGTACTAAATTAGTGTACTTTGTTGAAAACTATTGTGACCACTTTGGTGAAAACTATGTGGCCATTTTAATGATAAGCTGTTGTAAATAATATATTGTGATTTTCTATGATAAGTTATAATATCATGAATGCTGTACCTTGATTTTCTGGGAATGTTTTGCGATGATTTGTCATGGAATAAATAGAGCATTCTCTATACTGTGTAATCAGAACCTTAAAAGCTGTTCACGATAGCATTCTTCTGGAAAGCTGCTTGTGCATGGCATTACAAACATGTATAGTTGCAGCAACTACTTTAAGTTGAAACTCACTTGCCCCAGGGACAGAGATGGTAGAGAGGAGAGTATACTCTTGGTTTCAGTGGAGAAGGATGAGAGTATTTTTATTTCTGTTTTTAACTATGTCTTCCCAATAACTATCCCCTTGTAAAAGCGAATTGATATTAATTCATTAATCAATTTTGAGGGAAAATAAATTGGTTAAATTGATAGTGGAACAATAATCGCTGATTGAAATGATAATAAGGAAGTATTAACTGGCATTAGGCAAGTAGCTGGTACAGCAGTTTGAGGTAGTATAGAGTGCTAATCTTAGAGACAGGAAGGGAAGTTCAAATCTGCCCTCAGACACTACTAGTTGGATGACACGGAGTAAAACATCAAACCTTTGTCTGCTTTAGTTTCCTCATCTGTAAAATGGTTATAATAATAATAATATCACCTATATCCTAGAGTCATTGTAAGGATAAAATGAAATAATATCTGTAAACTGTTTTGCAACCTTTAGAGTTCTGTGTAAATACTAGTTGTTCCTGCTGCTGCTACTATTATTATTATTACTTACATTGGGGAAATTCATACTAGAATTATAATAATAGAAGGACCTCACTGTCCTTCAGGTGTACCATTATCTTCATGGGGAGATGGGAATAGCCAAGCTTGGTGGAGGTGGTGGGGGCCTACCTACTAGTAAGAATAAAAGTTGGAATAAGGACCCCCCCCAATAAAAAAGGCTTACTACATTTTTATGTTGAAACATTCATGTTTGTTAAGTTTATAATAAAACAAAGGAAAAATAAAGCGACCTGTCTTTCTTCTATGACAGACAAGCTGTGGCATGGAGGAATAGGCACTGAATCTGTAATTAGAAGACCTGAGCTATGGCATGGGCTCTGTTGTTTTCTAGCCCCGTGATCGCCAGCAAGCAATTTTCCTTCTCCAGGCTTCAGTTTCCTCATTTCTAAAATGAGATATTAGGTTGTAGGATCCCTTCCTGGTTTTGACACTATATAATTTATGAATGCATTATTTTGCTCTTTCAGTCAGTCAAGAAGCATTTATTAAGCACCTACTGTGTGCTAGGCACTGGGGTAAGCTTTGGGGATACAAAGAAAAGCAAAAAACATTCTCTTCTCTCAAGAAACTCACATTTGAATGGGGAAGACAACATGCAAACAAGTAATACAAACAAGACCTATACAGGATAGATTGGAGACAAATAACTGAGGGAAGGCATTGCCCTTAAGAGAGATCTTTCATTTCCTAAAAACTCTGAATTTTGTATTCTATTTATTTATGAACATACTTTATCACCACTAATAATCAGTAAGCTTGAGGACAGGTTCTATGTCTAATTCATCTTTGGGTCTCCTCCAGTGAGTAACACAGCATGTTGCACAAAATTGTCTTTCAAAAATTTTGTTGTTGTTGTTAACTGAATTAATGAATGAATTAACCACCTTTGTCCTAAATCTCCCTTCCTCATTAGCTTCTTGATGTAAGTTTTAGGAATGTGACTTTTTTCTCTTATTTAATGATAGATGAAAATGATAAGTAAAACTGAACCCAAAAAAAGATCCTTTCCATCACATATTTAGGTCAACGATAATCTACTGCTAACAACTCTCTTAATAAGACCCTTCAGGAATCAATGGTCTAAAAACATATCTTCGCCTTTATTGATGGGTATATTATGTAGGACCAAATACAAAGCTGTACTACAATCAAGATAGATTACACTTATTCATTCCACTTGATCTACTAGGCCTGTAACTTTTTGTCATAGAAGATTAAATTAGTTTGACAGGATTTGTTCTTTATGAAACTATATTTTCTAGTTAGCAACCTTATTTTTTTCTTCAAACTGATTTTGCTATTATTTTCCCCAAGAATTCTTTCAAAGAAAGCTTGAAGGTATTACTGAGTGAGTCATTTCTTTCCCTTTCTTACTTCACAGTTATTAGACTAGTTCTGGCATAGCTTTCAAAAATGAGCACTAGAGGGTCTTCAATTCAACTGTTCTGGGTAGGAGGGGATGACTGGGGGGAGGGGGTTATAATACATATTTAAATGAAAATGACTCATTTAAGTACTCTAGTCTCTTACAGTGACCTCTGAATTGGTCTGTCAGACTCAAGTTTCTTCCCTCTCCAATCTCCAATCCATCCTTCACACAACTACCATATCACTCTTCTCCTTCATAAGCTCCATAGTATAAAATATCAACCGCTTTGCTTCTGTGTGTGTGTGTGCTCACACACGTGTGTGCCTTTAACAACTTGACCCCAATCTATCTTTTTCACTTCATTTTACATTAGTCTCCATCTTTCACTCTAGAATCTGGTTGAACTAGACTTCTCTCTTTACGCTTCTCATACTTTACACTTCACACATTCATCATATTTCACACACTTCACACAAACTGGACTTCACATAGAGCAATCCATCTTCATTTCTGTGTGTTTGCATTGGCTGTCTCCCATGGCCTGGAATATACTCCTTCCTCACCTCTGACTCAAAGAACCCCTTGCTTTTCTTCAAGACTCAGTTCAATAATCACCTTCTACATAAAGTACTTCCTGATCCCTCCACCTGCTAGTGTCTTCCTTCCCTAATATATACATACATACATATATATATATATATATATATATATATATATATATATATACACATATATGTACATATATACAAAAATATATATCATTTCCTCTAACCTTCTTGAAACCAAGGATACTTTCATGTTTGAATCCCTAGTACCTAATGCATAGTTGGTACTATTTAAATGTCTGTTTAATACTCAAGCTCAAAATCCCACCTTTTCAGTTTGGATGCTGTCAAACCCTCTTCTCATTTCACTTAAAAATAAAAGTCAATAGAAGTCTTCCTTATTAGCTCTATTCACCATTCCCTTCCCAGACTGATTCTTTTCAGAAGGCAAACTAGACCATCTTTTATCTCAATTCTTACCTAGCCTTTAATCACTGAATGAATGACAAACTGAGACCTGGGAAAGACCTTAGTTTATAAAGTCTCCCATTGCATCTGGAGCTATTGCCAATTGTCCTGACCTGTGTCTTGCCACCGGATTCAGATGATCCTGGAGGAGAGAGTGAGGCTGGTGACTTTGAACAGCCTTGCCTCACTTAAATCCAAATCACTTGCAGGTCAAGACATCACACTCCTGATGTCATTGGTTCTCTTTGAGAAGGAAGAACAAACAACAATTCAGTCACAGATTTAGAACTAAATAGAAACTTAGAGACCATTTAGTTCAATCCTTTCATTTCCAGGTAAGGAATTTGAAACTCAGAGAGGTTAAGAGACTTACCCAAAGTCACACAGACAGCAAAGTAAGTGGGAACCCCCAGATAGGGACCAAGGTCTTTTTGGCTACAGCTCTGGCATTCTATCAGCTACACTACATTATACCATAGCCGTTCATCTGGATGTCTTAGATCTATAATATAGACTTAAACATCTCTTCCATCATTGTTTTTAGTCTATATCTCTGCTCTTCATCTTTCATACAGGATAACAACAACAGCAAAGATCAAAGTCTGGCCCAGGACAGACCTCAGACAAAAGCCTTCCAGTAGCTCTTGACACCTGCCTGTTACATTTTGGTCACCACTACCTGAGGGCCCTGGGAGATTTTCTCTCCAATAGTTGTTTATCTCTTTCCTCAGTTGTTCATATACATAATGGTATATGTAATTAAAGGGGAAAAGTTGTATTCTTTGAAGAACCAGAGCACAAATTAAACATTCATAGAGCAATAATAAGACAGAGCAGGGAATAGTGAGGAGAGACCTGTTCTCAAAGACAGAAAGGCATGGTTTCAAGTCATGCCTCTGACTTATATTGACTATACAACTCTGAGCAAGTTGTTTCATCACTCAGTGCCCTAGACAACTCTCTAAGACTGTTTGAGGGAAGGTACTGACCTCTACTGGTGAAGAGAGTTTCCTCATTTGGGAGATCCCTTTAAGTGGGATAGTAGATAAAATAATAGGCATGGAGTCAGGAAGATTCATCTTCCTGAGTTCAAATTCAGCCTCAGATACTAACTGTGGGACCCTAGGCAAGTCACTTAACCTGGTTTGCCTTAGTTTCTTTATCTGTAAAATGAGCAGGAGAAGGAAATGACAAACCTTTCCAGTATCTTTGCCAAGAAAACCCCAAATGGGGTCATGAAGAGTCAGGCATGACTGAAACTACTCAACAACAACAAATACCAGGATTGTCCTGGGGTCAAAATAGAGTATTGGGTCTGGAGTCAAGGAAGATCTGAATTCAAATCCAGCTTCAGATATGTCCTAGCTGTGTGACCTTGGGCAAGTTATTTAACCTCTGCTTCACTTTTTTCAAATGGAAATAAGAAATAATAATGCCATCTACCTCACAGGGTTTTGGGGAGGATCAAATGAGATAATATTTGTAGGGTGCCTGGAACATCATAGGAGCTCAATAAATGCTTGTTTCCTTCCTTCTTTCCTCTCAGACAAGAAGCCTTGTGTTTATATTGGACTTTTTAGTGCCAAGTACATAAGTCTCCTCATAATAACTATGTGGGTTAAGCAGCTTTTACCATGATCATTTTGAATTTCAGAGAAGAGGTTAAGTAATTTGCTCAAAGTCACATGACTAGTATTAAAGAAAGAGGGTTTACATTGAAGATCTCTCCATTACTGGTCTAATGTTGTTTCTATGACCTAATACAACTAGCTTCAAATTACTGAACCCCACTTTATCTGTTTAACTTTGCTCAGTCTCTTCTGGGCTTTCTCTATTTCAAGTTATCTAACAATGCCTAGCCAATCTCTCCTTCCTCAGTATGTCTCTCCTTTGTTCCTTAATTACATTCTCTGGTAAGAAGTCAGAACTCCTTTTCCACTAGTCTCTCCTTGGTCATCCCAGATTTGTCCTTGGTTTTGAGAAAACCAAGTTGATATTGTCTCCATTTTAATCATAACAGTTTCAAGTCAGAGTTGCTCTACTTAAAGCTATTTGTACCTTAACACCCTCTTCTCACACCTCACCTCTTCCCAGCATCTAGTTAAGCTCTCTAGAGTTGCTCCCCAGATATTAACAACATGTTGTTTCATATGTTCCATGTTAAACACTTCTAATGTAATAACACAATTAATTCTCTCAAAGACAGATGGGCCATATAGATCCCTCAAGCTTCCAACAGTAGCTCTGAGGGGTCAAGGGTGATTCTCTTCTAATGCTATTGCTCAAGTTCCAATTCCTGTGTGTTTCCCCCACATTTCATTGCCCATGATTTGAACCCCAGTTCCATTTAAAACGTTAATATCAATTAACTTTTATAACAGGATAATTTCATTGAAAAAATAGCAAGAAGTTACAAACACTTCCCTCCAATCTACTCTCCCCTATATCACCCTAGTCCTTGAAGAGAATGGGTTCAACCTTAACCCAGTCGAGACTAAGCATTTTCCCCATCAAGTTCACCTCCAAATGGGATATGGTTGATGGTTAGATGAGACCACATCTCTCCTAATACTAGGTTAGGTAAAAGAACTTTCTCAATACTTTGTTCTTCATTGGTTTGATTTCAGAAAATCCAAACATGGACACTGTCCCAGACTCTGGCAGTATCCAATCACCAGACCAACTCTTCATTATTTGGCTAGCAGACCAGGGTTAGCTACAGTATATTTGTGCATGCTCCAAAATAAGGAATGAGAAATTTCTATTATACACCATCATGACTTTGTGGAAGAAGGATTCCCCAGCCTCTTCCATATAGAAGACATTGTACTAACATTTCAATTAAATTTAGCAAACATTTAGTAAGCACTTACTCTGTGAAGGGATTAAAAAGTTTAACTATGACACAGTCTCTAACCATTTAGGGTCTATAATCTAACAGGAAGATATGCAAAATATGCAAATGACTACAACAAAAATGATAATATGATGCTATACAAAGGAGATCAAAACAAAGAACTAAATGAGGTCTGAGGGAGAAGTCATTATTGATTATGAGAATCAAAGAAGACAGCTGATGGGATGGATGAATGCACTTTGAGCTGAACCTTTTCAATAGAAGATGAGAGAGTGTTCTAGGTACAGGGAGTAATAATGACATGGAGGTAGGAGAAGTGCTGGGACATATGAAAGATATGGGAGAACAGTGTGGGCTAAGGCTGGTAAAGTAGCATGGCACTAAATTGTAAACTGCCAAGGTAAAAAGTCTAATTTCATTCCTTCTGATCTTGGCTACAATTTGTTTTATGTGTACAAAACCTTTTTAACTTAACATAGTTGAAATTATCCATTTTACTTCAACTAGAAGGCTGTAGGATACTTTTCAAGGGTTACAAGCAGAGATGTAACACAATTAGATGTATGCATAAGGATGATGTCAGGTAACTATTAGGATTCTACTGCAATTTTCCCAGCAGATGGTGAAAGCCTGTACTTGGATATAAGCAGTAAGCACAGAATGGAGCCGACAGACTAGAGATCTTGCAGAAAACAGGACTGGCAACCAAAAAAGACTTAGAGCAAGAGAGAAGGAAGGACCAAAGTTAAAACAATAGTTTCAAACATGGATCAGTTAATATCTATGCACTTAAACAGAAAAGTGAAAGTTGCTTTAGGCAGAAGGATTATAAGCTTGGATTTGAGCTTGCTGAATTTGAGCTGCTGCTGAGATACCCAGGTAGCAATGTACTTTAGGCAGCTGGATATTTGGGAATCATTCCTTTAGAGACAACAGTTAAAACTGTATGGATAAATAAAAATATGTTCAGAAGAATTACAGGATTACAGATTTCAAATTTAAAGAGATCTTTAAAATTATTTAATACCTTTTATTTTACAGGTGAGGAAACAGAGGCCCAGATAGTTTATCTAACCTACCCTATGTCACACAAGTTGAAATAATAGACTTGAATCTGCTATCACCGCTGACTTTAAAAGCAGTGATCTTACCACTGCCCCACAACAGGGTACTCAGTAGTATCAATTGTACTAGAGTCAAGAATTAAATAAAAGCCTTTGAATTTGACAACTAAATCATTATTGGTGACCTTTAAAAAATCAATTTCTGTAAAGTTATAGGAATAGAAAGCAGATATCAAGGATATGAGGAGAGAGGGTAATAGGAGACATTGTTGAATCTAGTCAAATATTTCCAACTTTTAAGGTAAAGGAAAGAATAGAGACCAGGCTGAATGGGCCACTAGAAGGCCAAGAGAAGACCAAAGAATGTTTGTAGACACCTGGAATGGAATCAATGGAAAGAAAGCTACTGAAGTTCCATGAAAGAGGAAATATGAGTAAGGTTCATCATCTTCCCTTCCAATTTTCCACCTGAAGTATTCATCTCCTGATGACCGATTCTTCCCAAAAACACTTGTCTGGAGAACTTCTTTATCAACAATCCAATTACATATTGCTCGTTCAGGCACTGTCCAGAGTGCAGGAGTCCATAATCCACACCTGCCTTGAATTTAGCTAAAATGTCAGATACAGGAGAAGAAGCAGTGTCAAGCTTATTCTACATTTGCCTGGTGCTTAATTAATTTTGTATTCACCCTAAAAATATATTTAAAACCATTATTTATTTCTACTAGGAACTTCTACGTGCTTGTACCAGATCATTAATTGAATGTCTGCCAGAATTTCACTAAAGTTGACTCAGAGAAAAAAATATTCATCATGGTTTATTGTGCTAACGTGCTAAACTTTAGCAACTAAAGGGTTATATAATGATACTTGTGTGGCTTTTAACAGGTGTTACAGTTAGGGCTACATCTCAACTAGAAAGAATGTTACTACAGCATGGCAGATGAATCATATTTTTCCAGACTTCTGAAAATAGAACATGGCTGAAGAAGTTAGAGACTAGAATGAGAGGGAGGTTAAAAAGAAGGAAAAACATATGATGGTTCTCCTTTATAAGTTCTTTAGGGTAAGGGATATTCCTTATTAATCCTGGTATCATCCAGGCAAGTCATCAATTCAACAAGCATTTATTATTAACCACCTAATATGTACCAGGAGCACTGTTGAGTTCTGGGGATACAAAGAAAGGCAAAAAACAGAAATAACACAACTCCCCCCATCCTGAACACAGGATCTTATATATTTGACAAATTCAGGAAACATGTGGTGAATTCTTTTGGATGAATTAAGTATATGCTGTAAAAAATAGAAGAGGTGATTTTCTATAGAATTGATCCTTGGGTGATCAGAGAGGAGGCCCACCATTGCCACTACCACCAATACCTACTCTAAAATCCCTGTCAGTTAAGGACTGGTCAGCTAATAATATCAGGAATAACAGTATCTATCCTCCCATTGGCCTTACTTTTAAGCTGTACTCACAGCCATCATCCCAGAAAACAGCACTTGTATATATGTGACTTAGCAACTACCTCTTGAGGTGATGTATCTCCTACCTCCTGAGCAATAGAGAACACTGAGAAAGGAAAGTTAGTGATTCCAGAGTTCTGAGTGCTATCAAATAGCTCAATATCAGAATTGATATGCTTTTATTAATGGAAAGAAGATGTACTACTATCCATTTCACCACTACCCTGTAAGGGTCATGATGCCTTGCCATCTGACTTGCAACTAACACTTCCTTTTGTGTTTTTTCCCTTCTTAGAATGTAAGCTCTTTGACAATAGGGACTTTTCTATTTGTATGTCTAACACTTAGCACAGTGCTCTGCTTATAGTAAGCAAAAACTAAATGTTTTTTTTCCTGTTTCATTCATTTAATGAGAGATAAGAGAGTAAATACATCAGTCACAGAAATACTAAAGCATTGGTAGGTCCCTGGAGAATATTTTGAGGATGCTAAGTCAAGAATTAAGAATATCTTAAGTACAAAAAAGTTTACAGAGCTAGGAAGAACTTATTTATAGACAAAATAGCATTTGCTGAACTGAGAAAATAAGTTTCAAAATAAGGTTTTACCAAGTGAATCAAGAGGAGGGATTTCTTGAACCTTGCAAAACACTTTGCACATATGGCTCTATGGTCTGAATTTCAAATTTTTTGAAGAAGAAATATTCTGTTTTCAGAGGTGACGAAATTTTTCAGCGAAGCATTTGACAACTTCTAATAATGTCTTTGTAGACAAAGTTTATATATGGTGTCAGGATGATAGTGAAGTTAAATGGATTCACAGCAGGCTGAACAATTTTATCCTGAGAGCACTGATTAATGGATCAATATGAATTGGGAAGAATTTCTCTAGTGGTCACAGTACTCTGGATCTTGTCCTGTCCCTTGAAGTTATTGGAGGGTCTGTATATCAAATGTACAGATGACACAAAGTTGGGAGTGATGGCTAGAGTAAAACATTAGATGACAGAATCAATGATCGTAATTATATGAAGTAAGTATTTGGCCTCGGCTTGAACACTTTTAAGTGGTGTTGTGGATGGAATTCATCTATGGAAGATGATATCACCTTTAAGATCCCTTTCCAATTTCAGCTTTGATCTTTTTCAACTTCAAAGTCGAAGTCCCTTCCAGATCTGAGGTTCTCTGATTCTGTCTTATGCTTTATGAACTCCCAGGGTCAGTCATAGCCTATGATTTCACCAGTATAGAGAATTACTTCTATGGAAGCTCCCTGCACTGATACTGATTGATAATTCATTTGTAATTTATAGTCCTTGAGAATTTTCTTTTTTTTTTCTCTAATGGTCTGATAGCAGGGGGGAGAAAAATAAGTATTGTTAAATTTGAAATAAGAGCATGAATTCACCAGAATTGACCAAATAAGATTCACTTTTCCCAAAATTTGAACACAAAGATCAGGAAGAAAAGAAGTAAATTCTACTTGGCCTCTTTCTACTAACATCCACTTCTCAGAGGGTGAGGAATGGGCTTTATATTGGTTCTCTGCTTCATCTCAGTAATGTAAAACAATAGACTTGCACTCATTGGAAGAAAAGACTTGTAGAAGTTTTAAAAACAAATGTTAAAAAAAAATTATTGTTACATGCAACCAGGAAATAAGATATACGGGCAACAGGGTATAGAAATCCATCTTGTCCTACAAGAAATTAAGTGGGAAGGGGATAAGGGAAGGGAAAAGAGGGATATATGAGAAGGCAGAGTGGGGGAAGGAGGAATCAGTATGCTTGCCATCTTGGGGTGGGAGTAGGGGAGAAATGAGAAGAAAATTTGGAGCTCAAAATCTTGTGGAAATGAATGCTAAAAACTAAAAATAAATAAATTCTGGAATAAAAAAAGAAAAGACTGGTAGGTAATCCTTCTTCCTCCATGTTAAAATGAAGGATTCTTAACCTAGGATCTATGAACTTGAAAAAATATATTTTGATAATTGTGTTTCAATGTAACTGGTTTCCTTTGTAATCCTATGCATTTTTATTCATTGAAAAACATTATTTTGTGAAGGGGGTACATAGGTTTTACGAGACTGACAAAGGGGTCCATGATTATACATAGGATAAGAGAATAGTAGCTAACATTTCCACAGCACTGTGCTAAGTGCTTTACAGCTATAACCTCATTTGATCCTCACAATAACCCTGGAAGGTAGATGTTATTATTATCCACATTTTGCTAATGAGGAAACTGAAGCAAATGGGGGTTAGGTGACTTGCCCAGAGTGTCTGAAAGCCAGATTTGAACTCAGGTCTACCTGACTTTGGGCCTAGAACTCTATCCATTTATACAACTTATTTGTCCTGGTTTAGATGATTTCTGCATTTGAGAATAACAACTGATTTGAATTTTTGCCCTTCTTAAGGGATAAACGTGTCAGCATGTAGAAAGCCATTTTTGTTTTTGTGTTGGACCTCTAATAAGATTTATAATGAATTGGGGATTACCTAACAACAAACACCCCATACAGATTTAAGAGGATGTCATTAGGGTCCTCAGTGAATGGGGCATAGTCTGTGGCCTTAGAACAAAAGAAAGGAAATAGCCCCCTACTAATCTCTTTTTCCTGAAAGATCTCCCTAAACAGATTATCAGCTCCTGAACAACTTACCTCTTCCATTTGCATTGAATAATTATATAGTAATGAGACAGATTTTCTTATGTGAAGGTGGCTCATTACTTTACACTTCTATTTCATACTTGAAGTATTCCTTTTGAGTAATTAAAATTTAGAAAGATATTTGTGTTAAATAAAAGGGCAGTTAGGTGTCACAGTGGATACAGTGCTGTGCCTGGAGTCAGGGAGACTCATCTTCCTGAGTTCAAATCTGACCTCAGACACTTTCCAGCTGTGTGATGCTAAGTAACTCACTTCACCCTGTTTGCCTCAGTTTCCTCATCTGTAAAATGAACCAGAGAAGAAAATGGCAAACCAGTCTGGTATCTGACAAGAAAACACCAAATGGCATCAGGAAGAGTTGGACATAAACAACAACAAAAGATCTCCAAATATTTCTGTCTCACAGTCTTCTTTTTTTCTCACTACTTCATTCTTCCACCAAATGCAAAAATTCCAGACTTTTTCAGAAAATTTCTGGCCATCACAGAACTGCCAGCAATGTCAGAGTTAGCATAACCATGGTCTAGGAAAGAGGTCTATAGATATATTTCAGGGGGACTGTGAACTTAAATGAGGTGGAAAATGCATTTTATCTGTACATATATAGACATATTATATATATGTATATACATATATAATATTTATTTTAACATAATTATTTTCCCTTGCAATACTATGAATTCCTATATAAATGTTATTTAATGCTTTAGTTACTTCTCATCTTCCCTACATCAGGACTCTTTTCCCTCCCTACCCTGCCTTTATTTCCCCTAAGAAGAAAAGGGATTCATCTAATCAAGGTTCCAATCCTAGAGCCTTGGGAGGAAACAGAGGAATGATAGGGCAGAAGGTATATTTCATTCAATCCAATAAATACATATTTAGCATCTGATATATATAAAGTGCTTTGCAAACTTAAACTGCTTTACATGTTAGCTATTATTATCCTTGTTGTGGTGGTTAGTATTTTTATTTTTATATTATATATTAAAATATATTATACTATTTTATTATTTATTATTATTATTAATTATTTGCCAAGCATTGTGATAGGCCCTCAGTTATAATACAAAGACAAAAATGAAATAGTCCCTGGTATCAAAAAGCTGATGGTAAACTCTATTGCTGATAAACATGTATATACACATACCTATACATGTATATGTGTATATGTATACATATACATAATGTATATGTGTGTACATATACATAAACACACACAAAATATACAGAGTAATTCCAGGGTGGGTTGGACAGAGAATTCAAATAAGGAAAAGTTCACCTATACGAGGTGTCACCTGAGCTTGGCTTTGACAGTCATCTTAGGGATTCTACAAAGCAGAGAAAGAGAGCATTCCAGGCAAGAGGGAGAGCCTGTACAAGTCACAGAAATGGGAAACAGAATGGTGTACACGGAGAACAGCAAGAAAGATTGATTTCCCTGGAACATAGTGCATAAGGGGAAATAACATGTGAATCAGTCTGGAAAGACAGGTTGAGTGACTTTAAATACCAAAGAAAAGAGTTTGCATTTTTTCCTAATGGTAATAGAGAACTATTGAAACTTCTTGAATGATTGAGGGAAGGGAAGATTGTACTTACTATGCCCTAAAAGCTGAAAATACAAATACAAGAACAGTAACAGTCTCTGCCCTCAAGAAGCCTGCATTCTATTGGGAAGACAACACATAAGAGGGAGTGGTGTTTTGGTTTGGAAAGATATCAGCATGATGAGTGGAACCATAGGGGAGTAGATTGATATACCTTTTTCAGTAACCATAAAGCATTGATTTAATTATGATTACAAAACTGGAACGGGGAGTGGGCAGAAGGAATACAGAGTGGGTGATTGGTGAGAAGATGTCAGGTAGTAAGGGAAACATGACCAGGGTGCCTAGATATGATGGGCACTCACCAATCAGCTTGGGGTGAAGGATAGGCCAGGGCAGAAGTTCCTTAGCTGAAAGAGTTTCGTGCTCCAGAGCCAATTTTCTGGTCCAAGGATTCAGCTTTCGTGAGCAGGGAAGTGACATGATCAGATCTGTTATGGGAATATCAATTTGGCAGCTACGTAGAGGACAGATTGGAAGGGGAGATGAGACAAGAAGACAAATTAGAACTATTGCTACTGCAACAATTCAGGGAAGATGATCAGGGCCTGGATTAGTGTGGAGGCTGAATGTAGAGGTAGAATTACCAGGATTTGGTAACTGATGTGAAATGAGACAGAAGCCTTGCCTACAGCTCCAAGTCTGTTAATCTTTGTGACAGATTCACCTGACAGGTGGCACCCTTGACAGAAGAGGGCTGGATTTACAGGGGGAAAAGATGAGTTCTGTTTAGGACATGGTTGGGATATCCCAGTGGAGATGTTCAGGGAGTAGTTGGAAGATATGGGACTTAAATTCAGGAGCGATATGAATACTGGATACATAGATTTGGGAGCCATTTGTACAGAGATGACAATTGAGTCCATGGAAACTTATTTAAGTGATAAAAGATAAAGAGTGTAGAAAGAAAAGACTTGGAACAAAGCCCTTGGGAACCCTTATGCATAGAGGGTGGAACCTGAATAATTATCCATCAAAAGAGAATGAGGATTACATACTCTTTTTCGTTGACCTCATCAGCTCCCAAGGGTTCAATTAAAATTGCTGTGCAGATGACTCACAAATCCATACATCCAGCCTCAGTCTCTCCCCTAAGTTTCAATCCCACTTCACCAATTGCCTATTAGACGTTTCAAATTGTACATCATGAAGATATCTGAAACTCATGTTTCCTACTGCCTCTAGAATAAAAATATCAATTTTTAAAAAATTCTTTTAAATTTTTTTAATTCTTTTATTTAAATTCTTCTTTTCTCCCCACTACTTCATTCTTCTATCAAATGCAATTAAAATTTAATTCTTAAATTATTTTTAAAACCCTTCACAACCTTGCCCCAATCTCTTTCCAAGCTCATTGGATATCACTATCCATTCCTTCACTCTGGGATCTAGCCAGACTGGCCATCTCTATGTGCCTTTGCACTATCCATCATGCCTGGACTGTAATCTCTCCTCACCTCCATCTTATACAATTAAAAGCAGTTTTGTGGTACAATGGATAGAGTGCTGAACCTGGAGTCAGGAAGACTGCCTCCCATAGCAGTGATGTGAGGATAAAATTCAAAGTACTTTTTGGAAATCTTAAGCACTGTAAAAATACTAGTTACTATTATTGTTGCTATTATCATAATTAACTTCTTTCTAGATGTAGCTCAAGCAATCTACTAGGTAGAGACTTTCTTGATCCCTTCAACTGCTGGTGCTTTCCATGCCAAATTGCCTTATATTTAACTACTTTATATGTAGTTCTATTTATTCTCTTTAAATTTATTCTTTATATGCTTATGTATGTCACTGTTGTCTTCCATATCTCAATGTCAATTCTTTGCAATTGTTTCATTTTCTTTATTTGTATCCCTAGTGCATAGACATGCTTAATCAATAAAATAATAATAAAAATAAATAAGTAAAAGGCACTTAATAAATGCTCATTGATTGGTTGACCACTGATAGGTTGAAGGGACAGCAGAACAAAAGTAGAGGGCTTTTGTCATTTTTTCTTCAGATTTGGAAATGTCTCAGCATGTTGGCAAGTAGTTGGAAAGGAAGCAACAAATGAAGACAAACTGAAAGTTAACAAGAGTAAAGGGAAAATCAAAAGACAATCTCGCAAAGGAGATGGGAGGAAATGGATTCAGGGCCTAGCTAGGGATGGGTTGACCTTGATAAGAAAAGGGATAATCTCTTCTTCTAGGATTGGAAAAACAGAAGGGTCAGTGAGTAGGGGTAGTACTTTTCCGAAGATTTGAGCTATAAAAGTGTGAAGAGGCCAAGCCAAAGGCATAAGTTTAACTTTCTCAGTAAAGTATGAGGAGAAGTTCTCTACTGAGATGCAGAGAGTAAGGTGGTAAGGCAAATGATTCAATGAGAGGAAAGAAAGTTTGGAACAGACATTGTGGGGAGAGGGACCATAAGGGAAGAGTATGAGAGTTACCATGCTGTGGTGAGGGCCCATTCGAAATTTGGTGTCAGAAAAATCTGAAATGGGACCTGTCAGGAACATTGTGTAACTTTTTTCATTGTTTGTTCAGTAAATTGTGAATAAGAACAGAGAAGGTAGAGATGACAGGGTTAAGTTGGAAAACAATGAGTGTACCTCAGTAATAAACCACATCCTTCCAAGCTTGAGGCTGATGTGGATACTTAAACAGGGAGAGGAAATGGGGAAAGAACAAAAGCTTCTCTTTTCTATCTGGGTATCCAAGCAATTACATTTTGTCAAGAAGGTGTGGACAGACCTAACTACTGTAAAGGAAATCTAAAGTAGAGAAGTGAGATTTGCATTAAAATGTAACTTAGGAAATGCTGTTACATGATATTTTGTTGTGCTAAGATTTTCTCTCTACCTATACACTATATATGTATGTGTATATGTATATATGCACATATGTATACATAAATGCATAGTTATTACTATTTCTTTGGAGGCATCTAAGTGCCTACTTAGCATACTTTCTTTCATTAACATTGTCTCAAATAAATGACTCAATGACTAATTTCAAATAAAATGAAAGTAAAGAGAATCCTTAAGCTTATCTGTCATTTCTACCTTAATAGTTATATTTGTATAGCAATTTTCACTTAACAAAGTCCTTTCACATACAACAACAGTGTCAGATAATAAGACAGTTATCATTTCTGTATAAACGATGTAGAACTAAGGCACTGAAGTTAAATGCACATTCAAATTCACATAATCATCAACAAAGTTATGACAAAAATTCAATTCTCTTGAGTTACAAATAATCCAATACCAACTTCTCATTTTTCTGAAGAGAGAAATTCTTTTTTTCTAGCACTTCATGGATGTTAGACTTTGGCACACTTCTCAGTAAGGACAGTAAAACCAAAGTGGTAAAATTTCATTTTCTCCTATGTTAGAATGTCTAGATAGTTGTTGGCCAGGATCCAGTGCTGTAGGGCAAGATTTAGCCTACAGCCAAACTAAGCTATACATTTTTGGTACATTTTTGGCTAAATTTGGTTTAAATGTCAGGAAGGGAAACAGTGGTATTCTATGCTTCACAGCCAAGTAGCATCATTCCCTACTCCCAGGCCATCTTCTTGACAGCCTTACCAACCTCCTTGTCCTGTACATACTCTTTCTATCACTATCACTACCACCCCTACGGCCCTAGAATTTTGATTAAATTAACTTTGCCATTGTACCTGTAAGGGGTTTGTCAATCTGTTCTCCTATGGTCCTATTAATTTTACCTATAACCTTCCAAATCAAAGTGCTCCTTCCTGGCCATCACTCCAGGAGCTGTTGTCTGTCCCTATTACAATATAAGCTTTATGAAGGCAACAACTATCTTTGCAATTATCTTCTTATCTCCAATGCTCAGCTCATTGCTTGACACATACTAAATGCTTAATCAGTGGGGTTATTTTCTCCCTTATGTTAATTTGCCAGAAGAATATTAACGCAGGGCAAAAGGAGAGAGAATTGTTCCCCAAAAGTAGCACCAATGTATATGGATGACAGCCATGGAAAAGGACAGATACCAATAGGGCACAATATGGTGGGACATCCCCGACCACTCCTAGTTCTGTGAGGAAGTCAGTAGACCAGACATTCACTAAGCTATACATTTCATTTCCAGGCACAAAAACCACTCAGGGACTAAACTTACATAGCGTTTTAGACAAACATCTGATGTGACACCAACAGGAGATTGCTACATCATCTATCTTCCAAGGGGGAAAGGCAGTGGTGTAGCCTGGACTCCTGAAGTCAGGGTATTTTCTGAGTTGCTTAATATGGAATGAAGAATATGAGGAAGAGACACAAGAAACGCAACTATAACTGAGTCATAGCGAGCATGTAGCTGGGAAGGATTCAATGCCCAATCTCTGGGTCAAGTAAGCATGAGTATACATGCATCCTGAGGTCTAAGACCATACCAGTCAGAGTAGCTTTCACAATTAGTATTTAAAAGATGGGGCTTCCCTAGATACACAGGGATCAGAGATGAAACATTTCCCTTTCTGTGAAGAAGTGACAGTGATATAAACAACCACCACAAACATTAGTAAAATATTAAAAACAAAGTAAAATAAAAAGATAGGAAAAACTTGGTGGTCACTGAAAATACTGCCTACTTTCCAAAATGAAATCCTGACACTCCTTTCATGTTCTTCAGTTCTAAGACTAGCTCATTGCGTCTTCCATGTCTGCCTAAGTCATCTCTAATGATGGAGCAGTATAGTGTATTATCTGAAGGGCAATGGAGAGAGAATTATGGCTACAAATGGCCTGTGACATATTGACAACAATACACACACACACACCAAAAGCATAGAAGATATGAATGAATAAAGCCTTTATTGTTTGCTATGTATGTAGCAACTGTGCTAAGTACTGGGGATAGAAATAGAGAAGTAAGGCAGATCCTGGTGTCAGGGAGCTCACATTCTAATGGAAGACCTTTTTACATGGAAGGTTTCAGCTGCAAGGTGGATGGAAAGATGTCATAGTCCTTAGGGTGTAACAGCAATGTAGATGGTAATGCTTCTTCTTTAATGTCATTTTCACTGACAAAATCTTATTAGTCTCTAATGTTGAAACACTTGACAGTGCCAAGGCCTTCTGTAACTAGCATCTCCTGTGTCTGCTTCTCAGAATAATGGTTGTGAACACTAGAATGGAAGCATTGAGACTCCTAAGGTTCTTGTGTTCAAGCTCTTGGGCTATCTCCATCAGGCTCTGAGGTGACAAAGATGGTAGCTGGAAGTGTGGCAGGTTCATGCTGCTTCATGGCTCTCTCCCCCTGCTGCTTGAGCAAGTCTGGCTTGCCTCTTCTGTGGGTGGTAGTTGGTTGGCAGTTGGTGGGGGTGGCTTCTCCATAGGAACCGCCTGCTGCTTTCATTCCCTGGAGTCCTAGGGCCTTGATGATGACATCATCAAAGAAATATAGAACTAAAAAAGGAGGTGAACTCATCATGTAGGAAGGGTGAGGAATAAAATTTGGTCAGTCTGCATAGCTCCTATGCTATGTCAAGATATCTAGAAGAAAATCCCCACATGTACATCTCATGTGAGTATTTATAAGAGCATCCAGACAAGAGTCACAGAGGAGGAGAATGCATGGATGGGCTGTAATCTGCCCCCTTGGAGGAAATGCCTACCTCTATGAGATCACAAAAACATGGGAATCCTGAATAAAGTCAGAAAAGGCATCTCATTTTTATTAGGTTCAGAAAGTCCTGTTAATACATATGCATAATACACTAAGTCCAATTAATAACTGAGCTTCATTTTTCTTGTCTTAAAGGTTAAATTCTGTTCTGTTGGGATTATACATGGGGCAAAGGTGTCCTTAACATCTGTAAACCACCACTTTACTCTACCTTGTATCATTTCATAGAACCTCATAGAGCTGAATATACCTGCCTTTCAGAAAACAGAACCAAACTCCTCTTTTAATCATACATATCTTCCACTTGGACCTATAACAACCTTAAAACTGATGAGCCACCTTAAGTACCAAAACCTCTATTTCCCCAGAAAGCACAAGGAACCATGAGTATGTGGTGATTTCTGTTCTGAAACCAGGAGATATAGGCAATAGAAAAAAAGGTCTAGCACACCAGAAATGGGACAAGATTTTGGCTACTGCTTAAAGGACTAGTCATGAGACTAAAAAAAGGCCTAGGTGAACAAAAACCCAGGTGAGCCATGTAAGGTTTGGAAATAGCTCTTTTACTGACTCAAAGGGAGGGAAGGAAAAGCAAACTGACCCATCTTGTTTTGCTGCTGGGCCTTTTGTCCATTTCCTTTCTTAGACTGCACAGTGAGAGAGGGCAGCTACAAGGAGCAGCAGGAGCTAGAGATAGCACAAGAGAAAGGGACTATTCAAGAGAGTTCAGTCCTCCCAGTTGGAGAACTCTCCACAAAGGAATGACAACAAATGTGAACTTGAAAGGAGAAATAGAAATGTGTACAACAATCCACCTCCTCCAAGGAACCTTTGATAGGCTGGTTCTTACCCGCTGCTTTATCCCTCATTCTTCCCAAGTTAACTGCTTCTAGCTGCAGCAACTGTTTCCTGTAAGAACCTGTGCTGAATAACTATGAGCATGGATCCCAGGAATGGATGGCGCATGCAGTCAGCCCTAAATCAGGTCAGGGATAATAACCACCGAAAAGGATTAATTTCTGAAATGTCATCAATAGGTGAGGTTGAATAAATTGGCTTGGGAGTCAGCTGAACTTCAAAGGCCTTAGTGATCATTTCACATTTGATACTGAGATGCTGATTTAGTTCAGTGGTCATTTGGGTCATGAAAGACCTAATAATGAAAAAAAAAAAAACCTAAGGGTAGGAAAAGAAAGCTTCTGATGATGCTGAAACCATTTTGTCCAAAAGGGAATTTCAACCTTTAAAACTCTCCATGCAATAGATACCTATTTTCAAAATAATCCTATTCTCCATCTCTCAAAGGTTAGATTAACGAGATCATTTAATTGTCTTCCTCTTCCCCCTTGGGATCCTCCTTTTGCCTGTTTCATGAGATGCTAGCACTTCTACTTGTAGTAGGCAGAACTAAGTAAGTGAAATAAAAGTCAAATCAATTTGGCTACCTGTTATAGCAGCTCCAGAAAAAGATCTGATAGAGGAGGAAGTTTAAATTTAGGAATTTTAGTCCTTATACTTCAGTAAGCCTTTTGATTTTGGCACAAATGATAGTCTCATCAATAAGTTGGAAGTATAGTTCAGATTAGTGTTATCAGCCTTTGAGAGGTGACCTGCCAGTTTATTTATTTGCTCTGAAAATGGAGGTAGGAGAATAGGTTGGGGAATACCATACCCAATGATTTCGGATTTTTACAAAGGTTGGATTTTTTGCCCTTTAAATACAGGTTGCTTTCCCAAAGCTAACAGAATCATAGAATGTCAGAGATAGGTGGGATCTCAGAGGTTATATGAAGTACAAGCACAGTGTAGTGAAAGGAAGTGAGGTGTAGTAGTCTGGAGAGAGAGGGAGAGAGAAAGAGAGAGATAGACAGACAGACAGAAAGAAACAAACAGAGACAGAGATATGAATGAATGAATGAATGAATGAATGAATAAATGAATGAGAAAGGCGTTAGGAAGAACTCATCAACAGGAGAAGGGTGAAGAACCTTACAGAGAATTACCCCCAGGTTAAGAAGAACACAGGAATGACTGGATGTTCCAGAGTGAAGAGGCTGTGGATATTGAGGAAAGTTTCAGGATGAGGCCATGGTGGGGCCATGATTGGTTTTGAAGTTCAGAAGCTGGAAACAGGTCTAGGGGGGAAATGGTTGAAGGAATGGGATACAAGGAGAGGAGACTGAAGGTGAAGATGACAGATGTGTCCAAGCATTTGCTGTCCTAGTATAGGGAAGAAGAATAGATGAGGTGCCAGAGGTCAGAGTTGCAAAGAAGGCAAAATTAGGCTTGATTACAAAACATAAAACTTCCTAATAATTAAAGCTGTCACAAAGGAGAATAAGCTGCTTCTGGAAGTACTCAGTGGTTTATATTTTTTTCTCACTGGAAGTCTTTTTTAAAAATGATAAGCCCTCTTCTACGTTATGGACTGAATTTCGTTCAGGTATGGTATACATTAGTTGACTCCTCAGATATGTTCCACCTCTGAGATTCTATGAGGTAAGAATCTCAGTATCCCTAGGTATCACAAAATGGGAATCAAAATAGTAATATTTGCTTCCCCTGAGAGTATGAAACTCAAGGTTGGCTTCATCTCTCTCTTCCTTTGGGCTCAAACCACAGTGAGTTTCCAAGGAAACACTGTGAAAGATACTGGTATCAAGAAACTGTTGCATGCCCATCTGTTCTGTATATTTTCCAGTCTTCTGACAACCTCCATTGTTCTGAGAAGAATGACTTCTCAGATTGCAAAACACGCTTGAGATGGCTGAGCATCTCTTCAATTAGGATAACTACTGTTAACATAGCATTATAGTTTCTAGCGAAACCAAGTCCATCCCAAAAGGTACTACTCGGTTTCACACAAGATAACCAGATTTCCAGTGTTGTATCTACTTTTTATGCCGAATACTTTCAAGCAATTACTGTCCTACTGTTAGAGTTGATGCTGGAAATATTACTTGTGGTTATTCTGTCCATGTTTATCACTTTGCCTTCTCTGTTTTTGTTAGAACCAAATATTAATTAAAGCTATAAATGAAGCTACATTTTGGGGGATTACAGTTTTCAAATCACTACACAATCCAGCAGGACAGCTAGGTGGCACAGTGGATAGAGCACAGAGTTTTGAATCAGGAAGGCTCATCTTCCTGAGTTCAAATTCAGCCTCAGACACAGCCATTAAGGCTGTTTGACCCTGGGCAAGTCACTTAACTCAGTTTCCTCATCCATAAAATGAGCTGGAGAAGGAAATGACAAACCGCTTTTTAAAACCACTTTGACAAGAAAATACCAAACAGGGTCATGAAGAATTAGACACAACTGAAATATCCAAACAAAAACATACAATCCAGCATGGTAAGAGCTCCTATTCCACTGGCTTGGGAGAGGCCATGGCAAGTAGGGACCATCTTTTCCACCCTGTGAGCTCACTTTGGGAATTGTGACTGTTTTCATTTCATTTCTCTAATTTTTTTGGCAGAGGAAGCAACCTACAAGAGGCAGTAACTGGAACAAAGGGGGAGGCGTTCCTTTATGCTGATTCCATAAAGACTCAGAAGGAATTTATATAGAAACTCTGTTGTTGTTCAGTCAATTCTTCATGGTCCTGTGGACCGTAATGTCCACAGGGTTTTCTTGGCAAAGATTCTGGAGTGCTTTGCCATTTCCTTCTCTGGTCAGTTAAGGCAAACAGAGGTTAAGTGACTTGTCCATGATCATACAGCTAGTAAGTGAATGAGGCCAGATTTGAATTCAAGTATTCCTGACTCCAGACCCAGCACTCTATCTACTGAGTCACCTAGCTACTTCCTTTATATGGATAAAGCAGAAGATTAATATCTTCTGTATTATAGAAGCAAGCAGTTCCATTCACAACATTTTAATGTGATTCTAGCTTAATGCTGTTATAGCTTTTTAAATTATGAAACTCCTAAGATATTTACATTTTAGCTATTTGGAGTAGAAAAAAGAAATTCTTGCATTATTTATCCCCTACAGGATTCATTGAGGAAAGGGTTTAGAAAGCCTTAAAGTACAATATTATTGTAACTAAATATCCCTTTCAAGAATCTATTATTTGAACATGTATTTGGGCAAACTGTATGAAAGGTGACCACGATCTGTCCTTGGAAAAACCCTTAGTGTGCTATTTTTAAAATGTTAGAATAATTAAGCTCTCATCTTTACAGCTCATCATATAGACTTCTGGAGAGCCTCTACAATCACTTTTGATGGAAGTTTTTATCATAAGCTGCCGTAGAAGCTTGAGTTTAAAGGAGAATATGACTAGCCAGGATACAGAGGGGATGCATAGCTAGGACAAAAAAAGAATTTCTGTCTAGTTTAATTGACTTCAGTATGTAGTCAGAGCCAAGGACAGAATAGAAATGAAGGATGGAGAGCAGAACCAGGAGTCAAAGCAACAGCAAGAAAAGCATTGTCCAAATATGGAAGGATGACTGCATCTAAAACCTGAATCTGGCTATAGGGAACACAGAAAGGGAGGATGACAAGTTGATACTCAGGTGTCAGCATCAGGTTGTTCCATCAAAGCCCATCACACAACCAGAGGAGAAAAACAGCAGGGTAGAGGGAATTAAGGGGCTCAAAAGGTACAGTATACACCCGACTGAATCTAGCTATGAAAGCAAGGATGACATTCTAACATCAACAGAAAAGTTCACAAGATTTCCCAAAGAGTAAAGCCTAAGATTTCACCTTGAACACTACACTGGGCTTCATTCCCATTAGAGAATAACTTTGAAACCATATTTACAGATGACTCCAGTCCATGGTGGTCTCTCTCTCCAAAGAACTCAAAGCATTCAGGGTTTATGCCACTGACTGCATAATTAGCAGGCTGCCCAGAACCCACCTAGTGTAGCCAGGTTATGAGAAGACCTGACACCACCAGGGATATCTTCTCCTCCTTGTGCTACCCTATGGCCTCCTGCAGTCCTCGGCTACCCAGAATCCATCTAGGCAACTTGACTGCTCCCAGGATTTAGGAAAGATGGGAGTCACTTACTCTATTCTTTCCAGGAAGATGGAGGACCACCACACCTTACCAGCTGCTCTCCTACATGTAAAGACTCCTGGCATTGTAAACTGACCCAACAATATAACCTATTACCACAATATAACTCCTGGGCCTCATTACCCATCCTTTAGCTGTACTCTTAGGGTTTTCTGACCCTTCCATCTTTCTTGCAACTGAATTTTTGATGTACTCTCTTCCTCAATTGGAATCTGAGTTCCTTGAGAACACAGGCTGTCTCACTTTTTGTGTTTACAGTTCATCACTTAGCACAGTGTTTAGAATGGGATAAGAGCTTAATAAATGTTTTTAATTCATTCATAATAGCCTTTATCATTATAACTCTCAGATATAATAATTACACTTAATTTTTATAGTGCTTTAAAACCTGTGAAGCACTTTCTTCACAACAACACTGTAAGGTAGTTAGTGTTAGTACATCATATCCATTTTACAGATGAGAAAACTAGAGTACATAAATACTTAAGTGGTAGCTACATAGAGATGACTGGGCCTGGAACCAGGAAGACTTGAATTCAAATTCAACCTCAGACACATACTAGCTGTGTGACTTTGGACAACTCACTTATCTCCATTTTCCTCGGTTTCATCAATGGTAAAATTGGGATAATAATTGTACCTGCCTCTCAGGATATTGTGAGGATCAAATGAGACAATATATTAAAGCACTTAGCAGAGTGGCTGGCAAATAGTAGCCATTCTATAAATGTTTATTTCCTTCTGCTTCCCCTCTTCAGAGCCCACCCCCCAACTGAAGAGATTTGCCCAAAGTAAAAGCTAGAAAGTAGCAGTCAGAAATGGAACCCAGATCCAAGCATCACGACTGGTGCATGTTCAGTACTCTATTACCCAAATGAAAAAAGCAATAATACTCATCTTGTTCAGCATGATGCTTCTAAAATTCCTCCCCAGGAAACCTCTTGGGTATTGGGTGATCTAATCATTCTTGTTTTATTACCACTCCTCACTGACCCCCACATGCCCATGTAATCTTTTCAATAGCTGAACATATTTATTTTATATTCTACATGTTGGCTTTCCCAACCTTTGGTTCATTGTCAATCTGGTTTACTCCACTGGGACTATTCATATCCCAGTCAGAAGAGCTAAATCACATTAGGCTCTCTCCCCTACATAATTTTCCAATCTCTGTCCATTTTTTCTCTTCTCTTCAAAATCAGGGCATTTTTTTCCCTCTAATATCCCCAGGTCCTTTGGAAACTATTTCTACCTGTCATTCACAATGGGACATTTAGTTTTTTAAAGGATGACTCCAGGATCTCAAGATATATGTTAATGTATTCCTGATTAAGGACTTCTGTTACCATGACGACCAGACAGCAGCAGCCACAGCAACAAAAATGGGTGCGTTAGCAGTAGCCACATTCATTTTAGTGCAATTGTGAAGCTTTCTTCTCTTCATCATTAAGCCTTCACCACAATGTCATAAAAAAATACACTAGAGTCTTTCAGTTAATTCCACCTATATGACTTTCTAAAATTAAGAAAAAAATAGGTCATAAAGATCCTGTACCATCTAGGAAAATTTCAACAAATCTTCACTTTAATGCACAAGAAAATCTTTTATAAATGAGGACATCTCTTTTTTCTCACAAAACTGTTAATGTCCTGAGTAATAAAAATAAATCAAAGCTAGAGACAGAAAGGGAAGTTATAACATAGAACATAATCATCAAATGTTTCTCTCAACATGTAGCTTACACTTCTCCAGCCAACTTAACCTGTTGTAAAAAACTAATTCCAACAGTTACCTCCACCATGGATACCACCTGTCCTCTTTCTTACTTCTAAGGTATAATACAGGAACTTGATTGGGTCCAGTCTCACTTGTTAACTGTCAGACAGAAAAGCTATGTAGTTATCTACAGATGTCTACCTGCACGTCAGAAAACAATTCTCTGAATGCCCATTTAGGGCAGTTAAGTCCTAGAGCTAATGCTATGCCTTCCATTATGTTGCTGAGTTTTCTTAGGTGATTTTGGTGCTGGAAGGAGCTGAATAAAGAGAGTTTAGTTCTGCCTAAGTATAAGAATTCAGAAGGACTTTTTAAACAGATCTAGCTCTTCTGCTTGGATAGAACTGCATAGCCAGCATGGAGGGACAACAGCAACATCACACCTAGAATGATACTTTTGGGAGGTGACTCTTCAAACCAGCCACTATGCATAGTTCTCTATAAAGAATCCTGAAGTCCTACAACTACATATGTAGGTGACAACCCCTACAAAAAAAATCTCAGAAACTTTGATTTTATGCTTTGAAGCAGACCTATTGACTAGATTCTGCTGATGGAGAGTGCTACACCAATTATCTGACCCATTGTACTGAATCCTTAACTGTGATACTGCACAATTAGCTTTACCAGTTTGTAGACAGGTGGTTTGTCCCTTTCCTCCTTCAGAACCCCATACTTGTCTGTTCTTCATCAGCCATCTTTCTTAATTTGGTTTAGCCATCTCCTGTCCCATATGCAGTGCCCTCTAGAATCTCCATCCTTTTGTCAACAAACTCCCCTACACTTTCCAACTATTTAACCAACGTTGCTTCTAAACCTTTCTCTTTGACAGAAACTTGAATCTCCCTTCGTAGTGCCAAGAAGGGGAGTTGGCATATACCTTCCTCCATCTTGCCACTTTCAAAGAGATCATCAATCTACTCTCTCTTATCAATCCTGCTTCTGAGCTCTATACAACCTACCTATAGCATTCTTTAATGGACTTGAGGTCAATTTCTCAATGACTTTGTATTTTCATCTTATTAACTCCATCCTGCCATTTCCTACCATCATTTCAAAGACCTCATTTTGATAAGACAAATCCTCAAACTTTCCATTTTTCAACTATAACAACCTGTTTCTCTACCCCACTTCATCCACACACAGGCAGAGGCACATCTCCAGGGGTGAGGGCTCGAGGTCTCATAGCCCTCTAGGTCCTCAAGTGCAGCTCTTTGACTGAATCCAAACTTCCCAGAACAAATACACTTAATAAAAGAATTTGTTCTGCAAAACCTGGACTCAGTCAAAAGGATGCACCCAAGGACCTAGAAGGCTACAAATGACCTCAAGGATGCAGTTTCCCCAGCCCTGCTTAGGCCTTATCATTCCTTACAATATTCCTACTTCCAAACTCCTAAACTGTCATGTCCTTCAATGTAATGTTCTCCAAATCTGCTTACCTCCATACCCATTCTTCATCAGAGATTTGACCACTTTAATACCTCTGTAATTATGTGCCAGATTCATGAAGGTCCTCTAAATTGTGAGTCTCCCTCAGAATCTAGAATAGTGTTTTGAGCATAGTAGTTACTTAAAGAATGTTTGTTGGATGTATGCATAAACAGTAACATTTCCTAAAATGGTTTCTTTCTCTACTCTTTTTCCCCTTTCCTCTTTTCTTTAGGAATCTTATCAATTCCCAAAGTGCTGTCTATCACCTGCACATGGGTAACACCGAAACCTCTCCTTCCACTGCTCATTCAGTCTAAGATCCCTCTAACATAGATATATATTCACCAGCTCAGTCTATCCTCATTGTTGCAATCCATCTGTAAGGTCTATTAATATTGTGCTTAAACCCCTAAATGCTTTTAACTCAGCATTTAAGTGGCTCAGTGGAGAGAACTCTGAGCCTGGATTCTGGAAGACTTAGTTTGAATCTAACCTCAGACTCTTACTACCTGTGTGACCTTGGGCAAGTCACTTGAGTTCATCCTGCTTCAGTTTCTTCAACTATAAAATGGGGATTAATAATAACCTCTACCTTATAGGGTGGTTATGATGATCAAATGAGATAATACTTGTAAAGTGCTTAGCATGGTGCCTTGTACACAGTAGGCTCTTAATAAATGTTTATTTCCTTTTAACTTCACAACTTCTACTTATTGTTTACTCCAGAAGATATTCTACCACCAAAAGTGGCATAGAAGTTAGACTTTTGTTCTGTTGGGCACAGGAATTTGAATCTCTCCTATAGGGCTAGATAGCTAAGCCTAGAACATTGTAAAAGAGAAAACTAGAAGTTAGGCTAGTGACTGTATATACCTACAGTTATGAGTGATTCACAAATAGGCCCTTCCCAAGTATAATGAATCATTTGGGGGAACCATTAATTAAAACCAACTAAATTATCAGCTAACTTTGAAAGCAGGCAATTATTAATGAAAAGGTCAGGTTAACTCTCAAAGATATAAAACAGTGAACCTAAGAGAAGATACTCATGAGATATGTAGGTCATCCAGTCTTCCTCAGTATAATATCAAGACACTCGTAAACAGATTCCCACCATATTTATTCAGTCTCTTCTCCCACTCCTCTCCAACACGGACTCTCTGACTCAGTCAGGCATGGAGCTAGAAGTCACTTTTGAGGTCATCTAATGCAACCCTCTCATTTTACAAATAAGGAAACTAAATCGGGGAGAGATTGAGACTTAGCCAGGGGCACTCTGAGAGTCAGTGGCACAGTCAGAACTAGAGCACAGATCATTTTACTGTGCTCCACACAGCACGTCCATTTCCTCTTCTGTGTCCTTATACCAGCTGTTCTGACTGCATCAAAGCCCTACCCCAGCCTACCCCAACCTACATTTCCTGGCTCTAATCTCATGACAAATATCAGGCAATTCAAACATCCGTCACCCAACAAACATAGGTTATCAGCTCATAGAGGAAGTACATGCATTCGATTTCTTTTCATTTTCTTACTAAATGGAAGAATGATACAATGAGTACAATAGTAATAATAAACAACTGATTTTTATAGTGCTTGAAGGTTCTTAAAGTGCTTCATACAAGTTTTCTCATTTAAATTTTACAACAACCTTAGGAAGTATGGCTTTACTAAAATGATTTTAAAGGATAGAAGAATTCGTTCTCCCTTAGGTAGGAAAGTGTTTCTTCTGCATAACTGAAATAAGAGCCAATAGACCTAAGGACTGCAAATGACCTCAATAGTTCTCTAATTTATGGACCCATCTCTGACCATTTTCAGATGAGTTTCCCATAAATAAATGGGAATTTTTCCACATTTTAAAAGATTATTGTAAGGTTACTCTGGGATCTTCTAGGTGACACAGTGGATAGAGTGCTGGACTTGGTGTCAAGAAGACTCTTCTTCATGAATTCAAGTTTAGTCTCAGCCACTTCTTAGCTATGTGACCCTGGGCAAGTCACTTAACCTTGTTTGCCTCAGTTTCCTCATCTATAAAATGAGCTGGAGAAAGAAATGGCAAATCACTCCAGTATCTTTGCTAAGAAGACTCCAAGAGGGAGCATGAAGAGTTGAACATGACCAAAATGACACAACAACAAAAGGTTACTTTCCATTTTCACATCACATAGATCATGACATAGATAAAACTGCAGAAAGAGAGTTTGGTAAGATATAAGGAAAAATTGTGTTACTTAAAAGGAGGATAAAACACTGCAACTGGATATAGGGCAATCTCTATATCTAGAGATCTTTAAAAATAGGTTGAATGATCATCTATCTTGTATGATTTATGTGCTCACCTGCCTAGAGGCAGAAACTAGACAAATGACCTCTTAAGAGCCCTTCCAATTCTGGGAGTTTAATTCATAATAATTTTCCATATCTGTTGCTTCAGCCATGTAACTCCACTACTTTTTTCTCCTCCAAAGGTACCTTCCATATCAAATACTGACTTTGCTGTTAAAATATCTCAAGTTTCCATCGGTTTAGTTTCATCTTCTTTTATATTATAGTAACTATATCCAAGCTCTGTTTGTCATTTTGCTACCTCCCCATGCTTTTCTCCCAGCCTCTGCGGTTGTTCAGTTGTTTCAAGTCATGCCTGACTCTTCCTGACCCCATTTGGGGTTTTCTTAACAAAAATACTGGAATGATTTGCCATTTCCTTCTCTAGCTCATTTTACAGATGAAGAACTGAGGCAAACAGTGTTAAGTGACTTGCCCAAGATCTATCTATGTATCCATCCATCTGTATATCTGCCTTTTATATAATAATTCAAGACCAATTCTTCTAGGAAGATTTTATCTTATTAACCCCACCCATTTTCCAATGCAATATGATGTGACTCACTTCAAATTCAATCCATTCTTACTAGCAAATATACCTTTTGTACCCATTGTCTATTTATATCTTTGGGTTTTCTTCTTAGATTATGTTACTTGAAGGTAAGAGTCATTTCTACTCACTCTATTGCTATTCGATTACCAACAATCACAAATCACAGCATTATATAGTCTTTGGGCCCAAAAACACATAATGACTGTTCAACATTCCTTTTAATTCCCATTCTGGGATAAATTATATATCTTAGAAAAACTCTGGACAAAAGGGACAGGGACAGAGTCTCAAAATACTTCCATTCCCCAATTCAGGGTTCAGTGTACCATCCCAATCCTCTTTAATTTAATATGATATTTTAATTCCATATGACAGCTTTCCTCCAGGGTCTTCAGCACATTTCATACATAATTCATTTATCTCACAAAGTCCCTGCAAAGAATGTCTATTATAGTTCTGCGGGCATCACTTCCTTGGAAATCCCAAAGCTTGACCACTAAAAGGTCTAAGATGTCATGTTAGATATCCTCATACAGGCATCTAAGTCCCAACAGTAAAATAAACTCTTACTGTTGTCCTTCCAAGGAGAGGCTTGCATGTTCTAGGTCCCCTCACACATAGTAGGTGCAAAAAAAAATTTAATGAAAGACTTCATTATGAATATATGATGAGGTGTGTGTGTGTGTGTGTGTGTGTGTGTGTGTGTGTGTGTGTGTGTTTCGTTGACATCTAAGAAAGACCTCTGGAAACTGGGTCCAAGATGATTAACCTTTCTTCTCCTGGCTAAAAATTTCACCCTTGCCCTGGGTCAGAGGCAACACGTGTTGCTTTCCTTCAATGGCTATTCAGAGACCATTATTGGTTGGCTAGGTAGGTCTTATGATTTCTATACTTGTCCTTTAAGAACTGAAGACCAATATAGTTGACATTAATTAACCCTCTATACTCCATAGAGGCCTAACATTTAAACGAAATTAAATATCCCTATTGCCTGTAAGTGAGGGACAGTGGCAGAAAGTCAAAAGGAAATGCCTGCTTTCAGCTTTCAATATTGGTTGCTGCTCATCTTTCTTGTTCCAAGAACACAGAGTGCTTACATTTCTGTGCACATCAAACCAATACTGTACCCACCTATATTTATACAAAGCAACACGTGAGGCCATGTCCGATTGCTTTCGGATCATAGGGCACCTGAAAGAAAATGAAGCCCAAATCTCTGTGTAAGACCCCAGGGCACATCTTGTCCATTGCGTTCTTCTCCAGGGGCTTGTTGCTGCTGCCGCCACCAACAAGATTAACAAGAAGGTTATATTTAAACTTCCAAGAGGCGCTGCTGTGCCATTATGGGTCTATTTAAAATCCTCTGGGCAGCTGCAGTACATAATAACAAATCAGCAGGAGGGAGGGAGGAAAGGCAGGAGAGGAGATGGAGGAGAGAGGAAAGAGAAAGAGGGGCTGCAAACAGGTCAGGAGCATCACAGATTGTTTCTGTGAAATACTGACTGTCAAAAGATGGCAGGGGGTGTGGGAGAGTTAAAGATGCCACCAGCAAAATCAGAGACAGAGAGACAGAGATAGAGAGATGCATTAGGAGAGTGTGCAAAGAAAAGGCAAGGAAATAATTTAAGACCCTAAGATGAAAAAAACATAACTTTTCTACATGTATAGATTATGTCCTTTTTTTCAGAATATACAATTTCTCTCTAGAAACTCTACCAAGTAGCACAGGCTAGCCATTCAACTTTCATAAAGCATCAACATTAGAAGGTAAAGAATACCACTTGTGTCACACAGGGCAGCCTCCCACTTAACCAATGCATGAAATATTTTCCCCAGTCTCATAAACAGGAAGGAAGAAAGGAAGGAAGGAAGGAAGGAAGGAAGGAAGGAAGGAAGGAAGGAAGGAAGGAAGGAGGGAAGGAAGGAAATAAGTGTTTATTAAGTACCTACTATATGACAGGCATTGAGCTGTGCAATTTACAAATATTATTCCATTTGATTCAATAACCCTATGAGTTAAGTACTATTATTACCCCCATTTTACAGTTGAGGAAACTGAGGCAGACAGAGGTTAGGTTATTATTTCCAGGGTCACACATCTAGCAAGTATTTAAGGTAGAATTTGAACTCAGATCCAGTGCTGTGTCTACTGTGTTACCTACACACTTCACTTAATGGAAGTTCTTATCATTTGCCTTGAAGACTATGTCACATTTAAAGAGAGCTCAGAATTAAGTGACATTTCCCATTTACTTCCTTTAATTTTGCTACTTGTGATAGGTTTGGGTACATCATATCTCTGAAAACAAAAATCATCTTTTTTTTTTTAGCAAAAGTTTACTTCAATTTGCTTTCAAATTCCAAGGTGCACAACTGCATTTTTATAATTTAACAGATGTATGGGAAGATAATAATATTCCTTCTTTCTCCTCTACCCAAGATAATTTGCATCAATAGCACCCATTAACCTTGACTGGCCTCATGTAGTTATTTCTTCACACCATGCAAACTACTGATCATTTTAGTGACTCGTTATTGAGTTGCTCCCAAGTTGTTGACATCTTCCTAATTTCTCACCATGAACAGAATGCTTATATAAACACAGTTAGTAACCAGTAACCAAAGCCCTGCTAAATTGTGCTAAATATAATCCTGAAAAGGTCATCTTCTAGAAGAGCAGGTGGTAGCAATATCCCTGGAATCAACAGAAACTCAACTTGCCAATTGAAACTGATGCAGCATTCCCAAGAACCACAGTCTGGGTATATTCAGCACAAAGTTAATGGAGACAGTTAACAATAACCTGGTTAATTTAGGCAATATACATATTGTTCTGGATAACCCTAACTCTGTCAAAAACAAACAAACCAAAAACACTCTGAATCATCAGAACTGGCTGTTCTTTAAACAATCTTTAAACTTCCTGTTCACTTTCTACTGTATGAACAAAGTCCAAATGACAGGCTGCCTTAAGATATAAATTCCTGGACGGCAAGACTGAGAAACAGTACAGGATACTGGAAAGAGCAGCAACTGGACCAGAAGTAAGGATGCCTGAGTTCTAAAACTAAGTTTTCCACTTAGCAATGTTGTGACCCTGCGCAAATCAGAACTTCTCTGAATCTCAGTCTCTTCATATTTAACATGATGAGGCAGGATGGTTAATTTAACAAATATTTGTTAAGTACTTAATATTTGCAAAAGATAACAATGTCATGCCCATAGTGCTGCCATGATAATTAAAGAAAATTGTATATGTAAAAAGGGTTTTGAAAATGAAAACGTTAACATGAAATGCATTATTAAGTTCTATGTTCCATGTAGCTTCTAGAGTAAATATTAACTATGTAATAATAATAATGAAAATAACCAAGTTGGTAGAGGCAGATTCCTCAAGAGCTGCAGTTATTTTTTGTATTTAATTTAATTTCCCATAGTACCGCATTCTATACATAAAGCATGCTCAACAGATACTTTCGGCTGAATACAAGGTACATGTGGAATAATAGAAATAGTTGCTCTAACTGAAGGAATAGTAGTATTTTTAATCAGTGCATTAATAATCTATAGATAATACAAAGTCTATATAATGTTTTTTTTGTGAAAGATGATAATAATGGGTTTAGGAATTAGGTGCCACTTTTTTTAAATCAGAAGAGTTCTCAAAGTGAAAAGAATTAAAAAGAACTAGAGGAAGCAGATGGAAACCTTTACTCTGTATCCAAAAAGTCAGGAGTGTGGGAAAATGTCATATCAAAAAGAATGGAAGAAGGATCACTGAATACTTGGAGAAGGAAATCAAATTTGAGATTCTTCCCAACTAAGCAGGAGCTAAACCCTTTAAAGAAAAAGAAATGGATCTTCTAAAAAAGCAAATGCCTGCTTGTTCCCCAAGGAACAAGAAGGTGGATCCATAGTTGCTGTTAGGTGAGAACAGGAAGAGATCAAGTAATGGTTGCGGACTCCCTGCTAAGAGATATTGAGGCAATAATTTATTTACTTGATAACAAGATTTATCCTTTATAGGAACCTTAATTTCTTCTTGGGGAATACGTCCAAGATGGGATCAAAAACTTCCTAAGGCTTATCAAAATGAGTGATTATTCCCTAGTTCTGGTGATTTGTGCAGAAACAAAGGATACCACAAGAACTAACTTAGAAAACATTATTAGGGGTGGCTAGGTGGAGCAGTGAATAGAGCACTAGCCCTGGAGTCAGAAGGAACTGAGTTCAAATCTGGCCTGAGATACTTAACACTTACTAGCCGTGTGACCTTGGGCAAGTCACTTTACCCCCAGCTGCCCTGCCCTCTCCCCTCCAAAGAAGAAAAAAACCTCACAAAACAATATTAAAGATTACCAAGTCTTCAGCAAGAAATTGAAGAACATAAAGGCATAGGTGGTATTTTCCTCACTACTGTCAATAAATAAAAAGAGATTAAGAAGAGAAAGGAATATTTGGAAAGTGAACAGCTACTTCAAAAGCTAGTAGGGAATCTTAAGGAGATGGTGGAAGAGAGGTATTCAGATTCTCTCTTCCAAAATCCCAAATAAACCATCAAAACACCTCAAAACTGGACCTGTAAAACAATGGTAAGAAGAATATAAGTGAAGATCTCATCAAAAAGTAATTCTTAAGGACAAAACACTTGATAACCTGCTCACCATCTCATTGCTTGTGGCACACCCATCCCTAATACATATCCACACACTTCAGTGCTGAGCTGAGGCAGCCCAGCATTACTCATAAAGACTGCCATTTTAAGTGAAGGTATTTGTAGCTTGACAGTGGAGCAGGGCAGGGGCATATCCATCTTCCAAGGGGAATTGAAAAATAAATGGGCAGTAAAAGTAGCAAAATGTATGTCCAAATGCAAAGATTTCTCAGAATATGCCCTCAATTGTCTCCAAACTCTATTCTGATCATCTCCATCTTCCCCTACCCTAATTCAACTCACCAAGAGATATCATACTAAAACTTCATAACAATCAGAATGATGAAAGGTCTTGAGTCCACGACAAATGAGGCTCAATCAAAGGAAATGGGTATAGTTAGTCTAGAGGAAGAGGGTATGGGGTGGGGGGAGACATCATCAATTACTTGAAAGGCTGTCATGTGGAGGAAGGATTAAACTTGGATCTGGCACCTCACAGCCAAATAAGTAACAATGAGTTAGAAATTGCAAATGTAGCCTTGATGTCAGGAAAAACATCTTAACAATTAAAATTATCTCAAAGTAGAAAACCTAACCCCAGCGCTGATGGGCTCCTTTTCCATGGAGGTCATGACAGAAGGGGGGTGGTGATCATTTCAATACCATTATTATGGTATAGTAGGAGTCATTTTGTGTGTGGATTGGACTAGGTGGCTGCTGAAGTCCCTTCCAATTCTTAAATCCTATGATTTTTAACAAATCAAGCAAAAATTTTATAAACAATAAGGAAAAATGACCATATGCCCAGGAAAATTTGTTGACATAACATAGGATTACTCTTTGTTTAGGAGAAATCAAAGGAAAATTTTACACACACACACACACACACACACACCAAAGAAAAGCTGGCCTCCCCCAAAAAATGCATCCTGCAAAGCTGAGCCTAATTATTAATGAAAATGATTCAACACTAAACAAAAGGGAAGAATTTGAGTCGTGTTTTCAAAAGAACAAAGAGGTGAATAGAGAATTCACTAAGAAAACTGTCCAAACAGAAAACAAGCAAATAAAAACATAACCAGATAGAAATAAAAACTTACGTGTCTAGAAGAGATTACGAAATTGGGGAGGGAAAATAATTTTTTATTGTTTGATTTTTTTTTTAATGCTAGTGCATTGTCAATCTAAACAACACTGAAAAGACAAAAAGAGCATCAATGGAATAAGGAATCTAAGGAGCAAAAGATATAATAAGAAAAGGCAAAAGAATAGTTGGAAGAAGAAGCACATAAAGTTTCTGGGAGAAAAGGCTCATTTTTTTCATTAGAACACAGTATTATAGGTAATTGTACTATATAGAAAAACTGCTTTTGGTTGGGGCAAGGAGAGGGTGTAACCAGGGAACCCAAAGAAAAACTTATCTATACTCAAGAGGAGAGGTGAGTGAAAAGCTTTAATTTTCTCTTTCTGCCTTTAAAGAAGTGGGAGTGTAAGTACAGAAAGGATATTGAGGAACCATTCACAAAGGGAGAAGCGAGAGTTGGGTTGGACCGGCAAAAAAGGAAAAATTCTAGTAGCATCTCGAATCAATCCCACAGAAATGGAAAGAAGTCAAAGTGATCTTGTAATGAACTTTTCTGAGAGTTAGATGAAGGAGAGATCAGACACTTCAGGAGATTAACCATTCAAAAACGGGATCATTTTCTTTAAAAAAGGACTTATTCCATCGTTTGTCCTGATATTCCCAATGCTAAACACAATACCCACAGAATAGTGACATTTAATAAATGTTTATTCCATTCTTACTACCAAACTAAGAAGAAACTAAGTAAGGAAAGAAAAATAGACTAATATCACTAGCAAATATTAATGCTAAAGTCTAAATAAAATCCTTACAAGGAGACTGCAATAGTAGATCCAGAAAATATTTCACTATGACCAACTAGAATTCATACTAAGGAAGAAAGTGTGATTCAAACCAAAGAAAACAATTAAGATATTTGCTTTTATAAATAATAAAGCTATGAAAAAAACACAATATTGACAAAGTACACCACTAATTTATGTTAAAAGCATCAAACAGCAAAAACTCGGACTGGCCCTTCACTAATATAAGCACACTTCTAAAATGACAACCTTGATACTTTTTTTTTTTTGGCTTTTTGGAGGGGGGAAAGCTGGATAATTGGTGTTAAGTGACTTGCTGAAGGTCACACGGCTAGTAAGTGTTAGGTGTCGGAGGCTGGATTTGAATTCAGGTCCGCCTGACTCCAAGGTCAGTGCTCTATTCACTACGCCACCTAGTCTCCCCTACCTTGATATTTCTAAAACCACAACCTTGCATTATTTGTGAGGGAGGAAAAGTAGAAACTTTCCCAGTAAAAACTGGGGAAAAGCAAGCATGTCTGTTACCCGCACTACTATATCACATTTCTAAAATTTTCTATGGCAATAAGAAAAGGGAACAAAATTAAAGTTATAAATATTGTCAAAAAGGAGAGAAAAGCATTCCTATTTTCACATTAAATGATAGGATACTTAGAAAACATTAGAGAATCAGAAAGGAAACTCTATTCTGATCATCTCCTTCTTGCTGAATTCAAAGTACAAAAATCATCAGCATTTCTGGAGATTATGATTAGAATTGAGGAAAATTTTAAAATAAAGTAAAATCCATTCAAAATAACTACAAAACATATTTTAAAATCTGAAATTTACAAATACAAAACACTTTTTGTATACATAAAAGAATAGATGCAGAGATTCTTCACTGTTAATGATTGGGCCATACCAGTGAAATAAAAATAATGATGTTACCTAAATTAAAGTACATTATCTAGTGTTATACAAATGAAATTGCCAGAGCAATATTTTTGAGAAATAACTATGCAACAAAACTCAACTGGAGTTGGGTAGGACCGGCAAAACAGAAAAATTCTAGTAGCATCTTGAATCAATCCCACAGAAATAGAAAGAAGTCAAAATGATCTTGTAATGAACTTGCCTGGGAGATTAACCCTTCAAAAATGGGATCAAAAGGTCTACATTCTCAAAAGAAAATTTAAAAATACAAATTAAAGGAGCATAGCATTCATTATTAAAACTAGCACTATATTTTAAAATATTAATCATCAAAATGATTTGGTACAAATTAAAAAGCAAAATGAGTGGAATAGATTAAATAAGCTATAAGGAGAAGCAATCAAAACAGAAAAACAATTCTTTATAAACCCATGAACACAAAACAGTGGAACAAAATTCAAAGCTTTTATACAGGAATTACTGGAAAAGTTATAAAGCAGTTTACATTAATTAGTTTTAACTCATTGTCTTATACATAACATTAAGTTCTAAATAGTTGTAAGACCTGAATATAAGAGGACATATCAATTCCCTTTTCTCATTTCATGTGTCTACTACCCTAATTCAAAACTTCATCATTACTCACCTGAACTATTGAAATGTCCTCCCAATTCAGCTTCCTGCTTCCACTGTCTCCCTTTTCCAATCCACCCTTTGGATAGCTGTTTATGTGGTATTCGTAAAACACACGTCTGACTATGTTATTCCCCTGGTAAAAAGATAAACTGGCTCCAACTAGACTCCAGGAAAAATACAAACTCTTCTGTTTGTCATTTAAAGCCCTTCAGGATCTGGCTTCCACCCATGTTCCCAGACTCATTACATAGTACTACTCTTTAGTCATTCTATAAAGTTCAACCAAACTATTTTACTTGCATTTTTCTAAACTTGGCATTCAATCTCCTACCTCCATGCCCTTGTGTAGGCTGTTCTCCCTGATTGGCATGTACTCCCTTCTCATTTCCCCTCTTAGAATTTCATTTCCTTCAAAGTCTTTCTACATGAAGACTTTCCTTTCCTCCTCCAAACCCTAGTTTCTAGTGATTCCATCTTACTCCCTGTGATAAATCAACTTTTGTTTTCTTTGTATATGTTTTGTACATGCCCTTTAGCCTTATAGAACACAAGCTCCTTGATGGAGGAACTAATGTATATTTGTCTTTATATGCCCATCACATAATAGGCACCTCATAAAGACTTGTTGATTGACTGAACATAACGAAAAATGAATTAGAAAAGAGCAAAGGTAACTTTACAACTATAGCGAGGAGAATAATTCTCTCTTTTTGAAAGTTCCCTTTTTATTTTGAGCTTAATCATCTACAAATGCAAACATTTCAATATGCAAAAGACAAAAACCCTTGTTAAAAAAAAAGTCATCAAAAAGATGTTTGTTTGGGGACAAATCATCCAGGCACCGGGAAAAAAATATAAACTGAGATGTAAGGGGAAGAACTCTCAAACATACAAAGCATAGTGGAGATCATAAAAGATTGAAGTGACAAATTTGACTACATGATTTAAAAGCTCTTACACAAATAAATCAGGAAGGCAGAATTAGAAGACAAATGGCAGCTTGAGAAAACATTTGTATCATGAAACCAATAAAAAGCTTAACATACAAAATATATAGGAAATTGAAATAAACAGTTAATACCAAGAATCATTCCCCAATAGTTAACTCTCCCTGGATTTTGCCAACATGCTATAGTAGCCTTCTCCCTCTACCCCTCTCTCATTGGTGAGTACCACTTGGAAATTCCAGTTTGAAAAAAGGGCCACACCAGTCATACTTCACTTTCAGAACTCTAGTGCACTGCTCCCATGCAGGTACCTTCCTCTCCCTCTTCCTCCTTTCATCTCCCTTTTATATGTCATTTTCTTCCATTTGACTGTAAGCTATCTGAGGGCATGGATGGACCTTCCCTTTTTTTGTGTATCTGTTTGCTTGTTTTTGTATCCCAGCATTCAGCACAGTTACGGTACATATTAGAATGGTTAATAAATGCTTGCTGATGAACACTTTTCAGTAGCACTGTATACTATAAATGACCTTTAGAAAAATGTTACGTATTACTGATAGTTAAAGCAAATGCAAACTAAAAGAACTCCAAGGTTTCACCCCATGGCTGAAAAATTGGGGAAAATGCCAAGATATGGGAACAGTCAAAGTTGGAGATGCTTTCTAGAAGGCAGGTACACCAATATACTACTAAGAGAGCTACGAACTGGTCTGTCCTTTCTGGATATCAGTTTGTACGCGGGTGAGAAAAGTGACTAAACTCTCTATTACTCTTTGATGTAGCAGCCCACTACTAAAGAAGGGAAAAATCATGCCAAAATGCTCAAAACAGTACTCTCTGGCAGCAAAGGGTGGGAGGAGGGCGCAAACATGGGTTCTCATCAAATGGCAGATGAATGTGAAGGAGCAATAGTTGAAGTAAAGTGAAATTACCAAAAGGACATTATATTACACAATTAATAGAACAATGTTAAAAAGACCACTAAAATGAAGTCAGACTCTAAGTAATTTGAAAACTATTGATGGTCATAGAGAGCTGATAATAAGATGTCCCTTGCCGTTCGTTACAAAGAGATAGGTGACTGCTAGATCAGATACGTCTATGTGTGTACACTTTATATTATAAAGATATAGATACATAGATACATAGATAGATACATAGATAGATACATAGATAGATAGATAGATAGATAGATAGATAGATAGATAGAGGCATATCTATATTTATATCTATCTATATCTAAAGATATAAAGATATAGATATATAGAGGGGAAGGGAGACTTTGCTTAATAATTTTTCTTTTTTTTCTTACCAGAGAATCTTTAAACTGGAAAGGATAGCAGAAGGTTTGGGGTTGTTTTTGTTTTTTCAGAAATGATTGTGAGATAAAAGGTATTAACAATTTGTTTTAAAAAGATGGTGCTTGAGGAAAGGCTTCGTATTTTGCCCTGAATAAGGAAAAATTTCCCAACAGATAGAGTTATCTAAGAGGAATGGATTGTCTCAGGAAGGAGTAGTTGTGCCTTCCTGTTGGTCTTAAAGCAAAATCTGGATGACTATTAATAAGGCATGATGTTAAAGGCATTCTTATTCAGCTTGTCTCTGCTTATAGATTTCCAAGGAGGGGGAAACTTTCCTCTTGAGGAGAGCCTAGATGGTTTCTGAAGTCCCTTTCTACTCAGAGATGGCATGATTCTGTAATAAAATATACATTAATCTCAAAACTTCAAGGATCAGTGCTATTACGTACATACAGGTAGGTCTCAAGTGTTAAAAATGATGAATCCCATGATGAGGTCACATTATTCTAATTCACACTGTGTATTTCTATTAGGCTGGAAATAATGACCATATTTTTATATAATTTGAACTTTTAACAGCACAGATTCAAATATATGAGATCACTTTAAGGGAGTCAATAATCCATCAATCGAGACCTAGCTATACTTCTTGCACCCACTCATATTAAAAACTCTCCAGTCAAATAACCAATCAATAAGTATTAATCAGATGCCTAGTAATATGTCTTTACTGAATAGTTTGAGTGGATTAATGTGATTAAAAATATTCATTGTCTGATAGCCAACCCATTTGGTGATAAGCCTCTCCAAACTTAGCCACATTGGTCCTTCAGCTGCAAAGACAGTCTGTTGCTAGGCCTGCATTCAAAAACTCTCCAGCCTAGTAAGAGCTCCATTTGGATAACCTAAGATCACCTCCATGCCATGAAAAGGCATCAGTGCAGATTGGGACAAGGGTAATTGTGGGCAATTAATATGCTAAGCAGTTTGATGACTGCTGTGGAATAGAACGATAAAGGCTGGCAGAGAAAAGAGAATCCTCCATTAAGACATTCATGTAAGATGCAAAGAAACATTTTGTAGAAAATATTTTATCGTGTATAAGATGTGTGATAATTTCTTGGATAACTGGTCATATTTTATTGTTTAACAATTTAGTCCAATTATTTTATAATTACTAATAATGCAATATTAATTAGGAAAATATGATTCATATAACAAATTAACAGTGTTTAAAGATAATAATAATCCTTGACTTAACTAAAGTTTTCTTCAAATGTTTCATCATGCTATTGGCATAACCGTAGAAAACTGTGCCCAGACACCCCAGGCTCTAGCAGGTCCTACAAATCTCAAAAGAATTTGCATAGAGGCCCAATGATGACTATATGTATGTCACCTGAGCATCAACCTAGCTACACTTGGAGAAATGCATTGCCATCTTGGCCAAAGGATAATGAATTTTGTAGCCACAGCGGTTCACCAAGGTGGGTGGGGAGGAAAGCCTATCTACAAAAACATGGAGAAGCACGGATGGAATTGTGCCCATGGGAGGAATATTAATACTGAAGAAATCATGAATCCTTGAACATAATAATACTTCATGAAGCACTATGCCAATACTCCATCATAGTTAAATTGTGAAAGGCTTTTCCCCCAAAGGGCTAGCCACCAGGAGATGGATTATTCTTATCCACAACGACCCAGAAAGATTATCCAATAAGGTGTGGAAAGATAATTATTGGAGGGAGCATCCACACAGATGAAATTATAATGTTAAAGCATTATAAATGTTAAATGAATATCATTAAACTTGCACAAATATGCAAATTACTCTGTTAAGATGCTCCACCATCCTTAACGGTAAAATGTGCTCTTAGTTTCATTTAAAATTTGTGTTTTGACGGAGAATTAGTAAGGAGCAGGGTTAATTAGTATTAATTACATTGTTGTCCACAATTCTTAAAGAACTGGTATATAAAACACAAATCATATGTCAGACCATAAGTCATAACTGATATATCGGAAATCCACAGAAATCAGCATATTCTTCAGCATCAGTCCCTCAGTTTCTCTTCAGAGCCAAGGAAAAAGAATTCCCATTATTATATCATTTAGTTGACAAGTATTTATTAATTACCTACTATGTTCCAGGAACTTTGCTAAACTCAAGGAGATAACAATCTAATGAGTCAGACAGCGTACAAACAACGACACACCCAAAAGGTATATAAAGTACAAATTGGGAATAATTCCAAAGGTAAGGTGCTAGCATGGAAGGGGATTGGGAAAGGTTTCTGGCAGAAGGTGGGAGTTTAGCTGAGACCTGCCAGGAAGTGATGAGGTGAAGAGAGAGAGTTCCAGGTACGGGGAACAACCAGCAAAAATATAGAGCATAGAGCATGGGAAACACAAGGAGACCACTGTCGCTGATCTCAGAGAATGTTTACGGGAGTCAGGTAGAAGACTGGAGAAGTAGAGAGAGGCCAGGTTATGAGGGCTTTGAATCCCTCTTTGCAAAGATTTTATATTTGATCCCAGAGATGACACAGATGGATTTTATTGAAGAGGTGATGATAACATATTCAGAAAACTTACACAGCAAATATTTAAATCTGATTGGGGGAAGAGTGGGGAGGACAGGGTAAAGACAATTGCATATCAATAACTATCCATATATAATTAACCATAATAGTTTAACAGTGAAGGGGTTCTAAACAAAATCCCATCCTTGGACCCAGGGAATCCACTTCAGTATGAAAAATCACAAAGAGGAGCCCGAAGTATTCAAGAGGGTTGTGCCCTTTCTGTCTCCTCTGGATTGAGAATTAGTTTATCTTCCAGATCCTAGGCACTCAGGTAACTCAGAGACCTCCTGGGATAAATCCTCCTGACAAATCATAGGTACAATTGTAATGGAGCCCAGCCTCCCTTGGGTAGTCATGTCATTTTAAGGCTAAGTCATATAATCCCCTCCAAGCTACTAATTCATGTAGAAATTTTTAAAAATTGTCTTCTTTTACAAAAGAAATCTTTTTTATTGAAAAATTATAGTATTTAGATCTGTAAATATCTAAACCTGCAGTCTACGTAATTCTGAACAATCTACATAATGGCTCACTTTAGTTTTCTTTGTCATATTCAGTCACTATGAAAGAGATGCTTTTCTGTCCCACCTCCCCTCACACACCCCACCCCCTCCAAACACCCCCGCCCCACCAAAGGCACAAAACTCCCTTCTGGAAGGGAGATGGAAGCTGACTATTGCTTCCTACCTCATTCGGGTACTTGCCTGGCCACCCCCTCAGCTTCTGCAATTCTGAATCAGCTCACTAACCACACCTCTGTTTGTTCATCTTAGCACCCAGACCCAGGCCCTATCCTGAACCCCTTTCTGTGCACAGCCTTTGCTATCAGTCCAAGTTACCCCTGCCCTCACCGAAAACTGACCTAACCAAGTTTCACCAACCAGCATGTCCCTCACATTGCTCCTCTGACGGTCACTACCCTCCCCATCCCCTCAGACTGACAACACTCTTTCCTACCTCAGTACACAAGACAAAGGGCTCACCTTGTTAAGCCTGGGCACACTTTTCTGAACCCTAGCAGACACTGTTTAAGCATATAGTACATGTGGAAAAGCCAGTGTCATAGAATACTCTGATGTCTTGTCCTTTTCGCATTCATCTATTACTACAAAGAGACTTCTCTAATCATTACAGCAGTTAGAATCATTTAAATTATATTTTAATCAATATTAATAATTAGTATTAACCAATATACTGATAATAATAATTTAATCAGTAATACTTTACACACATGTTTATATACATTATGCGTATGTGTATATATACATTGTGTATGTATGCATATATATCTGTATACATATGCTGTGTGTGATATACACATGTGTATTTTAAGTGTGTGGATTTAAAACTTGCAGTTCACATAACTGTGAAAAGTCTATATAATGCCTCTCTTTAGTTGTATGTATGTGTATCTAAACACATGTGTAAAACAACTCAAGGCCAAGTATGGATCTATAGGCTTCTCACTAGAGACTAAACTAATTTTGACATTGAATCTCTATGCTTCCATATACGTTGAACATACTTAAAACCTGCAATCTATATGATTCTGAATAATCTACAGAATGTCTGTCTTTATCTTTTAGCTATATTTTACATATATGTAATTAGTTATATCTCTTAGTTTTATTGATCATATATACATATGTGTGTATATATGTGTATGTACGTATGTATGTGTACAACAGCATACAGAATCTTCTGAGCTCTAGAAACAACTATGGATATAACTACTAAGCTGCTGTCAGCAAGGTCTGAAAAAAAATCTTTAAGAGAATGAAAGAGATGTGTCAAGACTACAGATGGGCAAAATGTCCTGATTTTTGGAGAGAAAAGAGTAGAATATAAATGACAGGCTGGCAAGCTTGGCTTTGATTTCTGGCAAAATTCTCAATCATATTACTGAAGGGATGGTTCATTAGAGTTTATGAAGGAAAGTAGTGATCACCATAAACCAGCATGGCTTTGTCAAGAACAGGTCATGGCAGACTAATCAATTTCCTCTCTTTGGCAGGATACTAGTCTAGAACACCAGGGAAAAGCCATGCATTAAAGTGACCTGGATTTCAGAAAAGTATTTGACAATCTGACAAGCTATTAATGAGATAACATTTGTAGTGTTTATCACAGTACCTGCCATATAGTAGGCACTTAAACAATGTTTGTTCTCTCCCTTTGCTTGCAAGCAAAGTGGAAAGGTATGGGCAGTAGTGTGGTAGTAAAAATTTAACAACCCACTCTCCAGGAGGAAAAATGTGCACACAACACATGTTTACGCCTAATCTGCATTATTAACATCTTCTCCATCACTTTCCTAAGTCTAAATAGTCAACAAAACAATAAGTTGATCCCTGATCTGTAATGTTTATCAATTTCTGAGGCATAAATGCTCACATTGAAAATTTAACAATTGGCTGTCATAAGTCAGGTTGAGCTGACTCCAACAGAGCTCTGGATGCCAGTTACATATAGCATCTTTGGGTTGACTAGCCAGTTGAACAACTACACCCAAAAAGTCATTCAATGTCAAAATTTCTTAGGTCTCTAGTGGCGAGTTCTGAAGATCTGTGCTTGGCCCTGAGTTATTTAACATTTTTATCAATGATTTGGAAAGATGTTAAATTTGACAGTGACATAAAGATAGGAAAACAGCTACCACTGTGCGTGATAGACAGGAACCAAAAAGATTGCTGTAGGCTAGAACACTTGTAAGGTGAAAAGTAGTAGGGATCAATGTAAAGTTCCACATGAGTTATAAACAATTGACTTCACAAGAAAAGCTGAGGAGGGTAGGACTAAACAGCAGTTCACCTGAAAAAGAGATCTGGAAGCTTTAATAAACTGTCCAGTCCATGTGAATTTTCATTGTTTTGGGTTTTGTTTCATTTTTTGGCAAGGCATTGGGATTAAGTGAATTGCCCAAGGTCACAAGGCTAGTAAGTGTCAAGTGTCTGAGGCCAGATTTGAACTCAGGTCCTCCTGATTCCAGGGCCAGTGCTCTATTCACTATGCCACCTAGTTGTCCCTCCATATGAATTTTTTAAAAGTGACATGGCAACTAGAAAAGGTAGTGTTCCTTTAGGCTACATTAAGAGACAGCTCTGTCCATGACTGGGGTGTGATCTTCCTCTTGTATTCTGCCTGATTTATACCACCTCTGGAGTACTATGTTCAATTTTAGACACTCTATTTTGGGAATGGCATTACCAACATGGAGAGGTTCTAGATGAGGATTAGAAAATGGATGAGTCTAAGGTCAGGCCATATGAAAAATAGAGGAATAGGGATTTTTAAAACAAAGAAGAAAAGACTTAATGGGGCATCCGATAAATGCTTTTAAGTATTAAAGGCAGTCTTGAGGCAGCTAGATAGTTAAGCAGATACAATGCTGGTTCTGGAGTCAGGAAGACCTGAGTTCAAATCTAGACAATAGCTGTGTGACACTAGATAAATCACTTAACCTCTGCTTCAGTTTCATCAACTGTAAATTAGAGATAATAACAGCAAATACCACAGTGTTGTTACAAGGATCAAATGAGATAATATTTTAAAGCTCTTAGCATAGTGCCTAGTACATTGTAAGCCCTATATAAATGTGTATTTCCTTTCCTTCCCCTTCCCTGTCAAATAGGAGGAGGATTAGATTTTTTTCTGCTTAACTCTAAGGGGCAGAACTTAAAAAGAGGCAGATTTCATCATGATATCGTCTTCTTAACAGTTAGAGCTGTCCAAAATTTGAATGGATTGCTTTGGGAAGCTGTGAGGTCCCTCTCTCTAGAAGTTTTCAAGCATGGAATGGAAGACCACTCAACTGACATGTTTGGGAAAAAATTTTTATTTAGTTACTAACTGGGTTACAGAGCATCTGAAGTCCCTTCCAACTCTGAGATCTGAGGAGACTGAATCTAATATGAGGAAGTCCAATAGGTAGAAAGACAACAATACAATGATGAGAACACTGAATTTGCACTCTGATAACCTCGGTTCCAATCCTGCCTCTACAACTGATTATATGTGCTACCTTGGAAAAGATACTTAAACCTCTCTGGGCCCCAGAATCCTCATCTATGAAATAAAGGATTTGAATTTCATGATCTCTAAGAGGCAACAAGGCAGCACAGTGGACAGAGAGTTGTGTATGGAGTCAGGAATGCCTGATTTCAAATCCAGCCTCAGATACTTGCCAGCTGTGTGGCCCTGAGCAAGTCACTGATTTCTGCCTGCTTCAGTTTCCTCATCTGCTAAATGGAGATAATAATAGCACCTACCTCACAGGATTGTGGTGAGGATCACATGAGATAATATATGCAAACAGTTTATCAGCAAATAGTAATCACTTGATAAATTCTTGTTCCTTTCCCTTCTGTCCAAGTCTAAAGTTTATGATCCTAAATTATTATAAAGGAGTTATAAAAAATTGTCTGTATAAGAACAAGAATTTGGAGCTATATGAATTTTTTTTAAAAAGGTCTGAGGGTTTTAGTGGACCACCAGTGCAAAGCAAAACATAATCTTAGGATAATGCATTAAGAAAAACTTTGTCCAGAAACATAGTGGTGAAAGTTCCACTGTACTCTGCCTTTTCAAGCATACTTGTAATACCATGTTTTATTCTAGGCACCATATTTTAGGAAAGAATTGACAAACTGCGGCAGGTTCAAAGGAAAGAAAACAAGATGGTAGAGGAATAGAGGCAATGCCATGTGAGGGTCATTTGGACCTAAGGATATTTGGTCCCAACGCTTCAGAGAAACATGATTGTTCCCTTCTAAGTTTTATGTACCATCCTAGATTTGACACTAGAAGGGACCTTATAGGTCATCTAAAGCAAATCCTTTATTTTATGGATGAAGACAGTGAGGCCTCCCAAAAGAGGCTATGGCATCCCAAAGTTACACAAGTAGTAAATGATGAAACCATGACTTGATTCCAGGTATTCTAACTCCAAATCAAACACTCTTTCTAATATGTAATGCTTCCTTCCTTCTGGAAAATCTATCATGTGGCAGGCTAGATTCAAATAGCTCCAATTGTTCCTAGAACAGTGAATTTCACAATTTTTTCTGAGCATTTTTATTCACAATATTTTCTCTTGTAAATAAAAAAAAAGTCCTACAGTTATCAGGTTAACAGGCTATCTAGAATGAAATGGGTTGTCTCTGGAGGAGGTAGTTTTGGCTTCCCTTGAAGTCTTCAGGCAGGACCAGATAACCTTATTCAGAGGCACTCTAGAAGATATTCCTCTCTAAACGAGTCAACAAGTCAAGAAGTACATATTAAGTATCCATGATTTGTCAAGTACTATATTAAACACAGAACAGGTTGGACTGGATGACTCTGAGATTCCTGCTCACTCTGAAATTCTGCATGAAAATAATACACTAAATCCTGCTGACATAAATCTATTGCCATCTTTTTCTATCTCTCCCAAACTACAGCTTTACTGCTTACGTTTGCACTCCTATGCGGTCAAATGTTGTTTTTCATTTTCTTGTTTCAGATTTGCCCAGGCTGTGCTGTTTCTCCTTATCTTTAATGGGATGTTATTTCTAGACAAGATGTTTTTTTATTAAGTGACATTTTTGATATTGCCATATACTGGGCTGGCAAATTAAGTGAATACCACAGTATTTCTAGATTTCAGTGAAGCATTTGACAAAGTTTCTCTTTCTATACCTAGGGGCAAAGTGAAGAAATATAGTCTAAATCAGAGTGTGAGGATCCCTTTGTAAGCTTTAAAAAATTCATCAGCCCCTGCATGATAGTAGTCACAGCTATTAGGATGCATCAAATGAGAAATTTTATGATTACAAAAAGTTATAAATAAGGGACACTTTGAAATGAATTTGTTTATATATGTATATATACATATATATAAATATACATATGTTTGTATTTTTGTATATATATAAAGAAATACATATGTTTGTGTGTATATATATATACATATATATGAAAAAATAGTTATATAAACGTGAGTAAGACATTTATTCAGTAAACAGAAAGTATCTTTGCTTATTTATTATGCTGAGTAACGCCACATATTTTGATGGATCCTAATAAAGACTTAAAATGACAATTCCCAGCATACATATAGATTTGCAGCTCCTTGGCATTAACTTTTCCAAGCTACATGTCAGGAATCACTAATATTGATAATGGCTAGCACTGTATGGTGCCTTAAGGTTTACAAAGCACTTTACTTGGGTCATCTTGTGAAGCAGGTACAAGTATTATCCACATTCTATAGATGAGGCTAGTGCTGCTGAGAGAAATTAACTGGCTTGCCCAGAGTCGCATAGCTAATAGGTGTTTGAGGGAAAATTTGAACTCAAATCTTCCTGACTCCAGGTTCAAAACTGTGCCCAAGGCCAGTGAGGTGCAGAGAGGCAGATTGGTACAGGTTAAATTAGTTGACTACAGTGAGTCTTTGCTGCCTCTGTGATAAGATACAGATCTTCACATTGGCAGTTAAAGCCTTTCCCAGTTTGTCTGCATCCTGTATTCCCAGCCTTATTTCACATTACTCATTTTCAGGCTCTCTATAATCCATCCAAATCAACCTATTTGCTGTGGCTTGAATTCAGTTTTTATCTTCCATCTCCGAGCTTTTGCAGAGTGTCCTCCACTCCTGGAATGAATGGATTTCCTTCTTGCCTCTGACTCTTAGGTTATTTCCCATTTTTCTTCCAGGTTCACCTCATGTGCCATCTTCTCCAGAAACCCTCCCTTGGTGGCAGTGCTTTCTCCCCTCCCCCCTTCCAATTCTGCTTGAGAAGCTGCCTGGCATAATTAAAAGGGAACTCATATAGAAATCTTGGAATGGATTTAAAGCCAGACTCTGTTCATACATATAATAGGATTCCTACCAGGTTCTTGTCCCTGGACAGGCCATTTCACCTCAACATCACCAGGGAAATTTACAGTGGAAACTAGAAATTAAAGAGTAGGTGTTTCATGGGACATAGAACAAGTGAAGAAACTAGTATTTATTAAGCGTCTACTATATGCCAGGCACTGTTCTAAATGGTTTACAAATATTATCTTATTTCATCTTCCCAACATCCCTTGCAAGATAAGTTCTAGCATTATCCCCATTTGGCAGTTAAGGAAATACAGGAAGATGTTAAGTGACTTACTCAAGGTCACACAGCTAGTAAGTGTATGAGGCTAGACTTGAACTCAGGTCTTGCTGACTCTAGGGCAGCATTCTATCTGCTACGCCACCTCAAAATTTCTTTATCTGAATTGTCAATGGAATCACTGATCAAGTGCAACTCAAATGTAAATTGAAAAATTTCCACACTGAATCTTTGCATTAAAATAAGCTCTTTGAGAGCAGGAATGATTTTATGTTTTTATCTTACTGTGCCCAGCACCTGGCACTATACTTTCTACAAACTAAGCATTAAACAAAAGCTTGATGAGCACAGTGCATGTGGTGCCCACTTGTAATCCCTACTGGGGGAGGCTGAGGTTGGTGGGTATCTTGATTTCAGAGGTTCTGAACTGCATTAGGGACTGGCCTGGACCTGGAACAAATATCATGAGCTCCTGATTGGGGAGTGAGTGAGAGGGAGGAACCAGGCTGCCAAAGAAGGTCAGGAAAATAGAGCTTCTATGAAAATCCCTATCGGGATTAGACCCATGGATAACCACTGTACTTCTAGCTTGGGTGAGATTGGGAGATCTAGTGTCAAAAAAAAAATCTGTTGAAATGAGTGACCTTCAAAACTCCTTCCAGCTCTAACATTCTGTGATTCTGAGATTTCAAACATTAATCTCCTATTAACTGTCTTGACTATGTCCTGCAGCATGAATTCTCAGACTGGTTCTCTCCAAGTATCCCACAAATATTAATGTTTTGTATTTTGCTTTTATTTTCCACTGATATGTTCACTTTCCTATGTTATTATTTCTTTCAGCCTGACATTCAAAACCTTCTACAGTCAGACAAAATCTCACTTTTTTTTTTTATCCTTATCTCCTGCTATTCCTGAACAGAAATGATATACTCTAATTGGAAACCATTTGTTGTTCCCTAAACATGCATTATACTTTTCAAGATCTCCAGTCAAATTATTCCCTCTTCCTGGAATGCTTCCTCCAAACCTCACTGCTATTTATTTAAATCCTACCCCCTCTTGAGGTTTGGTTCAAATTCCACCTCCACTCCTACCAAATGCTATTCCCTTTTTTGTTCCCTCCTTTAAATCTAATTCATTTCCAAGTCATGGCATCATCTTCCTGACGTCATGGTCCTCCTCAAGAACAAAGGGCAAACCTCACAACACAACCTTTTTGCTACATTGCTGGAGCAATTATTCTATCTTACTCATCCATATGGCACTTGGTACAAACTGCCTTGGTTTATAATATCGATTTATATGGCTCAATACGCCCAAAACATCCTTCTCGTCCCCCAGGCTCACAATCTTAACATTATCCTCAACTCTTCATTCTTTCTCACTGCATAGATGCACTCTATTGTCAAATTGCATCATTTCTTCCTTCAAAATATCTCTTGTACCCTTCCCCTTCTATCTACTCAAACTGCCACTGTGCTAGTTCCAGCCCTCATCACCTCTTGCCTGGATTACTGCAATTGCCTCCTTATTGGTCCTCGTCCAGTCTCCCATGTGTACCAGCTCAAATCCATCCTCCAAGCAGCAGCCCAAGAAATTGTCTCAAAGCACAAAAGCTGAGATCAAAGACCACCTTCTATAAGAATTCTTTCCTGATTCCCCTTGTGGCCTTGTGTTCATTTTCTGTATTATCTTTCTATGCTGACATTTCTATACCGTATATTTTGCTTCCCTCATTAGGATGTGAGAATGGGAACTGTTTGATTTCCTTGTGTTCCCAGTGCCTTGGAAAGTGCCTAGAACATAGTAGGTGTTTAATAGATTATTTATTTAATTGACTTTTTCTCCCATACCATACTGTAAACAAGTTGAGGGCAGAGAACATGTGTTGTACAACACCAGTACAATCCCAAACAGTGCACATAGTAATTACTTAATAAGTATCTAGTGAGTAAATGTAGAAATGGATTTTCCACCCAAAATCTGCTCTTAATGAATATGGATGTAATAATAATAACAATAAGAATAAGAGATAACTTTTATATCATATGATAAGGTTTGCAACGCACTTTGCAAATGAGGTATTTGCAACTCTCAACAACCTTTGGAGGTAAGTTATTATTCTTGTCTCCATTTTACAGATAAAGAAACTGAGATAGAGACCTGTTAAGTGACTTTCCCAGGGTCATACAGTTAGTTTGGATTTGAACTAGAGTGGATTAGAACTCACTTTGTCCTGATTGCAAGTCAATTCCCACATAGTTTTTAATAGGAGTATTACAGCCATTTGTTCTATTTATCCTATACTGTCATTACTAGGATATATTCCTCAACTCAAGGAAGTTTAACAAGCAGCTACTACATTTTTACTAGGAGCTGAGGATACCAAGACCAAACATTTTCCCACCAGGCTTTTACTCTCTTTCCAACTTCCAGGAACCTTATCATCCTGCAGGATGATATTAGCCACAGTGTTAACCCTGGTATTTACACCATCAGCACCCTCTGCCTTTCTGATTGGAGGAATGAGCAAAGAGCTCCTTTCTGAGTCTCCATTTTAGGAGGGTGCCTGAGCCAGCCATTTCTTTATTTCCCACCCAACTTTTCCATCTTGCTTCTTTTTGGCATCTTCCTCCTTTTGGGTTTTGCTTTGTATGATGTCTTCTCCCATTCGATTGTAAGCTTCTTGGAGGAAATGTGGATCTTTCTTTTTCATATCTGTATCCCCAGTACTTAGCACAGTACCTGCCACATGAAAGCGCATAATATTTATTGGGAGAAGATAAAAGTAAGAAAAGTAAGAGCAAGAGAGAAGAGAAATGGAGAGAGGAACAGAGAAAGAGATGGAGGGAGAGATATAGAGAGACACAGACACACAGGACGGAGAAAGACAGACAGGAAGAGACAGAGAAAGACAGAGGGAAGAACAGACAGAAAGGGAGGAGAAAGAAAGAAAGAAAAATGGACAAAGAGTGATGGGGAAGAGAGGAAGGGAGGGGAAGAGACAGAGAAAGAGACAGGAAAAGACAGGCAGATAGACAGAAAGAGACAGAGAAAGAGAGAGAGGGAGAGAGAGAGAGAGAGAGAGAGAGAGAGAGAGAGAGAAAGCACTAACTACTGAGAGTGTCAAATAGACTTCTTTTAGAAGGTAGCACTTGATCTGATGGTGAGGTATCATGGTAGGGAGGATAGAAAGCTAGCCTTGGAGCAAGGAAGGCCTAGGTTCAAATGCTACCTTTGACATATAATGGTTATATGATCACCAGCAAGTTAGTTAACCTTTCATTGCCCCAGTCAAGCCTCTAAAACTTTGAGCAAAAGAGGAGTGTCACTATTTTGCTGTAGGCAATCCACCACCAAAAGCTCTTCACACTGATGATATCACAGCTCTGGACCAAAAACCAAACAAACAAACAGAAAAAGCCTAGTCTAATAAGTAGATATAAGAATAGAGGTCATTCTAGGCACAGAAGACAGTGAGTGTGATGTCAAGGAGACTGACACTGGACTGGCAAGTTAAGGAACTAGCTAGTAAGACAATTTGACAAAAAAGTAAAGTATATGAAGGAAAGTAGAAAGGAAGGTGAAAGATGTGTAGATTGGAGCCACATTGTAAAAACCTTGAAAAAAAAAGTAAAAACTTTGAAATGTCAAAGATAAATGTAACTTATCTTTGATGTTAAAGGTAATAAGGAGCTAGTGAAGATTTTTGAGGCGAATAACATCAGATCTACATATTAGACTATTATTCTAGTAGCTGTAAAGGATGAATTGGAGAAAAATAGAGAGGAAACAGAGACATATTAGACACCATATTAGGTGTCTATTATAACAATCCAGGCAAGAAGAAGTGATGGTCTAACCTTATTGGACATGTGAATGGACATTAGTTCCAACTGGAGAAGAGGACTAAGGAATTCATGAGACTAATATGCAGTTAGTCTATTTAAAAAAAAACAAAACAAAGCTTTTCTGCTTCCTATTAACTCCAACTTGGTTTGGCTCAGATTTGATCTGTTCTGTATACATTTAATAAAATAATTCATTGACATAATTATTTTATATTTATCTCTTAATGTTTGAAAAGAACTTCATAATCATTATTTTTCCCATGAGATAGCTTGTTATGGTTTTACATTTTACAATAAAAACTCGTTCAGGGTCAGTGCGAGAGCTGATTCATCAATCCTTGGTTTCTGGACTACCGATTAGCTCTTATGATTCAGATGTCAACATGTTATAACCTCAAAACCTAAGCAGAGTTAAATCTAGTCCAAGGGTTCTTACGTTTTTTGTGTGTCATTGACATGGTGAAAGTCTGGGATAGCCAAAGACCCTTTCTGAGAATGTTTTTAAATTAACAAAATACATAGGATGAAGAAGGAAACCAGTGATATTGAAACACAGTTATCAAAATATTAAACAGAAACAAATTCTTAGACCCTGGGCTAAAATATCCCAATGTCTAGAAAGTATTTATTTGTAAGTCAAACTTTTAAATAAGCATCACAAATACTTTATTGGACCATTATAAAAAGGAAAGGGTTAAGACACCCTTGTGTGGTGTCCTCATTTCTCTGAAAGTTAAAATAATAAGCTGAAGAGTACTTTCAATGTTAGAAGTCCATAATGAATCAGTTCAAATTCTAATTTGAACAATATATCTTGCTTACTTAAATTTATCCTTTCATTTCCATCAAAGCTTATAGTGTTCCTAATGTTCTGCCCTGAAATCTTGCTTATGATTATTATGTGGCTCTCCAATGACATCTGTGTTCTATTTCATGTCAGAAAAGGTGAGTGATCCCCATATGGAGGCTCCCACACATCTATTGACATTACTTCCTGCCAGTAGAGAAATATCAGTCAATCCTGTTAGCCCACTTCTTTTTCCCACACATCAGTCCATAGGCTGCCCTTATCCTCTCCTTTATCCCACCCCACATTTTCTTCATCCATAATCACCTTATTTCCTTTATCTAGTACCAGAAACTAAACTTTACTAGGCAATGAAAGAGTCTCGCTAAAACAAAAATTTGCCTCAATTTCAATCAGCAAGAAGGGGGAAAAATGTCCAAATTAAGCTTCCTGATTACTGGAATTAATCTTGTCATTTAGCATCCGTGTTCTACTGAACAGGGCTTTTGATTAGCCTTCTTGTTTGAGAATATTACAAGCAGGCGTTTATTAAGTTGAATACATTTTTTCCCAGACAGGCAACTGGGAGGATGGGGAAGGAAGAAGGACAGTCGATATATGAAAACTAGAGCACTCAATAAAGTAGACCCTGACCCTGCCTCTAGCTACATGTTCCCTGGATGACAAGGTAATTCTGGGAACATGATTTGGATTCTTCCCAGTTGCCCTTTATAGTTTCTCCCACAGGATGACTATCACCCAACACAGTTACTGGCTATTTATATAAAGAACAAAGAAAGCAGAAGCAATTGGTTATTGGAGGTTTTTTTAAAATTCCTTTTATAAAGGAAATGAGAAGTCTACTATAAAGGCAAATGATAATGACTAAGATGTTGAGATGTGTGTGTGTGGGTATCCTCTTTCTATACCCCTGTAACAGTGATGACTCCTGTTTCTTTGTAGTACTAAATTATAGACAGCTCACAAAGAAAGTTGACTGTATCCACCAGAATGTGTATATTTTTATACAACAAAAGGGAAATGTAGTATCTACAAAGTATGCGTGCTATCATAAGATGATAGGATTTAGGTCTAGAATGAACATTAGAGATCATCTAATACATCCCTCTCATTTAGGAAACAGATGCAGAGAATAGTGTGGTGTCATGCTTTAGGACCCATAGACTGCATATAAATAGAGCCAGAATTCCAAGCCAGGTGCTAAGTGTTCTTGTCATTAAACTCTGCTCTTCCAAACACAAGATGTTTATGATCCCTAAAGAACCCTAGAAGTCTTCTCTTGACTTGAGTCAATTCCCAATTCTGAAGCCTTCAGAAGGAAGGTTGTGCCAGCTCTAATGCCAAGGAAGATCCAAGAAGATCTAAGGAAGGTTTGAGATCTACTCCACAAAAACCCCAAAGGATTTCCTGGTTCAATCCAACTCTTCCATAATTTTCTAAGAAAAGGCCTAAAGGGCTCCCAAACCTTGGGATTCAGGATGTATGCTAGAGGTATTCAATAGATAATCCAATGGGAGAATGTTGTTGTTGTTAACCTGGTTATCAGGGAGCTTTCATCACAGTGACAAGCAAATACAAGTCAATAACACAGATTCCTATTAGTTTAGTTGAATGCTAATTTAATCTTCTGGAAAAAGGCCAAAGGAAACCAATCCAAGGTTTACAGTCATAGAATGCTAAAGATATATAATAATTAGAAAGTGCTAGGAATGCAGAATAATCTAAAAAAATAATTTTATTGTTCAGTAACGTCTGACTCTTTGCAACACCATTTGGGATTTTCTTGGCAAAGATATTGAAATAGTTTGCTGTTTCCTTCCCCAGCTTATTTTACAGATGATGAAACTGAGACAAATCCGGTTAAGTGACTTGCCCAGGGTCACAAAGTTAGTAAGTATCTGAGGACAGATTTGAACTCAGGAAGATGAGTCTTCCTTACCAGACCTGGTACCTATTCACTGCACCACCTAGCTGCCCTTAAAAAAAAAAAAAGCTTTGCAATTAAGCATATAACTACTCCCAATTCTTAGCTGATAATATAAAATTCTAGTCAGAGATACCATGCATCTCAAATAAGCTGAATGTTCTTAAGGAAATATATTACCCAAATGTGACTCACACTAAATGTATAAAAGTTGTCTGAAGGGTTTGGGGAAGAGAGAAAAGAATGAGCAAACTTGGAGTAAGAGAGACTGCAAACAGAGATCTAGTAGAGATAAAACTGGTCATCACCTGCTAGATAGAAGATGAGCTCTTCTAGTATAGGAGATTTATTTTGTTTATCCTTTAATCTCTACAACTGCAACACATTGTTCATGTGGGGATAGGATTGGAGTAGGAGCAAAGTGATGGAATAGCATTTAGAGTGGCATACAGCAGTGGGATGGAGGGTTGTCTGGCAAAGGTTATAGAAGCTATGAAGGCTTGCCAGACATCCTTAAACATCAGTAAATTAGGTTCTAGCAACACCAATCCCAGTCAATGTGATATAACTAATCCTGTGACAATAAGAATAGCATAGAGTTTCAGAATGACCCTATTCAGAACTATCATAGCAATCAATTTTATTTTACATAGAGGTAGTAGGTGTAAATGGTGCTCTTTTCTGTTCTAACACCACAAAACAGCAATCTACTTCAGAAAATAATCAGATATTATAACACGCACCCCCCACTACTGGAAATGCTTCAGTTCAGAGGTACTGACTGACTACTAATGTGAGCTAACGATGAGTACGTATGAAGTAGACCAAAGATATAGATGCCAAACATGTTATTTTTAAGGTTTTTTTTTTTAAGGAATTGATATCATGTATGAGTGATTGTAGGTAACAGTTTTATGGTGATCCAGTCCAAATAGTTTATTGGTTGGGTTTTCCAGGATATCTTAAGACAGCTCTACAGGATATTTATTTGCAACATGGAAATTTGTTGACTGTCAGTTCAATAAAAGTTTTTGTATATAATTCTAGCCACCAGATTGTGTCTCTCTAGGTTTTAAACTTTTAAATCCACACATTGATGTCTTGCATTCTCTACCATTTCCCTATATAATCTACATAAATCACTACTCTATGTTCCTTAAAGATAATCCTTCTGTAGTTTCTGGTAGAAATTATCTAGTCCTGAGTTACCATTATAAAACCTTTTATTTCCACAAACAAATCAGCATAAATTCAGTCATTTATTCAAAAATTCTTTGTGGATGTATCATTGTGTTCATGTGAATGTCATCCTACAAAGCCATTTTAATTCTACTTGTATCTTAGTTACTTTATATAAGCTATATCTAGAAGTAAACTAATTTTGTTAATTGACTAATCCAATAGCCTATAACTTTTTAACATCTTTCATTTTTTTCTCTGTAAAGTGATATCTACTTATTCCAAAAGTATTTCTATAAGTTTTTTATTTGCTTATCGTGCCCTCTCAGATTGTCTATCAATTATCTTCCTCCTTTTGGGCATGGAAGTATTCATCTTTTTATAGCAGCCTAAACCAATGCTTTTTGTTAATATTGTTTGAATTTTTGTTAGGATATTTTCCAGATTATTTATGGTATGTTTCACTGTTCCAAAAGTATACATTTATACAATTCACAAGTGTTTATTACTTATACTTGTTCTTCCCTTTCATCTTTGATTTCAGGTTGCCAGAAAGTCTCTTAAGGAATTTAGCCACAACCTTCTTGATTTGTTTATGCTTAATAAGTCATTCTCAGAGGACACCTGCCTAATTTTTTGTGGTACTCTCTTTTACATTTAGACACTCCTACCACTGATGCCCCTCTTACACTCCATCCTCATACTAGAACCGAATAAATACTTCTTACACTTAGATCTGTTTATGTAGGTAGGTATTTCCTTTATTCATTAGTTCAAGATGAGCCTTCAATCTCTATCCTTCCTTAGCATGCATTAAGAATTTCTATTTCTTCAGTCCAAAAATATGTTGATATTACTGGAGAATGATGCTATACAATGAATGAACAGTTTAAGATGTGGGTTTGTTTTTTAGTGGCACTGTATAGCTTAATACTATCCATATACTTCAAATGATTGATAAAACCTTTGGGATTTAGTACTTATTTAATTTGGAAGTTACTTTTAGTTTTATTAAACTGAGAGAGTAGCAGATTTAAAGTTAAGCAGAACTATAATGATCTTAAACTGTATCCCTGAAATAACTATTATTATTACTAATATTATTATTATTATATAGTACCACCTCATAAGATGAGGCTGGAAAAAGAGAAAGCACTTCAAAATCTATAGGACTATAAGACTAACATAAGGCATTAGTCATCCAATTTCCAAAATCAAAGCCTACTAATATCTACTCCTTGTTTTTTAAAATCTATGTTAAGTAGTGGGTCGATCAATAAAATATATACTTCAAGGGCAGCAAAGGACACAGCATATATTCATTTTCAGCAATGTCTATAGATATTGCACAAGAGAAGCAGGTTGTCAAAATGTACAAACAACAAACCTACTTATTCTCCCTCTCTAGAATTTATTTACTTCTCTGTCCTAATTAATTAAGGTCACATCCCAGTAACACTAATTATCTTTGGAAAGAATTACAAATCACAAGGCTGATAATGCATGTATTCATGTGCCCATGTATTTTTGTGTACTGCATTTTCAGATCATTGTGTACATTAATTCCGAGGAGGGGGGGGGTGGAAATGTTCCAGGATTTTTTTTAGGTGAATGGAGGAAAAGGCTAGTCATAGCATCACTTCAATGGTAAGAGACCAAAAGTTGAAAATGAATGCACAATGTTCTTTTCCACCATCACACTATATGTCTTGTTGATTGAATCACCTGAAGAAAAGAGGAGAGAAAAGGAAAAGAAAAGAAGGAAAAGACTAATAGGAAAAGAGGAGAAGAAGAGGGATATAAGAAAAGACAAAAGGAAGAAGAGGAAGAAGAAATGTTGCAAGGAAGGCAAAAGAAAAGCTTGAAACAGGACTGGAGAATGGCAAATGTTCCAATTTTCAAAAAGGAGAACAAGCTTGACAACATTCTTCATGTTCTTTGAAGTAAAGGTGAAGAAATATAGGCTGGATGATACTATAATTAGGTGAGTTCGGAACTACTAAATGGCTTGACTCAAAGAGTAATCTTTAATTGATATGTCTGAAGGGTTTGGTGACATCAACTTGAAAAGAATTTTCTAGTGGAGTGCCCCAAGCATCTGTGCATGATTCTGTGTCATTCAGCATTTTCATCAATAACTTGGATAAAGGTATAGATGGCACACTCATCACATTTTCAGATGGCACAAAGCTAAAATGCATAGCTAATATTTTGGATAGTAGAATCAGGATTCAAAAGTTTAGTGGACTAAAACATTGGGCCAAATCTATTAAGATGAAATTTGATAAAGATAAATGTGAAGTATAGATTTTTTAAAATTTCTACACAAGTAGAAAATGGGAAACACTTGGGTAAATGTTTGTCTAAAACAGGCCTTGAAATTTATACAGGCTACAAGCTCAATATAAATCAACAATGTAATATGTTAACAAATAATGCAAATGTAACCGTGAGCTTCATTAAGAGAGGCATTATTTCCAGGTCTAGGGAAAGAAACATCCCAATGTACTTTGCCCCACATCAAAAGCATTAAGTTCTAAATTGTAGAAAGGATGTTGATCAACTGAACAGCATCCAGAGAAGCACAACCAAGATGGAGAAGGGTCTCAGAATCATGTCATATAAAAATTAGTTGAAGGACTAAGGATGTTTAACTCAAAGGAGAGAAGATTTAAGGGGATGTGGTAGCAATTTTTGAAGAATTAGAATGATTTTGCTTGGCTCAGAAGTTTGAACTGGGAAAAATGGGTAAGAGGCACAGAAGAGGTTTTCAATTTGATGTAAAGCAAAACTAATTAAACGTTAAGCTATCTAAAATATGAATTAGATGATTAGGGGAGGTAGTGGGTTCCCCATCAATGAAGGTCTTCAAGAAAAGACCCAATGACATTTTATCCTGTATGCTATAAAAGAGAATCTTATTCAAGTATGGCTTGGAATACATGGCCACTGAGGTCTCTTTTAAAACTGACATTCTCTGACATTTTAACTTTTAGATGAATAACTTTTGATCCTTTCCTCAAACCCTTAAGCTATCTAGACTTTTTTTTTCTTTCAAAAACTTCAAAGAAAAAATTCACAAGGATATCCAGTTTCCCAATATACTGGGGTTTTTTTCTTTTTGAGATCCCTCTAAGACTTTAGAGGAATTGCTTTGAATCATAATTTTTATTCTCTCAACTATGAGCATTTCCATTTTTTCAATGAGCATGTAGAAATTCTTCTAGCACTTAATTTTCTAACCTGAGTTTTTATCCTTTTTTTTTCATTTCTTGCAGTCCTCCACGGGCACTTATCTTTATGTTTGCAGGTGTGTGTCCCATTTTGCACAACATTGTACAAACATTAAGCTTTTAAAAAAAGAATACAAGAGAGGAGAAGAAGAAAAGAGAGG
>CM053581.1:432381690-432416387 GCA_028627135.1 Pseudochirops cupreus
AAAAAAAAAAAAATTTTAGAGCTAGAGAGAGTTTAGAGTTCATTTAATCCAAACTGATTTAACAGACAAGGAAAGTGAATCCTAGGTGAGTTAAGTGGCTTGTCCAAGTTTATAGGAATGGTATAAAACACAACTGGAATTCTTCAACCCCTTGAAATCTGTAGCTTCTGTATTCACTACTCTAGTGGAACTACTTTTTCAAAGGTCATTTATGACCTCAGCTGCCAAATACAAAGGCCTTTTCTGCCCTCATCCTCCTTGACTTTTCTGATTCATTTGGCATTTCAGATCATGCCCCTTATTTACTGATAGTCCTCTCTCCTCCTTTGGCTTCTATAATATCTCTCTCTCTTCCCATAACCCGTAAACTGCCAAATACTGTCAATTCTCCTACAGAAAGAGCCGAATATCTGCCTCCTTTTTTCCACTGCTGCTAACAGCAAGCCTAGTTCAGGTTGTCATTACCTATTATCTGGAGCACTGGAAGAGCCTCCTAACTGCTCCCCCCTAGCATTATGCTTGACCCACCTTTCATCTTCTCATAACACATTTGAATCAATATTCTTTCTCTATACACTTCATCATGTAACTCCTCTACACACACACACACACACACACACACACACACACACACACACACACACACACACACCCTTTAGTGACTTCTCACTGCCTACTGAACAAAATCCAAAAACTCCTTGACCTGGAATTCAAGATCTTGCACAATCTGGTACTCTCTGCCTTTACAGACTCACCTTTATATCAATCCCAATCCAACAAGCATTTATTTGTAAACAGCTATAAGATGCAAGGCATTGTGCTAGGTAATTTAAGGAACATCAAATAAGTCAGGTTGCTGAGAGTTTGAAAGGGAATAATGTGTGCAGTATAAGCCTAGTAATGTAGGCTAGAGTCAAACTGTGAAGGGTTTTAAAATCTAAACTGAGGGGTTGCATTTTTGTCCTAGAGGGAATAGGGGGCTACCAGGGCTTTTTGAGCAAGGGACTAACCTGCTTTCTAGAAATCATATAAAGAATGCTCCAGTTTAGAATAAATTGAAGTAGACAAGGAAGGTAAGGGCAACAAAAATGGTTTGTTAGAGGTGGATGTTTTTAGTTATATTAAGGAGAAGAGGACAATTAGAGACATGATTACTACATAGGGTAGCTGGAACAACTATAAATGACAGAGAGAAGGAAGGAGTAACGTTAGTATATTTCGGGGGGGGGGGGAGGTAGAGAGTTGTTCCCCAGGGAAATAAATATTTGGACTCAAAAAGATTGATCAAAAATGACCAATACACAGTTGAAAGCCAAGAGATAGAAGATTAGAAAAGAGTCCCTAGCTGTCCTTTATGTGTTCAATGAACCCAAATGAACTAGGTGCCAGGACATTGATAAAACTGGATTCTGGCTAGGACAAATGTGATAGCTGCTCTATGACAATGATCTTTGGAATTCAGTGGAAAATGGAAGACTACAAGATCAGGGAAGAGCAAATGTCCTGATTTTCATAGTACAATCTGAAAACTGAGACCAATTAGCCTGATTGCTAGCAAGATTATAGAACATCTTATTTAAGATGTTATTAGTGAACAGTTAGAAAAGGAAATGTTGCTCAAGGACAAGGTCACAATAGACTAACCACTTCAATTTTTTACAGTTATTTGACTATTTGATCAGAGAAATGCTATAGCTTATGTAGGTTTTAACAAAATATTCTTTTAGAGATAAAATGGAGAGATATTTTAGAGATAAAATGGAGAGATATTTTTCCACAGTTTGGGGGCTACAATTAAATTCAATAAACATTTATTAAGCTATGTTCCAGGCATTGGTTCAGGCACCTATTATGTTCCAGGTACTATTTAGGAAGCCAAACACACAGAGTAAGCTTTAAAGGTTTTATGTCCATTTGAAAAGAGACATAGTGGAATTCCCACAGGGACCTGTGATTGACCCAGTGCTAGCTAACATTTTTAGCCCAGCTTTGTATTGAGGTATATAAAATGTGCTTTTCAAATTTGCAAATGAAACAAAGCTTGACAAAAATATAAAAGGAAAAAAAAAAGAAAAAAGTTAACACATTGGATGGCAGAGTGAGGGTTCAAAAAGATTCAAAAGACTAGAACATTGGGCTGGCCAGATTTAATGAGCTGCATGCTAGTAAAGTTTTATAATTAGGTTCAAAAAAATCAACATAAGTATAAAAGGGAGAGGCATGGCTAGATAGAGGTTAATATGAAAAAAGTTAGGAAGGTTTAGTACACTGCAAGTACAATGTAGTCACAATATGGCAACCAAAAGAAAAAAATACTAACCTATATGACAAGTTACATTAAGAGTCACAGTGTCTAGAAATGAGGTGAGAACCTTGATGTACTTTTTCCTGCTCAGCCTGTATCTGGAACACTGTGTTCAGTTTTGGGTGTTATATTTTGCTGCTGCTACTACTACTCTAATAATAATAATTAATAATAATGGCGATGATATAATGATAGGGCTTATAGAGCACTTTGAGGTTTGCAAAGAACTTTACAATATTATCTCATTTAGTCCTCATAATAACTGGGGAGGGGAGGTGCTATGATTTTCCCCATTTTATACATGAGGAAAATGAGACAGAAGCAGTTAAGAGACTTGCCCAGGGTCACACAGTTAGTATGTGTCTGAGGCCAGACTAGAACTCAGATTTTTCTCATTTCAACTCTATCCAATATACCTCTAGCTCATATCCAAAGCACGAGATGCCTTAAAGAAAGCATTTCTGTTTAGGAAGAACATTGACAAATTGGAGAGAATGATGAAAAGGGCAGCTAGTGTGATAAAAGGTCTCCAGACAGTGACATATGAGGTCTGAACAAGGAACATTTAGCCTAAAAAGAAGATTTAGGAGGCTCATGAGGGATGTCTTCCACTCCTTAAAGAGCTATCATTTGGAAGAAATATTAGACTTATTCTGCTTGACTCCAGAGGTCAGAAATGGAAGTCATGGGTCAAAGCTACTGAGATGAAGATTTAGGTTCAACATAGAGAAAAACTTTCTAACAATTAGAGTTACCCAGGGACCAAGGTGATATAGGAAAGAATGCCCCCACATACACAACGTGGAGAAATGGAAAATGTTTGTATTTTTGTTCTTATCTTCCCAGTTAATCTCCATTTATAAATGCTAATTAATGTTAGTTGGTTCAATGGAACTGGGGCTTAATTACTGGTGACTGACAGTAGAAGAACCACACTTGGAAATAGTGGTTTAAAATAATATCACTAGAAAAAGACTTCTTGAATTTTACAGGAGTACCCCTAGAACCATAGAGGTGAAGGGAAAGGGAATGTAGTCAGACTCACTCTGGAGAAAAAGGTCAGAGAGTTGCTATATACATTTACCAATTCATACAGAGTAATTCATTATAAATACATTAGAAGAGCACCCCCAACAATGTGCTAGCTGACTTCCAAAGGGGAAAGGATCATCAACAACTTAGGAAATTAGGGAAGGCTTCATTTTTTAAAAAAGTGAAATTTCAGTTGCATTTGGAAAGGAATTCATAGAATTATAGAATTTGTGAGTTTGAAAGGATCTCAATGGCTTTCTAATTCAAGGATCAACAAATTATGACCATATCTAGTCTACTGTCTATTTTTGTGCCTGACAAAGAACTAGTAACATATAAATATATTACAAATTTCTCCTCTCTTATAAAAAAAATCATTTCTTACAATATCTGTTTATTTTTTAAAAAGACAGATGTAGGCCTGGACTTGGCCCTTGGGTCATAGTTTATTAAATCCTGGTCTATTCCAATGTTTATATGATATGAATCCCCACTGTGACATCCGTAATAAGAGGTGACCTAGCCTCTCCATGAAGATATCTAAGGAAGAAGAACCCACAAACTTTCAAAGCAGCTAATTCCACTGTTGGACAGCTCTATTTGTCTGGAATTTTTTTCTTGACATTGAATCTAACCTTGTTTCATTGCAACTTCCACATATTGTTACAGGTTCAACCCTCTGGGAATAAACTAAATAAACTTAATCTTTCTCCACACAATGATTCTTCATATACAGAAAAGCAACTACCGTATTACTTTGAGTTACCAGACTCTCCTTTTGTCCACACTAAAAATCCCCAGTTTCTTCAACCAATCCTTATGTAACATGGACCTTGAGCTCTTTACCATCCTGGCTGCTCTCATTCGGGCATTATCTAGCTGATCCATGTACTTTTTTAACCATGGTGCTCAAAACTGAATACAGTATTCCAGATGAGGTCAGTTGAGGGCAGAGTACAGTAAAACTATCACTTCTCCACTCCTAAAGGTTATGCCCTTTCTAATGCTATCCAAAATCACATTGATAATTTTAACTGCCACATCACACTGATAAATAAAATCAAGCTTGAAGTCCACTAAAACTCTGAGATCTTTTCCAGAACAACTGTTGGCTAACAACTTCTCCCCATCTGATATTTCTGAAGGTGAGTCTTTTTATATTCAAGTGTAGTACTTAACATTTATCACTAATCAATTTCATCTAATGAAATTCAACCTAATAATTCTTTCAGATCCCAAATCTGCCATCCTGTATGTTAGCTATCACTCACAACTTCATGTCATCAGTAGATTTGATGAAGAGATATTATCTATCCCTTCATCTGAACCACTGACAAAAATGTTAAACAAACAGAGATCTCTGAGATATCAGGTTGGAAACTTCCTAACATGTGAATTAACTATTCACCTCTATGCTTTGAGTCTAGCCATCTTAAGACTTCTCTGTCCATTGGACTGCAGTATTGTCTACCCAAAACTCTCCATCTTCTCATCAAGATTAGTATGAGATAAATCTAGATAAGATATACCAATAGCATTGCCCTCAATTCAACAGGTGAAGAGATAGAAGGAATAGAGGTAGGAAAGAAGAGAGAAAATTCAAAGGACATAGAATACTTTGGTTTGACTAAAGCATTACATGAAGGGGAGGTGGGGGTGTTATAATATATCTTTGATTAGAAAGCTCAACCAGTACCTTTATGGTTGGCCTTGAAAGAAATTTGATCTTTATGCAGACAAGAGAGAGCCCCTGAAAGACAATGAAGAGCAGAAGCCATATAGAAATGACAAATAAGTTTTAAACCAACTTTTTTTCTTCAGTCAAAGTGAGTTAGAGCCAAAGGTTCGGAATTCTTTCTAGAGTTTGGGGACCAGGTACTTATATTTATTTACCCCTTAATTTCCTACTTGTAGGTGCCCAGAACAATGGGTTTGAGAGGTTACGGTGACAGTTTCTGTTCAGATAGAGCACTTGATTGGCTTTTTGGAACCAAGGCTATATGAAGCACTGAAATTCAAACCTAAGAAGAAGGGAGCAACAGAATCTAGTTTCCATAGCACTACCATGGAAACAGTTCTCTGTGAATCTGTGCCTCCAGGCCCCTCTGAAACTGAAGCATCTTTCTCCCTTTCTCTCTCCAACACCCACCTCCACATCACACGCCCCAGCCCCCCCTCACAAATGATTAAAGGGTATGTTGGGAAAGTGGGGGCCTAACCAGATTTTTGCTAAGATATTAATACACATTAATGTCTTTGAGAGAGGAGAAAAGAATTAATGTGTTTGTTTCTCACTCTCATCTATAAAAGTAAAACCTAAGACCCAATACCCTATGGTTAATATTACAAAATAAAATTCATGCCAAATAAAATATTTTAAAAGTGAACCTAATAATCCCACACAATATTTTAACCTTCCTTTGTTTGTCTGTCATTCAAATATGAAGTATTTATTTAACAATTAGAAGACAGAATATAGTCCCCCCCTTAATCTGTCATATAGCAATGGACAGAGAGGAAACAGGCAGAGATAGGTATGACTTTTTTTCCGAGTTCTGTCTCAAAGCTCACGATTTCTCAAAAAAAAAAAAACCACCTTGAAAAAGACCTTCTAGAAATTGAGGGAAAAACTTAATAGGAGATATGTGCTCTTATTATTACAACTTTGTGTCCCCCTTCCTCATTTCTCTAATCCAGTGGTTCTCAATCTTCCTAATGCCGTGACCCTTTAATACAGTTCCTCATGTTGTGGCGACCCCAAACCATAAAATTATTTTCGTTGCTACTTGATAATTGTAATTTTGCTACTGTTATGAATCTGTCTGATATGCAGGATGTATTTTCATTGTTACAAATTGAACATAACCCACAGGTTGAGAACCGCTGCAGTCTAATCCCTTTGAAAACGTGAGGACAGAGGACAGAGTAATGCACTAGCTAAAATCTGTCTATACAAACACATATTCTAGTAATCTGTGAGCAAGTCAATCACAAAAGTTCAGAATCCTGTTATTCAGCAGATGTTCATGATTTTAGCAGGATAGATCATACGGTCAAGTAGTGTACTCAACATGTCCTAATTTCCTAGGAGTTAAGACCTAAAAGGTAATTTCTCTTCTTAACCTCAAAAGTATAAGTGAGTGAATTTAGAATGCAGAATCATTGCAAAGATTCTCTAAATCCAGTGGTTTCAAGTGAAATATGTTCACTCTAGGGGTAAATGAGATGACTTCCAGGGGTGTGGCTTGAAAGATCCCCTAACTAGGGGCAGCTAGGTGGTGCAGTGAATAGAGGAGGACCTGAGTTCAAATCCAATCCTCAGATTTACTAGCTGTGTGACCTTGGGCAAGTCACAATTGCCTTGCCTTCTTCCCTCAAAAAAAAAAAAAGATCACCTAACTGGAAGAGGGATTGCATTCCATCCTCATGATGGGTGCAGGGCTGGTCTCAAACAGAAACCCACCATCCTCATGGCCAGGGTCATGTGCTGAAATAATCTGGGAGGGAAAATTGTGCATTTACAAATAATAGGGAGAAGGAATTTAGCCAACAGCATTTAGGTACCTTCTGTGGGTTATCATGGACCACCCTGAATGACCAGCTGTCACTTAAAACAAGAGGGGAGAGGCACCTTTGGTATTTTGTCACTTTGAGCACACAGTGGTTTGGGGTAACACAAAGAGTTCCACCCCAAAGGGAAGGAGGGACTTAATTTGGGGAGTCTGGTGCTACTGGGAGGGACAACAGGATAGGAGGAATATAAAACTTACAACTTTGGAGGAGGAGAGTATGGAGGGGAGGGAGGTGGAGGTGTTCTGAGCACAGCTGAGCAGGACAATGATGGGACCTTAAGGTAGCCAGTGATCTGCAGCACCAGGCTGGTCCCAGGCCTGCTTAGCTTACCTCAAGGTTCCAACTTCCACTCTCAATACCTCATAGCCTTCTTCCTTCCTTGCCCAGGTAGCTTGTCCCAGGACCCAGGTCTATTCCTCTTATTCAGGAAGGCAGGTCCCAGCCCTCAGCTTTACTTTTCACACAGAGGCAGCAAGATTCTTGCTTCACTAATCCCCTTACTCACTCAGCCTGATTGCTGAGGCCACACTCTTCTTATGTAGGCAACATAAGCAGAGGACCTAGCCTTATAGCCTTTCCCTAGATAGGTATTGAGAAAAATACTGGGGGGAAAAAGAATTTAGAAATATTTTTAGGGAGAGCAAAAAAAAGGTAAAGCAGGTAATCATAAATGTCAGGGCCCACACATACCCACATATTCTCTGACTAGAGCACATCCCATGGAACATGGATAAGGCAGAACTGGGCCAATTCCAGGTGCTCAAGCTCAGAGCAGAAGTACTAGAACAAGATTGCTTGACCTCAATCCCTTGACTACCGAAAGGGCAGAGAAGGGAGGGGGATGCATAAAAAGAAGACTGTCTAATGCAACAAGAAAGGCCACCTACTCAGAGCTAAGGGGAAGGTGAAAAACCTGTTCAAGAGTCCTACTAAGTGACTTTTGTTTTAAGTATCAACCTCTGTTGTTACACAGAACATGACAGGAATTATAGGTTACTGTTTCCTATTTCAAACTTTTGTCATGGGGCATTTATAAATATTGATGTTTTCGGCAATTCTTTAATGTGGAGGAAATAATTGGCTGCCCTATACCTGATCTACATAATACAACCTCCTCAAAGAACCCAGATGTGACCCATACCTACTGTTTAGGTGATTATTTCCTGGGATCCAAGGTAGGAACAAAATAAGGAGCCGAAGTATGAGAAGGAGCCTAAGCCTTCTCTTAGATGCTCCTTCCTCTCTCTGGGAGAGGGCATCTATATTCCCCCTAGGACAGTAGCAGTTCTATTGTTATGAATCATTAAAGAAATGGAGACTGGATATGTGATTTCATTGGTATAGGGAATTGACCAGTGAGGAAAGACACTCTCCTATGCAAGTAAGCACCTTATCCATTATTATATGATATATAAATAATATGGATTTAGGGGGCAGCTAAGTGGAACAGTGGATAGAATGCTGGACCTAGAGTCCAGAAGACTCCTCTTCTTGAGTTCAAATCCAGACTCAGACACTTATTAGCCATGGACAAGTCACTTAACCTTGTTTGCTTCAGTTTCCTCATCTGTAAAATGAGCTAGAAAAGTAAATGGCCAACCACTCCAGTGTCTTTGTCATGAAAACCCCAAGTGAGGTCACAAAAGGTCAGACAGGACTGAAAGGAATGAATAACAATGAAAACAATCAGGCACAAAGGCACGAGAGATCTGCCCAAGTTCATATGCCCAGGCCTTCTTGGCTCTAATGCCACATTTCTACCTACTATGCACATTGCCTCCATTTACTACTAAAAAATGAAATGTAAAACTATTTTCAAATATTGCTTATTTCATTTCCGTCTTTTAATGTCTATTTTGTCTATGTTTTAAGTATTATTATGTTAGGTTCATATATGCAAATAATATGTAGATAGCCCAATAAAATTTTTCTGTTGTATAAAGTGACTTTTCTCCAATAATAATTGCAGAATCCAATTGGAAAATCCAATAATAAACTATTGATACTTACATGGTGCCTTTACATATAATAACTATCCTATGAGATAGATGAGATAGTGCTAAGCCCATTTTACAGATGGGGAAACAGAGGTCGAGGAAAGTGAAGTGATTTTCCCTCAATAATAATAATAATCATTGACACTTATATAAGCCTTTACATACGTTTTCATTTGATTCTCCTTTGAAATAGATATTAGTTATTATTCCCTTCTTTGCTACTGAGGAAACTGAGGCTCAGGGAGATGGCATGATGCTAGAAATAATATAAGTCCAGGTGTCCGTGGTTTCAAATCTGCTTCTATGGTCACTGTGCCACACTATGTCTGTCTCTTAAGATGGAAAAATTCTCAAGACAATGAGGTAAGAGCAGGCACAGAATTTGCACATGTAACAGCAATCAATTTAGCAGATACTTAGCCCTTAGTAACTTAGGGCTAAGTATGGAAGTTGTGAGCTAAGTATGGAAAGTGTGAACTCAGTATGGAAGGTATGAACTCTATCCCCTGTAGAGAGGGCATGAACTCCCCTGTTGATGTGGAAGAAGGGGATTGGCTGAGACAGGGGGCCAGTGTGTATATAAGAAGACTTCTAAAGACAGAGAGACAGAATTGGAATGTTCCTCCTGTTGGAGGAGGCAGGATTTTCCCAGCATCTGGGAGCTGGGCTTCTGGACTGAAGAAGTGAGTTGGAGTTTTCCTGAGGGAAAGAGAGAGAAAGAGAGAGAGAGAAAGAGAGAGAGAGAAAGAGAGAGAGAGAAAGAGAGAGAGAAAAAGAGAGAGAGAGAGAGAGAGAGAGTGTGTTTCTCTCCCAGCATCTGGAAGCTAAGAACTGAGATGGAGTTTTCCTGAGACCAGAATCTGGTGAAGGCCTCCTGGGAGGCTGAGAGGGCTTGCCTGGAAGGCCTCCTGGGAAGCTAAGAGGGCTTTCCTGGAAGGCCAAGACTCTCCTGAGTCCTAGGGCCAGCTGAACTGCTGGAGGATTGAAGAAGCATGACCAGGATAAGCTTTTGTTGGTTCATGGCCTGGCTGATCCTTGATTTCCCAGCAACAGAAGTAGTGAAGGGTCTGAGATGTGCCAGACCCCGTAAACTTCAGTGTGTACCAGGGATTGCCTGGAGGACAGGACAAGGACCTGGGAGATATCTACCTCTGAGGACTGGACAAGGACCTGGGAGCTGTCTGCTTCTGAATCCAGTTGACTGGTGGATTCAGGAGGTAGCTGGGACCATGGAAGGGGATCCAGGGAATCAGAGAGACCATCCCGAATCAAGATGAAGAAAAGGCCTCCTCTTGGATGAAAATGAGGTTTACTGGACACCGAGGGGTGGAGGGTTTGCGTGGTTTACTAATGGTTGTATTTAGTGACTGATTGAGTTGATGTATGTTTGCCCCATGAGTGGAAGATTGATTATTGTATTGTGAATTGATTGAATGACTGAGTATCGATTACAGTATTGTGAATTGATCGAATGCTTTGTTCTAAATATTGTGGCCACTGTAGTTGAAACTGTGTGGCCATTCTAACGTTAAGCTGTTATGAACATTGTATTGTGATTTTCTGTGATAAGATGTAATATTGTGCATATTATAGTGTGATTTATAGTGAATGTTTGCCTCGATTTGTAATGGAATAAAGAGAGTGTTCACTATACTGTGTAATCCGAAACTTAAAAGCTGTTCACAGTTGCATTCTTTTGGGAATCTGCTGGTGCATGGCATAATAGCACACAGGTCAAAACTCTGCTGGAGACAGTCCTAAAGTTCTTTCCTTCTATGCCTGTTATTGAGATTCTGTGAAATGAAAGGTGAAGCAGGTATCAATTTGTGTTAGACAATGGGAGGAAAGTAAGATTAGAATGTTGAATGATTCATTTTTATTTATGTATTGTAGCAGCAATTATTCTATTTTTTCTTCCTCCTAGATATTGAAATTTTAAAGGGAAGGTTGAATTATTCACTATGAATCAAGAAAACATAAGCAGAGTACTGCCTGTATGGTGAATGTATAAGAATATCAATTCTTTTGATCATTCTCATGCACCAGTTTGTATTTTAATTTAAAATCTACAAAGGTTAACAATTAATGTGATAATGTTTATGAAGCCCCTCAAAAAGAAGCATGGGAAAGTCTTCTACTCAGTCACAAAGAGGCTGAGCATGGGGAGGGACTGGAAGGAATAGATGGGAGATGCTGGAATGGAAAGACAGCCCCAAGAAAGTAACTGGGCAAACACACAATGGCATTTTTCTGCCTATTTATTGGCGCTATGTGTATTTTCTATCCTTGTTGCTAAATTCTTCATGGGGTCTTACTTTATCCCCCTTGTAAGCCTAGAGGCAAGGCAGGGCTTACATAGGAAGGAAATACTAACTCAGTGTGAGAATCACAGATAAGTAGGGGAAATACAGAAAGTGCAATATCACTTCATTCCTAAAATCTAAGGATTCCCAGTCATTAAAACCAAGTGTGAAGCAAGAAAAGTAAAAAAAAAAATGTAGCAAGAATAATGAAAGATAAATTACTTAAGGATAAATCAATTAGTATAAAACTCGTCAACCCCAAATATGCACTTAAAAAGGAAAAGTCTTCCTTGGAGAATTTGATGCAAATACCCGTGCTACTCTTAATTTATTTTCTCTGAGGAGCTAAGAGAAGGAGAAAGATGGCAACCCTGAGGTCTTTTCTCACTCCCAGAACCTCAAGCTCCTAAGTCAATCCAAGTAACCACAAAGGAAACAAAGTATGAGGGGGAAATAATGGGAAAGGAAATACAAGACAAAAATGTTAAATAAAAACGTTAAATGTTACAAAATGTTTGAGGGAACTGCAGGAAGACAGGTACACTAATGGTATGATGAAGTTATCAAAGAGTGTAAAGCAAATTGGAATTAGACTAGAAAAGTCACCAAACTAGACACCCCTTTGACCCAAAGCTTTTACTACAGAGTGCATATACATAAGGAGGTCAAAGACAGAAAGATGCCATAGATGTGAAAACATTTAAAGCAGCATTTTTTGTAATAACAAAAAATAAAGATGGAAAGAAGTAGAAGTCCATCAGTTGGGAAAATGATGGAACAAACTGTCATCTATGAACATAATGGAATATTATTACACCATAAATATGATTGATTTCTTAAAAAAAATTAATGGATACTTCGGAAAAGTTGTACAAACAAGTATGAACTTGTTCACGACAGAGTGCAATAAGTACAAGGAAAACAAGTTGTCCAAGTGATAACAATAATGTAAGGAAAACAGTATTGAATGACATCAAGGAGATGGTGGGCTAGAGAGGCAGGATGAGACAGGTATTGTCAGACACCACTAATGCGTTGATTTCTTTTTCTTAACTGTACTTCTTGTTAGGGGCAGCTTGGTGACACAACAGATAGAACATCAGGTCTGGAGCCAGGAAAATTCGTATTTCTGAGTTCAAATCAAAACTCAACCACTTCCTAACTGTGTGACCCTGGGCAAATCACTTAACCCTATTTGCCTCAGTTTCCTCATCTGTAAAAGGAGCTGGAGAAGGAAATAGCAAACCACTTCGGTATCTTTGCCAAGAAAACCCCAAATGGGATCATGAAGAGTTGGACAGGATTGAAACAACTCAACGGGAACAACCTCTTTGTTATAAGGATGGTTTAGAGAGTAAGAGAAGTAGCATCCTGGTTTAAAAAGAGCATCAATAAGATGCTCTTTTTGTTTTTGCTTTTGTTTTTAAGAGTAAAGGACAGGGGCTAGACCTGGGATATCATTGGCATTGGGAGTTCCTGGTGAAGAATCTCCTCACTGAATATACAAGTCTACCATTCTCTGAAACTTTTAGTCTTAGGGAATTGACCTGATCACTGTAATGCTGATCGACTTGCCCAAGGTCATGTAGGCAGGTGTCTCAGAAGCAGAACTCGAACCAAGGCCTTCCTAGCTCTGAGATAAGGCCTCTCTATCCATCACCTCTTCCTAATTCATTTTTCTTACAGTCAGTCAACTAGCATTTTAATTTTTTTATTTATTTTATTCTGAACTTAGGAAATAATGCAAGCATTTCCATAACTTAGTAGAATAGAAAAAAGGAAGAGATAATTATACATGAAAGTGCAAATCCATTGTGTACAACTTGCTATTACTTTTAAATATGTAATAAAGCTATTATGTACCTTTTTTTTAATTTCCTCACTATCTCATTTTTAAAGAAAAAGAAGACAGGACAATCAAGAGATGTCCACAAAGAAAGATCTCTACCTACTTATTTGTTTCTCTTCCCCAATGCCAAATAGAGAGAGTAAATACTAACTCTGGACCTGTCACTCTTGTTTTGCTACTGTTGTTTGTTGTTTTAGTTCATCCTTCATTCTTGAAGAGGACCAATGACATCAGGAGGCTGATTTCTTGACTTGCAAGTGAATTGCATTTAAGTGAAGCAGGGCTGTGCAAAGTTATCAGCCTCACTGTCTCCACCAGAGTCATCAGACTCTAGTGGTAAGACATAGAATCAGGATGATTGGCCCCTGCCTATCACTCTTACTTTTCAAATGTAGATACTCCAGGGAGAAGTTAAATCTTGTCACTTTTATTATTATACTTAGCAGTAATTTTTTTTTTAACAGCCAGCAGAAAATAGACATGATATCGAGGAATTAGGAGGCGGGGTTGGGGGAGCATGACAGAAGAAAAAAAGAGGATGCTGATAAGAGTATTGGGAAGTACTAAAAAGGCTTTCTCAAATCAACAAAGCATGTCCAGATCATAGGATTTAGAGGTAATGATGGATACAATCCATTAAAAATAAAATGTAGAGCAGCAGCTTATAACAGATTGAGTTTTGATTTTATAAATTCAGAATAAAGCTCATTATTATGGGCCTTCAAGTTAGGTAACCATTCAAACCAAATTTCTGAGACTTTTGACACTCAAACAACAGTAGCTTCTAGCTTTAAATCTATGATACTGGGAGAAGTCAAATATTGAAAACTTCAGAGTAAATAATGATTGCTTTAGAGAGGCAATGTGGTGTGTAAAGTGGATAAAGTATTGGATTTAGGAAGATCCTGGGTTCAAATCTCACTTTTGACTATGAGCTATGACCCTGATAAGTCAGTTGACCTTACTAAGCTTCACTAAGACTTCTCCACCCTTATCCTAACTCCCTCTGCCAATGAAAATCAATAAGGGTCCTGCAACTTTTATCTATAGATAATACCTTCAAGCACAGAGTCAAGTGACTTTCCCAGAATATTTATTCTGGGAATATCCCTTAGAGGTGGGACTTTAACCTTGACTCTGGACACCAGTTCTCTACACACACCACCTCTCACCAGAAATGTTCAAGTGAGATAGCGGGAGATTGGGGGGAGGGGAGGGAAGTATCATCTTCCACTGCAATAAGGAAGTCATAGTTTCCTGAACAAGGGAGACAATGGTGACACTATACACTTATCTGCGTCAGACCATATCTAGACTATTCTGCTCAGTTCTGGGTGCCAGTATTTAGGAAGGACACTGACCAAGCATGTAGAGAAGGCCACAAGACAGTGGGAGGACTGGAGGTCATGTCGTATAAGGATTAGTTGAAGGAATCCAGAATATTAAGTCTAGAAATGAGAAGTTTCTAATGGGGGCCATGACAGTTGTCTTCAAGAATGATTAAACATGTTTCATGACTCAGAAGAGTAAAAGTAGGAGCAATGCATGAAAATTGTAGAAGAAGATTTAGGTTCTCTATATAGAAAACCTTCCTTACAGATGATAATTAGTGTTACCCTGAAGTGGACAGAGCTGACCTCAAAAGGCAGCCTGCATTTTACGTAGCCCTTTAAAAGTTTGCAAAGTATTTTACAAATATGGTTTAATTTATAAGACATAACAATCCTGAGAAGTAGGTGTTATTATTATTCCCCATTTTATAGCTGAAGAAATTGAAGTGGATGGATATTAAATGACTTGGCCAAAGTCACCACAGCTAGTAAGTGTCTGAGGCTGGATTTGAATTCAAGTCTTCCTGACTCTACATCTAGAGACTGCACTACCACAAAATAATATATCCTGCATGAATGGAGGACATCAAAGGGACACTGGTGATCTCTTGCTGGTGATGTTGAAAAGGAAATTCCGGTTCACATAAAGGTTGAAGTAGATTGACCTCTGATTTCCCTTCTAATTCTGAGATTCTATGAATTTGAAGAAACTTTAAAACTTATCTGGTTATACAAGCATCAGAGATTATAAAATGGCAAATTACCTTGGAGAGCATTTAGTCCCCTACTCTCATTCTTCAGATATAGAAACTGAGATTTAGAGGTTAACAGTGACTTATCCAAAGTCACACAGACCTGGAATTTGTCTCCATGTTTCCTACATTATCCTGAAATGCCCTGAGCTGAGCAGTTTTAAATGCATTTTAATTCTACCATTTCCAAGCAGGGTAAAGGGGAAAGACCTTTAGCAAGCTCTAGAGGAAAAAAAAATGTTCTTGGGAATCTGACTTCTCCCAAGCTTTATTTACTTTCTCTACTCTACAGAAATTGTATGGGACGTAGTGAAGCAATAAAAATCCTCAATCACAGTAATGAAAATAAGCTCTTGGACATAAAATAAATCAAAAGCAGGTTTCACGAAAAGCAAGCAGGAGGGACAAAGAGAAATTTCATATTTTCTGCCTCACCATTCTATTCCCTTTGTTATTCATGTGCTTTCTCCAAGAACATACTTGTTATTTTCTTAATTTCATGATAAGAGGGTCTCATAAAGTAAATGGGATGAATAAGAAGAGAGGGGGTTAAGTGACATCAGAACCTGCTGGCAGCACCCTTTCTTATCTTCTTCACCAAATACAACCTAGTGGGTAGGGTTAAAAGTAGTTTTGGAAGAGGGTGTGGTAATCATTATATACTTATTGATGGCCTACTATGAGTTATGTGTGGGTTGCAGCACATATCCTGTTGGGTGAGTTGTAAGTTAGTACATCCATTCTGGAAAGTGATTTGGAACCCAAAATGGTGCAAATCTTTTGATGCAGCAATATTTCTATTAGACCTATAACCGAAAGACATCAAAGTAAGAGGAAAAGAATCCATATATACAAAAATATTTCTAGGAGTTCTTTTTGTAGTAGCAAAGACTGAAAATCAAGGGGTACCCACCAATTGGGGAATAGCTAAGCAAACTATAATATATGAATGTAATATAATGCTGTATCACCATAAGAAATGATAAAAGTGATAAAAGGGTACAATTTTGGTGAAAACTAGGAAGAATTGTATGAACTAATGAAGAGTAAAGTAAGAACAAGAAGGGCAATTTATATAACAACCACACTGTAAAAAAACAAATTCTGAAAGCCTTGAGTACTTTGCACAATGACAAACCATGATTCCAGAGAACCAATAATGAGGCATGCTACCAAGCTCTGGACTCAAGGTAAAGAAATGAGATATATATGTATACACATGCATATACATGTATATGTATGTATGTATGTATGTATATATATATATACACATATACATATATATGACATGTCCAATGTGAAAATATTTTACTAACAATGCATATTATTTATAAGGATTTTTTTTATTTGCTAGCATGGAAGATGAGATAGAAAGAAAATTTATGTTTGTTCATTAAAAAATTTAATTTTAAGAAATGATTTGCTCTCAAGACCTTTCAAGCATTTCTATTCATGCTCTTCCGTAGCTTATTAAGGTCCTGTATAAAATACGGCACACAAAATTGAACATAAAATACCGGTTGTGGCCTGACAGGACAGAGTGTAATAGGAATATTATCCCTCTAACTAGGTTTTGCTCTTTCTCTTTCTCTCTCTCTAACACACACACACACATACATACACACACACACACACAAAATTAATCACATACACAAAAATAGTATCTTCATGAAACAGCAGACAGCAAGAAGGTGGATTCTTCATGAAACCATGAATCTCTATTTCATAAGAAAGCTTTTTGAAAGATATAGATATTAAACTTTATGTTACTTTCAAAACTGTCCTGCTTATCTGTGTTTCCTTCTGGACTACCCTCTGTTCTTTTTGTAAAATTTTTTTTAAGTGTTACAATATCCTTCTTTGCTTTTTGTTTCAATTTGCAAGGAGGAATTTGCATCAATTTTGCTAACTTCTTTTCCCTGGTTTCCATCCTCTCTTTCCCAAATTAAAAACCAAGAGAAAGAGGAAGGAAAAAGAAAAAAAAATTATAACAAATAAACATAGTCAGGCAAAATAAATTCAACATAGTAGTCATGTCCTAAAGTATCTGTCTCTGCACCTTGTATTCATCACCTCTCTGTCAGGAGGTAGGTAACATGATTCATCCTATGTCCTCTGGAGACCTATTGTTTATTCCATTGATTAGAGTTGTTAAGTCCTTCAAAGCTGTTTTCCCTTACAAGGCTGTCATCCTTGTATAAATCACTCTCTTCATACAATTCACTTTATTCTCTTATCAGTTCATATTGCCCAGGAGTCTCTGAAATCATCTCCTGTGGCACAATATTATTCCAATATATTCATCTACCACATTTGTTCAGATATTCCCCAAATATCTAAAATGCAATAAAAAACACCAAGTTAGATTCTAACTCTTTTCTTCTCCCCTTCCTTTTGTTTTGCTTGTGATTAATTCCTCCCTCTTGAACTACCCCTCCCCATCTCCAATTATTTCCCTATTGGGTTTGATGAATTTCTACATTAAATTGTTTCTCTGTATGTGTCTGTGTATTTATTCAACCTTTCTTTGTCCATATAAGAATGAGATTCATCTAATGCATATTTGCCCTATTTTACTCTTTTTCTGATGTATTCCAATCATGAGAAGGAGCAAGATCCAACCCCTCCTTCCTCCTTTGTACACTAATGTATTCTTTCCACTTTCCCCTCTTTACATTTTCAAAATTGAACCGATCCATCCCTAGGTCCTCTATTTTTTAAATTTAACTCCCTCTGTATGGCTGGAAAACATTAAGGATTTCAAGGAACACATGTTTCTCCTCTTCCTAGTAGAATCTTAATACTACATGACCATACAGCTCCTTCCAACTGCTCAAATAAGTTTCCCTTTCCTGGTTTGACTGGACTTATAGGTTTTTATTTCAAAATTCCAACTTAGGACTAGTCTTTGAATCAGCAATGCATCAGCAATGCTCTAATTGATCAAAATTTCCTTTTTTCCCCTTATAGTATTATATTCAGGTTTACATAGTAAATTATTTTGGTGGTAAGACAAATTATTTTGCATTTTAGTATTCCAATATCCACTCTCATTCAAAGCTGCCCGATCTTATGTGGTCCTAACCAAACTCCTTGGTATTTGAAATACTTGTTTCTGGATGTTTGCAGTATTTTTTCCTTGGTGTAAGAGACCTGGATTTAGGCTATCATATTCCTAGTACTTTCCCTTTCACAATTCTTTTAAGGTGGTGGTCAATGGATTCTTCCTACCTTTTCTTTATGTTCTGGTTCTAGGTTATTTTAGTTTATGATTTCTTGAAATATAATATTCAGTCCTTCCCTTTTCCTTTGATATAGACTGTGAATCTTAGTCATAAAGATACTGGAGGACCTACTAAAAAGTATAACTATAAACAGCCTATAGGCATATAAGATATCCATACTTCACTTAGGCCATATTTTACTCTCATGTAACTTGAAATTTTGACACTGTCAATGTCCTTATCCATACAACAAATACCTCCATTACTGACATGTGTGATTAATACACTGATGACCTCAAAGAAAAAATAATTAATGTATATTGTTACTGTACTTAGCAGGAAAAAAATGCCACCTTGAATTACTTTTCCTTCCTAAAAACCCTCCATCTATGTTCTCCCTCACACACCATTTTTGGTAGAGGCTGATTTAAAGCATTTAGTCATCATTCATTCTGTCCTTGATTTGTTTTCTCCATTCTTATTTGAAGTGGCACTGAATGCCATTGGATAAAACTACACAACTCTACTGATTTAATTCACTAAAATTGGAGTTAAATAAGCTCAATTTTGTCATTACTACAGCAAGGCAATTTATTTATTTTGACCTAATTGACACTCTCATTCTCCAGAGTTTCTGTTCCCAACATTTTCTTCTATCCTTAAAATTCGAACACTACCCTTTCCCCGCTCACTCTCAGCAAGAACTTTATTTTATACTTAACTGAAAATATAGAGGCTTTTTGTCATGAACTCCCTTTCCCCTCAACCCTATATCCCCAAATGTCTTATTATCATCATTATCCCCTATTCACTCCTTCACTCTAGCCACTGATAAAGAGGTAGTCCTTATCCTGATTAAAGTCAATTCCTTTATTTGTGCCCTATGTCCTATCTTCTCCAGGTTCCTCCAGGTTCTCTTGTCCCCCCCATGAATCATTCCCTATTTGTCTCTAACATTCAGTGTCTCTCTAGCAATCCTTTTTTCTCCCTTGCTTCCTACCAACATGCCCAAGACCAGTTCATCTTTTAAAAATCATCATACCTTAAATTATTTATATATATATTTCTCTTATCTTTCTCAACCAAAATCTCAGAAAAAACTTCTTTAAACATATTGTCTTTACTTCTTCTCCTCTCACTCATATCTCAGTCTCTTCCATCTCTCAACTGAAATTTCTCTGTAAAAAGTTACCAGTGACAGCTTAATGGTCCAAGCCAATGTCCTCATCCTTCCTGACCACTCTACAGTAGTTGATACTTTAAACCACCCCTTATTCCTGTTTATTCTCTCTTGGGATTTTTGTGACATTATTCTTTCTTGGTTCTATCTCCAGTAGAACTGGGTTCTGGTCAATCTTTCTTTGTTTTCTTTGATGAATTATCACCTATTTCTCATCCCCTATGTATGTGTCCATGTACTTTTGTTCTGCCCAAGGTCCTTTTTCTCTCTTCTATCTACTCACTTTTGATCATCTCATGATCTCACATAGTTTCAACCTTTATATCTATAAGGAAGGGTAGAGTCATGCACAGCCATTATGAGAATGTACATTGTTCTCTGACAATGTAACCCACAAATGAAGTTGAACACACAAATATTTTGTAACAGGTTCAAGCCCACTATATTCTTAATGAAAAGACTTTTTCATTGGCTGCAAAGCCAGAACTAGAGCATGGCCAAAAGGTACTACTCAACCATGGCCAGTCCCTTGGTTAGTACTTTCTTACCTAGTTGCAATCTAGGAGACAAGGATATAAGGAAAGAGTCCACAGGCCTTCCCTGTCTGAGATCAACATATAGTCTATGAATATGTCCTTCTGATCTTTCTCTTTTGTGGTTTTTCCTATTATAAAGCATATTTCTATGACTGTGTGAGCTTTAAAAGTTAAATAACAAGCCACCAGAGGTTGAGAACTTAAATCCATGCCAGAATGTATTAGAAGAGAGATGGTGAGGAGCAATGCCCCAAGCAAACTGTCAGGCCCAGTCCAGCAGTTAGCAGATATACAAACTCATCCATCTACTAGCAATATCACATTTGAAAGTGAACTTAGTAAAAAAAAAATATATATATATATATATATTACATAGAAAGAGTGGCAGCTAGGTGGCTCTGAAGAGAGTGCTAATCTTGGAGTCATGAAGATCTGAATTCAAATCCTGCCTCAGACTTTCACCCTAACCCTATGACTTTGGGCAAGTCACTTAACCTTTATTTGCCTCAATTTCCTTAGCTGTAAAATGTGGACAATAATAGCCCCTACCTTTCAGGGTTGTTGTGAGAGTCAAATGAGATAATATTTGTAAAGTGTTTAGCATGATGTATGTCACATGTTAGACATTAAATAAAGGCTAGCTATAATTATGTGTTAAGTTTGAGCCTACTCTCCTCAGGGACTGAGATAGGAATGAAAAGAAAGTGCTCCTCTGCGTTAGGAACAGAGAAATACTTGTATTCCACCTTTCTATATCTAGACAGTAAATAATTCTTTGCAAAAGCTAATTAATAATTGATTAAAAGGAACTGGGGTACTGGTAGTTAACAGCAAGAGGAACATATCAGAGTGGGAGCTTGAGCTGATGGTATTAAGGAGAGAATTCCTCAAACCCTCAATGGTATCCCTAGTAGCCTTCCTTGATTTGGGAAAATGGGTCCAATATAACATTATATCTCTAAGTAAATGACTTATAGCTCTACCTATTCAGTCTCAGTCTATCCTCTGAGATACAGTCCTACATGACCAAATTACCTTCTGGACATCTCCACCTGGATAGCCTGGACATCTCCACCTAGACATCTCAAAACTCAGCTACGTCCAAAAAAGATTTCTTTATTTCTACCCTACCTCCCCCTATCTTTGCCAGATACTTCCCTCTTCCTTATTTCACTATTTCTTTCCTCTAATCAAAGCCTGCTTCTAGAGGCAGCTAAGTGAGGTAGTGAATAGAGGATAGTTGTCAGAAAGATCTGAGTTCATAGCCAGCCTCAGATGTTTACTAGCTGTGTAACCCTGGAAAAGTCACTTAAACCTATGTCTACCTCACTATCCTCACCTGAGAATGGGGGTAATGGGCATCTCTACCTCTCAGGGTTGTTGTAAGAATAAAATCAGAAATTATTTGTAAAGGATTTAGCATAGTGCATGGTACACATTCGGTGCTTAATAAATGCTTATTTCCTTTCTTCTAAGTCACCTTGGTTATCACTTCAGAATCATTATACTTTCTTCACTCCAATCATTGCCAGTAGTGTTAATTCCACACAGAATCTCTCACACATCAAACCTCTTTTTTTCTATTCCAGTGGTCCCCATTTAGTGGAACATGAATTCTTGAAGTCCACAATGATGGTCCAAGGGATTTGTGTTAAAACCTCTTTAATTGTGTCTTAAGCAATACATAATTGCCCAATTGTTACAAATATATTTTTCCTCTGTAAAAACAAACATGTGCCTGTTTGAGACATTACAGGTTTGTTTCTGAAGTAATTCAAAATCATCATGATCATGATCATGCATTGTTATATGCATGATTTTGTTCTTAGTGCAGCAATTATATCAAACTGTTTCTAAGTGCAATTATGTTCTTGCAATTTCTCAACCTGTCATCAAATTGTTTCCAAATCTGCTCAAGGATTTGACATTCTAGCAAAAACTAATTTCCAACTGACGGTTAGACACATGCATATACTCTAATTTTCAATGATTACTCTGTATCAGAGTAGCTTTTTTGTTTCCCTCTGTTGCCCTATAATTGTATCTCATCAGCATTCTTGCAGCACAAATGTCAGGCTGTTCAAAAACCATTATCATTGAACATGTGCATTACAGGCCATCTTAAAAACCATCACAGACCATCACAAACACTGAGAAGGAACAGACCTTATATTGCCTCTCATTGCATTATTAAGGCTGTTTTCCAGTTTAAGCTTATCTTCTGCCTTTGTTGTTATTCTTCTGTCTGGTGAATTTTCAAATGAACTGGTTGGCAACACTGGTCATTCATTCATTCAACAGAATGCAAGAGTTTAGTTAGGATGCCAATGGCAGAAGAGAAAAAAGTCACTTCTAAAGAGATTATTTCCTTAAAAAGCTTAGTTTATATATAAATACTGATAAAAAATGAAGCAATAAATGCAGTTGAACTTTAACTACATTTATCATTTAATACAATGATTGTCATTAGCCAATAGAAAAGTAAATTTTTATATCATAGATAGTTCTTCATTTTTGTCATTTAGTCAGGTGATTAAAAAAATGAATTACCATCTCTCAGCAAAATAATTTGAAAAATTCTTCTATGATTTCCCACCATATATTTCTATGACTGAACATTTTCACTTTATTTTTATTTTAAATCAAAATGCAGAAATTAACTTGATATGAAACCAGACTTGAGACTATGTTCATCTACTGTTCACAAATATTTCAATCCTTTGTTCAAATAAAAAAGTCCAACGCTGAACTTAAGTTTATATATAGTTTTTTATATTTTGCTAAATTATCTTCTGGGTTGCAACTTATTTTGTTAAACATTATTTATATTTTAATAATATTTGTAAAATAACGAAATTTAATATGGAGCCATATAGACAGTAGTAAGCATATGAGGTCTTACTGAACTGCTTCTTTTAATTTTCACTGAATGTCCCACACAATATGTTCATTATTATTATGTAATTTTTTTTATAATTTTATATTTAGAGTTTCTATAATTATATGTGGAATAAGATTTTATAATTATAGAATGTTCATTTAATTTGGAGCTTTTTGGAGGGAGAGTTATTATTGTACTTATTATAAACACCTAATGAATAAATATAAAAGAATATTATGAAAAATATATTAAATTACCCTAGGGGATCATAATACATTTTTTTATTTTGTTGAAAGGGGCTTTTGGAACACTTCAGGAGCCATTGCTCTACTCGCATAACTACCACACCAATTTAATCCTCATTGCCTCTCACCTGGATTAATATAATGACCTCCTACTTGGTTTCCTTGCCTTCAATTTCTCCTTTCACTGATCCATCCTCCACACAAATAGCAAATTAGAATTCTTAAAGTATAGGTCTGACTATTTCACTCCTGTTATATTAGAAATCCTGTGCATGAGAATACCTATCTCTTAAGCTGGGGGCTTGCCTGAATTATCATGATTTTTTTTATTTATGGAATGCTTTCTCATTTCAATGATACGGTGTTTATGGTAATGGTTTATAATTCAATACACACATACACACACACAATTCAAGACATAGTGAACTTCAGTAATAACAGTGTCCTTCATAGAGTTAGATGCTTAATAAATTTACAGTACTGTTGAGTGACATGGTTATTACTGTTAGTCAACTACTCCTATTTCCCCCTACCTTATCTATTATTGATGCATTGTTAGAAAAGTTTCAAGAGTTGAATCAATGGATCTGTAATTCTCCATCTTTTTTAGTTCTATATCCCGAGCTAGAGAAAGTCTTCTAGTGAAATACCTCAATACTAACTCTTTCTCTTTCAGTAAATATTGCCTCAGTGCTACCTCTTTCCCTTTCTCTCTTCTGAGCATGCACCTTCCTTAATTTTTCCTTCATTTTCAATAAATTAATCCAGATTAGCAAGGGTATTCATTTAGTGATGTTTATAAAGACTAAGTAAATGCAGAAAATTTAAAATGCAAATATACTTTTTCCATTCCCAGAAAAAAAAATGTAAAGATTCCATAGCCTTCCATGAAAGATTCCAAGGGGGGAAAGGATTATACAGGAATACTTCCTTAGGGTTGGTAATGAGGATGGGAGGGTAGAAAAAGAAGAGTAACATTGTTCACTATCCTCCTCAAGATAATCAGTCTTATGCTTTTTTTTCTGGAATGACTGCTTCTTCCCCCTGCTTCCATTCCATTCCATGTGATTTCACAGTTTTCTATCAGTAATTCCCTATGTTTTCTATACATCTGGTCAGGAAGTAGTTCCTCTTTGAGGCCTCTCCCAGTGGCATGGTGGATAGAGGATTGGGCTGAGACAAAGACTCATCTTCCTAAATTCAAATATGACTTCAGACACTTATTAGCTGTGTGTCGCTGGGCAAGTCACATAAGCTGATTTGCCTCACATCTGTAAAATGAATTGGAGAAGGAAATGGCAAGCCACTCCGTATCTTTGTCAAAAAAACAAAACCCTAAATGAGGTCATAAAGAGTCAGACATTACTGAAACAATTCAACAACAACAATTTAATACTTCATTATCCAGTCCCTTTCCTGTGATTAAATCTGTGAAGACCAACTTCCTTATAAATGTTTGCTGAATTAAACTGAATAACATAGATATGGCCTAACTTGAGTAGTGAATTTACTTACTCTTCCCTCTATACGTTTAAAATATCTGAATCAATTCAAAATCAAATCTCTAGAGATTATTATATTACATATAATATGACAGACATTCTCTGTGAGTATATGAACTACATCTTTTTAACTTCTTTCTCAGTAAGCTCAGTATCACATTTCTACAACAATGAACAAAAACAACTTCCCTCCCATATAGTCTGTTACTTGCATCAAGTCTTTTAACTCTTTGTTGAAGATTAAAAGGAAGCCCCTCATAAGTTACTTGAGTATGTGACTCATTTTTCTTTGGATTTCTCCCAGTACCTTGCTCAAATGAAATATACATTTGTTATCTACTAATTTTTTCTGACAAACTTGTTCAATTCATTTCAACAGTTATTAAATACCTACTGTGTGCAATGAACTATGTAGCAACTAGGAATAAAAAGACAACACTGAAATAGTCTCTGCCCTCAAGGATCTTAGATTCTACTAGCACAGCGGTTGTCAACCTGTGGGTTATGTTCAGTTTGTAACAATGAAAATACACCCTTCATATCAGATATTTACATTACAATTCATAACAGCAGCAAAAATTACAGTTATGAAGTAAGTAGCAACGAAAATAATTTTGTGGTTGGGGGTTACCACCACATGAGGAACTGTATTAAAGGGTCACGGCTTTAGGAAGGTTGAGAACCACTGAACTAGCGGGACATAACATGTAGGCATCCACAGATATGTAAATATAAGGTCATTTGAGGAGACAGAGATTATTAACACCCAGGTCAATCAAAGAAGGCTTCCCTGAAGAGCACTGAAGGAAAAGAAAAATCCTGAGGGGTAGAGAAGAGGAGGGAGACAGCACGTTGAACATTCATAATTTTTTTAAACGATAATTAAACCTCTGGCTTAAGAAGTAGGTATTTTCCTGCATAGTACTTCTGGTGCTTTTTGGTCAAAGATACCCACAAAGTATGGCCTTGCATGACGTCCTTTTTATGTTTCAATCAAAATTGAGGTATAAAAGTACTACAGGGAACATAAAAGAAAACTAATGAGTGGATCTTCTGAGTATACATAGACATTATTTTATCTTCAGAACACATTTTAAAGAAGAAAGTGTTAGGGGGAAAATTATCTTAGATCTGGAAGCAGAGTCACAGACCAATGAAGAGATCCTTGCCACCAGTGAGACTCATTTCACTAGTGAAGCTGCCTTAAATGATACTAGGCAACTTCCTTCTTTATTAAGACTTTTTTTGTAAAGAAAAAAAAGAAAAAAGAGAAAGGTGTGTAAGCCAGCCCCACTGCAGCCTTATAGAGAATAAAATCCACCCAGATAAGTGGGTTTTCTGATAAGATGACTCAATGAAACTTTAAATATTAAAAGAAAAAGTAAAAAGTTTTTTTTATTATTATTGATGTTCCTTTCTATATACTAGGTCAAGGGCAGCAAACTTATTATCCTTTGGGTCTACCAACTAGAACAAAGCAATATCTACAAGTGCCAGTAATAAGCCTTATGGCACAGGTAAGAAAACAAGACAAAGAGGATGGTGCAGAAAAGAGAAAGATAGAAATAATGAGTGGGAGATGGGAAAGGAAAGTCAGAGAATAAAAGAGAGAAAGAGAAAAAGAGAGAGGAAAGGTATGTACAGAGGAAATCTGTAATTTGCTATCCACAGTTGCCTCAGGTGACACTCAGTAGGTTGCTTGTCCTTGCATTACATCATAATGGTCCCTTAGTTAAGTATTTTAAAATTTCCATTCTTAATCAACCTCACAAGAATTAATGACTCCTGACATGCTCAAGAGTTCAAAGTCATCAAGCTAGGCTCAAGAGAAATAAGGCAGAAGTACAAAAAATTAATTCAATAATCATTTTCATTAGCATTTTATTAGATTTCATACAAATTTGTTTTAGCATGAGAAACTCTTTGTGTAGCTACCTCTAAGCAGGGGGCAGTTTTCCTTACCTTGTATCTCTGGGAACAAAAGGAAGGGTAAGTCATAGAAGAGATATTTTGTGATACTAGTTAAGTGTGAATAGGGCCAGTAAGGATTTAGTAAACCAGTAAAATTCTTTCTACTAACTCGTGTTTGTTTAATATCTTGCATATTATTACCAAAATATGTAAATTCAATGAAATATGACAGAATTTGAAGATCTGAAACTAACCTTACAGTGTATCGAAAGCTTCACTCATGGAAAATTGGCAAAGCAAAGCTGTCTGCTAAGACAGCCCAGAATTTCAAGCATTGGTGAAGTTCATGCACTGTTTTCATCTGAAGGTTCCAGTCCTTCTCAAGTACTGACTCCTATAGTCTTAGCCTAGCCACCCTGAAGCTCAGAATCTTTTCCCCTGCACCCACTCAGAATCCTAACTAGGTATCTGTTTTAGTCTTTTCCTGAGTCTTTTCCATTATTACTACTAGGTCTGGCCTTGAAGTGGGAAATATATATGATCTTATCAATTCAGTCTGTTTTCACACTGTTTCTGGATGTGTATCCTGCATTGCCCCAAACCTGTCCTTTTAGAGGAATGACATTGGCTGGACTTTGTCTTCACTACACCTTAGTCTGCTAGGAGATTCCCTGTTGTGTTATTCAGCAATATATGGAAGGGTCTCCACTGTTGTTATCAAATGGTATCTCATAGCACAGGGTTCGTGAAGGTATTGTAGTAATCTGTGCTAAACACCACAATCATAAACTTTTAGTACCAAGAGGGGCATAGGGAGTCATCCAATCTAATACTTATTTTACAGAAGAACTCTAGACCCATAGAGTTAAATATCTTCTCCAAGATCATATTAGTGTCAGACTCAGAACTATAACTCATTCCACAAAATCATATGACATGAACTTGAAGAGAGGGAAAAGACCTTAGAAACAATTTAGTTCAAGTGCTTTAAGTCTTACCTGATGCCAAGTCATGGTTGAGCTCAAGGGGTCCAAGAAGGTATAAGAGATAAAAAGTTATTCTGACACTTCCTCTTATGATCTTTAAAACAAACAAGATAGATCACTTTCTGCTCCCTATCTTAACATTTTGTCTACCTATGTTTGAGATTAAGCTTTCTGTAGAAGGAGTGATAAGAATGGAGAAGGAAGATGCATTCATTTATCATTCTTCTGTCTTTACAATGGCATCTATAGGTGACATAGTGAAATAAGGGCTCAATTAAGAATTCAAAAGATCTGAGTTCAAATCTTGCCTAAGAGACTAAATGTATAACCTTGGGCAAGCCATAACCTCTTTCAAGCCTCAGTTAGCCATCTATAAAATAAGGATAATGATAAACCTACCTCACAGGGTTGTTATGAGGATCAAATGAGGTAACATGTAAAGTGCTTTGAAAAGTTTAAAGAGCTACATAAATACTACCTATTGTATTATTGTATTAACACACAAGTGAATTTATTGAGTATCTAGTATATCAACATTTATTGAGCATCAACTATGTCAGCAAGTCAGTCAATAAGCATTTATTATGTGGTTACTGGGTGCCAAGCACTGTGTTATGTACTCGAGATACAAAGAAAGACAAGATTCTCATAATCTAATGGGGAGGAAAAAATACAAACAACCATGAATAAAAGCTAGATACAGGATACGATTCCAAACAATTAGCAGAGAAAAGATACTAGAATTAAGGGAGGTCAGAAATTAAGGGAGGTGAGGCTTCCTATACAAGGTACTTACTATGCATAGTACATGGTAATAAAAATGTGGTTGTTTGTTGTTGCTGTTGTTACTGTTTTTTCATTCATTCCTCCTCACTCCTCAGCTGCACAAAAAACAAAAAATTAATTTGCAACCACGTTGTTTGTTCCAATGTCATAAAAGGTGGTTATGTTCCTCCAGGCCACTCTATAAAAATATACTCAAACTTGAAAAGAACTAGAATAGAATCAAAAAGCTTGTAAGGAACTTTTGCTGTAGGAGGACCAGACTCCTACAGGACTCGACTCTACAACATCTCTAACAGACAGTTTCTAGAACACTGCCAATGATGGGGGCTCATCTTCTTACAAGGCAATCCATATCACTTTTCACAGCTCTAATTATTACAGATTTCTTTCTTATATGATCTTAGTTCTGATGTGTGGAGCCAATAAAATGAATCTGGAGTGGGAAATTAGTCAATAAAAGTCTATTCTCTACATAAATAAAAATCCTTTTAAAAATTGGAAGCCATGCTTTCAATCCTCCCTAATGAATTCTTTTGAAATCAGAAGTAAACAATCTCATTTCCTTTGTTATCCTAAAGACCTTTCACTACTCTACTTAGCCTTTTCTGGTTCAATTTGCTAATGTCTATCTTAAAGCATGACACCCAGAACTAAACACAATTCATTGTATATGATCTAACAAGCACAGTGTTCACTTGTTCTGGACCCTTTACTTATATTCATGTAGCCCAAGATCATAACAGCTTACCTGGATGTATTGTCAAGCTCCTGATTCCTGATATCTAGCCAATTAAAAGTCTTAAGTTGGTTTTTTTAACATGCTTCCTCTGTACTTATGTAATTACTTTTTGAAAAATCTAAGCACATGGTTTTATATTTATCATGATTATATTTCATTTTTGCTAGACTTAGCTCACTGTTCCAGGCTGTCAAGGTCTTTTTAGATCCTGACACTGATTTTGTATCTTTCAGAAATCTATGGTACACATCATCAATCTCTTCATCTAATACATTGAATAAAAGATTGAATGAAATAATATTGAGGGTAAAGCCCCATGGCATGCTAGACACCTCTATCCATGTTGAACTACCACCAAGACTCTTTAGTTAGACATTCAAAAAGCTTGGCAAATAACTTAAACTCTCAGTGCTCTAGATGAATCTTTAAGATTATTGGAAAAGGAAATTCCTCACCAAGAATTCCCTTCATTGATGAAATCACAGCTCTAGTCTCTATTTCCATCCCTATACCTAATTTTTTTCCATCTTGTCAATGATGACATCATGTAGCACTGTCAAATAACACAATGCTGTCCCCAAATATGCCAATCTGTTTTTTTTTTATGTTCAGTCATTCCAATCATGTCTGACTTGTTGTGACCCCAATTGGGGATTTCTTGGCAAAGATGCTGCAGTGGTTTGCCACTTCCTTGTCCAGCACATTTTACAGATGAGGAACTGAGGCAAACAAGGTTAAGTGAAGGTCCGAGGCCAAATTTGAAATCAGTAACATGAGTCTTCCTGACTTTAGGCCTGGTATTCTATACTCTATGCCCCTTTAACTCTATAAAAAGAGGAAATGTGGATTATTTGACATGACTTGTTACAGAGCAGGTATTCTTAACCTGGGGTCTATGGATAGATTGCAGGGGTCCATAGAAAAGGAAGGTAAAGGTAAGTTATTTTTATTTTCACTAACTTCTAAATGAATTTAATATTTCCTTCTATTATAAATGTAGGGAACAAACATTATTCTGACAAAGGGTCCATAGGTATTAACCAGACTGTCAAAGGATTCCAATGACGCAAAAAAAGATTAATCATCACTTATGTAGAGAGATCAGGTTCAGGATTACTCTAGAGATTTCTGCTGGGTAACCATGTTTTGTATTACTCTCTCCTCTTGGCACTAAATTTGCTCTAATTAAGCACCCCAGGAAGCTTTCCAGAGTGGCCTGAATGATAAATATGTGAATAACCTTAATAATAAATATAGCTACTTCTGGGTAGCCACTTAGTGTTGAGAACAGTAATGTAAACCTATACAAGATGCTCACTGGGAAACCTCCAGTGGCATCTCAGGCAAGATGAAATTCACTTTCTGCAATCCATTCTATCAGGGTCCAGGTCACTATGGATTTCTATAGGCTTAACAGAAAGACCTAAACAGCTATTCATCAGCCATCTGCTTGACAAGCTGCCATGAATTCCTCCTTCATATAAGTATCCTTGATTTAGTTTTATATCCTCATTTAAATAAACTTAAGCATTAGCAAACCAAAGCCCTTTGTCTCCATTATTTCAGTATTCTGAAAACAGCCAAGTATACTTGTTCTCTGTGAATAAAGGCTGATACCTAATGATTACTCCACTTCTCTTTCAAAGAGTTTACAAGTCATCTTTCTAATGATCTCTTTTAAAATATTACTCGGAATTTGACATAAATCTGAACTCTCTAAAGCTCCATGAATAAATCAGAAAGGGTTGGACTAGATGAGACTCTGGGTTCCTTCTAGTTCTAAAACTATGATCCTATTAGAGAAAAGATGGAAAAATTCAGGAAGTATGCAGAGATCAGCAATGAAGTGATGTAGGGTGGGTGGATCATGTTACTTCAATGTCTTGAGATTCCTAAATTGCAAAAAAGCAATTTGTCACACGAGTTAGCCAAGAAAGTTACCAAAAATAAGACAAGAGACTGTGAAATCTGCTGCAAGAAAGTATGGAAAGCACAAGACCACAGAGTGTGGCATGTTTGTATCATGGAACAACTATGTATAGGAGAAAGTAAAAGGCCTAGAGAAAGGAATCTTTTTACTCTCTAATTTATCAGGAAGAGTGAAGTGTTCCTTGAAATAATGAAAGAAGCATTTCAAAATGAAAATTTTAAAAATAAATGTAAAGAAACATAGGGTGATGGTCAGCTCTTTCTGCAGGTTAGAATTAGTCAATGAACACATTTATTAAGCACTTAATATGTATCCAACATTGTGCTAAGTGTTGAGAATACAAAAAGAGACAAAGCCTGCCCTCAAAGAGCTCACAATCTAATAGACAACAACCATGTACAAACAGGCCATATACAGGATAAACAGGAAACAATTTTAAAAGGGAAGGCACTAAAAATAAGGGTGGTTGGGAAAACTGCCTGTAGAAGATGAGGTTTTAGATGGAACTTGAAAGAAACTTTGTAAGAAAGAAGCTTTTTTTAAAGAATTCAAAGAAGCTACTTAAAAGTAGGCAGAGATGAGGAGGGAGAGATTCCGGGCATGGGGAACAGTCAGTGAAAATGCATGGAACTGAGAGGAGTGTCATATTCATGAGACAGCCAGTGTGTCAATATCACTGGATCAAATAATACATGAAGGGGAGAAAGAGGTAAGAAGGCTAGGTTATAAAGCTTCTTGAACAGCAAACAGAGGATGATGCATTTGATCCTAGAAGCAATGGGGAATCAATTGAGTCTGTTGAGGAGGAGTGGGATGCATCGTGTGTGATGTGATTAGAACTGTGCTTTAGGAAAATCATGTCACTAGCTAAATGGAGAATGTATTGGAGTGGTGAGAAACTTGAAGCAGGTATCATCAAAAAGCTATCATAATAGCCTAGGGATGAGATAGTAAGGTTCTACACCAAGGTAGTAGCAGTGTCAGAGGAGAGAGGGGGGAATATTCAAGAGATGTTACAAAGGCAAAATCCATAGGCCTTGGATATAAGGGTGAGAGAGAGAAAGGAAGGAGCTAAGGGAATGTACATTCCAAGACTGAGGAACTGAGACAGTGGTGTTGCCCTCTAGACTAGTAATAGGAAAGCTAAACAGGAGAAAGATTAGGGGGAAATGTAATTAGTTGAGTTTTGGACAAGTTGAGTTTAGGATGCCTACTGGACCTACAATTCTAGATGTCTGAAAGGCAGTGAGCATACAATTTTGTAGGTCAGTAAAAATATCAGAGCAGCATAGGTAGATTTGAGGATTATCAACATAGAGATGGTTGATTAAGTCCACAGGATCTGTTGAAATGACCAAGTGAAATGGGATGGAGGGAGAAGAGAACAGGACCAGGACAGAACCCTGTGGGACACCTCTGGTTGAAGACATAGTCTGGGGGTGGCTAGGTGGTGCAGTGAATAGAACACTGGCCCTGCAGTCAGGAGGATCTGAGTTCAAATCTGACCTCAGACACTTAACACACTTACTAGCTGTGTGACTTTGGGCAAGTCACTTAACCCCAACTGCCCTCCCAAAAAAAGGTAAAAAAAAAAAAAAAAAGACAGCCTGGATGGGAATACAGCAAAGAAGACAGGAGTAGTCTGAGAGGTAGGAGGAGAGAATGGAGTCCCAAAAACCCAAAGAGAAGAGAGTATCAAGGAGAAGAAGCTGATCAACAGTTTCAAAGGTGCAGAGACGTCAAGTTGAATAAGGACTAAGAAAAAAAACATTGGATTTGGCTATTAAGAGACCATTGATACTAATGACCAATTTTTCTTCACATAGACTCTTTCTCTTCTGGGTCTTCATAATGCTTCTTTCTTGGTTCTTCTACCATTCTGAAGACTCCTTCTCAGTCTTTTTTGCTGGATCATTACCTATGCCAGACCTCCTTACTGAGAGTAAATTTGAAAGCTTTATCCTAGATGTTTCTCCCTAATCTCCTTTATACTTTCTCCCTCTCTGTCTTACTAGCTTTCTCTTTCTCTCTGCCTATGTCCCTCTCTGTGACCTCCTCAGTTTCCTGTAGTTCAGTTACTGTCTCTTTGCAGATGACTCCAAAATCTACATAATCTAGCCCCAGTCTCTATCCAGAGTCCTAATGCAATATCACCAAATTCCTACTGAGGAGTCCCAACCCAATATCCCATAAACATCTCAAATTCAATATGTCCAAAATAGAATCATGATTGTTCCCATCACCAGGCACCTTCTGAACTTCTCAAAATTGATTGAGGACACCACCTTGTTTCTAGTCTCCCTTATTTTCAACTTGAAGAGTCATCCTCAGTTTCTCTTATTAATTTCCCCCATATCCAAGCAGCTGCTGAGTCTTGCCAATTCTACTAACACAACATATCTCATATCCATCTTCTCTCCTCCCATATGATCATATTAGTTCTTAACTTCATCACATCTCACCTGTCCTACTAGAAAACCTCAATACTTCCAGGTTCTTCCCTCTCAAATATGAACTACCTAGCTACAAAAGTGAAAAAAGTTCTAATGATTCACTACTGCTTTTAGAATAACATAAAAACTCTGATGTTTAAAGCTCTTCAAAATCGGGTTCCATTCTACCTTTCTAATTTAATTATACTTGACACCCTTTATTATGAACTAGCCTACTGACTGTTCCTCATGAATAACATTCCATTTCCCATGACCATGCCTTTTCATAGGCTGACCCTATACCGAGAGTATGATAAATGACCCGTGTCTCAACTCTACCTCTTGGAAGCCCTAACTTTCTTGAAAATGCACTTTAAGGGCCACTTCATATATTAGTTCACTCCTGCTTCATCAAACTGCTGCTGCATTCCTTATCCCCCAAATTAAAATGTATTTATTATGGATATATTCTGAATTTAGCTATATGTGTACACATTGGCCCCTACTCCCATAGAACATAAGTTCCTTGAGAACAAGGATTATTTTATTTTTGTTTTTGTGTGCCCAGAGCATAGAACTGTGCCCAGCAAATAGTAGGCACTTCATAAATTCTTGTTGATTGATTGATGAATTAAATAACATGATAAGTCATCTAATAATGGCCAGAGAAAGAAGAGTAGGGTACTAGTCTGTGAGGATGTGAACCAAAAAAATTGATTTGCAAGAAATCTCTTGGCTATTGTGCCTAGTCTGTGTAAACTTAAGAGCACTAACTCTAGGAGATGGGTTACAGAAGCATTTGGTAAACTCCTTTCTTTTGAAAGCCTTGAGAAATAATCCTTAAATCTCCTAAAAATTGTATTAACTCTAAAAAGAGATCTGCTATGGATATAGCTGGTTTGGTCCAGTCACTTTCCCCATCTTTGTCTTCTTTAATTCATTTCTACTTCCTCATGCAGGACACAGGGCACGCTATAATGTTTGAGTCTAAATGTGGTGACTCCACTCAATTGACAGAAGAAATAATTTCATTGCAGAAGTTTATTATTTTCTCATTTTGTGTCTGCTGTTCTCTCTCTCCCTCTCTCTTTCTCTTTCTCTTTCTCTTTCTCTTTCTCTTTCTCTTTCTCTTTCTCTCTCTCTCTCTCTCTCTCTCTCTCTCTCTCTGTCAAAGGTGGTCTCCGGCTCTTTTGGTTTCCTGAT
>CM053581.1:432416887-432506253 GCA_028627135.1 Pseudochirops cupreus
TTAAATACCAGAAAACTGAGTCCCAAAACCAGAAAGTCAAAGCCAACCCAGTAGTGATGAAGTTGGCACATGTGGTCAAAGTAGTAAACACCCACATCCTCAAGCCTTCAAACAGGACAGGCTACCTCAGGCAAAGATCCTCCTCTCCTCACACACGCAACTGCTCAGCGTCCAGGCAGCTTGGTCCCAGCAGCTCCGGCCTCCCGCAGTTCCTGCCCCAGGCAGTCCTCAGCAGGAGTCCTTAGCAGAGATTATGCTCTGCTCAAAGCAAAAGGAGTTCGCAACCGCAGCCACTGCCTCTGACGCCACTTCCAGTCAGCACCGCATGGAGACTAGCTTGGTTCCGGCGTTCTCTTGCTCCACCCCTTCCTGCTACGTCAGCAAGCTCAAGGGGCGTGGAAGATCTTCAAATCCCAGTATCGTTACACCCATCTGCCCACAAAGGAGAGCCAGTTTCCTCGCTCCTTCATAGGTTTTCTGGGGAGATAGTACTATTTGTGTACGGTTGAAGAAAATAATCCCATTAATTGATTTTCCATTGTAATTTATCTTACTATTTGGTCCCAATTAAATACTGCAGATATTAATGTAAGAAATCTGATTGGTCTGTAATAGTGTATGTACTTGAATGGGGGCTTGAGCCTTATTTGTATATCGTAATTATCCAAAATATTCTTTCACAAAAGGCCTGGAAATAGTGAGAGGTTCTATAACTGAAGGGTTCTGTGCTGCACCTAGATCTCCTGTCATCTTTGTTTTTTAATATGTTTTTATCATCTGTGTTGTTTAATGTGCAGGGTTTTTTTATTATTTTAACCAATTCACCCCCAATGTTATAAGAATTCAGAGGAGCAGGAGATAATTCCCAACCAAGGATCACTTCACTGCTACTTAATACAAAAGAATAAAAGGTTGAAAAGAAGGGAAGGGAAACCCAGATACTCTAGTCAAGATTCAGTGGTTGCTATGTAGAAGTAGCTGCCAATTCACTACTGGCATTCTGATCATGCAAGACAGCATTAGAATAGTCTCTTTTCACCCATAAATGTTATTCCAAACACATGCACATTTTTGCTGATTGCCTGGCTTCTTCACAAGCAACGTCCCAAGGAGCCCAGTCATCTTCTCCAATCTTTCAGTATAACTCCCAGTGTCTCAACGGCTCACTCTCAGTACTTTCACCTATTCACACAATCTGATAGCAAATACTACCACCTGAGCCTCTTCCATTTATATCACTTGCTATTAACATCGATGTTGACTCTACACTAGCACAGCAAAGAATTCTGTGCAGAAAGATGTCAGAGGACATGTGGAAGAAAGACGGAATCTTCATATACTAACATGGTGAATTTAATTTTTTTTATTTACAAGTAATTGGATTTTTGCACACACATCTAAATATTTAATTTTTTTTAAAGAAACAAATATGTTTGGGCAAGTGGGCAACTGGGTGAGGATTTTGGAAAAGTGAAAGACTGTCTAATTTACTTATACAAAAATCACTCTTGACATTGTATATCAAAGCCTCACTGAGATGTGGAGATAATCCTAGTTCTCAAAGGCATTCCAGTGGAATGTAGGCTTTGTCTGGTCCTTGTTCAAGCTAGAAAAACATTGTGTATGTGCCCATTGCTGGAAGAGCCTAAGGATGGGCTTAACTAAGTTTGAAGAAACTCATCCCCTAAAGGGCTATAGGATACGAATTTTGCAGACACAGAAACTCTTGTAGAGGAGCTACAATCTGCATGAGTGAAGGAAAGTGTCCATACTGATGAAACTACAGATCCTTGAAGTGCAGGGTACATAAAGCACAGTCCTGACTTCTTTCCTGAATACACAGTAATGTAGCCCAACAAACGTTTACTATGGTATATAGGAATGAGAAGGATGTCTTTTTGGTCAGTCTTTGCAACCCTGGAACATAGCACAGTGGTTGTATGTAGGTGCTTAATAATTACTTATTGAATTGAATAACATATCATAGACTCTTAGACTTAAAGTGAAAGGACCTACAGTAGGATCTATTTCACTACTTTCATGTTATAGATGAAGAAATGGACATGAAGTCCCCAAGAGATGCAGTTGTTTGCACAGTCATAGGCAATAAATAGCAGGACTAACCAGGAAGCAAAACATATTCTCTTAGTCTAAATCCAAGATTATTTCCCCTAGACCACATAGTGTCTCAGTAGAAACTTTTTATTTATCAATTCTTCTCTGACCAGAACAGTTTTGTCATCCTTAGAAAATACAGTTTTACACTGAAGCTGCAGAGAAAATTCCCAAGATGTTAAAATAGTATGTATGCTAAATCCAATTTAAAGTATCAACTTTCTAATAAAAATTCCCTGATTTTAATTAATAATAGCCAGGTCAGAGCTTTGAATTTGCTAAGTGAGCCCTCAATGAATATAATGTCTTCTCTACAATATAAAATTCATGTATGCATATATACACACACACTATATATGTATGTGTGTGCATTAAATATGTATATAATATACACACATCATATAATATATATTGTATCATCCATATTATTGTTATAATAATTATCATATTATATATTATTATATTTATATTATGTATAATATATATGAGTCAAACCATAAAATATATATAATCTTATCATAGATATCAAATATCAATATATATAAAATATCATATATATATATCTTTTGCTAGATTCTAAAGAGTAAAACCATCATACACATATATATATGTATGTATATGATATATATAATACACACACACAAATGTATATGCAGCAGATTAGGAAGAGACCCTCCATTTATAGCAGGCACTTCAGGAGTTGACCACACTCACTTGTAAGTCATCCATCAACCTACTACTTGACTCATTACTGTATTTAAATTTGTCATCCCTAATTGCAAGTTTATTGAATATTATTTACTTAACATACTGGAAAAACCTCTTTCCCCGTATACAATTGTTTATATCTCTAGCTATTGAAACTTTCCATTTCCCAAGAATAGAACAATATAAAACTGATTGGCTATGTAATGTGTTCACAATGTGATGAATAATAACACAACTGTTTCAGTAACAATTTACAATATTTTAGCACAAGAAAAATCACAGATAAGCATCATTTATAACCATTGCTGCAACTCCACATGACTTCTGACTTCTGAACACATAGTTCCACCATTCTGTTTACTGATGATACCAAATAGAGTTTCTTCTCAATAATTTATTTCCTCCTCTTCTCAAAATAAAGGTAACAACAGCTCCATTAAGAAAGAAGACCCTCTCATCCTTTTTTGTTTCTGTCTCCTCCTTTACAATAGGAAAGTAATCTCTACAGCTTCTCTCAAGGCATCATTATGAAATCTCTCTCCAGACTAGTTCTTTATAAAATAGCCTTTAAAATGTTTCTTTTAAGAATACTGGCTCATGACTAATATGAAAATGTTTTGCATGACCACACATGTCAAAGTCTTGCCTTCTCAATGCAGGGGGGGAGGGGGGAGAGCAAAGAGAAAAGGAAAGAATTTGGAACTCAGAGTTTTAAAAATGAATGTTAAAAATTGTTTTTACAAGTAACTGAGGGAAAATAAAATGCTGAATGAAGAAAAAAAAAAGAATACTTGTTAAAAGAATTCTACCTAATGTAGCAGAAAGGCTCTGGCTCACTCCCCCATAGCCAGACTACCTTTCCCTGTCCAGGTTGTAAGATACCCTAACAGATTGGAGTAATGTCTCTCTTCTCTATTGCCATCAGTTGAAGCCCTGACTGGCTGTGCTTCTTCCCACTGTTAGGTGCCTGTGAATAAGTCTTAATTATATTTAACTTCTTAACATCAATTAGCTTTTACAAAGGGGGTATTTCCATTGAAGATATATCAAGAACAAATTTCAAACATTTCTCTCCAATACCTTGGGAGCATACTCTTGCTCCAGGAAAAGTAGGTTCAATTTAGCTCAGTCATCCATAGCACTAGTCTCTCTAAGTTTGAGTCCAAATGCAGGATCTCTCCTGGATGAATACTTGTCTCAGTTACTGCTGGACTAGAGTCCCAAAGGTGACTCTCTTTGCTCCCCAGAATACTGATTCTAGACTTTCTTCAATATGGCAATGTGCTATATGGCCTGGATTCCTAGATTCCTTTAACTCGCTCTCCTGACCTTTAAAAACTCACAAGGTTGTAGAGTCCATCCCCTTTATCTAGAAAGGAAAGGATAAATGCAAAGACCAAAAATCAGGGCCTATTTCTCAGGTCCACATGACCTCAGATGGTAGAATGCCCCAATGTCTCTTCCCTTACAGTACAATCTCTTGCTAGACTCAAAAAATCAAACCATCAAGAATAGAGCAGTCTGAAGAACTAAGGCAAGAGAGACATGAAGGCAGTGAAGGAAGGTGTTTTTTTTAATGCCTCCATAGTCTCCCATCAAAAAGCTTTGTATTCACTGAGTTGTTGGCAAAATGGAACCAGTTTCATAATGTCTATAAATGTCCCAGTCTCTCCAAGGCATTTACCAAAAAGTCATTGTAACTCCCCCAGAAATAAGCTCCCCAGCTTCTCTACATGTAGATGTTTCCTCTGAACCACTCTGTGCATCTATCAAACCCTAATTACACAATAAAGTTGCCTCATCCTTTTTCTTTTGTCATAGTTTCTCTCGATATATCTCCATTAACTCTTTCTACTCAGTTATATCAAACACTGCTATATTTCACTGCTAAATTCAAAACATTCCATTTAGCTCTTAAAACTACACAAACAGCAAACATATCCTATACAGGTGAGGCTTTTGAAACAGTGCTTAAATATATTTTTAACATTTAAATTTGGATGGCGCAGTGAACAGAGTACCTGCCCTGGAGTCAAGAGGACCTGAGTTCAAATCCAGCCTCAGTCATTTAACACTTACTAGCCATGTGACCTTGGGCAAGTCACTTGATCCCAATTGCCCTCTCTTCCCCCCTCCAAAGAGTGGGGAAAAAACACTTCAATTCTTTGTATCTTTTAGAGTACATGGAATATTTTTTTCTCCACAAACTAGACAATAATCATCCAGACTAGGTGTGATTCATGTTGGAGAAATTTTAAAGCATAGTAACAAAGTTATTAACACACTACTCTATTTCTTCTCTATAACTATTGTACCATTCTACTAGTGAACAGTTTAATTTTATCTGGTTTATTTAGTAAGAAAGAATCAAATTTAAAAGACTGAAAAAGGCAGCTAGGCAAGACAATGGATAGAGGGCCAGGCCTAGAATCAGGAAGAATCATCTTTGTGCATTCGAATCTGGCCTCAAACACTTGTTAACTTTGTGACCCTGGACAAGTCACTTGTTTACCTTAATTTCTCATCTATAAAAGGAGTTGGAGAAGGACATGGCAAACCAGTCCAGTATCTTTGCCAAGAAAACCGTAAATGAGATCACAAAGAATCGGACACAATAGATATGACTGGACAACAACAACATTAGATTGAAAAGGACAGTGAAATTATTTAGATAGAAGGAATGAAGAAGATGGGAAGGAAAAAGGAGAAGTCTCAGAATTACTAAAAAGGTTCCTAAGGTTTATCACACCAGGCTTGTTTGGGGAGCCTATAAATGGGTAATCTATGAGCCTAGGATCTTCAGTGGCAGTGAAGTTGATTTCAGCTCAATGTAAAGAATATTGCTTTCTAAAACTGGAATAGATTATCTAAGAAGGTGGCAAGTTTCCTGTCACTAAAGTTCTTCAAAAGGAGGCTCCATTAACTCTTGTCAGAGATGTTGGAAAACGGATGCCAATTCAAGTATTTTTAGACTGAATGGCCTAAGAGTTTCCTTCCAACTCTGAGATCCTGAATCAAGAGGCTATAAAAGTTGAGAATGATGTTAACATTAACTTACAATTTTTATAATCCTTCTTATGTCAAAAGAATCATGCTGGGTGTGTTTTTTCAAGAGTTTTGTTGTTGCTCTTATTGTTTCACTGACTTGTTAAATTTGTGATACACTCTGACCCCAAGTCATTTTCAGCCATAAGCATATATAATTAGGTAGCCCCAAACAGCTATTCATGCCAGTTTTATGTTCCCTGCGTTACTTCATTTGCCTTAAATGAATTTCATTTTATCAGTCTCTAATATTTTCTCTAATTAATCAATATTTTTATCCTATCTGCTGTCATTTCTAAAAGTAAAAAGAGCACTTTTGGTTCCATGTGTAAATTCAGGATAACCCACACTACTATTTTACATAGTTACTGTGAGGAAAGTACTTTTGAAAGCATGTGAATTATGATTATTATTGAAAAATCAGCCCACAATTTTGATACACAAATAATTTCATATATATAATCATGAGGGAAAAGCATAAACATAAAAATTTTCTATAAGAAATCTCCTTAGAAAATATCCTATGTCCAGGGCTAATTGGTTTCTATATTTCTTTGCCTTGCATAGAGTAGGCATTTAATAAATGCTTGTTGGATTAGACTGAGAATGAAAAGAATGCTATAAATATTTAAAATGCCTCTTAGCAATTTATATACTTTTTGCACAATACTAATTTGCATGTTGCTTGGCAAGCATTTAAAAATCTTTTGTGTTGATTATTCCTAATTAGAATTAAAGTTCCAAAGACCAGAAACCATATCTTTTCTAGCTTTATTTTATTTTTTATAAAACATCTTCCCATTTTAAAGAATATGTCCATGTGGCATACAGAGTGAGCCTGACTGGAACCTACATTTCTCCCAGCAACCAGAACATGGATGCATAGGACTTTGGGAATATTTTCCAGCCTAACCAGAAGGAAACAGAAGGAAGCTTTCTTTCTGATGCATCTCTTTGCACACCTCCTCCCAACCCCCTCATGCACAGACCAGCCTCCACATCTACAGATGGTCAGAGCCTTCCCAGGCACAAAGAAAGATCCCTTGACGGAAGTCTCTAGTCATCATGTATCACCCTTCTAAAAGTTAGATTAGGGTTTTCCCCCCATATTATTTTTTAGTGTATTGAGGCAGGAGAATAAAAGCCTTGCTACAGTCAAGGATTATATTTATTATTTCTCCTCTGTCAGTCTCATAAAATGTTTTATTGAAAGAGATTATGATATACAGCCTTTCTCAGTCCCACTTATTGCTAGTGCTCTGAGATTACTTCCAGATTATCCTGTATATATCTTGCTTGTACACAGTCATTTACATTGTGTGTTCCTCATTAGATTGTGAGCTCCTAGAGGGCGGTGAAGTAGTGACTGGTTTTTATTTCTTTTCTTTCTATCCCCAACACTTAGCATAGTGCCTGACATATTAAGTGCTTAAGAAATGCTCCTTGATTTAACTTGACTACAGCAAAAGCACATTATAATCAGTACACTCCAACTTCAGACAAAAATAAGAGTATGAATATGTCCAATCACAAGCAGCTGGTGGAGCAATGGATAGAACTCTGGGTATGGAGTCAGATGGGATCTGAGTTCAAATGTGACTTCAGATACTTATACTAGCTGTGTGACCTTACACAATTCACTTAACCTCTGTCTGTCTCAGTTTTCATAACTGTAAAGTGGGAATAATAGCAATAGGGTTTTTGTGAGGATCAAATGAGATGATGATTGTTAAAATGCTTAACACAGTACACATAGTGGGTTCCGTAAAAATACATATTTCCTTCCCTTCCCAATGCACCAACCTTTTAACTATTAGTTGTGTTGGCTGACTTGGTTCTTGCTGCTGCCAATAATCTTTTCAAGGATCTGGTCTGGGTTCACAATGATAATAATTATAATAAAACCATGGGTTATAAGTGTAGGGGGATGACACAGGTTTGTACCTAGGAATTAGCACCATTACCAATGAAGGAGAATGACTTGTCAAAAAGCGTGTGATGCCAGCTCTTTCTTCCCTCAAACAGAGCATCAAATATTCTATCTCAGATAGAAAACTACAAATGGAATGGCCTGAGAGAAAAAGTTCTCATTCTAAACCAATTACCCACCAGCAGTTCAATTAATCCCAACTAGATCCAATTCACCATAGCCATCCCTCCCCGCCTCCAAGCAAAAGATCAGTGGGTTCCCTCAGAACTCCAGGACATACTCCTGTACTACACTGGGTCACTGACATCCACCCCTGGCAGAGGCCAGAACACATAGACAGTACAACAGTGGAAATGAGGAACAAAGCCACTAGACACTGTAGGGGCAGGTCTCCTTGGAGGCTAAAATACTTTAATGACTTGTTCTCAGAAAATACTAATAACTCCGCGGCTCTGAAGAAGCCCTTAGCAAACCAAGGGGCTTCAGACACAGCAGCATGACGCGGTGAACAGAGCATTAGATTTGGAATCAGGAAGCCTGTCTCGCATGTTGACCAGCTGTGTGATAATGGGCAAATTGCTTAGCCCTCTGTTTCATTCCTCTTTAGGCTCCATTCCTGACTCCCCACCATGATCTACCAGTCTTTTTCACCCTAGAAGGTCACTCTGTCCCTGCAGCCCTCCACTCTGATTGGTCTGTTTGCCCACAACTTTCGTTTTAAGAAAAGGTCCCAGGCCAGCCATGTTCACTCCTTCATTCCTCTCTGGGATTTGCTCCAGACTCTTACCCCCAGTGGGTACCTTCTCCTCACCTTCTACTCCTACCCCATCTCCACTTTAAGGCTTCCTGTTATTCCCCATTAGAACATAAGTTCCTTGAGGGAAGGTGATGTTTTTCTTTCTGCTCGCATCCATATTCCCCGTGCTTAGCAAAGTACCTGGCACATGATAAGCACTTAATAAATGTCTTCAGAGCCACAACATACTCACCTGTAAAAGGGACATAAGCAATTTTGCTGCCTATCTCAGAGGGTTCTTTTGAGACTCAAATGAGCTAAGGCAAGTAAAGTGTTTCATGAAATCTGACGCTGATTTTTTTGTTTGTTTTTATAATGGATAGGACTTACTTGCCTTTTTAATGGACCAGCACATGCCTTTGAGCTGAAAGAAACTCTCTTACCTAATTATCCCTAAATCTGTGGTCCTCTCCCTGTTGTTTCTAGATGTCAGAATTTTTGACGGGATGAGCTTGACAGTACCATAGCCATCAGTTGTGTCCTTGATCATAGGAAGGAAGCTGAGATGTTATCAAGTCGAAATTAACTAATTTTACGGGTGAGGAGACTAAAAGGTTAAATGATTCGCCCAGGGTTACATGAGTTGTGAATAACAGAACTGGCATCCAAACCAAGCCTTTGGAATTGAAATCAAGTTTTCTTGTTACTGTAGCCATAAGTGCTCCTGAGGCTAGGCAATTTATTTGTGCTATGGTTCCATGAAGGCTTTTCCCCTCCAAATGTTGCCAACATAATACACACAACATAACACGGTAACTTCATACATTCTGTATTAGCAATATTGTTGCAACGATACATATATTACAGAATAACACTTGGCTTTTCTCTGTAGCATTGTGACTCATTCTAGTTGGTACTCTCCCACTACGACGTCCCAGATCATGTTTGTATAAAGTCAGTCTCACTCGGCACTTTGCTTCCATGCAGTTTTTCCTCCTGTAACAAATTATCCTGTACATGTTCCTACTGAACTTAAACCTGTTTATATCCACCCACTTTGAATTCTAATTCTGCCTTCTGAAGTGTTAGTCACCCTTCCCAGCTTAATGTCATTTGCAAACTTAATGAGCAATTCTATATTCTATCTTGCAGATCATTAATGAAAAAAGTTACATACGTCTGGACCCAGGACAAATCCCTGAGAAATCGCCTCCTCTCAAAACTCCTTGATGGAGAGGAATCACTGATAACAACTCTGTGCACAACCTCTATTCAACAATAACTCTAGGGAATAGAGGAGGGATTCAACCTTCCTTGTGTCATGTGCTGCTTTGGCAAACTGACTTATAGACCCCTACAGAGAATAAGGTTTTAATTTCACAAAACAAAATACATAGCATCACAAAGAAGACCAATTCTATTAGAATACAGTTATCAAAATAATTTTTAAAACAAAAAATGCATGGAACCCAAAGATCTCTCCCTATGAATATTAAGTGTTTGATCTATATTGAACATTCATGAGAAATGTTAGTGTTAGGAGTGCAAAAAATACAGAAGGCCATTACCTAGCTACCAAACATTCATTCATTTATTAACTTACTGGGTACTTTATAACAATACTGAATGCCACATTCTCTGCCTTTGTGGGACTTAAAGATGATAAGACACAAGCACCAATAAGTTTAATGCTCTGTATTATATGACATGTGCATTAAAGTTGCAAAACACAGTCAAGATTTTCTAAAGGAAGGTAACCAGGATAATTAAGGGATTTGAACTGTTAATTAATTTATAGAATTAGGAAATGGAGACAGACATGACAGGACTCCAAGCAATGTCATACAACAGTTTGAAGGAAATGATCATGTGTGGCCTGAAGAAAACAAAAAAAATCAAAAACAACTTTGGGGGGACACTGAAGCTTTGCTCCTGTATCAGATACTTGAAAGGTTGCCAAGTTCAAGTGGTTATTCTGCTCAATCCAACAAATAATAGCTGAAAGCCATAACAAGGAAGCTAGGGAAGATGCAGAATTTCCTAAACATTGTAATGGACCAAGGATGAAATGGACTACTTCAGGAGACGGTGAATTCTCAGCCACTGGAGGCTTCAAAAAAGAATGGATACAATATTGACCGGAAGCTTAGAAGGGATTCAGGCTTCAGGCAGAGGTAAGGTTAGAGGTGTTCGGAGGTTTTCTAAGATTCTAAGTGTCTTTGATAATTAAAAATGGCAGTAATGATGATGATAATTCACATTTAAATAAAATTTTTCAGGTTTTCCAAGTGCTTCTCTGGCAGCCATATATGTACACACATATTACATGTATGTAATTTAGATGGAAAGTATGTAATAAAGATGAAAAGGGAGAAAATGAGAGGGAGAAAGAGAGAGAGGCAGAGAGACAGAGACAGAGACAGAGAGAGTTCATACAATTCTATATTTGCCATACCTCTTTGCAGAAAAAGACTTTTCAGGACAGGCAAAAGTTGCAAATTCTTCCAGACTGATCACTCAGCCAGTGCAACATTACAAAAATGGGTAACCATAAATCCCTAAGTCTGTCTGAAATGTATGAAACTATACTAACATACAATGTTGTCACTTTTATGTGCCTGCATATTAGATATTTATATGGTGGCCACAGTACGATGTTGTCCAAAACCTCTCAGAGCCAATATTATCAAAATGTATTTTAGCATACTTCAAAAACTCTGAATAGGTCAAGGAAAAAGAACGGTTTCTCTTTTGTTATCACCTCACTAAGAGACCCTGGCCAGGATCTGAGTAGGAGGCTTACTATCCAACAAAGTTTAATGAAGTGCTAATGAAGGGAAAACACCCCATTCTCTTTGGGGCATACATTCAGAATGGGCCCAGATCTCAAGTAAACTATTCTTTTAAACCGGGCTCTTTTTGCCCTTGGTGGAGATTCTGGGAGGTTAGAAATGGTGTCTGATCAGCATTACTGTTCACCTACCTTTCTTGAACATCGGCATACCACTAATCATAGATAAACATTGAAAATTAAGCTTTGTTGCTCTCTTTACAAATTTCCTATATGTCAAGCCTTTTCTGTGACTTCAAATGGGGTTTAGAGACAAGTGGGAGATTAAAGACCCACCAGCAATTGATCCTTTGATCACTATAGCAATCTTAGATAAAATTCTTTAATTAAATTTGCTTTATATCTGAATTCTTATTATAAGTGAAATAATCCCTAAGTCTTCTATCCATACATAGTTCCATAATTAATTCAGAGCTATTTATTTTTATCCTCCTCTGCCACATTCATGTAGCTGCTTTGGGATTATCAGATATGACAATCTCAAGGAATCACCATAGACTGCATTTAACATCTCTAATGAAGAACCTGGAGGTTCAGTCTACTAATTTCTTTCTCCCCTTGACCCTCACACATGCCCAGGAGGGTAGTCAGTCTGGTAATTGTCTGTACCAGGCACCATCTAGCATCAAAATGACAGCACTGTGAGCTCAAATTTATGCACTACAAAAATGGGAGCTCCTGGACACTCCCTGGACTGTGGTCTTTTTCCTAGCTTCTGTTATTGCTATTAAATTTTTAAAAAATTTACATGCCCATTATGAACAAAAGACTTCATATATGGCACTAGAGATACAAAGGTGAAAATGGCCCAATTTATGGTATTCAATTAGGGAGGATATGATATGTATATAAGTGCCATTCTACAAGGTGTGATACTTAAAACCATAGTCTTAGAGGTGGAAACCTCACCTAGTCCAAGCTCCTGATCGTATAGATTAATGAATTAATCAAAAAGCTGCTAGGCATTGTGCTAAGTGCTTTACAAATATTATCACAACAATCCTAGGGGGCAAACATTGTAATTTATCCCCATTTTAGTGTTGAGGAGATTAAGGCAAACAGAGGTTAGGTAATTTGATTAGGGTCACCCAGCTAGTAAGTATTTAAGTCAGACTGTGAACTCAGCTCCTGACTCCAGGTCCAGCACTCTAACCACTGAGCTACCTAGCTGCCTCCAGAATATATTATTCCATTCCCTTCCGCTCTTAGTGATCAGTACAGAATAGTCTTATGTTCAAATTTCCTTGTTTTTATATTTGTGGGCCTTTCGCTTATTTGCTTGTTGAATATATTTGTCATCGCAATTATTAAATATAACCACTATGTATCTGGTGTTTAAAGTATAGAATTTTTCCCCTGGTAGTAATCTGTGAATTCTTCTCATTAGTGTTTTGATTTCTCTCTATTCAGAAATTCTGAGCATTTCTTTATTCCCTGCATGTGCATACAGGTTTTTTTATTTACCTTGTTCTTCCAGGAGGTCTAAGCTCTTTAACTGATCCCTAAGCAGCCTGTCATTGAGGCCAATATATTTTGATGATATAGAGGTAATGTTTTCTTTTAATGTTATGACTTTTTGCTTTTATTCTTCCAACGTGTTTTTCAATTCAGCATATTGTATTACCAATGTGCTGTCATCACTTTCTATTCTTTGGAAAGACTCACCACCCTATATCCAAGCTTTTCTATTCTGCTAATTATTTCTGCTATGGAGGTCATAAATGTTTTTATTTGTTTCCTTTTAACTGCTTTCAAGATTCTGATCTCTCTTTTGAACTACTCTAGAAAATCTAAATGATATTTCATGACCTCTTGGAAATCCAAAGCGCTTTGTGTTTCATGTACTGATTCAATTTCATTTCTTTTACAATATTTATTTAGAAATTTTTTAGACTTTTTTTGATGTTTTGTTACTCATCCTCCCCTATAATTAAGAGATTCCCTGTTGATTTATCTGTTTGTTCTCTAATTTTTCAACTTTTTTTCTCCTCTTTAGTGCTGATTAATTTTAGTCTTTTCTCCTTGTATTTTATTTTTACTCATTATCTGACTCCTTCCCCTTTGATGGTGAGTTTGCTACTAGAACTGAACCTCAAAACTGTGAAAGCCTCCTCTTAGATTAAGCAATTCACTTTTCATTAGCCTCTGTCCTTACCCTAGGCAACTTCTTGGGGACAGAACTAACCCTAGTTGGATGCCAATCCCATTTCCTTCAGGCCAGGATCAACCCCATTTACTGTTTCCTCAGTTATTTACTTTTCTGGTTAAACACATCTTTCCTAGAAAAAACAGCCCATCCCTCTCCTTCTTCTGCATTAGGCAAGGCTGAATTCTGCTGCTTATTGCAACAAGAGGCCAGGTTAAGACTACTGGAGGTACTGGAATGAAACCTCAGCAGAAAACTTGTTGAGTGGGTCCCAGAACACAAGACCTGGGAGCTATATAGTGCATCATTCTAGAGATTAGAAGTTTGGAGGTTGGGTAAAAAACCGAATGAAAACTGTAAAGATGTTTTCTCCATTGTTACCTTGTTCAGTTTCTTGGTTTCTTGGTATGTAGACATACTGTAATCACTATATTTCTAAGGCACCATTCCTCTTCAAGTGTGGCATGAAGAGAGGGTGTTGAAAGTTATTTGGGACTGAAAATAATTCCTAGTCTTCCATCTTGTTTGTCATATCAATAATTTCTTCCCCTGGTTACTCATATGTCTTCTTTTTCTACTGTAAGGCCACCACCTACACATTCATTTTCTTTCATCTTTTTTCATGCTCCCACCAACTAATCAAAGCACAAAGTCCCCTGGGAATCTAACTTTCTCTAGTGAACAACAAAGCTTCTGTCTCATCATTATGAGATTGAAGAGCTAGAGGGCTTCATTAAAGGCAGGCAATCTTTGCCCAAGCTCTAGGTGTATAGGCATTGGGTCAAATCTTGATTGCTTCACCAAAAATTACTATAGTTCTCTGTATTGTGTCTTTATCCAGTTTAATCTAGAAAACCCTCTGAATATTGCCCTTGGCTAAATCTTTAGAGTTGTAGATAAAGGAACAATCTGAATCTTATACAAGCACCCAGGATAACAGAGTGTGTATCAGATATAGAATAAAATAGAGGCCACAAATAAATAAATACTACTCCTCTATGGGCATAGAAGACTCATAACAGTCTCCACAAAATCAACATAAATTGTCTTTCTCAAATAGGCCCAACTCTCTGTAAGTTCCTAAATCCTCTAAACTTATTGTGGAACCCTGATATTGGGGCTTCCCTTGGAAGAGAAATATATTTGGGTTTGCTGGGCAGTTAACCTTTGACATAACTGTGAGCTCCAGTTTCATCCCTCAAAATCCCTCGGAAGGTTTGAATTCCACAAAAAGGTAAGTATTTTCTTTACTTTGAGTTAGTCAGGAAACTCGTTCTCATCAAATCCATACTATCTAAATAATTGCTGTTAATACTAGAGATCAAAGTACAGCTCCTCTTGTTTCCCCACGTAGTGGCGTTAGTCTCTTCCTCATGCTCATTCCAATACCCAGAGAAATGATGCTCAAAAAACTGACTTTTTCTCAGCAGACAGCCAAATTCACAACATCTTGAAATTGGGGTTACCCTTAATTAGTTATTCCCAATGTTAGCACTGCCCAGGAAACCCTTTTTCTCTTAGCAAGATGATAGATTCTGGGATCACATCACCTTGAGTAATTCTCTTCAGCTAGCTAGAAGTCTGAGATTTAGGAACAATATTGTCTAAGAATTCTACTCTTGTGTCACATGAATGAGTACTTGTCTGTCTTTACTATATACCTCTCCAAGAACACTCAATACCCCACTATTGAGCTAGTTGATGTGTTCTCTTCATCCTAGACTGCCATTTCTGGAGCTGATGAGCAGAAAAGGGCTGAGGAGGATGATCAAGTCAATTCTTGGGGGCCAGAATTTTGTAGTGGAAAATGGAACCCCTCTCTACCCCATATAGGGCTCTACTTTTAGCTCTGCTGTGCTTCAAAACCTCTTTAGAGGAAAATGGGGGAGAGAAAACTGAAAGGATCTATAGGCTTCCTTTCATAGACCAGCACAAGGGGGTGGCTAATTCTGAAAGAGTCTGATCTTCAACCATATAAATCAATCAGTTCATTTTAGGGACTTCTCTATCAGAGAAATTCGTCTTCTAAGATATTCCCAGGGGCACTGATTAGCTAGGTATAAAGTCCCATTGATAGGCTCACTACCTTATAAGCTGATCAAACTGATCCTACATTTCCTTTTACTTTACACAGAGTCAAGAAATTCCCATAGCTCATATCAATCAAAAAGAATTTATTAAGTGTCCATTATATGCCAAGTATGTGCTAGATGCTAAAGATATAAAGACAAAGAATGGATTAAACAATCCCTGATTCTAATAGAGTGGACAAATTTGTGCATCTTAAAGGAAGAAAGAGACTCTAAATGAAACAAAGTACATCCCAGACGTGGGAAACAGCTAGTGCAATGGTAAGGAGATTGGAGATGGAGTATCCTTTGTGAGGAATAGAGATAAGGCCAGTCTGATTGGATCAAGAGTGTGTGGAAAGCAGGGGATGTCCAATGAAGAGATAGCTTTGGGTCAGGTGGCAGAGGGCTTTATAAGCTAGAGTTTATATATTATCCTAGAGGTAATTGGAAGCATTGAAGTTTATAGAGTAGCATATGGTCAGATTTGCTTAAGAAAAAATCACTTTAGCAGCAGTGTGTAGGATGTATTAGAATTTAGGGAGACTCGGGACAGGGAGAACAATATAGGAAACTATATGAAGACTATAGGACATTATATGAGAGGCTGTTTGGGTCATGAAGTAGTGAGGAACTGAATTAAGGTAGTAAATATGTCAATATAGAAAAGTGTTCACATGTGAAGAAGAATGGCAACAGAACAGGAGGGCAAAGGATTCAAGAGCAGAAGACAGTGAAGAGTCTACATGAATACTAAATATCGAATTGAGATTGGAGAAGAAAGAAAATGGTAGAGCAGAGGTCATGGTGTGACAAAGTATTGAGGGGATGAGAGAATGGAAATATCGGTGAGAGCAAGGATAGATGGAGAAGAGATAAAATATAAAGAGAGATGAAATGATCTGACTGTATGGGCAGAAAGAAGAATGTTGCTGTTTCTAATTAGTGTAGTATAACATTTGTTAGGAATTGCCAGAACTAGTGTGTGACCATTTGTGTGTGTGGTAGGGGTAGTGTGGGAAGGAGGCGATTATAGGATTTAAGAAGGTTGAAGAAATAGGAGATTAGAAAGTTTAGGGAAATATCTATATTCATTTTAAAAGTCCCCTACTATAAGAGCAGCAATTGGCAAGGAGAGAAAGATAGTGAGGTAGATGCTGAATTCTTTGGGAAAGGAGTGAGGGTATAATGATGTCATTACACCACAGCCTCCATAATTTTGATTGGGTGGAAAATTTTAATAGCCCATTTTGTATTTCTTCACAATACTCTGTCTACATTAAAATACCTAATGCCCATAGGAATTGCCTAAAAAGCCTTTTGTCCAGGGTGTGGCAATCTATTCCCTCTGAATCCTATGTTGTTTAATAATTCTTCACTCTGTGAATTCTCTTATATGTATTATTAGGAAGAATAAGCTGCCTATAGTAATAATTTTAGAAATATCATGGACCTTTTCAAAAACATCTCATCCAATGGCTTATCTTTATGCAAACTTTCACCATTATGACTCATTCTTTTAATCTTTTTTTTTTTTTAGTCTACCAGACTAGCATAACAAACTGAAAATACCCCTAGGAGAAGGTAACACATGAAACTATTTAAATCCTACTTAAGTAACTTTTAATTTATTTAATTTAAATTAAATTTACTTAAGTTTAATCCATTACTTAGAAGCAGCTGTGTGGCACAAAAGAGAGAGTGTTAAGTCTAGAGTCAGGAAGACTCATCTTCCTGAGTTCAAATCCAGTCTCAAACACTTACAAGTTCTTTTGTAAAATGAGCTGGAGAAGGAAATGGTAAACCACTCTAGTATTTTTGCCAAGAAAACTCCAAAGAGAATCATGAAGAATACATGACTGAACAACAACTGAGTAACAATAACAAATTCATTATTTATTAACAATTTAGCAGGTTTTTAATAATGGTAGTTTAATAATAATAATGCTATATAGTACTTATGTAGGGTTTAAGATTTGTAAAGTGCATAACATATTTTATCTCATTTGATCTTCACAGTTCCCTGACAGATATTATATCCCAAGACAAGAAAACTGAGACTGCAACAGTGTCTGAGGCAGGATTTGAACTCAGGTTGTCCTGATTCTAAGGCTAACATTATCTAATGTGTCACCTAGTTGCCTTATAAATTGTTACTTAATTCTAATTCATTGCTTATTAATACTTTAATATGTTCTTAGCTTATTTAGTTTCTTCCTAACATAACAATTAGAAAACAAAAACCTATAAAATGTGATATAGTATATTCTGGTTTTGATAGGGGATTCTTTCCTGGTGTCTTGGTATCTAAGTCTCCCACAACCCTTTAAAAAAATTATCACTTATGGCAGCTAGTTTCCTTTATCTTGCTCCCTTGCTTATCCAAAGAGCTTGATTAAAAATATGAACACTTGGTACCTTACTTCCTCTAGTCTGTCTTCTTAACATTTTTCAATCTGGCTTCCCACTTCATCACTACACAGAAACTGATCTCTTGAAAGTCAACAGTGATCTCTTAATCACTAAATCTAGTGGATTTTCCTCAATTCTCCTCTTTCATGACTTCTCTTAGCCATCTAACAATAGTGACTACCCTCTTCCTTTTGAGTGCTCCCCCTTCTCTAGGTTTTCATAACACTTTGCTTTCCTCTTATCCATCTGACTTCTCCTTCTCTGTCTCCTTTCCTAGATCTTCAAATATATCACAACAAATAACTGTGAATGTACATCAAGGCTCAAACCTAAGCCTCTGCATTCTGTCTCTCAGTGATTTCATCAGTTCCCATAGGGAATGCTTATCACAGTGCCTAGAACACAAGTGTCTAAAAATTATTTTTTCATTCCTTCCTTCATTATTTCCTTCCAAACCTGACTGCTCCTTCTGTAGGAGGGGTTTCTTGGTCCCCATCCCTAGCTCCACTTAATAGTGCCTTCCTCACCAAGATTTCCTAGTAATTGATTTGTATATCTCTCCCATTAGGTTATAAGCACCTTAAGGATGGCAACTGTTTAGATTTTGCCTTTATATTACCAGAATAACATGGAGCATATAATATATCCTTAATAAATAAATGTTTATTGATTATGTGATAGAAGTCTTATGTACCAGGTGCTACCAAGGTGAGACATTGGAGTATTCTTGCCATTCAGTGCCTTAGATGTCTTCTTTTCATGCCTAATCAAATATAGTGATACTTTTTAATGGTAGCACCAGAGGGGCACTAGCCACCTGAAGACATTAAAAAGTATCACTATATTTGATTAGGCATGAAAAACTTTGGACACCTGATAACATTTTGGACACCTGATGCCATGTTGCCCTTACTATGAATCTCTTAAGGACATAGAAAAGGCTTTCCAAGGCTATTTCAGTAATATCTATTTCTGGAATAAAAAAATAGGTTTTACTAAAGTGCTCTCCATTCTCTTACTTTTGCCTTGGCAAAATATATGGTCTTTTTTCCCACTATTGATATAATCAGAGAAAAGACAGGAGTGAGAAGACAAAGATGAATAAATCAAGATGGTCTCTGTACTACCATACCTTTCTTTCTTTTTTCCATTTTTGAGGGGGGAAGGCAAGGCAATTGGGGTTAAGTGACTTGCCCAAGGTCACACAGCTAATAAGTATCAAGTATCTGAGGCTGGATTTGAACCCAGGTCCTCCTGACTTCAGGGTTGGTGCTTATTCACTGCATCACCTAGTTGCCCCTATACCTTTCTTTTAAAAGACCTTAATCTTTAAGTCTTGTTCCTGAGTTTGAGCATCTAACTTAAAGACCAGTTAACTAAGTTCACTTGGATCACTTGAGCAGATATTTTGGTGCAGTGAGGCGGAGGGGGAGATCAATTGATTTGGAGGTAGAGACCTTAGCTATATGTTCCAACTCTGCCGATTATTATGATCTTGGCCAAGTCCCAACTTCTGAATCTCAGTTTCCTCATCTGTTCAATGTGGTAGTTGGATCTACCTAAGGTCTAAATTCTTTGAAGCTCTAAATGTATGGATCTATCATATGACTCCCCCTCCCAAAATAATAAATGAACCTAGGACCATGGAATCAAAACTTGAAGGAACCTCAAAAGTAATCTAGGTAGTCATCAAGCCTCTTTCTTGCTTGATACAGAAAACTTTCTTTATGTCCTTGGTACTGTTTGTCCTATATCACTATTTGTAGTACGATTTGTCCTAGTCATTTTTGAATACTTCTATTGCCTAGGAACTAACTACCTCATATAGCAAACCCATTCCATTTGGTGATAGTTGTAATTATTAGAACAATTTTCCTTATGTTCAAACAAAATCAGTCTCCCTATAACTTTACAGAATCTCGGGATTTCAAAGTTGAAAGTGGTCATCATAAGTCATCTACTGTAACATATTCCTAAAGAGGCCTCCCTTTTATAGAATCTCAAGCTCATCCATTCTAACACTAAAGAACTTCAGTGAGGAGAGTGGTTTTTTATAGTTCTCATTATTTGGAACCTTTTCTTTATTAGGACAGAAATTAGCATCTCTGAAGTTTCTCATTCATTGGTTCCAAATTCCATTCTCTGATACTAGTCTTTTTAGCTCTTCCAAATAATACCCATTGTATTATTTGTTTTTCACATTGATTAATGAAAATTCTCTCTGACCATGGAAAAGGCTGAGGAAAGTATCAGGACTAGACAAAGACCATCAAGTTAAATCAAGTTTACTTATTCACTTTCCCCAATCTAGCATGGCAGTGTCCTGCACAGAGAAGACATGTAAAAAAATTGTTAAACTGAATTAGTTCTACTTACCAGAAGAAAGAAAGCTTACCCAACAAATTTATCCTACAAAAAAATGTCTTCTCATTTTAACTGCTGCTTGATATAGTCTAACTTGGAGTATGTGCTGGGGAAATGGGAACAGAAAGCAGTCAGAGAAGAAGTGAACTAGGACTTCCTTTGACCTCTCTTTCTCCACCTGCCAGACTATTGAGAGTTCTACTTTGAAGGAGGAGCATTTATAAAGCACCTACTATGTGCCAGGCACTGTGATAAATGCTATATACAAATATCATCTCATTTGATCCTCACAACAATCCTGAAAAGGTGTAACTAAGTGTGAAGACACATTTCCTAACCCCATATAAAGAATGAGCCATAAACCCCAAGATAACCATGGGAATCATCCCAATGTTATGTGTCCTTCTATGTTATGGACTTCTTGAACTATTACGTATCCCCCATCACAAGAACATTGTGGTTTCCTTTTTATTTTCTACCATTGACCTAATCACCCTGGAACTAGTGGTTCTGATGCCAGAAGGAACACTTCAAATTAACCTGATTTACCCAACATCTGTTCTGTAACAACCCATTACCAACTTCCAATTTTGTCCTCCTTTATTACCTCTGGTTTGGCTCTTTTTCCATTATCTCCTCCTCAGACAATCTTTATTGAGTATTTTTTTGGTGTCCTGTGCTAAGCTAGGGGAATGACTCAATCTTTAGAGTCTAAAACTAACATTTGACAGATTGTCAAATGAAGGAAAAGTATTTTTAAGAACGTCCTCTGTGCAAAGCATTGTGCTTAAGGCTAAGGATACAAATAGAAAAATAAGAAAGTCCCTACTTTCAAGGAGCTCCACATTTTGATTATGAGTTCCTCTACACTAGATTGTGAGCTACTTGAGGGCAAGGATTACCTTTCACCTTTTACCTTTCTTTGGGTTCCCAGCACTTAGCACAGTGACTGGTAGATAGATGCTTAATGACTGGATCAGCTTACATTCTAATAGGGGAGAAAACACAGAGAAGGCTACAGATTTAAGTCAGTTTGAAAGGTCCCATGTTCTTTGGGATACAGCATCAAAGCAGATGGCAATGCCTTTTTTTCCAGTGATAAAACCACATCTGTTTCTGATGTTGAACCATTTGAAAGTGCCAATGACTTTTGGTGGTAAGAACTTTCTTTTCTCAATCTTCTGTAGCTGTGGCCATAGAACCTACAGGTGTAGTTGTCAGGCTGCATCTCCACAGAGATTACTTCAGGCTATGAGGGCTGGATTGGAAGCAGGGAAGGTATTCTGGGAGAGGCTGCCATTCCCTGGACTCCGATACTTGCTGGCCTGTTGGTGGCAATTGTTCAGTAGTTGTTTTTGCTGATGAAGAGGAAGGCAGACCCCTTCTCTGCAATGATTTCTCCCTTTAATGATTATTGTGGGGAGCTGGGATGGAAGCAGATCTGATGGGTTTTTTTGGGGGGGAGGGGAACTGCTTTTCCCAAGGCTCTTGGGTTTAGGGTCATGGGCTGTCTTCACCAGTTACTCCCCGACTGGTTTTAAAGCTTTTAAAAGAGACATGTTTGAGAAACAACAAGGGTATATACACAGGGAAAGGTTGCTATAGAACAGCGGTTCTCAAACTGTGGGTCACGACCCCTTTGGGGGTCAAATGACCCTTTCACAGGGGTCACCTAAGACCATCGGAAAACACATATTTCTGATGGAAAATCTGCACATGCAGACACGCTCACATATGAGTACTAAAGGGTCACGGCATTAGGAAGGTTGAGAACCACTGCTATAGAATGTCTTCTCTTCAGACATTTGTTTCACAGGAGACTAAAAGAGAGCAGCTAATGGGAAAAAAAACTAGCCCTCCACCAGAGGAATATCGCTTCTGAGATGTCAAAAACTAACAAAGAGTCAAACACAATATATTGTGCAATGAAAACCAGATTACTCCCCTCTCCTACCTTCTTCTAATTCCTTCTCATCTTCTCTCTCTTCTCATTAATTTACTCTTTCCACCATCTCCTCACCTTCCCAAATCATAAATCTTTGTTTTTCTAAAATGTTATCAGAAATGCTTTTCACCAGAAATGGATACAAATATGTAATGTGGAATACTGAGGGAAAAGAGTTTCATGGCAAGTAGATGAACTGAAGCTATGTAGCAGTCCAGGTGTTGGAACCATAAAGGCAATGGGAGTAATGAGGTGCAGATGGCAGGCTTCGGAAATAGAGTAGGCAGCCAGAGTAGGAGGTGCGAGTGGGTGGTGGCAGCAAGCAGGAGCTGCATTAAGGCTCCAGTTCCCCATAGAAGCTTGTTGTCCTGGCAACATGATGCTGGAAAGGCTAAAGGGCTGTTACTTCCCCCCACCTCCAGGAATTCTGTTGCCTAGGCAGCAGAATACATGGGGAGTGTTTGATTCTCCCCTTCCCCCAACACAGATATTTCTCAGGATCCTACTGCCCAGAAGATTAAGTATGACAGGAACCCTAGGGTCAGGGTAAGCCTTATCTGCTGGTTACTGCACTGTGCTAATGACCACCCATATGAGTCCCACCACCCTCACCATCCACACATAATGCATGCCACTTTGCTCCCACACCTATCTCACAGCCTTTAGGTTTTTTCCTTGACAAATTTTGTTGCAGGTTTTTTTTTCCTTGATAAATTTTGTTTCAACACATCATACAGTATCCCAGCAAAATTCACAAGAGAATCCCCAATATGTATAATACCTGAAAGCAGTTAGCCAAAACAACCAAAAGAGGAACTGGGAGAGATAACACCTTCAAACTTAGAATTTAACACTTTCCATTTGTTACAGAAAGGAAATGTGTATTTTATAAATTAGTAACAACACTGTTCTGTGTGTTTATCTGACTTGTTATTGAAAAAGGTCTTCAGTAGTAGTAACTATGTATGTTCTTATATCACTTCATATGAGTCTTCCCATTTTTCTATGAATTATTTTTAAACATTATTGCTGATGGCATAATCCACTAAAATCCTACATGACAATTAGCTCAATCATTTCCACCAATAATTGGGCACAGAAATGCTTTCTGAACTGTGCTATCACAAATGTTGCAATTAAGAATATTCTCATACAGATAGGTCTTGTTTTAAATAATTTCCTTGATGCACAAATCCAATACTAGGAATGTTTGGTGAAAAGATAGGAATAATTTTGTAGCTCTTCTTGCATGTCATTCTTTCTCCCTGAAATGATCAGGTTACTTCGTAAGTAACAGAAGTAAGCTAGAGTGCATGTTTTTCATCAAACTTTTCAACTTTGAAGTTTTCTGTCTTCTACTACCTTTGTCCCCAGTGCATAGCACAATGGCTGGAACATAGTAGGTGCTTCATAAATACTTATTACTTAATTAGATATTTGACTTGACAGTTAAATATCTGTGTGGTATTTAAATCAGAGCAATTTTGATGTACATTTCTCTGATAATTAGTAATTGTAAAGCATTTTGAATGGATATTGATGTTTTACATTTCTTCTTTTGAAAACTTTTTGATATTTACCTTTGACCATTTAATTACTGGGAAATATCTCTAAAATTTAAATATTTTGCCAATTCCCTATAAATTTTAGTGATTTTGGCAATAATTTTTTTTCTAGTACTTTCTTTACTTTTTATTCTAGTGGCATTTATTTTGCTAATGCAAAAGGCCTTTTTTTTCTATAATTGAATTTATTTACTTTTATAATATTTTCTATGTCACATGTAATTCATAATTTTAGTTGTGAAATGTATAACCTTTAATTCTCTGATTTTAATAGTGGTACTTTACATTTAATTTTGCATACCCACATAGAATTTATTGGAGAAAAGTGGGAGACTACAAGGTGAAAATATAATCTATACCATCAAATGAAGTTTCTCCATGGGATGTTTTTGCTTAATCATTTCTCTTTGTCACAAGGAAGGGTTCAGTCTGGAGGACTGGATGGGAAACAACATAAATAAAACACATTAAAATAAAAATAAAATGAGGTGGTTAGAATAAAATTACTTCTAAGATCTCTTTTGGTTATAAATCATACAATTTTATGAGCAATGATCCTGTATCATCCTTGAATGAGATTTTAATAGAAATGGTTCCAACTGTTTCCTCTCCTCCCGCTCCCCTTCTTCCTCTCCCCTTTCTTTAAAGAGACACCTTCACTGTCAAAGCAAAACTCCCATCAGTGGATGACAATAAGAGTAATACCTAGTCACCTTCCACATAAACAAGAATTTCTGAATTAACCTAACTCTGCAATTATCCAGCCTATTTCTTTCTATATTTTCCATAAGAAAAGCAGCAGAAAAGCTTTATTTACTAGTCTAGTAGCCCAGTAAAAAAATGAGATTAGTATGTAATTACCTATTAGTGATGAAGTCATGTTGGTTCTCTGTGGTCATTATTTCTTTTTTTCTAAGTATCTTTAGCAAATCTTTTAATAATGTTTTAGACTATTTCAAGAAATCTTCATTTCTTACGGAATTCCACTGTTTCATTTTGTTGGGTTTGCCTATCTCTCTTGTAAAATCAAATTAACTAATGGCTTGTAAGTTTTGGTAGATTTTTTTTTCAATCCTTATCTTTTATTCAACTTTCCAATTCTTTTTAATCTGATCATTAATTTTCAAAATTTTTCTTTTTGTGTTTTGGGTGGCTTATTAATTTAATGGTTTTCAGGGCTTTTTAACTGAATGCTCCTTTTATTACTAATTTTCTCTCCTTTGCTAATCTAAGTATTGAAGGATATAAATGCTCATTGTTAGCATTGCTTACCAGTATACCATAAATGTCATTATATTATCCCATTATTATTATTCCCCTCAGTATATTTTTGTTGTTTCTATGATTTGTTCTTTGACTTACTGACTTTTTGCAGATACCATTTTTAGTCAACATTTAGGTCTGTATCTTTTATGTAATTTTGGTTTGTTTGGGTTTTTTTACTAATCGCATGTTTATTGTATTACAATATATAAAAATGTGACATTTGTTTTTCTTTATAAATTCATCATGTCATAACAGATCATCAATTTTTGTACAAATCCCAAGAAAATCTGGATAATGCATGTAATTAAGATTCATTCATGTGTCTCCACTGATCTATCATACATTATTATTTTGTTTTTACAGCCCTTTTGCTCAAGTCTACAACGTTCTAATTGTGTTTCTTTCTATTGGATTTGTCCATGTCTGACAGAGAAACATTAAAGTCACCTACAATCATCTTATACAATTCTTTCATCACTTCAGTTTTTTTTCCTTTAATAACTTTGTCACTACACAATTTGGTACATGTATTTTTAATGCTATTAGTATTTGACTTTGGTGTCTTTGTTCATAATATAATGTCCATAACGGTATTAGTTTGGTTTTGCCATGACCAAAATTGTGACTATAATTCCTCCTTTCTTTGGTTTTAGCTGAAACTTAATATATTTCATCCTAGTCCTTCACTTGGAATCTGCATAAGTCACTGTGAGTTAGATATGTTTCATATAAACAGAAAAGTGTTTTGTTTTTTTAACTCATTGTACATCTGTTATTTTAATTGGTCAATTTACCACATTAACAATCAAGATTATAATTGTTAAATTTCTAGGTCAGTGCATGGCTGAGCATGACTAAAATTGTCTCCTCCTATGAGTATAGACATCATGGGTAACCTTTGTCCCCTGGTAACTGAACTGATGAAGTAATAGGCAGAAGGACTTCTCAATTTAGCCCTTCTCCTTTGCCCTGCTAGAGATATCATATATAGATTGAGACACTTCTCTCTATGTATTGCTTTAGTCCTCAAAAGAGGATCTAGATCCCTCTGCTCTTTTTTGAGTTTCCTAAAAGCTTCTTCCCTAAAAGCTAGCCTTTGTGTTTTCAATAACCCTTATATTAAGTTCTAGATGATAGCATCATACATTTAGAGCTGCAAGGGACGTTAGAAGCATCTGGTATAGTTCCAGGTGCAGAATCAGGAAGACCTAGGTTCAAATACTGCCTCTCATACTTACCTGCAAAGTGACAAATCTTTGAGCCTTAGAATTCTCATCTGTAAAGGGAGGATTATATGGCCTCTAAGATCCCTTCCAGCTTTAATTATATGATCTCCTTCATGTTATAAATGAGGAAACTGAGGCTCAGAGAGATTAAGTGACTTGCCCAGAGGTGCAATAACTGCCCAAAGAATAGAGACAGGATTTGAACTGAGGTCCTCTGGCTTCAAATTCAGGACTTTTTTTCACTATACTTTATTGAACTGCTACTCTATGCTATTCAATTCTAGGTCACCTTCTGAAATTTTAGCTGGTTGGTCAATGTATTACTCAAACAGTAAGTTTAAACCCAGTTCTGGATTTCTCAAAAGGAAAAAAATTCCATTTTCTAACTTCACTAAAGACATCTCTTTTATGCTAATTTGTAAGTAATCCTACAATATTGACCAGTTCCTTTGGGTTTTTTTTTAATGCCAAATTCTAACTTTTACTCTCATTTTTGATCTCTGAGTAGTGTTGTAGAAATTGAATGAGGAGTTTTGGTTAGAAGAACTACTTGCTATTTGGAAATTTCTTTTCAAAAATGGAACTCAGTAACTATATTCCTGAACCAATTAATGCTAGGGTCCCTCTTTTCCTGTAGATTCTATAGATTTTTAATAATTTTGAATTTGAATCTGTAATAATTTTGAACAATTTTCCTATACGATTCCCTAAAATATAGAATCCAGACTCACTTTCTTTGTATGCTTATGGGATACTAATGATCTCTGATTACTGAGATTTGTCCTCTCTCTTTCTGCTTTTGAACCTTGTGCTTAGGCCTAAAGTATAGATATGACCATGCCACTCCCCTTTTAAAAAAAGCTTCACTGATTCAATACTGCCTTTAGGAAAAAAGAAAAATGCCCTATTTGGTATCTAAAGCAATTGACAATATGGTTCCAGCCTATCTTTCAATCTGACTACATATGACTTCCCTTTATGTACTCTACATTCCAGTCAAACTTTCCTTTCTTGACACTACCCATACATGACCTTCCATATTTGTGGGCTGTCCCTCTTGTCTGGAATGAACTTATTCCTTACCTCCAGATTCTGGAAACTCTTCCTCCCTTAAGGGCTTAGCTTAACTACTACCTCCTTCAAGAGACCTTTCCTGATTTTCCCAGTTGTTATTCCATGCAAGTCTCCCTCCACTCTACCTCATCATGGTATATTTCTTTTGTATTTTGGCTGGATTTACTTATCTGTGAACATGCTGCATCCTTCAAATAGAATATAAGCTTCTTAAAGTGAAGGACTGTCTTATTTTGGGATATCAAGATCTGGACCTAACACAGAACTTGGCATATAATGTTCCATCAATATTTTTTGACTAATTGATTGATTATATTTGGAAAAATTCAAATCAACTCAATTCAACAAAAATTATTTTGCCTAGGTACAACACACTGTTCTAGGCACCAGTATCTATTTTTTTTTAGTTGCTTTTTTTTAAAGAGCTTAAAAATGTAATAGAACTGAATGGAAAGCAAGAAATTCATAGAGGTTAGCAAGGTGAAGTTTTGAAATGCAAATATCCCCCAAGGAATGGTTAAGCCTCTGTGTGATTCAAGCCTTAGTGTGAATTACTTACTTTAATTATGTAATCAACCCACTTTTTTCTTAACAGCAGAATTCCACTGGTCACAGAGAAGAAAAGATTTTATTTGGGAGATGGAGAAGAGGAATAACATAGGTTCATGAATAGCTTATGGGCAGAGAGGCCTGGTTAAGCCACTAAAGTGGAAGGCTATGGCCAAAGGCAACATGAGGACACAGAATGGTTGGGGGAAAGAGAGATTGGAAAGGCATGCGTGCCAAACACAGAAACTTTGCATAAAGACCATCCAGGTGCTGCTGAAATAATACCTTTGGTTTCCCAACTATCCAAGTGAAAATGCAAAAATGAGATAAATAAAGATGTAGTCATATGTCCTTTGGAAAAGTAAGACATGGGGTAGAGTACATCCTGATCAACTGTCCTTTTCTCTGTCTATTCAGTCTACATTCAGGTCTTGCCATTATCTCAACCACATACCACATATCTATGCCTTTCCTTTCACTGCCATAGATAATAACCCAAATACAAGCTCTTGACTAATCCTTTTGCAACATTACCCATTTCCAGTAAGTCCTTAATGCCAGTGCCAATATTATCTCCTCCAATAATATTTCTCCTCTCTTAGTCCCTTCCTTCCTCAAAATAATGGGTAATAGCCACACCTTTTATATGTGTAACATTATAGTTTTCAAAGTACTTCCACATCCATTACCTCATTTTATCCTCACAAAAGGGTATCATACAACAGTATCATGGCCCAGGATCATACAAATATAGATGGTGGATAAATGCTTCTGAAATTGAGGTATCTCATATCTACTTATACAGGCAGGAGGAGAACTATAATGAATTCCTGCAATTTCTAACCTAGTAGTTGGTATAACCAGGAGCACCATAAGTTTATACCATTCTGTTCTAAAACTTTCCTGGGAACATTAGGCTCAATGTGTATGTAACTAATGGATTTCTCACCATATTAGTAAATGAGATCCATAGAACCAGAGGAAATGTAGGAAGTTAAAGCAACAAAATAACTAATGTCAGAATCTAAAATAATTGTACTTTATATTAAATTCAAGGTGTTTGGGGATATATCACTTTATCTGTACTTATAGCAAAGAAGAAATGATTGATCAATTGATTAAAAATACTTTTTGAAAAAATTAATGTTATTCCCATCAAATAACATAGCATTATAGAGTCAGGGGGCTAGGGATAACCTCTACCACCAAGAGGCCCTAGTTCTAGATTCACACCCAGGGTTTAGCAGGGTTTAGCCCTGCAACAGCCTAACCTCAGAAAGTTGTGTCAGGTCTTTTATTCTCTGACTTTTTATACCCCCACTTCAGAACCACCATCCACCCCCCACCCACCCAGGCCTTGGGAAAATCACTTAAAGCTAGCTTAGCTTAGCTCATATCTAGAGCTAAAGGAGAAGAAGGATATTTAATGTACAATGTAAATCATATATAACAAAGTTATTTCCTCCACACAAAATAAATTATTAAAGCACAAAAGATTCATAGCAGCAAGGACTTGAAACATAAAATAGTAACTTATAATTCTTATTATACTCTCCTGGAAAACTGATAGTTTAAACATGAAAGTAGAGAGACCTTAGTGGTACTACTAAATAGGCATTTCACCTTCACCTTTAAGTTCCTCACTTTCTGAGCAACTCCCTCAAAGACCATGTGTTTCAGCCAGTCAGGCCAGGGCTTAGGCTATCTTTCTGATGGTGGTCATTTTCTGCAAAAATAATGTAGCTGCAAAAAAACTATTCCACCTGCCAGTAAGTACAGACAGAGGGACCTAAACTGGAAACATCTATCCATCTCAGGATTGCTGTTGAATTATCTAAGCTCAAGGAAAGAAAAAGAAAGCAGAAAAATTTGGGAATCTGAGTTCCAAAAGGTCATACTAAATATGCTGTAGCTGTCATGTACAAGCTGTCACCATAGATGCTGGGGGCTAAGGGGGAGAGAACTTATTTCTCTCCTACGAGAAGTCCAAGAGGACTTCACAAAGGCCCCACGTGCTCAGTTATGGGGGAGGGGTGGAGACACAGGAGAGAGAGACAGAGACAGAGACAGAGAGAGAAAGTTGTCTCTCTCTTTAACTAAATGGAGGGTTTTTATTGGCTCAGTGACCAATCCTTTTTTGACACACCCCTTGCCCCCTTCTGTCATAGGAAGCAAAGAACTGCTGCCTTATTTCTAAGAGCCATCTCCTCCAGTGCTGACCAGAGCCCAAGTGGTGACCAGCCAGAAGTGACCAGGAAGAGTAGTTTAGCTCCATAAATGCTCAATGGGGTGTGTTATAGCCAAAACACAGCAAGAGGATGTGAAAGTGGTACCATGATTATGTTCATCTTACTATTTTACAGGAAAGCGGAGACAACTGGAGTGATTTCCCCAAGATTGCATGGAGTAGGGAGTATAGGCAGGCTTTGGGTAGTCAGTTTTGCTACATTTGGAAATAGATTAAAGGCAAAGCTAGCTCATAAAGAGCCTTTAAACTGAGTCAGGATCTAATATATGAGGAAATTCTGTGTCTAGGCATGTGATTGAGGATATAATCTGCTTCTAAAGAGATTACTTCCCTTTAAAGGTTTAAGTTGATGCCTCTATAACTAGGCATCTTTCTGTATCCAGAAGCCCGAAAAGGAAAACTCAGAAATGGATAACACGATATTCTATGAAGAGCAATGATTGAGCTTCAGAGGGACTGGCATTTAACCCTAGTTCTGATAATTATTAACCATGTGGCCATGAGCAAGTGACTTCATTCTCTGAGTCTCAGTTTCCTCATCTATAAAATAAAGGAATTTGGGTAGATAGACACACATGTTCTTTTCAGCTATAAATTGTATGATTCTATGAATATAGGGAAGCCAGAAAGGATCCAAAAGAGTTTTTTTTTCCTTCCTTTTGGATTTTTTTCAAATGTTGAAAGCTCAGGAAAAGCTTCAGAGAGACAACAGAAAGCCCTTCTGGGAAGAAAACAATGAAAGGTTTTCAACATGAGTTCATTAGCTAGGTACATCCAGGCTGTGTAAATCCCTAGTCTCAGGTAACCTAAATCAATTACAAATAATCAGTCTCAAAATAAAATGGTGGGGCAGCAACAAAAAGCTTCTCACACATTTTTAAACTTTTTTGAACACTTTTAAATAGGCTTCAGTTACAAGTTCCTAAGAGGGTATTTCCTTGTTTTATCTTGCCTTTTGCGGCAGATTTTTTTTTAAGCAAATGCAGGCATGTTTTCTACTGTTCCTCACTTTCAATTCCACTCACATTTATTAGGGGCCTAACGTGGAGAATCATCACAAATGGTCAGGGGAATACTGAGATAAATAAAGCAAATTGCCTGCCCTCAAGAAGCTTACAGCTTCATACAGAAAAAAAAAATAGGTTGACAAATGACTATAATACAATGCATGAAACAAAAATGCAAGGTCCTAGAGGAGCTCAGGGGAAGCAAAGGTTACTTTTGACTGTGAGGATGCTCTGGGGCTTCATAGAAGAGGAGAGTAAGATTACTAATAATAAATAACTGATATTAATGCGATATTTTAAAATTACCTCATTTGATTTCAATAAGGATGGATGGGAGGGAAATAAAAAATGGTCATTGCAGATACAGGAAATGACATGGGCAGTGGTGGGGAAGTATGAAAAGTTTGGAGGCCAATTATTAGTTCAGTTTGGATCATAAGTAACCTTAGATTAGGTGAGAAAGGCACTTTGTAGTCACATATCTGCCTAGGAAGTTCAGGTTTTATTTTATGGACAATGGGGAGCCAATAAGGTCTTTGAGCAGTGGTCTAATGCGGCCATTGCTGTGCATTACTTTTGAATAGATGTATAGATAAATTGAACTTGAAAAAAGAGAATCTACAGACAGAGAGACCAATCAGGAGGCAATTAAATAACATTTTATGTGAGAGGTAATTAGAGCCTAAATTAGGGTGATGATAGTGGGTGATTCTTGGGTGATGGTAGTGGGAGCACAAATTGACAGTCTCTAGTGATTAGATGTGGGAGGTGAGGAAAAGGGAAGAGTCAAAGATAACACTGAGGTTTAGAGCATCGAAAGCTGGAAGGATGAATGGTAGTGCCAGAAATAGAAATTAAGATGTCAGAGAGAGCAAGGGGTGGGGCGGTGGGGAGAGAGAACAGGAGAAAGAGATGAGTTCAGTTTTATATTTGAGATGTCAGGGAGACAGATATTTCCAAACATTAGCGTCCAATGCAGGTCAGGAGCCCAGGACAGAGGACATGAATAAAGATATAGGTTTAGCAATCATCCAAATAGGCATGATGGTCAACACAGAGGAAAGAAGATGAGATCACCAAAGGAGAGAATGTGGAAGCAGAAGAGAAGGTCAAAGATAGAACTTTGGAGAACACCTGCATTTAGGGAAGGGCAGTAGAAAAGGGTGTCAAGGAAGAAGAAAGAGAAGAACCACTCAAAGAGATAGGTGAGATATCAGAGGAAACCCCATTATTGAAGCCAAGTTAGAGATCATTTATGAGAGCTTGTAAAAATGCACATGAAGTCATTGGTACCGTTTGAGATAGCAGTTTCACTAGACTCCATAGAAAAGAAGCCAAGTTACAAGTGGTCAGGAATTGTCAAGGTATTAAAAGGCAACACTTTCAGTAAGTTTGGCAGTGAACAGGGACAAAGGTGAAACAAAAACTTGAGAGAATAGGAGAGTCAAGGAAATGTTAATTTAAAGGAGAGGAGACTCCACCCACTCAAGTGTGGCCCTTTGACTGAACCCAAACTTCACAGAACAAATCCCCTTTAAAAAAAAGATTTGTTCTATAAAACTTGGACTCTGTCAAAAAGTCACACCTGAGGACTTAGAAGGCTACAGGTGTCCTTGAAGCTGCAGGTTCCCCACCTAGAGTTTTTATTTCCTCAACATTAGTAGCCTCTCTAGCAGATGGCGACACAGGGTAGCTATACAGCACTGGGTATGGAGCAGTGCTGGTCTGCAGAGATTGGCAGCTATATCTACAACATGCCAGTTCCACCTGCAGGACTCTTAGCATGGAGGAATAGCACCTACCACACAAGATTGTCCTGAGGATGAAACGAAGAAATTGACCAAGAGCACTTAAGCCACTATAGCCACTATCTAAAAGAAGACCCAACTATAGATGGCTGCTGTAGACCAAGAAATTTCTCCCTAGTCATTCTGCAGCAATAAAATGCATGTTTGAGATGAAAATGGAAGAGACAGAGACTGTGCTTCTTCATGATGTGGGAAAGCATCCACAGGGTTTTGGGGAACATGGACTAGCCCATCATGGTATTAGAGATTCAAGGCTAGGAGGGAACTAGGAGGTCACCTATTAAAGTTGTTTTATTTTGCAGATAAGGAAGAACATCTATGGATGTTAAGTGACTTGACCAGAGTTTGTCACCAAAATATCTCCCAAACCCATTCTCTCCTCCATTCTCACTGCTATGGAAATAATCTCCTGAAATAACCCTGCTTCTCCTAGCCCCTGCCACCACTCCTGCTGAAACATCTTCATCTCACTGCCATGCTAATCTTCCCTACATATAGATCTGATAAATCCTTATGTACCAGTACTGGGCAAGGTAAGCATGTCACAATTATGAACTCATTTGATCCTTACAACAATCCTGGGAAGTAAGTGTTATTATCATCCCCATTTTACAGATGAAGAAACTGAGGAAAACAGTTTCTCAATATCACAAAGCTAGTAAGACTCTGAGGTCAGATTTGAACTTGAGTCTGCCAGACTCTAGGTCCAGCACTCTATCCACCATAGCCAAAAAAGTAAACTTTCAATTTTGTTTTTTTTATCAAGTATCACCTAAAATCATAAGACTTGTTTTGCTTGGTCTCAGAGAATGGAACAATGAGCAAAGGGTAGAAGTCAAAGGGGGGCAACTTTAAACCTTTTGTAAGAAAACTTCCTAACAATTAAAGCTATGGAAAAATTGAATGGCTGCCTTAGGGGATAGTGGGTTCTCTCCCCCACTGAAGGTCCTCTGAGAAAGGTTAGATGATCACTTATTGGATTTCTTGTAGCAAGGATTCTTTTTCAGGCATAGGTTGAATTAGATGGCTGCTGGAGTCACTTACAATTGTGAAATTCCATGATTTAGAGAGTTTTCAATGATGAACCAGCAAAGTCTCTCTTTTAAACATGTAATCCTACAACTTTCTACCCCAGACTACACACTTAGCCCTTTACACAGATGTGATGTTAATACATTTATATTCTGATTAATCTATTGATTTGTCCAAAACATTGAATAAATCTGTCTATTCAATACATCAAAGAGCTGCTTATTTGGGGTACAGTAGAAACTTCAGGTGACACAGAAATGGCCACGTATTTATTTGAGTGTTTGCCACTTGTGTGACCCAGCCCAATTAAAGGAATGTCCTCACAAGTCTCCTAAGTTATCTGTCTTAAATTTCAAACCCTTTAAAGGCAGAAATCAAATCTGTTTGGATCAAAGGGCATAGAGGTCCTTCGTGGCATTAGGCATATTGGCCTTTAACAAATTCTCTGTTATTGTTCATATTAAAAATGAGAATTGGAAAAAGAAACATGTTCTACCTAATTCCTGTCTACACCCTTTACCCCTTATTCTTTTTCCTCTAATATATAATAGCTTATTGTTCCTCAATTACGTGTTAGAGCAATTTTTATTAACATCGGTGGGGTTAAGTTTTGAGTTTTACACTTTATTCTTAAGATCACATTCAGAAGCTCTAGTAAGTTTCTTTTCCCTTTTAAAGAAAAACTTGAGTTCTGTTTTTGAGGGTTTTATATGATTGTTTATTAGTTTTTAAGCTCGCCTGGGGGCTTATTTCTCAGAGATTACGGGGAAGATTGCTATTTGACATAGTGAAAAATTATTTAAGCCCGAGGCTGACTTCAAAATGTTGGTTGCCATAACTCTCCAGAGTTTTTGCTAGAGAGGCAGGTCTCTCCTGTGGGTTTCTTCTCCATTTGAACACTGCTGTATAAGCTGCTTCCTATTATTGAGGGATTGATTATTCAGTCTGTAGTTAAAACAGGCAGTGGAGTGGAAAAGAGTCATTCATGAAGTCAGGGAACAGGTTCAAATACTGACTGCACTATTTACTGACTATACGACCATGAATAAATCATATACAAAGCAAGTGAGCTGTTAAGTAAGAGAATCACGGAACTGAAAGGAGCCTCAAAAGACATCTAATTCAGAGGTGTCAAAGTCACTACCCTCTGGCCTTAAACTGCCAAGAAAAGTCCTGAGTGCTGACTGAACCAGATTAAAATGTAATACAGTAATGTTTTCTGAAAAAATAAATAAAAATATAATACAATATAATGTTAAATTGTAATTTTATAAGTCGTTCTGTGCCCTCAGGGATCCTTTCTATTTGAGTTTAGTACCAGTAACCTCATCCTCCCTGTGCCTGATAAGGAATACTTCCTATAGCATCCCTAACAGTCTTCTTGCTCCTATCTGAAAATACCTAGTGAGATGGGGAATTCACCATCTCCAAAGGCAATCCATTAGATGTTTGAATAGCTCTATTGTTAGGAAATGTTTCCTTAAAGAACTGAAATCTGTCTCACTGTAACTTCCACCTCTGGTCCTTCCTTCTTCTGATCTTTCTACTCTAAAGAAAACAAGTTTAAACCCTGTTATATAAATAGGGTTTTTTTTTCCATTACCAAGTTTTCTGTTCTATCCAGGCCAAATACTTATACCTCCTAAGGATATGGCTTCAAGTCCCTGTCCTTATCTTACTTTGGACATATTTCAGCATAATAATGTTTTGTTTTTAGAAGCTGTCTCCTAAACAAGGAAGTGATGACTTTTTGTATGACCCTATCTATGCTATGGACATATTTTATATAAAGGTTATTGTTTTTTTTAAAGACTGGAGGTTTTCAAAAGGGTTTTTATAGGATATTTTGCTCAAGGATAAAACTTGTTGGAGTTAGGAACCCAGAGGGGCAGTAAGAGTCGTCAACCACTAGTTTTAGCACCAGAAGAATCTGGTTTGCTGGACCTGATCCCACTGCGTATATTTATAAAATATTCAGTTAAATGCCTTTCTATAAATCAAAGGTGTGAGGATGAGGTATGTATGCCTCTGAACTACTTCCAGGGATTCTGTCACTAGTCAGAATCAGAGCAAAAGGGACTCAGGTGTTTCTTAGAACAATGGGGACATGACTAGCAATCTGGTATCATCCATCACAGCAAAAGGTTAGTAGAGTCAAAAGGTAATTCATTGACAAGTTCTTTCCAAGAATGGTAGTGTTGTTTTGATTTTTATTATAAAAATGGGATGGGGAAAGGAGGATGTCTCATTTGGAGAGTATGTCTTATGAGTAAATTTCCTTTTCTCATCCCTGGCATGAACACTTGGTTTACCACACAATCATTCATTTGGAGAAGTATTTGCCACCAAATAAAGAAACTGAAATGGATAAGAGAGACTGATTATATCCCTTCTTCACTTTTAATGTCCACAAATCCAGGCTGTCACATTCCAATTACCACAATGAATGATCCAAATTTACCCACTCAGATTAAATTACAAGGACAAAGTAACCACAAGTAGAAAATTAAAGAAGACAACAGAATTTAGTGGATCTCACATAAATGCAGATTTCAGAGAAGCTCTCTGATCAGATCAACCATCCCCAAACTCCCCTGACTAAAGAACCCCAATATTTGGAGGGGCTACTCACTGAATATTGCTTGTCTGCCTTAACAAGAGAACAAAAAGAAAACATAGTCTATATCTTTCTGGGCAACTAGAGTTTGTTTCTGGGAGGCTCTGAACACATATAATAACCTAGGAATATTAAGTATGCACAATGTTGTCCATCTTGAAAATAGCAAAAAAGCATCCATTGTTTGTGATCCTGGTTTCCTTGACATGAGTCAAAAAAAGGTTCTTAGGACCACTTGGTATACATACCTAGTAACTAAGCATTGTTATAAATCACCTTGTAATTTATTTCTTCATTGCTCCTTACTCCTCACTATATTCTGCCTATATGATGACATTAGATTCTAGGAGCAAGAGAGAACTAATGAAAGCTTCTCATCCTTGGTGATGTTTCAAGTAGCATCCAACTGTTCCACAATATCTGAAGTCTTGCACAAGACACATCCCTAAGTGACACCTCTAACCAACCATCAAAGCATAATGTAGAGTTTCTGAGCTTTCTAAGGCACAGGAAGGTCTCAGTTCTTATAACTGTGGCTGGAGCTCATTTCCACAAACCAAATACCCTTATATTGGTTCTACACCTTTTGGTTGTTTTGTAGCTAGTGTTGTTGTTACAAGGTGGGGATCAATAAGGGAGGCAGTGATAGGAATAGGAGATACAGAAATGACTGATAAAAAAACAAAAACCATCGATATAACTATATTTTAAAAGTTTTACATCTTAGAACACTCATATCCTTTCCCATCCTTGTGCCTTTGCATACCCATGATCAGAAACAATCTTCTCATTGTCTGATACACAGCATTCTCATCAATTCAAGATGTAGTTCAATTACTTAAACTCATGCTCCAAAACATTAGCATAATACTTGGCTTACTTCTCCCCAAGGTACTCTTATAACCTTTACCAATTAATAAATTTGCTTTCACAAAGAATTAATGCCACATCTCTTGGCATCAGAAACCCAGTTTTACCTTGTCTGCCATTATCATAGAGGAGCCTCCGTGGATGCCCAGGATGGGAGTGAGAGTCTGGGCTGAAATGAAATCAAGGATCTGAGCGATGGCTTCCTGGTCTGTGTCATCAGCAAATACCACACCCTGGATCTTGCGGTCTGACATGAGATCACAGATACGAGTGATAATGCTCTTGGGGTCAGTCTCATTCATGGCTACCAGCTCCACACGAGGTACCACAGAGAGGTGGTGGAAATCATCTTTCTCGTGGGCATCCTTGATAGCCACCTCGTCTGAAGTGCCCACTAGGATGACAGCAATGCCAATGCTGGGGTGACTCTTCTGAGCACGGGCCCTGATGCCTGAAACTGCTAAGACAGCCAGCACTAACCAGAACTTTGGAGAGTAGCACTCTGTCCTGGGCCTCATCTTCAGCTCTTAGACTCCCTGAAAAGATAAAGACAAACAGAAAAAAAAGAAAAAAGAAGAAATTAAAAGAGTCTCCTTGCTACAACATGCTAATTGTGATTGCCAGTCAAGTATTTTATTTCATTTCACTAATCATCTACCCAAATTCACTTTCTTAGTCATATTTCTAACCTTGGCTGAATTAAAGGGGAAAAAAAATAACATTCAAAGTATTCAGGATTGTTAAAAGAATATATTATCCTCATTAGAGCCATAGCCAAAGTATATCAATTAGTAACAAAAAGAGACATTTGGGCAAAAGTAATGTAGGTACACTCTACATAAAATTGCTCAGACCAACATAATTTTGCAGTAACATCATTAATACATAATAATCAAACTCGATCATAAAGTTTTTAATCCAAAAAGTGACATCATTTGGACGATAGCCCAGTTACGACAGTCATGGTACTGTCTATAGAACTGTCCCCTATAACATCACTTTGTTGATAGAGTGTTTTCAAGGAGCCAATTAATGGTGTTAGGTGAGGTGTATCCATAGTTGTGAAATGGTATCAGCAGGTGTCACATCTCCAAGGGCTTCCAACATTTCTGCCTCACCTCTAGCACTATTCTTGCAGCTCATCTCTGACCAGTCATTGGACGAGGTGAGGGAACAGAGAACTACAAAAATAAATAGCACTCCCTTACTGACCTTTCCCACCCAGAAATACGGGAGGAAAACTAGTCACGAAAAGTCACAGATGAAGAAGGCCTCCCCTTGCCCAGACTTTCACTAGCTCCCAGTGACTCTACCACAATGCTTATTTTATCAGATATGATGTATTGAATTTATTAGGAAATACATCATTGATTACACTAGCTTTTAGTTTTAGAGAAGTGTTTTTACCAAATCATTTAAAATGTCTCCCTATTGAAGCCATTCACCAAGAGCTCATTCTTCTCCCCTCCTCTTCAGTTCATATTGCCCAGATGTCCTCTGAGACTATCTCCTCCTTCAAACCTGCCTCACATGAAAAGATGAATGTTCCTCTTGCCAAGGCTCACTCCTCTATGTGAATAAATGGTCCCTTTCTATGCCATATTCTCAAACAGATGAACCCGGTACGATCCCCACTGTCATTTAGCTTTCTTCATGTCTATCGATTGCTTCCTACTGACTATGTACAGTTATCCCTTCCATATTGTGACTTTCCCCATTGCGGTTCTGACATATTTTGAGTCGGAATAAGAAATAAAATAGTAATTTGGGGAGAGTTTTGTGGAAGTTGAAGATAACATGCCAAGGCCAACAGATGACACAGAAAAAGCTTAGAAACTCGGAAATGCATAATATATATGTATAGTATTGCATAATATCAACATATTTATCTCTTAATACCATAACAATTCACACTCTCCTGGTATGAAGAGAGAGTCAGAAAATTTTACACAGATTTTCCCGATCACAGGGGCACCACACCCCTATCCTCTACAATGAGGAAGGGACAGTTAGACATGCCTGTGGCTCCCCTTTCTCAAAAAGTTCACGCTTGATCCACTCATCCCCACTTGCCATCTTCCCATATTTCTCCTCCCTTTTTTGGTCAAACACCTCAAGTAGGTTGCTGTTTTTAGTCATTTCAGTCACGTCTGACTCTTTGTGATCTCATTTGGGGTTTTCTTGGCAAAGGAACTGGAGCAGTTCGCTATTTTCTTCTTCAGCTCATTTTACACATGAAGAACTGAGGCAAACAGAATGAAGTGACTTGCCCACGGTCACACAGCTGATAAGTGTCTCACACAGGATGTGAACTCTGGAAGATAAGTCTTCCTGATTCCAAGCCAGGCTCTCTAGCCACTGTACCAGCAGGTTATCATTAATCAAAGCCTCCACTGTCTTCTTAATTCTCTACAGTCTGGCTTCTGACTTCATCATTAAACCAAAACCGTCTGCTGCAAAGTTACTGGCAATTTCTTATTTGCCAAATCTAATGGCCTTTTTTTCAGTCTTCTCCTTCTTAATCTGTTTGCAATCTTTGACACTATGGATCATCCTCTTCTCTCTAGGTTTCCTTGCCACTAGGTACTATACTATTCTGGTTCTTCTACTACCTGTCTGACCATTCTTCCTCAATCTCTGCTGGATTTTTATCCAGGTTATGCTCACTAAAGGAAGTATCCCCCATTGCTCTGTGCTGGGCCCTCTTCTCCCTCTATAATATTTTACAAGGTGACCTAAGTTCCCATGGATTCCATTATCATCTCTATAGTGATGATCCTTATATCTACTTATCCAACCCTAACCACTTTCCTAATCTCCAGACCTGTATCTCCAACTATCTAATGAAAATATAGAACTAAATGTCCTGTGAATATCTTAAATTTGACATTTCCAAAGCATAAACCATTATCTTTCCCCATGCAAGGTCTCCCTACCTTTCAGTTTCCCTATTGCCATAAAGAAAACTACCATACTCTCAGGCTCTCAACTTACATGTCATTATCAACTACTCACTCTCTTACACCCCAGATCCAATCTTTTGCCAAGACCTGTCAATTTTACCTTCTTAATATCTCCCACATACATTTATTTGTCTCCTCTGACACTGCCACCGCCCTGTAGCAGGGTCTCTTCACCTCATGCCTGGAATATGTCAATATGCTGGCTAGTCTCTCTGCCTCAAGACTATCCCTACTCTAGTCCATCCTCCATTCAGCAGTCAAATTAAACTTCCTCAAGTACAGATCTGACCATGTTATCTCTCTCTACCACTACTCCCCATTCAATAAACTCTAGTGGCTCTCTGTCACCAACAGAAGCAAAGACAGAATTCTCTGTTTGGCATTCAGAGGCCTTCTTGTACCTTATTCCTCCCCCATGAACTCTGTGAATCCAGGGATAATTGGCTTCTTTGTTGTTCTTTACACAAGATCCTACAATCTCCCCCACTCCAGTCATTTTTACTGGCTCCCCCCATGCCTAGAATTCTTTCCCTCCTCATTTCTGCCTCCTGGCTTCCCTGACTTCCTTCAAATCCCAGCTAAAATCCCACCTTCCATGAGAAAGGTTTGCTGATCCACCTTAATGCTAGCCCATTCTACCTGGTGATTATCTTCTATTTATCCTTTCTATAGGTTGTATGTACATAATTCTTTCCATGGCTGTCTCCCCCATTAGTCTGTGATCTCCTTGAAAGCAAGTACTATTCTTTGCTTTGCTTCCCATCTCCACAGCTTAGCACAGTGCCTTCAATATATTAGGTGCTTAATAAATGCATATTGACTACATCTATGTTTCTGGTTCTTTAGCTTTCATTTGTTAAACATAAATGAGTATCGTATTTCATGAAAGCCATTTTCTCCAAATACTAATATAGTCATGTTATTGAAAGGTTTTTGTGTGTTTGTTTTTCACATGATTAATGGCTGTACTAAAGCTGAACCATTCTTCCATACCTGGTATAAATCCAATTTGATCATAGCAAATAATTTTTTTTAATAGATTGCTATAGTTTTTTGGCAGAATTTTATTTAAAATCGCTGAGTCAATATTCACAAACGATATTAATCTTTAGTTCTATTTCTTTGCTTTATCTTTCCCTGCTTTAATTAATTAACTTTTTTTCTTTAAGAAAGCAGTTTAAAAGAATTTTTTCTCTCTCAATTTTTGAGAACAGTTTGTGTAGTCAAACAATCAACAGGTATTTATTAAATACTTATAATGTTCCAGGCACTCTGCTAAGGGCTGGGGATATAAGGACAAAGAATGAAACCGTACCTACTTGAAAGCAGTTTATATTCTAGTGAGTGAGACAAGTACATATAAAAATATAGACAGCATTAATATAAAGTTAATAAACACTATTATATACAAAGTAGTTAAATACATAGTAATTTGGGAGGTAGGGCTCTAGGAGTGAGGAAATGAAGAAAGCCTTCTTACAGAAGATGGTGCCTGAGATTTATCTTAAAGGAATAGAGGGAAGCTTTGAGCCGGAGATAAGGAAGGAAGGAATTCCAGGCATGGGGAGAAGAGCTAGTGCAAAGGCAAGAAGACCAGTTTGGGTGGATCACAGAGTGAGGGATAGGGAGGAAAGTCCAATGAGTTTAGAAAGCTAGGTTGGGCTAGGTTGTGTCAGGCTTTAAAAGCTAAACAGAGAAGTTTATATTTTATCAAAGAGACAACAGGAAGCCACTAGAGTGGATCAAGGGAGTAATAGGATAAGATTTGAACTTCAGCCTCAATATATGATGGACTAGAATGGTGAGAGTCTCAGGACTTTTCCCCTTCAAGGCTTACAAGTGGCAATGAGGATATGGACCTTGATTCTTTTGCCTGCTGTGGGGTTTGTTCTTTCATTTTAAGGGAAGGGATTGCAACTTTGTGGATTTCCAAAGGTCAGGATCATAAGCCACATCAAGTTTTGCCAATAGCTGGCATCAACGTCCTGAAGAGCTGGTGAAACCCAACAGCCCAAAAGTAGCTGAAATGAAGTTTTGGCAGAAATTAGATTTAGAGCAGCTATTTATGTGCCAGAACAAGTTTAATATGACTATGTACCTAAAGGCCAAAGCATTAAAAAAATTAGAAGATAAATTAATAAGGGTCTGATATCTAAGATAGATAATAAAGACATAAAACCGAAAGTCACTCCCCAATAGATAAACTGGTCAAAGGTTATGAACAAAGGGTTCCCCAAAGAATCACAAACTATTAACAACCATTTGAAAGAAGGCTCAAGATAAAAGAAATGTAAACCAAAATAATCATGAGGCTTTACCTTACCCCCAGCAAATTAAGAAAGAAGACCAAAGATGGGAATAGTTAATGTTGATAAGATTGGGGGGAGGGGAGGAACCACACTAATGCATTATCAATGGAACCATGAATTGGTCAACCATTTTGGAACTCAATTTGGAATTATGCAAATAAAGTGACTAAAATGTTCATGCCTTCTGACCCAGGGAACCTACTGTTAGGCTTATAGATGAAGGAGGTCAATAACAAAAAGAAAGGAACCAAATATGCCAAAATATTTATAATAGCACTTTTGTGAACTAGAAACAAAGCAGATGTCCACCAATTAGGGAACTATTAAAGTTAAGATACATTAATGAAACAGACTATTACTGTGCTGTAAGAAACGGTGAATATGAAGGATCATAGAATACTGTATGTGAACTGATAAAAAATGAAACAGGTAGAACTAGAAAAATAATATGTTTTCATTGTGACAACAAGGCTAATGTCAATGGAAAGACAGGAAGACAAAATAAAATAATACTGAATTCTGTTAAATTGTAATAATCAATATTAGCTCAAATAAAAGACATGAGAAGACTCTTCTTCCCATCCTCAGGGACTTGTTGCAGAGTTGGTGGACCATTGGCATGGAACCCCACATAAGACATTAGACCTTTCTGATAAGTTGGTTAGTTTGCTAAATTGTTTTTTCTTCTGTTCTTGATTCTACTTATTCTGTATTGAATAGGATTGACCTCTGAAAGGGAGAAGAAAGGGCTTACAGAGGGGAATGTAGATGCTGCAAAACAAAAAAGATATGTATAATTTTTTTTTAAGAGATGATCAAATCAAGTACTTTTCATAGCTATGAATTTCCAAAAAAAAGGAATAGAGATGATTATAAATGATAAAATACATAATTTTGTTTAAATAAAATTTGCGGGGCGAAGCTTTTGCAAAATCAGTACAACTAAGATAATAAGGGAAGTGGTGAATTGGGGGAAAATATTTGTATCTAATATCTCTAATAAGCTTCTGATACCTAAGATGCATAGGGAACCAACACAAATGTATCAGTCCAAAAGTCATACCTCAATAGATAAATGCGTAAAGGATGTAAGTAACCAACTCTTTTAAAAATGAATTGCAAAATATTAATAGCCATATGAAAGATTACTTTTAATCCCTAAAAAGAAGAGAAATTCAAATTAATGCAACTGTGAAGTTTTACTTCACACTTAGATTGGCAAAGATGACAAAAAATGGTAGCAGATAGTGGTGGAGTGGCTGTGGCAAGATAAGCACCTTAGTATACTTTTAAGGGACTTGTTAATTAGTCCACACATTCTGAAAAGCAATCTGTAATGATGCCAAGTGACAAAAAATAACCATCTTTTTTGACCCAGAGAGAACAGTGCAAGGCATATACCACAAAAAGGTCAATGACAAAAAAGAAAGAAAGAAAGGGTCCATAAACACATTAATATTATGGTAGCAATTTTTGCAGTAGAAATAACTGGAAACAAAGCAGAAACTCATCAATTGTGGAACAGCTAAACAAACTGTGGCACAAAAATACAATGGAATATTATTATTTTGCTAAAAAGAAATAGAGAACACAATGAATATAAAGAAACATGGAACAATAGATGAATACAAAGAAATATTAGATTACATGTACTGATATGAAGTAAAATAAGGAATACTAGACAAACTACAACCACAACGACTAAATAAAAAGAACAGCAAAAATAATCCAAAAACTGCTATGAAATAAGCGGAGATACACTATGGGAATGAAATATTGCATTTTTTAAAAAAGTTGTCAATATTGTATTCATAGATATTTGTTAGTAAAGTTGTTTCTGGTTGAAGTTTTTTTTTTTATCTTTTTGGAGAAAGAAGGCAAGGGCAATTGGGGTTAAGTGACTTGCCTAAGGTCACACAGCTAGTAAGTGTTAAGTGTCTGAGGCCACACTTGAACTCAAGTCCTCCTCTCCAGGGCCAGTGCTCTATTCACTGTGCCACCTAGCTGCCCCTGGTTGAGGTTTTTTAAATCATATTCATTGAACAAGGTGACATTCTCGTGATCTGGTGTCCAGAACCCAGAAGATTCTCACCTTTGCAGGGAAAGGAAAAGCAATCCAGCTAGAAGTGCTACTTAATATTTACTGTTCGTCCAGAACGTGCTGGGTATTGGAGTACCTAAAGACAGTTGAGAGTTTGGCAAAAATCCTGACCAACAAGAGATGATGAATGAGTCAGTAACTGGAAAGGTATTCTTCCCTGAAAACAGCAAAGATCATTAATTATGTGGGAGTAAAGAGATGGAGAGTGAGAAGACAAATATCTGGAGACATTCTGAAGCTGAAGAGTCACAAAAATTTAATCAAGCTCTGGATCAAAAGCATTCTAGAATATAACCAGTGTAGCTAGGTTTCAACCATTCCAAATGGTAGAGCTGCATAGACTATCTTGCCTTTCTCTTGAGAATAAGACAAGTAGTTTAGCTCAGAATAAGACATGATCTACCCTACCTTATGAAAACAAACGTTATGTCTCTATCCAGTTCGGGGTTTTTGTTTGTTTGGGGGTTTGGTTTGGGTTTTTTGGCCTCATTCTCTGGATCAGTGCCTGGCAAATAATGGGTGCTTAAGAAATGTTTGCTGATTGATGTCAACTGACTAGATGAAATCAGAAAACTCTAAGACCTTGGTAAAAACTATCCCAAAGGTTGGCACCATGGCTTGGTAAAAAGAAGAATCAGAGTTTAAATTTCTTCTCTAAAAGGTTTTAAACACATCTAAAGAAAAACATTAAGCAGACAGCTGTGGTCAATAACTTTACAGAAGACATGAACTTAGAGCTTCTAATGTCTGTGAACAAAATATTACTATCAGTTATAACTTTTATATTGGATTTCCCTTCAGAAAACAAGGTTCTCACAGTGAGCCAAAACAATGTGGTACAACAAATAGCTAACTTCATTCCAGTGGGATTTTTGTGCTATGGTTAGAGTTATGGAATGGACCTATGATTTCATTTGTAAAGGGAAGTTCCAGATAAGGAAACTCTGCCAATACATGTCTGAACCTTCTCTATAGCTTAGAATTTTAAGAGATGTTCTTAGAGCTTTAGAAAATTGTGACTTAGCCAGAATCTGCCAAAGGTAGCACTTGAACCTAAGTCTCTCTAACTTTGAGGCTATCTCCCTAAGCACCATACCGCCCCTACAACCCTGCCTCTTAATACTCTTATTATTACAAAATATTAGATTCCATCATAGTGAAAAATATCTTTTCTTGTGACCATATTTATTAACTTTAATACACTCAGCATTGTCCCATTTTGGTGTGTGGTATTTCTTCTCTCTAAACCATTGCCTATGTTTCTTTTCATTTTCTCTTATAATATATTGTACTTTGGGGCTGTGATGGTTAGTTGTGACATTCAAAGAATAGAATTTGGCTTAGCAAAGTATCTCTTTTATATACAGAAGACAGTAAAGCTCTTTACAAAGCAATACGTTATTGGCAAAACCAGCAGCACAGGAACTGCAAACAAAGATACTGCTATTCAGTAACTGAAAAATTAATTTACAATATCAGAAGAGGTTTGTTTAGCTGAATGAGGCTCTCTTATTTTCTATAGAGACTACAATATGATTTGGGGTAAAAGGGAATCAAATTAGAAGGGAGAAAACCACACTTCTAATCTCAGAATGATTGTCAATCATTAATCAATTTGGCAAGTCAATGGTCCTTTCTCAATCTGGGTTTTCTCCCTTGAATAAGAGAAACAATAACTGTCCCATTTCTTGCACATAACTTTCGTGAATTACAAAATGAGATTGCATGTAAATCAATCGGTAAGAATTTAAGTGCCTACTGTGTGCTAGGTACTTACGAATACAAGTACAAACCTCAAATGATCCCTGTGCTCGAGTCACTCATATCCTACTGGGAGAGACAGCACACACAGTTATGAGTATGTACGAAATGCATACAACGTAGATGAGATAAATACGAGGTGGGAGGCACTGCTTGCTATGAGTGTCGGGAAAGGTCCCATGTAGGAAATGGTACTAAAGCTGAGCTGCCCTAAGTAAAAGATGCATTCCAGGCAGATGGGACATGCCGTATAAAGGCATGGAGATGAACATCAGGTTGGAAGAACAACAAGACCAGTTTGCATGGACTTCAAAGTGTATACAGGTTACCTACATAAACAGACTTTGAAAAGTATATGGTGGCAGCTAGATAGTGCAATGGATAGAGCAAGTGGCCCTGGAGTCAGGAGGAATTGAGTTCAAATACAGTCTCAGACACTTACTAGGTGTATGACCCTGGCAAGTTGCTTAGCCTCAACTGTGAGAGAGAGAGAGAAAGACAGAAAGAGAGACAGAGACAGACAGAGAGAGAGAGAGAGACAGATGGAGACAGAGAGAGTGACAGAGACAGAGAGACAGAGACAGAGACAGACAGAGAGACAGAGGAGAAGAAAAGAAAAGAGACAGACAGAGACAGAGACAGAAACAGAGACAGAGACAGAGAGAATGGAAAAAAAATATGCGGTATTTTGACCCAGAAATATCACTTTTTAGATCTGTATCCCAAAGAAATCAAAGAAAAGAGAAAAGAACCTATTTGTACAAAAATATTTATAGCAGCATTGTTTGTGGTAACAAAGAATTGAAAATCAAAGGAATGCTCATCCATTGGCGAATGACTAAACAAGTTGTGGTATATGAATGTAATGGAATACTACTATGCTATAAGAAATGATGAGCAGGATGGTTTCAGAAAAATCTGGACTTACATGAACTAATGCAAAGTTACCAGAACCAGAACAACTGTACACAATGAAAGCAATATTATAAGAATGATCAACTGTGAAAAACTCATCTACTCTGATCGAGACAATTATCCAAAACAATTCCAAAGGACCCATGATGAACAAGGTTATCCACCTCCAGAGAGAGAGCATGAAGGAGAGAGAGCATTTTTATTTAAATTTTTTTAAATGATTGCTAAAAAAATTTACATGTAATTGGAAAATATTTAGTAAAATGAAAATAACCTAAAAAAGAAAAGTATAAGGTGTTATAAAATTTTAAGTTATGTTATATGTATCAAGTAACTCACCTATTTATAGGCACACAAAGTGTGAGAGAGAGAGAGAGCAGAGAGTGTATACAAAACATAAAAGAAAAGACCAGCTTTAAGGACACAATTACAAGGGCAGTAAAGCTCCTCTGAAAGTTTACCAGATCTCTTTCTGGACAACAGAACAGCAACAGTTCAGGCTTCCTACTTAATGCCATAGTATTAGAGATTTGGGAGTAAAATGTACTGAAGGAACCAACTACTCCAACTCTTTCATTTTACAGATGAGGAAACTGGAACCCAAAGAGGTTATACAGGACCATACATGCAATAAGTGACACAGAAGGCAGGATTTACACCCGGTTCCTCTGCTTCTAAATCTGTTGCTCTTTACACTGTAACATAACATTCCTTCACTATATCATGCTGCTTGTACTTATAATAGTAATATTAATAACAGCTAGTCTGTTATTATTAATTATTATCATATATGCTTTAAACTATGCAAAGGGCTCTGCCTATATTATCACACTCGTTCCTCACAAGAACCCTATGGTGCACTTGCTATGAATATCTCTGTTTTATAGATGAGGAACGTGAGACTGAGAGGGGTCAAATGAGTTGTCCAGGGTGATATAGGTAGTAAGCGAATGTGGCAAAATTTGAACTCAGATCTTTTAGACTCTATTCACTCTGAGACCTAGCTGCCACTAACTGTGGGCAGTACTTATGAGGAGGCGGCATTCTCTAGTAGGACAAACTTTGCATCTAGAAAGAATCTGAGCACATAGGCTTGAATACCAGTTATGCTGCTTACTCCTTTGACTGACCTCCAACACATCCCTTTCTCTCTTGAGGACTAAGTTCCTTCACATATAAAATGTGGCAGCTGGAACATCAGATGGTCCCCTCCAGCTCTAAATTCTTTGGCCTTGGGCAAATCACTTCACCACTCTAAGCTTCAATATCCTACTCTGAAAAGTGAGGTTAATTAATAATACTCGCTCTCCTTAACTCATATTGTTCTTTTCTTCTTTCTTTATTTTTTTTTCTTGCTTGCTTTCTCTCTTGCTTTCTTTATTTCTTCTTTTCTTTCTTTTGACTGAGTCTACTTGTCTTACTCATGGTGGAAGTACAGAGACCAGCCAGGCCTGGTCGCAAGGCTGTATGGAACAAAAGCTGTAGCCTGCTCCATTTTTCTGACATGGGCCAGTTAATCTCTACTTAGGTAACCTGGTGTCCTTCACTGCCAGGGGCTCCCTGACCCACTGGACTTGGTGCAAGTACCAGACTGGCCTTAGCTCAGAACTGCTGAACTTAAGAGATCTACCCAGCCTCAGCCACCTTAACAGCAGGGACTATAGGCATGCTCTAGATGACTCACATTGTTCTGAAGATAATTCAAATTAATTAAGTGGTGTGCAGTGTGTAAATAAATATTAAATATTTTAATTCATATTTAATAAATAATAATTTTAATTAATTAATAAAATCTTGCCTTTGCCCTCAAGGAGCATACAATCTGAGAGATGAAAAGCCAGGTAAACAATGATAACAATTATACAATGCTTTAAAGTTTACAAATAATTTTCTTCACAGAGGCAGCTAGATGGCGCAGTGAGTAGAACTCCTCCTGGAGTCAGGAGGACCTGAGTTCGAATTTGATCTCAGACACTTAACAATACTTACTAGCTGTGTGACCTTGGGCAAGTCACTTAACCCCAATTGCCCTGCCCTTCTCCCTCCAAAAAAAGCAACAACAAAAAAATTTTTTATTCACAACAATCCTTTAAGATAAGCTGCACAAATGCTGTCATACACATTTCTACCAACTGAAAAATCAAGGTTCAAAGAAGCCATCCAAATGGAAATTAGAATTAAAGTGTCTAGAAGAGGTGCAGATGAGACAATATATGCAAAACTGCTTTGTAATCCTGAAGTCAATATAAATGAGAACTACTGAATTTACTGGAGGAATAAGAAGGTCTAGGAATTCAGTAGCAAACAGGACCAGACAGAAAGTTGGTGTTCACATCTTTGACTCTGTGGCCCACTTCTTACTCATACTAGAAACTCTCAAATCCACTGACAAGGCAAGTGATGAAGATATCAGTCAGGGGACTTGCTAACCCTAAAAGGAGAACTAGGATAACCGCAACAAGAAATGAAGAATATAATATGATGGCTAACTAGATGGTGTAAGTACCACCCAGAATAATAATGGCTGAGGCTTAGAATGACCATCAGAAGCAAACCTGAGATAGAAAGTCGGAGTTACACACCAGTCAGAATGACTAAGATGACAACACAGGAAAATGACAAATGCTGGAGAGGATGTGGAAAAATCGGAACACTAATGCATTGTTGGTGGAGCTGTGAACTGATTCAACCATTCTGGAGAGCAATCTGGAACTATGCCCAAAGGGCTATAAATAACTGCATACCCTTTGACCCAGTAATACCACTTCTGGGGTTGTATCCCAAAGAGATCATAGAAGTGGGAGGAAGACCCATATGTACAAAAATATTTATTGCAGCTCTTTGTGGTGGCAAAAAACTGGAAATTAAGGGGATGCCCATCAATTGGGGAATGGCTAAACAAGTTGTGGTATATGAATGTAATAGAATACTATTGTGCTACAAGAAATGAGGAGAAGATGGACTTTATATTTACCTGGAGAGGCTTATACAAACTAATGCTAAGTGAGAAGAGCAGAACCAGGAAAAATTTGTACACAATCACAGACACATCGTATGTGTGACGACCAACTTTGGTAAACCGGACTCTTCTCAGCAATGCATAGTTATAACACAATTCTACAAGTCTCAGGATGGAAGGAAATGTCTACATTCAGAGAAAGATCTAGAAAGGACAGAGTTTAAATAGAGTCTGAAGCAATCTACATGCTATCTTTATTTTCCATGTTTGATTTTGTTTCTTCTTTCCCATTGTTCACTCCATTGGTTACACAACCAGACTAATGTCCAATGTGAAAGTATTTGCAGATCCTATACTTAATTGCATGCCGCCATGGCGGGGGAGGGGGAGGGAGGGGAGAAAATTTGAAACTCAAGGGATTGTAGAACTGAATCGTGTAAACTAAAAGTAAATAAACAAATCAATTTAATTTTTAAAAAAAGAAAGTTGGAGTTACATTTCATATCTAGGTTTAAGGTCAAGTCTATGATCAGTAGCCAGTGGTGCTTATCTCCAATCAGTATATATCTATAAATAATGAAGCATGCAAAATAATCACTGTCCCACTGACATTTTCTATTGGTCCACTCCCCCTAGATTCTGCATATCAGAAAGAGCTACATATGGCTCCTTTCCCCAAGGGTTTGTCCTGACTTCTTCCTGGCATAAAAGGCTCAGGGTGTACCCAATATGTATGGTCTAGCTTGAGTACACTTTTGCTGATTTTAAGCCCTATGGTGTTCATGCTTAATCCTTCATTAAAAAAATACTTGTTATGAAATGGCACTCTGAGAGGGTTAGAGAAGAGATATAAGAGGAAATGAACTCAATTTAAAAATGAAAGGCATCAACAAACTATTTTTTCAATAAGCATTTGAATCTAAGAAGAACTTCATAAGACTCTATAAATCAAATGCACATAAACTCTACTGCTTGAGGACTTCAATGGAAAAGTAGGGAAAAAGTGAAAATGGAGATAAATGCATTGAAAAACACAGTTCAGGAAGAAGACAACAGAGAGGTCAAAGATTTGCAGAAGACCCAGGCCTCTAGATCAGGAGTAGGTCAATCCTGGCAAGCATGGCTTTTATATTTTTAATATAATTTTATTTTAATTAAAATATAAAAGTATTCTTAGATCAAGGGTTTTACAGACAGTGGGCCAGATTTGGACCTCAGGTCAGTTCAATGACCTCTACTCTAGATCACATTTTTTTCAAAAACGAAAGAAGTGGTACATGTTGGACATAAAGGAGTTCAAAAACATACCGAAAGTATGAAATAGATTATATTTTGACAGGGAAAGACCTCCTATTATTGTAGGAGTTCTTCCTGAGTATAGTCTTTATACAATTAAACCTTAAACACTTCAGCCTTAAGATCAGAATTAATAAAAAAAAAAGGTGGAAGGAAGAAGGAAGGAAGGGAGGAAGGAAGGAAAGACAGAAAGAAGGAAGGAAGGAAGGGAGAGAGAGAGGGAGGGAGGGAGGAAGGGAGAGAGAGAAGGAGAGAGGGACGGAGGGAAGGAGGGAAGGAACTAAAAAGGAAAGGAGAGGAGAGGAGAAGAGAGGAGGGGAAAGGAAAATATATGCAATAAAAAATGAAAAAAACTTTATCCTGGATTATTTTTAAAAGTAACTGAAAATCAAAAAGGAGGAAAGAGCAACAGAATTAGTACTAACAAAAACTATAATAATTTTATCCATAGGTTCAACCACTAATAAATCAGCACAACAAGGAGACCAAAAGAGGCTTAGTGAGTAAACATCTGACTTATTTGCCAAATAGAGAGAGATGACTGCCAAAGTCAACACTAGGTTAGATTATAAACTCATTAGTAAAATCTTACCAAAAATAATTATGGATAGGCAATATCATCCTATAAAGCAGTAAGCAGAGGAACATAAACCCAGTTTAAAGAGAGCTGGCAGTATACCCGAGGGCAATAGGAACATGAAAATGGCAAAACTATAAACAGAAGAAAAATGGGAAAGATTTGTAAAGGTTATCATAATAAACTATACTTCTGTCAAGGACACAAAAACCACCACACAAACCCTAACATCAAAGTCTCATGTTCTTATAAAAGGAAGTAGAAATGGCACTAAAGAATGAATGGATGAAGATGTGGAAAACAGCTGGCTGAAGTGTTTATATAATGAATCTGATTAGGAGATGGCAAAACTGTCAGAGTATTAAGGGCACCAACATACAAGGTATCTGAAGGAGGTGAAAAAAATGTTGGACTTTATTAATATTGGAAAAAAGATGACTGAAATAACATCCAAAACAAAAACCTACTCACCCATATCTCACAAATTGATGGAAAAGCTTTATTCGAACATGGGCTACATCTTTACCACCTCACTCTTAACTAAAAAATGTAGAGAATATAAGATCCAGTTGTGCTTACCGATTGTTAATTACCAAGAAATAAAAAGTATTTGATTTGGTAGAACCCAAGTTCTTCTTATAGACCATTTTTAAAAAAGTATCTCCAATCTGAATATCAAAATCATGCAAGAATCTTTGGAATATATAACAACAGAAATTACCCTATTCAGTGACTCTCTCATAAGAAATATGAAGTGAGGGCACAAAATCTAGAGAAGGATGTTAACCAAAGATACTGTGATGGAGATGTAGCAGGTCAAAGAATGATTCCCTGAGAATTACAAGATCCTCCCAGTGTTCCTATTCCCAGATGCCATTGTGCTGACTACGTTAAACTCCAGAACATTTTGGAGCCCCTTGGAAGAACTCTATAATCACTCAAAGGAGTTTTTGTCCACTCACATAGGAAAGACCAAGCGGATGATAACTGTCTATTGCCCATATTTCAACACGCACTTTGATTAACATCCTATAGAACTTGTGCATTAATATGTATCTGAAAGATAACAGAGGGACATTGAGTTGAACTCATATTTGAACAGCAGGAGGAGAAAGGGCTAAATTGCCTTTAGTAAATTACAAGACTTCTTTACTCATCTCAAGGCAAAGGCTCATCTTTTCTATACTGCAGTTGTTCCCATATGGCAGCAGGAAACAGAATATGACTGCCTCTGAAGAACAATGAGTACCTTTTATACGCATTATTATCCTCCTTTACCACAGGACAATAAAGAAGGCTATGGTATATAGGAGCAGGCTGCTACATATAACCAGTGAGGAACTCCCCCCAAAAAGGGTAAAAGACATCACTAAGGATTTGTATGATAGTAAGAGAAGATGGACTGTTAATGCAATGAGGACGAAGAGCTCCACTGGCATCCTCATCATGAAAAAGCAAAGAATGCCTCCAACACACAAAATGTGCCCACTATGGCAAGATAATAGAAGAACATGGACAAGAGTCACCCAGGATGGCCAGACGTGGATGGATTGAGATATATGTCATTTTGGGGAAGTCTCAAAGCAATGAGATCACAGATACCTTTGAACATCTGAAGATACACACGTATCTATATATGTGTATCTGTGTATATGTGTGTATACACACATATATATAAATATATAATGCTATGTGAAATACTTGGGACAAGGCACAATAATTAAGTCTATTGAGTTAACAAACGTAACAACTTTTTACATATTTACAAACTTTTAATATGAAACGTACTTCTTTTGCTGTAGTCATATGTTTTACATCGGTATTGAGAACACAGGATTTTGACATGAAATCACACTTTTATCACAATTAATATTATTTTGCACAGAATAATCTATCTGATTTATTACATATATTTAGAGATAATTCCCACTTCATGAGATGTATCTTGTAACAAAATGATACAGTTAAGTAAAACTAAAAAATATAGAGTGACCTCAACAGAAAGTACATGCCATATTTCACATCTGAAGTATCAGATTAACAGAAATCTATTTTCTCTCCCACCTATTCTAAACCCCAATGGAAAATAAAGAAAAGGAAAAAATTTCTCATGATAAATCTGTATAATCAAATAAAACAAATTCCCCAATACACAAAAATAGATGTTTCATTCCACACACTAAATCTATCACCTCTCTGTAATGAATGGCATGTTTCATAATTGGTCTTCTAGAATCATGAATAGTCATTGCATTGATCACAATTCTTAGAGCTTCCAAAGTTGTTTGTTTTGATAGTGTTGTATAAATTGCCCTCCTACTTCTCCTCATTCTTTCATTCTTCATTAATTTATAAAAGTCCTCAAAATTGTTCATTTTTAAAATATTTGTTATATTATAAATTGCTTTGTTTTTTCTGACTTCACTTTGCATCAGTTGATGTGAAATTCCATGTATTTTTTAATCATCAATTTCCACATTTCTTACAGAAAAATAGTACTCCACATTTATAGATTACAACTTATTCAGTCATTGCTCAATTGTTAGACATCCTCTTAATTTCCAGGGTTTTTGCCACCATGAAAATAGGTGCCATAAGTATTTTTATACATAAAGGATATTTTCCTCTTTCTGTGATTTCTTCTGGATATAGACCTAATGGTGGTATTCTAGGTTGAAGAGCACAAACTATTTAGGAATTTTTTGTGTATGATTTCAAATTGTTTTCCAGAATGTTTGTGCATATTGACAGGTTTATCAACACTACATTAATGTGCCTGTTTTACTACAGATCCTCTAACATAAATTATTTTCCTTTTTTGTTATCTATGCCACTTTGATGTGTGTGAAGGAGAATTTCAGACTTGCCTTAAACTTATTTCTCAAATTAGTCATAATTTGAAGTATTTTTATTTGTTTATAAATGGCCTGAGTTTCTTCCCTTGAAAAAGGGATCTTAAGTAGAAACAAACCATTTTTCCAAGGGCATATTTTTCAGTGGGGATTAAATGAAAAGAGTTCCTAAGTCTCTGAACCATGTTTATCTCCAACTCTTAAATAAATTTAACATTTTTGTGGCATGTGGCATGATACAATGTCATGTTATAATATTCCGCCTCAATTTGAGTATTTCTATAGCTCTAGAGCAGTTCTGCTTCTGAGCATAGCAACATATTTATTAGTTCACTTCTTGGGACTTTCTTTGGTCCTTGAGTAGGCAGATACAGTGGCTTCAGTTCGTGTCTTCTGTTGTTAGAGTTCATGACCATCCTCAATAACTCTCTTCTCTTTCCCAGTTAAGCTCTACTTTCTCTTTCTCCTTATACTGGCTGTCCTGGGGCTACTGATTCTTGGCTCAGCTCTATCTGACCTGCTCCTTCCTTTCTGCTTTCAAACCCTAGAATCACTACATCTCTACTTCTGAAATAGCTCTTCCCTTTCATACATGCTTACTGCATGCCCAAATCTCTCACATGATGGCTTTGACTGATTCAAGGAGGTGTAGAGGTCTTGTTCATACTCCATTCTGGTGTGTTTATTCAATCAAAAAATGTTCTTACATATCGTTCTTAAGTGAGTAGGATAATCAATGTATCCTTACTGTTACACACACAGAAATAAACTTAGTTTGAGAATTTTTACATCCTCCAAAGCTCTGTTTATAAATCAACACCACGCAGAAACTCAAAATCCACTATGGCTCAGCATAAAACCAGAATGATCCTCCAAGGATACGAATCAATGAAAAAGGTAAAGTCAGAACTGGAAGACTAACACTGAAACTGAATCTGGTGATAAAAATGCTAATATTCAAAGTCACCTTTAATCAGTATAGTTAATGAAAGTATTTCACATATTTACAGAATTTCAAAATTAGAAGAGACCTTAAAGGTCATCTGGTCTATTGGTGTCCCTCATTTTATAGAAAGTCATCATTGAAAAGACGTTACTTAAAAGGTAGAAGGTCTGGGTTTGAGTCATAGCTTTGCAAATTACAAGCTCTTCAACTAACCCTCTCTGATCTTCAGTTTCTTCATCTGTAAAATGAAGATAATGATCTCGGTTTACTTATCTCACAGATTCTTTTTTTTTTATGTTAAAGCACTATATAAAGATTGTCAGGACTGAGTTGTTGAATTGCATTTTCACTGATTAAATGCATTACAATCCAAAAATTTAGTTACAGGAATTTTTTTAAATGAGAAGGTAATACTACAAATTTAGAAAACTGTAAACATGTACATATATATATATATATATATATTGACTTTAGAGACTTGTGTGATACCCTAGAAAAGCCTAAAATCTAAAAGAACAAATGAGAAAAATATTTATAACAACTTGCAATTCCTCTAAAGAAAGGAATAACATAAAAGGCTAGCAGTAATGCAGCTATAATTTATCCGACTCTCTTTTATATTGTCCTTTTAATACTTTCTCCAAAATGTGTCACATCCCAGGTCTTCACCAGGGTTAAGATGGGGCAATAAACCAGTAATGACAGAAGAATCACCTCCCATCTTGAATACCAAAGCTAGAACAAAGGATTTCAACTGTTAGGACTCCATGAATATCAATGAGTAGACAGACCAATATCACACTGTCCACTGCCAGCATATAAATGGCAGGGCACAGACAGCTTGGCACAGACTGCTCCTCCTTTTTTTCATTGCCCACTGAAGCTGAATGAAGGACAATCATTGACTTGCTAGGACCTGGCCTTGCCAGCAATTTCATGGCAAAGGTCCCTACTGCCAGACACATGGCGCAAGATCAGGGCAACCCTGAGTCTCCCATTTAAAATTAGGTTTTGACATTAGAAACTTAGAATTTTATCTCTCCATATGAAGTCTTAAACCTTTCTCCTCTAATAGCTAATCAATAAAAACAATAAAGAAATATTCAGTGAACACCTATGTTAAAATAAGGCTCTGGCAGAGACACCAAAAAAATACGATATGAGCTTCATCTTCTAAGAGTTTATAGTCTAATTTCAAGATAAAATAAAGCATACACACACACTTACACACACACATGTGTGTACAAATGTATATGTGTGTATTATATATGTACATGTAAACACACACATATATACATACATTCAGAGAGAGAGAATGATATCAATGAGACAATAGTGATACATATAAAGTGAGTGGTAGAAAGCTATGGGAAGTTTGAGAGACACAATTCACAGTGGCCTGATAGGGAAAATTTCCTAAAGTTGATGTCCCTTGAGTTGGGACACAAAAGAATAGGATGAATGGCATTCTAGGAGTGAAAGCACAAAGATAATAAAATACAAAGTGTGTGTGTGTATGTGTGTGAGAGAGACAGACAGACAGACAGTAGACAGAAAGAGAGACAGAGAGAGACAGAGACAGACAGAGAGAGAGAGAAAGGGAGAGAGAGAGAGAGAGAGAGAGAGAGAGAGAGAGAGAGAGAGAGAGAGAGAGAATGGAGAGACAGAGAAAAAGAAGACAAGAAAGCAAAGAGAGAGGAGAGAAAGAGAGTAGTGATGGGAAAATTCAATTATTCTGTCATCTGCCAGAGTTCTCTCTACAAAAAGATGAGCTGATGATAATTTTCTGTCTATCTTATCCTTCAAAAGGTAAAGGAACTATTGAGTAGAACTTCTATCCTGGATCACACACCAAAGAATAAAATGCAGGCTTGGTTTTAAAAGAGTCCAGAGAAAGGATAGACAGTATCATATAAACTAAAATTATATAAGGGAAGAGAGCCCAGGATGCATTAAAATTTCTCATAAATGAAATTCTGAAGACATAAAGATAAGCCATTCTGGTAAAGAGGAAAGGGGGTAGTTGTCAAAAGAAACTTGATGTGAATACACAGTGAATTTATCAACCAACTTACATTTTTAAAATAATGATATAAAAGACAGACTGGGACATTCCATGCCCATATATTTACACAAGTTGTTCCAAGGTCTCTAATACACTTTCTCCTAATCTAAAATATATTAACAATAACAATAATGGCATTTTTGTAGGGCTTTAAAGTTTGAACAATTATTTGTGTATGTATGGTTCATTTGATCCTTACAATAACCATGTGATAGATAGGTGCTATTATTATGCCCACTTTATCGGTGAGTGAACTAAAGCTCACTAAGAGTGACTTACCTTGGGTCACACAGCTAATTAGTGTGTGAAGCAGGATTTGAACTTAAATTATTCTCTTCCCCCACTACCATTACCAAACTTCACTAGTTCTGTCAAGGGTGCTACCTTTCTTTTCATTCTTCCAGGTTCATTACCTCTATTTCTCTCTCATTCACTCCACATATCCAATCAAGTGCCTCTTCTTGCCATTTCTACCTCCACAACTGAGACATGTGACCAAAACTCTCTACTCAAACAGCTACCACTTCAGGTCCTCATCACCTCTGTCTTGGACTACTGTGATGGCTTACTGATTGATTTTTCCTATCCCAAGTCATTCCCTTTTACAATCTGTCCTCTGCACAGCTGCCAGAACATATTCCTGATCATTCCTCTACTTAAACATCTGTGGTTCCCAGAAACCTCTAGGACCAAATATAAGTTCCTCAGATTTGTGAAGCTCTTCTCAACCTATCTTTCCAACCTCTTTATATATTACTCCTTCCCACATTCTATGAGTCAGCTAAACTGCCCCTCTCTGCGCTCTTCACAGACTTCATTCAATATCCCATCTCTTTGTCTTTGCAACATTTTGGAACGTACTTACTTCTTATCTCCAACTTTTAGGATCCCTCACTTCCTTACAGACATAACACAAGCATTGTCTTCATCTATGTGAAACCTTTCCTCATGACCCAAATTGCTAGTGTCTCTCTCCCTCAGTACCTCATATTTAACTACTCTTTATGTATTTGAACTATGTACATGCATAAATATATACATATATGTCTGCATGTTGTTTCTTCCAATACTAGATAAGCTTCCTAAGGACAAGAATTGTTTCATTTTGTTGCCTTCATATTCTGAGCACCAAGCATAGTGTTTGGTATGTAGTAGTGTATTAATAAATGCTTGTTGTTTGATTTATCAATTGAAGTCTTAGAATAGAATGCTTTCTTCACTGCTCAGTCTAAATGCCACCTCCTCATAAGAATAAACTAAGGATCTTAACCAAAGCTCAAAATTATTTTTAAAAAACACATTAGGCTATGTTAGGGAAAAGAAAGGAATCAAAGGAGGGGTAGAATCATTGTTCAAGGTGGCTTAAATTATCCTAACACATATCAGAAAAAGGCAGAGCTGCTTATCTTGGCTTTCCTCTTTTTTCTCTGCCAATGAAAATCACATGGTACATTGGAGAGGTCACTATATTTGAAGTCAGAAAACCTTGGATCAAATTCTGGCTCATCACTTGATAACCCATGTACCAAGTCATTTGACTTCTCTATGCCTCAGTTTCCTCATCTATCATCAGTCAATAAGCATTTATTAAGTACCTACTATGTGCCAGGTATTGTGCTAGGCACAAGGGATATAAATGCAACTAATGCAACAATTCCTCCTCATAAGAATCTTACGTTCTAACGGAAGACCCAATAAGGATAGAAAACTATGTAAAAAATAAAAATAAAGAGAACAAATATGAAGAAACACAAAGTAGTTACATACAAGGTAGATTGAGAAGGATTCTAGTAGTTGAGGGAAAAAAAAACAGATTTCACTTAGAAGGTGGTACTTGGCTATCTCTTAAAGGAAGAGAAGGATTCTGTGGGATGGAGGTGAATTGGGAGCACATTCCACATGTATGGGACCACCACTGCAAAGGCATGGAGAGAGGAAATGTAGTGCTCTGGGTGAGAAGACTTGTTTGACTAGATCACGGAGACGTGGGGAATGGGAATGGGACAGAAGGGAAGAATAATGTACAATGGAGCTAGAAAGACAGGTAGGACAAAGTTATGAAGATTTAAAAAACCAAACAGAGGAGTTTATATTTTATTCTATAGGGCATCCCTAAAGTGTGGACACATAGGAAATCTCATTAACTGTATGTAGTTTCAAGAAATAAAATAAATGAAATTTTTGAGATTTTATTTAATTAGCATAAATGAGATTTCATAGGAAGACATAGACTCATAGGAAATCTCATTTACTAATTAAATTAAGTTAATCTCATTAATAGGGAATATAGTCCCCAATAACTAATGAAAGCTTTTATTCCATATGAAATTGTCATGGCTAAATCTTATGCTAATTAAATAAAATGTTGAAAATTTCATTCATTTCATTTCTTGAAACTATGCATAGTTAATAAGATTTCCTATGTGTCCAGACTTTAGGGACACCCTGTAGAGGGAACAGCAAGTCTCAGAAGTTTATTGAATAGCAGGATGATATGGAGGTTTTTCAGATATCCTATAAGTTCTCTTCCAGTTCTACATCTATGATCTTCTGACCTTTGACATAAGAATAACACCAGAAAAATGCTAACATGGAATTAATTTGCAAAGTCAGAGAATGTAGCTGCCCTTGAAGAGGTCAAGTAATTAAAGTGAAATGAAAGATATCCAAAGGAAATAAAAGAACTTATATATGCGTCTTTATTTTGTATTTGTAACACATATATGTGTGTATGTTTGTAGTATATATTATCTCTGGAGCCCCCAAAAATCTGTATAATACTTGAGAGGAGAGATGTTTTTTAATTTGTTAATAAACATCCCAAGAATGTAGCGCAGCATCTGGTAAGCAATAGGCAAGCAATAATTAATTATTTGACTGATTGACTGACTATGTGATACTGATCTTTAAATGTTTACGGAAGAAGTGGTGGAGAATTGAAGGACATCATCTTTCCTTTTTAACAGGATTACGGGACTAGTAGATCAGGAGAATGATACAGATGTAATATACCTAGATTTTAAAGGAACATTTGCTAGTCTTTTATCCTATTCTTTTGAACAAGAGAGAAAAGTGTAGGATACTAATAGGATACTTAGATGGATTCAGACATGGTTGAACAGTTTGACCCAAAGAGTAGTCATTAAAAGTTTGACGTTGACCTGGAAAGAAATCTCTAAAAAAGTGACCATCAGATTAGTATTTATTCCTGTGATATTTAAATTTTTTTACTTTTTCCTTTTTTTCATTTTTAGGTCAGTTTTTATTGATTTGCTTTGTTTTGTTTTGTCATAGCTTCCCCTGGTGTCCCTCATCTCCCCCTCAGAGAGCCATCCTGAATTATTATTAGGATAATTAACTAATAAACTACTTATTAGTAGTATTTTTAAAGACAAAAGGAAAAAAGAAAAATCAGTATAATTGATCAATATACTGAAGAAGTCTGAAAACTTGTGTAATACTTGTGAACCTCCCCAGAAGGGTGAGTCAAGGGTATCTTCTCATACGGTATTATTGTTGAGTCATTTCAGTCATGTCCAACTCCACAACCTCATTTGAGGTTTTCTTGGCAAATGTACTGGTGTGGCTTGCCATTTCCTTCTCCAGCTCATTTTACAGAGGAGGGACTGAGGTAAGCAGGGTCACACAGCTGGTGAATGTCTGAGGCTGGATTTGAACTCAGATCCTCCTGACTCCAGGACCCGTGTTTTATCCACGGTGCCACCTAACTGCCCCCATCTTCTCATACAACATTTAACATTTTATTAGTGAGTTGGACTGAGGGTATAGATAGCATGTTTATTGAAAGTACTGATTATGCAAGCCTAGGAACAATAGCTAACACATTGGATGGCAGAGTCAGGCTCCCAAAATAGCTTGACAAGCTAAAATACTAAGCTGAATCTAATAAGATGAAATGTCATGGAGATAAATATAAAAGGCTTTAAAAATCAACTTCATGGATAGAATATGAGGGAGTCATGGCTAGACAGAAATTTTTCTCCAAAGGATTTGAGCATTTTGGTGGACAAAAAGCTTAATGTGACTCAACAGTGTGAAAGAGCGACCAAAAATCTAATGCAATTTTATATCAGATTAAAAGAAACATAATGTCCAAGCTTAGTAAAAGATAGTCTGCCTGGATCAAATTAATCTAGAGTCCAGTGCTCAGCCCTGGGTACTACATTGTGGGAAGAATGTTTCCAGGAGAACACCACCAGTGCAGTGAAGGGTTTCTAGATGGTGTCATAAGGATAAGTTGGAGGAATTTGAGATGTTTAACATGGAAAGAGAAGACTTGGAGGGATTAGAGAGAAGAGGCTGATTTATTCCCCATTATTTGAAGAGCCTTAATCATGTGGAAGACAGAATAAATTGATTACAGGACGAAAGTAGGAGCAATAGGTATAGTTGGGTTTGATGCAAGGGAAAGTTTTCTAACTATTAGAGATACCCCCAAAGTGGAAAGAGCACCCTAAGGAGGCATCAAAGGATACATGACCATTTGCTGTATATTGAAGAAGGAATTCCTATTCAGATATGAATTGGACTAGATGGACTCTGAAGTCCTTCTAACGGTAGAACTCTGTGATTCCACAAAAACATTTTCAGGAGACCATAGATACCTTGTTTAGTTTGAAAAGGAGGTTAAGGTCAAATTTTTAGAGGCTTGAATATTCAGTTAAGGAGTTTGGGCATTAGCCTATATGCAATGAGGGATCATTGAATAATATAAGAAATGGGGATTATATCTCTTAATTTGTTATATCCCAAGTAACTTTTTTAAAAATTCTGATAACGTTTTGTCAACACAATAGACACTTCCTACAAAATACCAGAACTAACCCTTTTATATATTCCTTGGAAACAGTTAAGCAAAACCATTTAATTGAGTGGTTTAGACTATATTACATTCTATAATTTACTCACATTGTCCATTGAATTTGAATAAAATTTTGTTGCCTTTTTTCTTACATTGTTGTAATTATGTTGTTTTACTTCTGCTTTCTTTACCCAGTATTACTTCATAAAAGTCTTTCCTTATTTTCTTACAGAGCAACACCATTCCATGACATTCATATAGTCGATTCAGCCATTCCCTCCAGTCATCAGGCACATGTTCTGTTTCAAAAACCATGCCACTCTGAATATTTTTGTGTATACAGGTCAATAACCTTCTTGGAGTATATTCCCAATCGTGAGATCTTTCAACCAAAGGCAAAACATTTAATAACATTTCTTTAAAAATTCCAAAATATTTTTCAGACCAGCTACAACAATACATTGCTGCACTAGCAGTGAATTAGCATGCCAGTCTTCTCTCCTTACTTCCAAAGATGAGTTTTCTTATCTTTTCTAGTTTGATAGGTGAGGTTATATCTCAGTTTCCTAAATCCATTTTATTTCATATTGAGAGTGCTCCCAGTCTGTGGCATTGTAGTGGGAATAAAAGTACAGATGCAGGCAACAGCATTGTATAGCTGATATGGGAATTATTATATTATGGAAATTCCTTTCTTCTTCCAGATAATGGCAAAACAAGTCATTGCTGGAAAGTTCATGCTCTGCATTTACAAACAGTTAAGAAATAGAAGCTCATATAAAATAATATTCACTGAAGTGTTTCATCTGCAATAATATTCTCAGAAATAGTTTTCTTCTCCATATAAACCTTTCCCTACAGTGTTATAGACCTCCAAAACAACAGCTTTGGACTCAAAATGGAGAAGATCCTTGGGTACTTAGCTCTCTCTTTTCTCCTCTTATCATTTTCCAAAGTCTATTCCCTGTATTATTTCCTTCCCATGAATTATTATACTTGCTCATTCACTGGTTTTTTTCCTACAGTTTCACAATCCACAAACAGCATTTCTTCAATTTTCAAATCCATTCTTGTTTCATTATGGTGGGTGGATGGGTGTGAATGTGTGGGTGGAGGTTGGCAGGAGGGAAGAGAATCTCAAATCTTTTTTTTCCACTTATCTCACCTATTCTGTTCTTTGCTTCTCATTCTTCCCTAAGTATCTTGAATTTATCTACTCTGATTCTCAATTTCTCCTCCTCTGGTTCCTTTTGGCTGTCTCCAGTCACTTTTATCCACTTCACTACACTGAAACTACCTTGACATAAGTCACTAACAATCTGCTCGTGAACCAATCTCCCAACCTTTTTCTCTCTTCTGATTTCTCCCACAACCTTTGACAAGATTTATCATCACTTTTCTTTCAGGCCACGTTCTCTTTTGTCTTTTCGCATTCTGCACTCTTTATCTGCTCTATCACCTTCATGACCACTCCCTTAGTTGCTTTTTTAGTGGTTCTTCACATACCCCTTTGCCTTCTCTGATGCTTTTAATCTCCTCTTCTCATCTCCCCATTCAAAAACCCAGGGTTAAATATCCCCAAGCAGCCAATGATTCAAATATATTTAATCTATAAAGGGCAGACAAGGTGGCACAGTAGAAACAGTACTGGACATAGAGTCAGGAAGGCTCAACTTCTTGAGTTCAAATTCAACTTCAGATACTTAATAGCTGTGCAATTCTTGGCAAGTCACTTAACCTTGCTTGCCGCCATTTCCTCGTCTGTAAAATGAGCTGGAAAAGGAAGTGGCAAACTAGTTCAGTATCTTTGCCAAGAAAACTCCAAATAGGATCACAGAGAGTTGGACACAACTGAAATGGCTCAATATAAACATTTATGTTGCACAACTTCAAGAGCAACATGCCAGAGACTCTACTTTTTCACAAATATTTTCACATGTACTTTGCTTTTGGTCTTTTGTCCTTACGTTAATCTGAAATTGAATCCTGCATTTTCATTCCATTTTGATGTACAAACTCTTTTTACTTTATTTAAGGTAATTCTATTCAAATTAATTCCAGAAAAATATTATTAAGTGCCCACTATGGGTAAGGCACACTGGAGAGACAAAAATTGAAAATGCCCCAATGCTTTTAACAGCACAGTATTAGTGACAGGCTATGGAGTATAGTGGGTAGAATGCTGAGCTTGAGGTCAGGTAAAAGTCACTTCATATACTGTCTCTGACACTTACTAAGTATGTGACTATGGGCAAGTTATTTAATTATACTTAGTCTTGGTTTTCTTATCAGTACAGTGGAGGTAATAATATCTATAGTATTAACTCACAGACAGAACAAATGAGATAATAAATGTAAATCTTTGGAAATTGCTACTGTATACAGGCTGTCTCAAAAGTTTTGGTGCAACTGGATACCCTATATAAATTTCAGTTATTACTATTATTAATGTTAGAGTTCCCTTTTCTCTGGAATCCTCTTTTCTCATCCTGCTCCTGAACACCACTAACAAGACCATTTTATTTTCCCCATCTTCTTCCCAAGTCATTCTTCTCCTTCTTCAAAATGTCTACCTCATGTTCCTCTCTGTTGTTGATTTTATATTCCCTGAAACTATCTCCATATAAGGTAGTTGAAGCCTCTTCTTTCCTCAGTTCTTTCTACAAGGATTCTGTGTCAGATCCATAGCTGAGACTCTCTGAATCCTTGGATTTTAACCAAAGAGATTTCTAATCCCTTGACCTGTACAGCAAATCATACCATCCTTTGCAATTCAGACATTATTACAGCCCAGAACATCTATGAATTTCTGCCCACTCCAACAGATAGATCTAAACCTACTTCCTTAACTCACTGCCGCCCAACTCTAGCACCTACATAGCACCTGCTCCATAAGGAGCTTACAGTATAGAGATAAAATGAAGGAACTCAACTAATCTCCTCTTTTGTTGTCCAGAAATTAAGTGGTAGAGGTGGAGATGGAATACAATAACCAGAGCTTAGAAAAACTGCTATTCGAAAAGAAGCAAATTCAACAGGTACTACTAAGGAAAACATAAACATTAACAAATTGTACTAGTATATTTATATGGAATTACAAGTCAGCTGAGTCTACTGGTAGATGATCTTGTGTTCATCTCCCTGAAATATTGGTATTTTGAATTGAATGAATGGAAAGCATAGATGCGGCATAGCAAAGTGTCAGTAAGAGTAGGTCTAATTGGTAGACCATGTGACATTTTTCTGATGAGACTATTTTCTTTTCCTTGTCAAGACCAAACCCTTGATCCTATCTCCTCCAAAAATCACACCCCTTCCAGCATTCTCTCTCTTTTTCTTGTATTCAATCTTCCACTAGTTCCTTTACTGCCACCTTCAAGTATCCCCATGCCTCCTTTTATGGAAAAACAAAAATAAAAACCTCCACTTGACTCTATATCTCCCTAAGGTATGTTTCTCCCTTTCATGACCAAATACCTAAAAAGAGTCATATAGTCTACATTCATTGCCAACCTACCACTTCTCTCTCAAATTCTTACGTCCAGCTTCCAGACACTGCCATTCAATATAAATTGTTCTCAACAAGATCACTGATTATCTTTTAACTATTAAATCTAATGTCTTTTCATCTATTTTCTCTCTAAATTTTGAGATTGCCAACTATCTATCTCATACTCTAAACAGTCTTTTCTACCTTAGCATCTATGTCACATTTTTTTATTCCTCCCTACTGTCTCTTCCTTCTCAGTCTCCTTTACTGAATTATCATCCTTCTCCAGTCCCTAACATTAGCCCTTGCCTTACTAGAGCATTCTTCCCAGCTCAACAGATGGGGAAGGTGAAGGAAGCAGAAGTCTCTATTTTGTGTTCTAAGGCTGTCAGGAAAAGGGAAGGAAATATCTTTGGAATTTTCCTATGGGTATATTGTTAATAATGTCTACTAGATTTTACAATACTACTAGAACTATAGTTCAGATGCATTAGTGTCAAATTGGTTAGCTCAGAAACTTAGCCACCCTTTACTAGAAAAAAACATCTTTCTTACATCCAAACAATCCACTTGGAAATCAACTTCTGTAAAACTATTATCATAAATTGGGAACACTTGAGCAAGAGGAAAAAAGAGATAAAGGAGCACAGATACTCTGCCAGTAATATGCTCTATGTTCTTAATCAACTCACTTAACAACTTGGTACTCAATTTCACAGGATAATAGATCTAAAGATGGAAGAGACCTCATAGACCATCTAGTTCAATCCAAACACTTTACAAATGAGGAGAATTCAATGACTTGTCTAAAGTCATTCAGGTATTAGGCATCAGAGGAGGGATTTGAACTGAAGTTTGCCAATGGTAGTCAGAATTCTTTTCTTAATACCTCATCTGCAAAATGGAGCCATTGAGGTAGACAATCTCTGAGGTCCATTCCAGTTCTGAAATTCTATAACCCTGCAGTGCTCTTTGATAATGTACATGTTCATGGCATATGATGAGAAATGCTGAAGGAGTGTTTAGTGTAACTGAAGTGTAACTGAGAGACAGCAAAGGAGGGATCCCAAAAAGCCACCACCACAATGGGCAAAGAGAAAAGGGTGACAAATATAGCAACATACAAACCCTCACTTGAAGTTTACCCTGTTGGCCTCCAACAAACAGTCCTAAATCAAACCTCAGATATCAAGAGATGAAATCTCTATTCCTAGAATATAAATGTCAAAGTTAAGTAAAAACAAGCATAAAGGAAAAAATTCAAATATTCTAATGAAATTCAAATACACCCAACAAAAATGACAACTTAAAAAATTCTTCAGTGCTCTTAAAGGCAAAAGAAAACAAAAAAATCCTCATTGCTTTAATACTTTGGCACTTTGAAGGATCCATAATCTCATCTATGGGAACTCTATCCACTAGTTGAAGATTGCAAATCCCTTACCCTGTTGTTTTGAACAATTTTTGTCCACTGTAAAAAGAGCCACTAAGTGCAATGATCTTCCTCTGGTTCTTTTAATATTTCCTACTAATATTCCTAATGTTCCTAATATTTCCTACTAATAATTTTTTTCAACATACTATACAAACCCAAACAAATTCATAACTATATTCCCCACAATATGCAATGCCCCCAAAGTGAACAAAACAGGATGAAAAGTGACCAAGATTTATAATGTATGCAACTTTATCTTTCAGTAATGTACTGTTTATTATGTGTGGCTACTTTTCCAATTTCTGCTCTCATTTGGTGGACAGATCAAAAGAGTGACTGATTGAAAGAAACCAAAGGGGATGAAGCTGCTAGTATTATTGTTTACAAACCCTCACATGTGTGCTCCTTCTTTGATTATCTGCCAGATAATTTGCTTTCTGAAAGGGTATTTACAAAGCATGTATAGCAAGAACAGTTATTATAAAAACAATTCCCTCCTTCTTCAAACCAGAGGTGCACTCCGTGCTTGTACACACAAATTGTCGTGGGAGAGTGGGCTCAAGCTTATCATAAAATAGTAGTGAGGCACACAGGTAAGAAACACATATATCAAAGAAGTAATTCATAACTCCTCATTGCTGGAAGTTTTTTATTTCTTTATGAAATCCTCACAAATTCCTTTTAGGTGTAACTTTCTTTGGGATTCTAAGACTTGGTACCCTTATTAAGGCTGACCACGAAGAGTACCAATACCCTTCTGAGGCTGCCTATTCTTAGTATACAGAATGTGTCCTCAGGGTGTCTCTCAGATACCTTATAGAATTCTGAGGATGCCTTTTCTTGATATACACAGCTTGTTTTCATCATTGCCAATCCAATGTTGGCTGTTTCCAGTAGGTAATGCTACAGATGTTAACTCCAGATCTCCCAAGTTTTTGAAGTTCAGAAGTTTGTCACATGATCAGTGGTGGGGTTGCAGACAACTCTCCCCTAATATCCCCACCCCCATCGACAGGGCAATTCTTTCTTAGGAGTCCTTCCCTGCTAAATTCAACCATCACTTAACTCACTATATTGGGATGTGTGATCCTGAACTGGTTTGCTATGTTATGTTACGCATCAGCTCAGAGGTGTATCTGATTCTTTTAGCCAATCACAATATATTTCCTGCATGAGACCAAAAGCTTTCATATAGTGACCCAAAGCCCCCATGAACCTCTCAAATATGTTAAGTGCTTATTCATATCTTGTTTACTTTTGATGATATTGACTCAATGACGAGGCCTGGACCTTCTGTGATTACATTAATAATTACATTAAAAGGGTTATGTTCTTAACTTTTAATAAGTTAGTATCTTGATCTCCTAATATTTCATAGGTATCAATGCAGCACTCTGATGATGTAGCTATTATATCTCAATTTTGCCCACTGACATATCTGATCATACATGCAAAAGATAGTATCCAAAGGCATCAGTTCTCATACACCATCATCACTAATAATATGGCACAACCTAAGTGCACTCTCTCTATGTTGGGTTAGCTATGGGTGATTCAAAATATGTTTTTAAAAAGAAAGAGATAGTTATGGCCAAAAAAATACACAAAGAACATTATGAGCAAAAGGCTGAAACAATAAACACCAGACTGAAAGCAGATTTTGGCACATGCATTATCTGCCTTTTCTATCATGTACCCACAGATTAGAATATGTCTGGCAAAGGGGTTTTTTTGTGGGCCAGTAAATTTTTATTACTTGGTTACATGACTCATTTTCCAGTTATAATTTAGAGTAACTTTTCGTTATAAAATGATAATTATAACTTTAAAACTATCACTAACATCTAATTTCAGGTGATTTTCTTGCAGAAAACTATAGCAATCTCTGCCTCCATTCACTGCTACAGCTTTATACCATTTCCTATATTTAGGTACTGGTGTACCTAGATTCACTCATATAACCCTTAAACAATCCTTTGAACTCTTGTTTAGTGCCAAAAGCCATGCTTTGTGCTTTTAATCAACTGAGTTAGAACATTGAAGTGAAATGTTAAAATGAAAAAGGACCCTAGAAATTATTTATTCCAACACTCTAATTTTACAAATGAAGAAACAAAGGCCCTAGAAAGGTACATTGACTGCTCGAGCAACCAGCTATTGAGTGAGTAACCCAAGCTTAGAACCCAGATCTCTTGAGTTCCAGTCAAATCCTGTTTCCACTATGTCATGTTGTCCCAATTGTGAAAAGTAATGCCATATCTGAGCTAAGCTAAAATGGGAAAGGGGAAGAAAAAGAAAGCGGAGAAAGAAAAAGGTGGTAGGAAAGGGGGTAGGAGTGAAGTACAACTAGAGATATTAGCATTTTATTTACCAATGAAACAAATTTATCTGTAAGCAGGAAACATATGTTGAAATAGGAAGCAGAGAATCTAGTGCTGTATCTCATTGACCCAGGGAGCCTACAGAGGGAATTTTAGCTGAGAACACTGTAATTACCAAAATTAATAATATCTAATGCTCTCTTCTTTCAACTACTTAAGAACTTTCACCTAATTAATTTTCACAATACTCCTGTGACATGAGTACATATCAAATGCCATTTTAAATGGAAAAAACAAATTCAAAAAGTTATGACTTGACTAAAAATGAAGAGAAATTAGAAATCAATATTATACTCCCAATTCTCTGCCAAAATAAACCTTGATTTTAAAACATATCTTACTGACTTCCAGATCTGTGATCTACCGTTTATTAGCTGTGTAAGCGAATTCACAATTAAGCTCTCTGCACTTCACTTTTCTCATCTCTACCTACCTCACGGGGCCATGGCAATGAAAATGCTTTATAAACTTTGCAAAGATAGTGCTACATATGCTCCTTGCTTTACCATCTTCCTAACTAACTCCTGTAAAGTAGCCCTGAGGATAAATTTTCATTGGTAGAATTAGTCAAGCTTATTGTTTTAATTCCAAAGAGCCAATATGCCCATAGGGTAATGGAGCTCCTTTTGAAATACTAATATGAAACTAGCACAGAGAGATATCCATCAAGAGAAATAAATTCATAACCTTCCTTCCCTAAAGGATGCCATTTTTCACTCCTAGTTCCATTACATCTTTCATCTTCCAACAGGCATTTATTAGTCAAACTGTCCATTACTGTCTAATAGCACACCACCTAATAAAAGCATGGGATGATAGGACTCAAAAGATCCAGGGTTGGAGGTCCAACTTCCCACTTACATGCTAGGATCTTGAGCAAGTTACATAACTACTCTAGGCCTCAGTCTCCTCTATCAAATAGAGATAATACCAGCCCTAACTACCTCATGGAATTGTTATGAAGCTCCAACAATGTAACGTAAGAAAGATAGAGCATTTTTAACATGAAAAGCATTTTTAAAAATATAAGGAATTGTTCATTTACCTGAACACTGGCTTTTGAAGTTTTTCCAATGTTTCTGAAAAAGCTAATGGGTCTTGAATATGTTAGTTATATAGCAACAAAGCATCAAAATTCACTGCTACCTCATAACATTGATATTTTCACCATGTACATCAAAACTTAGAAAAGAGATTCAAGAAATGGCTATGGAAGGTAGGTGATGAGTTTTCTAATTGTTTGTATAGAAATTTCTGGAGGAATGTGAAACAGAATTCCTCATTTGTGCCCTTTTCTGCCAAAAATATTTCTAAATTCCATTACTTACTTTTAATATCTTTGACAATTCTGGATTGTACTCATTCATGATCATCATCCTGAGTGTCAATAAGATAGGTATACATATATAGGAGCCTGGGTTTTACAGTAATATAGAACAGAGTTTTCAAGTTGTGCTTTTTTTCCCTTAAAAAACTAATTTATATAAGTGAAAGGAGGTTATAGGTGTATAACTGAATACTTTCTTGCAATGAAAATGTAGTACGCCATCAGTCCTCAGACCTCAAGAACCACAGAGGGAAAAAGGAAAAGTAGTTTTCCTTCCAAACAGCTTCTAGCCTGAGATTCCTGTCTGGAGTTGGAGTCGGAGGCAACATGAGAACTAGGTAGGATTTCAGAATTGATCTAAGATGGCATGCCAGAAGTTTCCAGTATGATGTAAACTATATGTGAATTAAATTCAACAAATGTTTATTAAGTACCTAATATACTGAGGTCCTATTCTATAGGAAAAACAATCATGGGCCCTGCTTTCAAAGAACTCACAAAGTAATATAGTAATTATCCAAGATTTCCTTCACCTCTAAATTCTAAGGCTCTGATTCTATATTATTTAGGAAAATAAATAAAATTCCTTTCTATTCCTACCTCATTCCATCCTACCTTCTATAGACATTCAGAAAGAAGGAGAGAAATTACTACATTCTTCTAGGAATTCTTGACCTTCATAGCTGTCCAGAAAAACATTTCTGCTCTTTCAGGATAATCCTGGTCTCAGACTGTATTCCAATGGAATGATAAAGACCTGAAATTATTCTAGTGACAAAGGGCATGCAAAATTCAAATATTGATTATGAATTTTATAATTCAGTTCTATAGCTCTATTCTATATTTGATTTTTTTAAAAAAAGCATCTTCTCTGTCTCTAAGAGAAGAAGCTTATAGATTCAAAAGTTTGGTCATTCTCTCTCAGTTAGATATCAAAGGTTTAAGGTTTCCCACAATTACTGTTAAATAAAGAAAACTCTGAGTTTGAGTTCAGAAGTACATTTCTCTCATAAAACATTCCAATTGTATGGGAATTGTTATTCCAGTATCATCTGAACAGTTTGTGTGTTTTCTTTGAAAAGCAGACCAGCTTCTTCAGCCTCATTCTTGTCCATTAAAAGGGTGATATTATTTAATCTCCAGGCACCAGTAAGTCTAAATCCCTGGAATCCTATCAATGACCTTGGGATGCAGCTGGGACCTATAAATTCACAAAAGCATTCCTGAGAGAGAGACAGAGACAGAGACAGAGAGAGACAGAGACAGACAGACAGACAGAGACAGAGACAGAGACAGAGAGGTGGTTTTCATACTACATATATACTACGCTCACTTTCTTTAATTAACCAGTCATGATCCTTCAACCCCATGGTATTGCCAATTCCATATGATTTCTGTTCTGTTCTTTGTTCTATGTGTATAAAAATGAGTTGCATCTTCAATTCTGGGTCTTTGGCATACACTGAGCCAATCCATTAACCCATTTATTGACAGCTATACACGGCACAGTTAATAAATGTTATCTTGCTCAGAAAAACATGTCTCAGTTTACCCTTTTGTTAAATTTCACTCACAACAAGCAAATGTGACTAGTAAAATGTCAAAGGCCTTGGAATTAGTTGATTTTTAGCTATTGGAAGGGAAATAAACCAATCCCAAAACTTGAGCCCATCAAGAATAAGTATCCTTCCAGTAACAAGGACAGTGCCTTACACATAGTATAGACATTCAATAAATGTTTTGTTGAATTGAATTCTTGCATCTGAGTAGGGTCCTCCAAGGTAGCACTCTACTAGGAAAACTAAACCAAACCATGGTACTCTTACCAACTCTTGTTGTTTTACAACCAACTTCAATTGGTTTCTTTCTTTGCCATTCTGAAGTATACTTCAAAAATCAATTATGTTTCCTTTGTGTAATGCCTGGATAACTGGATTGCAACACAATTGCAACAGATTACATTATTTATTTTGTGTACTTGAAGTTAGAGCCTCTTGAACTCAATATGCAAATATATGAATAATATGCAAATCTGTGTTTTGAGCAAAGACCTTGGCATTTTTCTCTTAACAAAAATGCAATAACTATTTAAGCGGGAAGAGTCAGAAGGTGTTTTCTCCTGTCCACCTCACTCCCCGCTCCCATTAAGGTCTTGACCATCTTGTAACACAACTGAGCTTCAAAAATCTAGGAAAATTACTAGTTCAACTGAATCACACTCAAACCTATAACAGTCATTCCAAATGTTCTTTAGTGTCATTCTGTAGATGTACTACTAATGCAATCCAGTTCACACTATTTCAAGGTCAATTTGGAATCTTTTTTTTTTCTTAACCTCATGGAATCTGACATTCTCTGAGGCATTTTAAATTTAAGTATTCTCACTTACCCTTCCAGATGCATCTACATACCCTTTCTAGAGAGATTGGGGGAAAATGCAGTTTACAAAGGTTTCCTAAGTGGAATAACAATAGTGCTGGTGAAATGTGTCAAACTGACAACTCTGTAAAATTGAATCCTTTAATTTAGCCATAGAAAGTAAATTACATGTCTCTTACATGTAACACCACTCCATAAGCCACAAGGAGGGAGACGGGAGCTCAGTCTTTATAAAGTCAGCAAGAAAATCAGAGTGAAATGAGTTCTCAAAGGCACAACTGCCCCCTAGCAACCAAATGAATATTATCATCTCAATCCTGAAACAAGGATTTTCATTCAATTACGGGATGGAATAAAAAAGAAAGTGTTTGTTGAATCTCTCTCCATAAAACCCTGCCAATATCTCAGCGATATTTTTCCCAATCCTGCTCTCCTCTTCCCCACAATAAAATCATAAACCTTTATACCTGCAAGAGCTGTGAGAGTATCTAGGCCAATCACTCCTTTTTTTTTCTTTGCAGACGAGGAAATGAAGGACCACAGAGGTAAAATGAATTAGTCATATCACACAGGTAGCAAGTGGTAGGCATATGGTTAAAAATTAAGCCTCTACTCTCCTAACTTCATGCTAAGCTTCACATTCACAAAAGACTTTACAAGATAACACCTCAGACTCTCATATTCTTTTTTTTTTTTTACTTTTTTTTTGGAGAGGGGAGGGCCGGGCAATTGGAGTCCAGTAACTAACATGGTTAGTAAGTGTTAAGTGTCAGAGGCTGAATTTGAACTCAGGCCCTCCTGACTCCAGGGTCAGTGCTCTATTCACTGTGCCACCTAGCCACCCCAGAGACTCTCATATTCTTATATAGGTGAGCTTTGGTCTTACTGTGTTGTAAATGGAACAAGTGAAAATCTCCTAAGAGGATGCAGTATGGGGATGAATGGCTCAGATAATGGGGGGCATCCCCCATTCTACCACTACTGTCTCCCACTATGTTTCCATACATTCTAACCCCACATAGGACCCAGCATCAGAATGGAACTTAAAACTAAAAGATGCAGCATGATGCCCTGGATAAAGTGATGAACTTGGAGTCAGGAAGGCCTACGGTCAAGTTTTCCCTCAGACATTTACTAGTTCTGTAACCAACCATAAGCAAGTTATATAATCTCTCGTGGCTCAGTTCATTCAAAAGTCAGCCCTTCCAGCTCTAAACCTATGATCCTATGAACTTTTACCATCCAATAACCCTTTTTCTAATATCCGTGTGTTTAGACTATATCGTAGCAAGGCAATGAATATATCACAGCAGTCACAGGGCTTCCTCTCACTGAATACGACTAAGAAGATGTATGGGTATATAGTTAACAATAGTTCCAGAACATTATCTCTCATGATGATAAAAAAAAATTCTAGTTAACACCTCAATATACATGGTAACAAAATGGAGATTAGTGTTCTAATTAACTGAAATTTCCATTTAATATTCAGCTAACCTCTTTGTAGGACCTAGAGACCTATGAAATCTTTTTCCTAAATCGTGCTTTCTCTTTGCTGTCAAAATAAACCATGACTAGAGGTTGAATCTATTTTACCCCTCAGATCAAAAACAACATTTCATGAGCTAACCTTGTACTCTTCAGCTGGGTTTTTTTTTAGCAATTATCATGATCTTACATTTACTGCATATTTTGTGATCCTTAGTTGTTGTTATATATATATATATCATATATATGGATATATGTATGCATAGATACACATATGAATAGACACTATATATGTAATTTATATATTCTTTTATAATAAAATTTTAGTTTTCCAATTGCACATAAAACAATTTTTAACATTCATTTTTTAAAATTTGCATTCCAAATTCTCTCCTTCCTCTCCCTGAGATAGTCATTCAATATAGGTTATACATTGCAATTGGGCAAAACCAATTTTCGTATTAGTCTTATTGTGAAAGAAAACAGACCAACACACACACACACACACACACACACACACACACACACACACACACACAATTAAATAAAGTATGCTTCAATCTGCATTGAGACTCCATCAGTTCTTGCTCTAGAGTGGGTAGCATTATATATTCTTTCAAAGGGACTTAAAATATGTTTTCCTTTTCTCAAAAAAGTTTCAAGTAACCAGTTTTGAAATGCACATATTCAGATCCTCTTATCTTTTGGTTTCAAAGATATACCTGGTGATTTAAGAATTCTGTTTGTCCATTGAAGATAGGCTCTTTGAGGATAAGAGGTATATCTTATTTACATGTTATTTCTCAGTGTCTAGCACAATGCTTGGTATATAATGGATGTTTAATAAATGTTCAGTAAAAAACTAACTGAATAAATGAAGCAAGGTACGATTTTATTTGTACAATCATGATAGAAAAATGATCACTTTGATACACTGTAATTATAATCTATGAGATAATATTTGAAAAGCCCTGAGCATGGTGCCTGACACATAGTAGATATTCTATACATAGATGTGTATTCTCTCCCTCCCCCTCATTGGACTCCCTAAACACTTGAATTAAAGGAAGAGGGTCTGTAATTTCATTGCCGTAGAAAACCCTCACGTGAGAAAATTCCCTCTACAAATGCAGGTTGGTGCTTTAACTGTACCTTGTAGCTTTAGACATTTGCCTAGGCAATGCTTCTTAAACTGTGTTCCCCAAACTCATATGGGATCATGAGAAACCTGGCAACAGCATAAAGAATGTACAACAACCAAAAATTAATTAAAAATCAAACATGTTGGGGTGGCTAGGTGGGGCAGTGAATAGAGCACCAGCCCTAGAGTCAAAAGGACCTGAGTTCAAATCCAGCCTCAGACACTTAACACTTACTAGCTGTGTGACCTTGGGCAAGTCACTTAATCCCAATTGCCCCTCCAAAAAAAAAAATCAAACATATAATGAATCCGAGGTGTTTCTGGCAGTGCTTGTCTGTTGCCTCATGCAACTTCACTGCAACCTTGGTTCTGAACACAAAGCATGCACACTTTGCACTGCACGTACCCTCAGGCTTTGCAACACAAGTCCTGCATTGAGCACTGAAAAGTTAAACCATTTGCCCAAAGTCACATAGTCAGTAGGAGGCAGGATTTGGGCCCATTTCTTCCTAACTCGAGGCCAGCTTTCTGTGCCCTTCAGCAGGCTTCCTCTACAGAACAAATATAGCTGGAAGACTATATAATTTTTCCTTTTTTTACTATATTATTTTTCAACCTAATCCAGAACATTCCATATATGAGTATGTTCAACATGTTAAAAAAAAATGAAACCAAAGTGATAGTATAGAAACTAAAAGATTTAATTAACCAAGACAAAATTAGCTTTCAGGTAAGATCTGGAGCGGAAGACAGAGCTGATGCCACAGAGGAGACTCTTTAAATTGGCAAGTAACACAACCCTAAAACCAGGAGGACTGTGACAAGGGAAATGAGTAATGGAGAGAGAAGCACAAAGAAAGGAGTGCAAAGCTGAGGAAGCAAAGGGGCATGGTCTGAGAGGCTGTGACAAATCCATAGAGAATTATAACTAAAGCGCAGGCCAGACATTCTGAACAGGATACTGAAAAGGATGTGGTGCTCAGAGAAAGCAAGCACTGTGTGGATAAAAAGTAATGTGCTCAATGCTTAAATGATACCCAGTAATGCATTGCTAACTCTTTTTTTTTTTGGAGGGGGGAAGACAGGGCAAGTGGGGTTAAGTGACTTGCCCAAGGTCACACAGTTGATAAGTGTCAAGTGTCTGAGGCCAGATTTGAACTCAGGTCCTCCTGACTCCTGAGCTGGTGCTCTATTCACTGTACCACCTAACCAACCCCTGCATTGCTAACTCTTAAGGGAGAGCACTCAACAAGGCATAAAAATAGTCATGACAAGAAGAAAGAAAGATATGGCTGGAGATTTAGGCAGGGTACTTGTTAAGGTAGCAGATTTTTTCTTCTTGAAAACTGCAAAATGTCAAAATATCAAAAAGAAATATGAGTATACAAGGTATGACTACACAAAAAAGAGAGCGATTTATACAAATCACCCATAAAAAAATCATCTGATTATTTTATAGACATATTATGAGTATGCTTCTCTGTTGATAAAAAAAAATCAAGATAAAAATGGAGGGTTGGGGGAACACTTTTCCAGTCTTTATCTCTACATATGCTAAATCTTATAAATGAGGCATATATAATTTTCATGTTTGAAAAATCAAGTGATTTTAGATCAAGAAAGGATGCTTTAAATAATGAATTGCTTGCATTTTAATTTTTCTTTAAATTTTTCTGCTTTTCCAAAAAGCTTTTTGGCCCACCATGGCTTCAAATTTTTTAAAGAAATTTCATCTCTCTGCTACCTGCCAGTGCAGTGGAAAGAACTAGGCATAAGAGAGTCTTTCATCTACTGATAAAGCATCTGTCAATAGATTTTCTTTACTTTAGTTATGGTATATGCTTGCTCCTCTCTTATTCACTTAAAATTGACAGCCAAAGCAAGATGCTATATCCTTTACCATCTGGTTTGCCCCATTTTCTCCAGGCTCTCTTCCCTTAGAATACTATAAAAGGCACAGGTTTTTACCTCATTTCCTACTATGCTATAAAATCAAACCATATGGCAGTAAAGAAAAGAAAGGAGTAAGAGACATAATGTGGTTGAATAGGTATTGAATGAAGACTCTAGAGACCTGGGGTCTAGTCCTGGCTCTGATGACACGCATGTGACTTTGGGTACATTATAAAACTGAGAAATTGTACCAAGAGGGACAGGAAGCTCTAAAGAATGAGATCCTCACACATAAAGAGAAGTAATACCAATGGAGAAGGAAAGAGGACCTGCAAAGGAAACTTATCAATCTTAACTCATATATCTCAGAGACAAACGATCTTAGATTTAGAGGTCAGAGAGACCTGAGTGGTCATCTAGTTCAATCTTCCCATTTTACAGATGACAAAACTGAGGCCCTTCAAAAAAAAGGTGACCCAAATTCAGAAGTATTAAATTATAGAGGTAGTATTCAAACCCAGGACCTTGACTTCACATCAAGGGTTCTTTCCACTGTACTACAACTTAAAGCTATTGAAGCTATTCAAACTTAAAACTGCAACAAGACTTGTGGGACACTCTGCTTATAAAAGATGGAAGCAAGGCCAGGTACCTGGAGAGGAATATAAAAGAAGAACATGATCCTGTTAGGACTAATGCCAGAAAGGCTAAATCCCAGACTAAGCTGAGGCTGTTTGTGAACACTAATGACATCAGATGAAGAAAATCTTAGGCTAGACTAATCTACTCTTATTTTGCTACTATTTTCTCTTCCAAGGAGACTGACCTTTCATCTGAGGACATGGTTAATTGTCAATACGGAATTGAAGTCAATTGTAAGCATTGACCCACCTACCTTCAATAAGTTCAAATTGCTGAGCCCTGATGAACTCGACCTTGGGTATTTAAAGAACTGGAAGGTGAAATATTGGGGTCTATTAGCTATATCCAAAAGCTCATGTCAAATAGGAGAGTTGTCATAGTACAATTCTCTTCCTTAGAAGAGCAAATAATACAATTTAATCAGAAGCAGGGGAGGAAAGAAGAATGCAATTTGAGAATGAAAGACTCAAAATCTTGGGTTTTATTCCCAACAAGATGCCAAAACACATGAAAAATAATAGGATGACTTATGAATATTTAAAAGGGGAAGAAATGATCACACAAAAAAATGAGTATATCTTCACTGGAAACAAGTTATGACAGGGAAGCCTCATTTCCTTTTTTGATAGTGTTTTGATAGTGATAGTTTAGATCAAAGGCATGTTGTAATTCTTTATATCTAGACGTAAGGAAAAAAAACTTTAAAAAGCCTCCCATATTGTTCGTATAGACAATATGGAAAGATGTGGAATGGATGGTGATGTTGTTCTTATTTAATCTATTAGGCATGTCCAACTCTCTGTGACCTCATTTGGAGTTTTCTCAGCAAAGAAACTGGAGTGGTTTGCCAGTTCCTTCAACAGCTCATATTGCAGATGAAGAAACTCAGGCAAATGGTGTCAAGTTACCTGCCCAGGGTCACATGGCTACTGTTAGGTAGACTCAGAATTGCTTAGAGGACCAAACAAACAAAAGTCACCAGTTGCAAGTAGGTGTCAACTTGGAGAAGTATCCAGTTGAGAATCCCAGAGACTGGTCCTTTGGCCTTATACTGTTCAACACTTTTTAGCAATGATTTGAATCATGATAGAAAAAAAAAAAAAAAAGACATGCTTAGCAAGTTTCCAGAAGGCACAAAATAAGGAAGAATAGTGTCCAATGAAAATTAGGAAATTATATATAGCAATATGTATAAAAATTATTATGGGCAATTTGTATTTTTGCTAGTGATGAAAAGAGAGTCAACAAAAAGTAACAATTAGCATGAATAATAATTTAAATAGAAAAACAATGGGTTATACTGATAGTTAATAGGGGAGATAATTGAATTCCCTATACAGAAGAACCTGCTTGGTGAACCTGCCTCCAGAAAGGCATGCTAACGTAAAATGTAAAGTTTCCTGGTTCCACAGGTGATCTGTACCTGATTCCCATATACTATGTCCCCACATCATGAAGAGATGAACTATTGCTTGGTTATGTTACTAGAACTAGTTCCTTCAAAAAGCACTAGTCAATCAGAGTGAGTTTCTTGGTTGTGCCTCTTTCCAGACTGATTGGCATTGGAGGAAGAACTTTTCTCGACAGACAAAAAAGTTATCAATTTTATCAGAAGCAGGTCTCTGAATCATCATGTTTTTAAAAGATTTTGTTTGGAAGAAGAATGAGAAGTGCTTCTCTACCATCTAGAAGTTTGTTGGCTTTTAAGAGGACAAACCTTGAAGTATTCACTTGAAATAAGGACACAAACTTCAGTCTTTTTCTAAAAGAAAAAGAAATTCCACTTGGAATACTTTGAAAGAAAGGAGTTTACCCATTGGTCGACTTTGCAGATATTTTTAACCAAATGAATGAGATTAATTTTTCAATTCAAAGTCCTAAAATTAACATTGTGGATGCTTATTTTAAAAAAATCCAATGCTACTGATTGGAAAGAAGAGAATAGAGGCTCACATTCTTGCAAACTTTTAAATGCTAGAGGCAGTGTGTGGCCAAGATGGAGTTAAGATTCTCTGTCTATTTCTTTAAAAAGAAAAAATATACAAACACCTAGAAACATTTCAGAACTTTCAAGTTGAACCATAGACTCATAATTCTTTTCTTTCTGATATGAGCTGTATTGAAGATGTTGACCTATCCAAAGATGAACTTATTGATTTTAGGACAAAAAAAAAACTTATTACAGTTAGAGTTTAACTCAAAAAGCCTTGGAGAATTTTGGTGTTCCTTGAAAAAACTCTATCCTCATCTTGTAAAGTGAACTACAGAAGTCTTAATTCCATTTACAATAATATATCTTTGAAAATGGGAATCTTCAACACTTGTAACCATCGAAACAAAAATAAAAATCAATTTAATTTTCAAAATTATTTTGCAATATATTTTATTCTGTGCACTTAAAAACATTATTCTGAGAAGTGATGCATAGGTTTCAATAGACTGCCAAAGGGGTCTAAAATGTTAACCCCTCCCTGTATGAAGACAGAAAAAAAAGAACCTAGGACAGACCCATGAGGAACAGGTAGTAAAGTTAGTGTCATAGTATGGAAGATGTTCCAGTAAAGGTTCCTGAAAAGGGATGGTCAGACAGACAGGAGGTAAACCAGGAGAAATAACAGTATTATCACACAAACTTAGAGAGGAGAGAGGATAATCAACAGTATCAAATTCAGAGACATGATAAATGCTTATCGACTGACTGATTAAAGTCACGAAAGAGGGACACATAATCGTTCCTAATTACAGAAAATCTGATGTGTATGAATCAACCAATCAATCAAGAAACATTTAGTATATTCCACACACTATCTTCGGTGCTTAGGATAGTAATATAAAGAATGATGCATTATTTACTGGCACAGAGATAATATTCTAATGGGGGAGCAAATGAGTATTTATATAAGTACATAAATAATATATAAGGAGAATAAAAATAAATAAGTACAAAACAGTTAAAGACAAGTTAATTTGTAAATTAGGGCAATAGCAACTGAAGGAAGAATCAGGAAAGATGATATGTATAAGGAGGTGCTTAAGCTTAAGGAAGAGAGAATCTATGATATGGAAGTGAGTAGGGAGCACATTCTAGGCATGAAAGAAGACCAGAGGTACAATGGTACAGGAACGAGAAAGAAGAATGCTGAGTGTGAGGACAAAATGCCAGTTTAGATGGATTTCGGAGTAGGAGAGGGAGTAAAGTCCAATAAGGCTAGAAAGACAGTTCTGGACCAAGTTGTACAGAGTTTTAAAAGCTAAATAAAGGAGTGTGTGTATGTGTATCATATATATTACATATGTGTGTGAGAGTGTGTGTGTGTGTGTGTGTGTGTGTGTGTGTATTTCCAGATGCACTAGGGAGTCACTAAAGTTGTATGAGGAAAGGAGTGACCATCAGATCAGCCCTCTAAAAGATCACTTTGGTAGCACAAAGTGAAAAATGACCTGGAGTGGGGACAGACTTGAAGCAGAGAGATCTATCAAGGGGCTGTTGCAATAACATAGGCAAGAGGTGATGAGGTCCTGAACCAAGGTGGTCGCCTTTAGAATAGAGAGAAAGTACTGAATGCAAGAGATGTGGAGGTAGAAAGAGCACAATTTGACAACTGATTGGATATGTGGCTTAAGGAAAAGTGAGGGGATGAGGATAACGAGGTGATTAGATTACAAACCTGGGAGACAGGAAGGATGGTGGTATAGCTGGATTGGAATATGCTAGATTAGGAAGAATTTTAAATACCAAACAGAGGACTTCATATTTGTTCTTTGGATGCTACAGGGAGGCAATGAAGTATATTGAGTAAGGGTGTGACACATTTAGACCTGTGATTTTTTTTAAAATCACCTTGGCAGCTGTGGTGGTGGACCTGAAGGAGACAAAGCAGGAAAACAAATAAAAACCTGTTGCAATAATCCTGCCTAAAGGTAAGAGGCATGAACTAAAATGGAGGACATACAAGTAGATTCGAGGGGATGTATCAGAGAAATGGTGGAAGGTGGGAATAGACTGGAAAGGAGTAAGCAGAGGCAGTAAGAGAGTGGGGAGTCAATCCACTTCACCTCTGCCTCCTTCCTTCCCTTCACTCTTTCAAGGCTCAGTTCAGATCTCATCTCTTGTAAAAATCCTTTCCCATTTCTCTAGCTGCTAATGCCTTCCACTTTGAGATTATTTTCCATCTCTCCTGTTTATATCTTATACGTACCTAGTTGTTCATATGCTGTCTCCCCCCATGGAATGTGATTTTATGGAGGGCAAGGGCTGTTTTTGTCTTTTTTCATATCCCCAGCATAGTACCCAGCACTTAATAAAAGTTTGTTGATTGGCTGATGTGCATTTGATGAAAATGGGGAAGTTGGAGAGATAAGAGGGTTTGGGAAGAAAGATATTGAGTTCAGTTTTCAGTATGTTGGCTTTGAGATGTCTCTGGGATAAGTGGCTTGGTAGAAGTGTGATGCAACACTGAAGCTCAAAGAGAAACTGAGTCTGGATATAGAAATCTGCAAGTCATATGCCTAGAGATAATTTTATTAATAATGATAATAAATTATCCTTCTATAATTTTCATATTAATTATATAATTTTGATTATAACAATGTATCCATTTTAGCAATACATCATCTAATATATAATACTGATATATTTGATTACAAAATTAAAATGAACATATAATCATGATAGTATAATTATACCAATAATCAGGGGAGATCATAGAGAACAGAAGAGGATGCAGAACAAAGATTTGGGGAACACTCACAGTTATGGGTTATGATGTGAATAATAAGCCAGAAAAAGAGATGGTAAGAAAACAAGGAAGGAATAGTATTGTGAAAATGCAGAGAAGACAGAATGTCTAGGAATAGAGGATAGGTAAAGCAGATAAGGGGAGAAAGATAAGTGAGGATTGAGAAAAAATTTGATAGCTTTGTGAGTAACTTTGGCAAGAGCAATTTCAGGTGAGTGATGAGTTAAGAAGTCAAAATTCAAATAATTGAGGGGTGAGAGGACAGCAAATGGTGGTGGTGAGTTTAGATGGATTTTTCAAGGAGCTTGGCTGAGAAAAGGAGGAGATACTTAGAATAATAGTTTGAGGAGATGGTAAATTCTAATTAAAATTTTGTAAGACTGGAGGAGACATTGGCACATTTAAAGGTATTAGTGATGGAACCAGTAGAAAAGGAAAGGATGAAGATTCAGGAGAGGAGGCATTGATTGAGGTTGCAATCTGCTAGACAAAATGGGAAAGTATATGATTGAGTGCATATGTAGAAGGGTTGGCCCTAGCAAAGAGAGGGACCATGTCATTGTCAGAGACTGGGAAAAAGAAAAAAATAGATTGGAGAATGATGTCAAATGCCTTTACAATGAAAAGAAGAGAGTGGAGGAGAGAGCTCCCATTGAACAGCCTCAATCCTCTCAATAAAGTAAGAGGTGATATCATCAGTTGAGAGACAGAAGTAAGGGGGAAACAGGTGAACCTTAGAAAGGCGAGTGAAACCTCATAAGAACTTCTGTGGGAAGTGAGATGCGGAATCAATTAGAGAAGAATAAAAGGAATATTTAACTACAGCAAGGGCTCAGTTGAAACTGGATAGCAGGAATTTATAAATGCAACCAGTAGTCAGCATAACTATATGACTTTTTCAAGTTATGTTCAACATCATGTAAGCAGAAGCACAAGAAGCAGATAATGAGAGTAATCCAGAGCTAAAGTTTATCAAGAGATGAGCAGTGAGAATGCAAAGACTGAGAGATTTGGGAGCAGGGGATGATAAAGAACTGAAATGTCTCACTATGGAGTCAAGATTCAAAAGTTAGGAAAGTGAAGTCAGAGCAGGGCTAACAGCCTACTGATGGATGGAAACAGAAGGCAGCTGCATTCACTGGCTTCTAGGTCTTTTTTTTTTCCTTCACTGATATACTTTTCTATTTTCTCAACAGTATTAAATAGTTGGGGGGAGGTTTAAAAATAATTTCCATCTCTTGCTCTGCAAACAATAATCAAATTAATATGGCCATTGCTACCCAAGGGACAAGTCAGTTGATTCCTATATGAATCCATTTCAAATCAAAATACTCTTCCTTTCATGACCTTCTTATCCATGCTGTCTCCCCCAAATAGAATGTAGGCTTCTTAAGAGCAGTAACTGTCTTTGGCCTCTTTCTGTATCTCCACCACTTAGCCTGGGTCTTGCACATATAACGTGCTTAATAAATGTTTATAGACTGACTGATTGATGCCCTGAGGGAAAGAGCTGTGCTACTTTTGTATTATATCCCCTACCCTTTGCATAGTGACTGATACTTCATAAATGCTTTTCGCTCTTTCATTCTGTGTTTCCAGAAATACAACATCTAAATAATCCTAAAGAAAGACATATAAGAGGATCCATTCCCAACTTACACACACACACACACACACACACACACACACACACACACACACACACACTGGAACGTGCTCAGTTGACATTCGTAGTTCCAGGCAACCATATGGATTGGCAGAGCCAGGAAAGGGGGTACCCAAGAGGGAAGCTGCTTCCAGACATGTACAACACATCACAAAGGGGCTTGAAAATTGCCCCTACCATAAAGAAAATGTCATAACAGGACAAGCAGTCAAAGAGATTGAAAAATCAATCTAGATCATTTTTTTCTACAGAAAAAAAAGCTTTGCACAAACAAAATCAAAGTGCATGATAAGTAAAAATATAGAAAGGTGGGGGGGAAAGCCATATCAAATGTCTCTGCTAAAATTCTGGCATCCAAAACTTAAAAGAAATTGACACAAATGTATAAGATTGAGTCATTCCCTGATAGATAAGTGGTAAAAACATATAAATGGCTTTCGAAGGAATAACTGTATAAAAATTGCTCCAAATCACTAACATTAAGAGAAAAACAAATTAAAACAATGCTGAGGTATTAATACAAACCCATTTAAGTTTGCAAAGATGGCAAAAGATGGAAATAGTAAATGTCAGGTTCTTCTAAGACATTGATAAGATAGGTTCAAGAAAACTCCAGCTTCTCCAAGACACACACAGGCATAGGAAACAATAAAATCAAAGAAACCACCAAGTTCCACCACCCTTAAGGGGACAGCACAAAGATGTTAGACCAGAAGCAAGGGCCACTCGATCAATGAGTCAAGGTCTCTTAATAGAGGACTACACAAGAAAACTGAAGCAAGACTTATAAACTGGAGACCTGGAAATGCTCAAAAAGACTTCCACAAAATCATCATATTGAGTGGGGACAGTCTTGGTACACCTGACAAAAGCCATAGACTTCTGCATAAGTAACTCAACTAAACAGTAGATGCACAGGTGTCTAGACACTAGAAGACTGACTTGAAGGCAGCAGCATCTCACATAGGGACATTCTAGGAGTCTAGGGCTAATGCTCCAGATCTCCAGACAGGTGACTGTACAAGAAAACTGTCCAAAACAAGCAGGGTAGGCCAAGATGTATGTATTACATGAAACCATAGATTTCTTGTAGGAAATAGATAAGACCAATGTGACCAAAGTAAGGGGGAGCTCAAGAAGATGGAGAGAAGCTTCAGTATGCAAAGTCTGATATTAACTGATATGTCGAGATTCCATCTCAAGGTCAAGAACGTAATTCCAAACCAAAGTTGTGTAAGAAGACATGGTGTAGACTTAGGCAGCTTCCCACACAGAGACTATAAGGAAGCAAATTCCATAGAGCAGTGCTTATAGGAAGTAGCCCTGATGCCATATAATATTATCCCAGTACTACAGGGAGAAATAGGTTCTGGGGCTAGCTACCATACGAAATAGTACAGGAGGGGGACAAAGGGCAGATCCAGAACCTAGCATAAAATATTCATCCAAGAAATTAATTGAAGAAAGAAGAAAACCCTCAAAATGAATATAATGGATTTTTAAAATCCCAAAACAAAATCCATTGGAAGGCAATAACTCTAGAATGATCATAAATATGACCACACAAAAAAAGAATGGTTTGGCCACAAGGACTCCAAGAGTGAATGGAAACAAGGAAGGAAGACTAATGAAATGAGAATGAATTGAGGATACAGAATGAAATGAGAACACTTGGGAAAAGAATAAGCAGCTTAGAGCGATAAAAAAAATAGGTAGCTTTACCCAAGTAATCAACACACTAAAAAACCAAATGGAGCCAAAACTACATGTATTCCTGAATGGAGAAAAAAAATTTGGACAAAATGATTTCTGAAGGTCTAATCTGCTAAGATTCAATGATTGTTTTATTATGAATAGTCTACACTGTTGACTAGCAGAGAACCTCAATGAATTCTCTATCAACTTGGCTATTACAGTAAAGAATGACAGAATTTATTTTAGCTTGATTGGAAAATTTTGAACATACTTTTTTTTGTACCCAATTTGATCTGTCCCTCCTTAGTCGTCTTTTAATGTTCCTTGTCCTCTGAAGTTAAAGGGAAAAAAAGACTAGCATTTTTAAAAAAAATCAGTGAATGGAGAATAAAATTCTTGAACTTCTATACTTTGGGATCCTAACTCAATTCCTTTTTTTTCTCCCTTTTCCTTCTGTTATGTAACCAATAAGAAAAAAACTTTTAAATTTGTCTTTCTCTTCTATCTCTCCTCTCCCTGTTCCCTTTTTTCCTTTCCATTTCCCATCTTTTCCACAACCACTGTTGGCTTCTCTTCTTTCTTCATCTCTTTCGTCTTCCTTTTCCCCATCTGCCTGTCCCTCCCCTTTTCATGATGAGTGAGGCATCAGCTGTCAAGCCGCTGGATACAATATATTTTCACAGTACATTAACACTGTTCACCAGACCATGCTGTGCCTCTGATTATGAGAAAAGTCTAGGCTGAATCTCTTACTGAGACCTATAGGCACTGGTCATAAAAATTACCCTAGAGTCTAAGAACACAGCACATTATTTCCCAAGCCTTTCCCTGAATGCAACATTAACAGAATACATTATATCTTGTGGTCCAGCACCACCAAATCCATCCCAAGGAATCTGTGTTTATATGAACTGGTCTGATCCTGGGGCATGATCCAAAAAGTGACACTTCCTTACTTTGGCTCATTACCCTCACCCACGAAAAAGTTTAGGTATGGCTTATGTCTAGGTATCCTCAAATGTGTGCGACAGAATCCCCAACTCAAACACAGAAACCAAATTACAATATAGATAAAAGATACAGGATAATCTTCATTTCACCTACCAGGAAAGGAAAGGAAAGGAGAGGAAAGGAGAAGAGAGGAAAAGAGAGGAGAGGAAAGGACAGGAAAGGAAAGGAAAAGGGAAAAGGAAAGGAAAGGAAGGAGATGCATAGGTTACAAAGAACTCTGGTGATCCCTGAGCAAATATAGAAATGTAAAACACTCAAATGGCCCACTGGACTCCACCTACAAGGCAAAGATACCTTGAGAGATGCTGAACAAGCAATCCCATTCATTTTAGACTTTCATTGTCCAGAAAGCTCTCCACATTGTGTCGGCATAGTCTGTATATCCTGGGACACAACCCTGCGGCATAACTCTAGTCCTCAAGCTTCAGGAGAGATGAAGATGCTCTTCCTTCTCCAGAAAGCATGCCATTGAGGAAATCCTCTCCTTCCAGGAGACTGAAGGGTAGAGTTAAAACCATCTAATTTAGTACTTCTAAAACTTGGGATCACCCACAAGGCAACATGCAAACCAGAGAAAGTTCATTCTCAGGATCTCTCCTTTCAGGTCATATGCATACATGACTACCCCTGCCATGGGCCTCAAGCAGTAATCGCATCAATGCCCTGGCTGCTGGAGTAACATGGTCATGAAAAGTTCTTTATTAGAAGTGCTAGTCCCTTACCTGTGCTCAGAAAAAGACATAGAAAGGTAGAAGGTAGCTAGGAACTTAAAGTCCAGGCTCCTGGGGAAAGAATGGGGGGAGGAGAAAGGGGAGAGAAAGAGAAAAGAACCAGCAAGCAATTGAGAAATCCCCCCCACACACACACACCCTTATTATACTCCATTTATACTCCATTCAGTTCAATAGTGGAAGGAAGGAAGGAAGGAAG
>CM053581.1:432506753-432556090 GCA_028627135.1 Pseudochirops cupreus
ATCTTAAAAAAGATAAACAAGTGCCTATAAGATGAAAAGCCTTGGAGATGACTCAATGTTTACATGTTTCAAGGAGACAAAATTACTGCTCCTTCATCTCTAAGAGTCATTTAGTGAATCAAAAGGGAGTAGGTATGGGTTAGTCTAAAGAAGGGAGGCCAGACAAATATTCAAAAAGAAGATTTGAGAGAGAAGAGAGAAGGAAAGTAGTATTTCATGCATGAGACAAGGAGGTGGTAATTCTACTGTACTCTGCCCTGGTCAAACTACATAGAGAATATTTTATTCATTTATGGAAATTACATTTTAGAATAGAAAATTGATAAACTAGATAGTGTCCTAAGCACAACATCTGGAATGGTCTTGGGCTTGTATTCATACCATGTAAAGACTGGTTGAAGAAAAAGAATATGGTGAGCCCGGAGAAGATTTGCTTAGGGAGAAAGGGACATAACTGAATTCAAATATTTGAAGGTTTGTCATGCGGAAGAAAGATTCGATTTATTCTGTTTGGCTCTAGAGGGCAGAACTAAGAATGGAGAGCAGATGTTTTCAGAGTGGTCAATTTTAGTTTGATGTGAGGAGAAACTTCTTAATTATTAGAGAGATCCAAAAGAGTAAAGGGCTGTCTTATGAGTTGGTGGCTTCTCCCCACTGGAGTTCTTCAAGAAGAGACTGGCTAGATATTAATTGGGTTTGTTGTACAGACATTTTTTTCCATGTGTAGTTTGGACTAGTTGGTCACTGAGATTCTCTCAGTTATGTACTTCTATAATTATTCTATAATATTTCTATAATTGGACTCCACAAGGAAAGATCTTTTTGAAAAAGGGGAGATCAGGGCATAGGAAATAGACGAAGGCACCTATTGACTACATGCTTATTTGGGCTGGGAAAGAGAAGTGGGAAAAAGATTTTATCAGTAAAAATAGAATATAGCGATCTGAGTTTGGGATGAGAGAAGGAGTAGTGTATGTGCATATGTGCGTGAATGTGTGCGTGCGTGCGTGTGTGAGTGTGTGTGTGTGTGTGTGTGTGTGTGTATGATCATATCACTGCCTTACTAAATAAACTCCTATGGCTCTCTATTGCCTCCAGGAACAAATAAAAAATTCTGTTTGACGTTCAAAGCCCTTTGTAACCCAGCCCCCTCCTACCTTTCTACTCTTTTTGTACCTTAATCCACTGTGTGTACTTGTTAGTCTAGTGACACTGGCCTCTTGGCTGTTCTACAAATAAGACCATCCCAGATGTGACAGAAGTGGAAGATGATAAATGTTGAGGGTGGGATGGGGCTGCAGGAAAACAGGTGTGCTATTGTACTATGATTGGAGGAGCTGGCAATTGTTCCAGCCACAATGGAAAGTAGTTTGCAACTCTTTCCCCCAAATTACCAGACTGTGCATACACTTTGACCCAGTTCTACCACTACTAGGTATAATCCCCAAACAAATCAAAGAAAGGGGAAAAGGAAGACTCTTACTGGAAAATGTCTAAACAAATTGTGTTGTGTGAATGTAATGTAATATTTATTTGCCGTAAGAAATGATGGAATGTAGCCTCAGACACTTGACACACTTACTAGTTGTGTGACCTTGGGCAAGTCACTTAACTCCAACTGCCCTTCCTTCCCCCCACCCAAAAAAAAAAAAGAAATGATGGAATGGACGGAAAACTAGAAAAATCTTTGTGAATTGATACAGAGCAAAAGGAGCAGAGCAAGGAGGATAATAATGTTTACAATGATAACCTTATGGAAAAAACAGCTGTGAAAGCCTTTAGAATTCTGATCTATGCAATGACAAACCACAAGTTCAAAAGCATAAAATCACTCTCCTCACCTCCTGACACAAAGGTGATGAACTTAAAATGCAGAAAGTGACATACATTTTTTTTGCCATGGCTAAAGTGTTGAATTTCTTTTTCTGGACTATGTGGACATGTATTGAGGGATTTTAAAAATAATGCTTAGTGGAGGGACAGTAGGAGAAACAGATATAATAAGTATGATAGTAAATAAGTATAATAAATACTTGTTAAGTAAAGAATTTTTTCAATTCACCAATAGAACAAGAAATAGATTCTTTTAATAACCTGATATCAATAAAAGAAAATGAACAAGTAATAATTGAGCTCTCAAAGAAGTAAGATTCCAAACAGATATACTTACATACGCCTTTTATCAGCAATTGAAGAAATAATTTTAACATTACACTAATTTGTGTTGTTGTTGGAAAAACAGTTATAAAGGATTCTACCAGACTGCTAAGGGACTAATCTGTTCTTGATACCTGAACTTGGGAGAGGCAGAACAGAAAAATAAAGCTATGGACCCTTAACTCTAATGGATATTGAAGCAAAACTATTATCTAAAATATTACCTAAGATGCTATAACAACATATTAAAAAGATTATGTGCTTTTACCAGGCTGGATTTGCATAAGGGGCGCACGTTTTTTTCCAATAGAAAGAAAAATACCTATTTGATCTTAATAACGACAAAAAACTCCCATATGATCATGTAAGTAGATGCTGAAAAAACTTTTAGCAAAATTAAATTTCTTTTTCTTTCTAAATTCAATAAAAATCACTGGAGTCAATGGAGCTTTCCTTAACTTATTAGTAAGTAGAATCTAATTAAAACCCCAAACCAGCATTAAACATACATCCATATATATGTATACATACACATATATACACGCTCACACAAGAAAGGCTAATGCCCTTTCAAATAAGGATTATTAATAAAGTAAGATCCATTATTTCCAATATTTTTGGATATATAACTAGAAATTCTAGCTATTTCAATAAAAAAAGAGAAAGAAATTGAGAGAATAAATAAAAACAAACAAGCAACAAAACTAATGATTTTTGCAGATCATGTGATGACATATCTGGAGAAATCTAAAGAGTCCTCTAAAAAGTTTAATGGAAGTTAATTAAGTTAACTTCAACAAAGTTGTTTAGAACTGAAAGTAAACCCACAGAAATTACCATATTACCAATAAAGCCAAATAAGAGACAGAAAGAGAACTTCCATTTAAAATAATTATGGGAGTCAAATAACATTTGTGAATCCACCCACCAGGACTTACCCCCAAATTCTATGACTACAGCTTAAAACACTCTTTGTATAGATGAAGACAGGCCTAAGTAATTGGAAAAATATCAATTACTTATGGTTAGGACATGTCAGCATAATAAAAATGCCAATGTTACCTAAATTATTATACTTATTCAGTGCCATGACTAATCATGTTGCCAAAGTGTTACCAATCTTAAAAAGTAACAAAATTCATCTAGTCCAAAAGTCAAAAATCTCAAGAGAAATAAGGAAAACGCAGTGGGAAGCGTGTGGACGTGCTTTTAGTGTCAGATCTCAAAGTGTGCTATGAAATGAATTATAAAAAACTAATGGGTGCTGTTTGAAAAACAGAAAGCTAAATCACTGAAACAGATTAGGTGCAACAGTAACAAAGTGTTTGAAAACTCACTGATCTCAGCTTTTGGAATGAGGAATCATTATTAGGCAAAAAGTACTGGGAAAACGGGAAAACGTGCTGTCAGAAATTAAGGTTAGACAAACATGTTATTCCATATACTAAGTAAGATAAGCTCCAAATAGAAATGGCTTAAATATAGAAGATCACATCATAAACAGAATAGAGGAACAAGAAAAGAAATACTCTTTGCAACTATGAATAGAGTAAAAGTTTAAGATGAAATAAGGGATAGAAAGGATCATGGAAGATAAAATGGCTTAAGTTTTTTTTTTCTTTTAGGAGGGCAATTGGAGTTAAGTGACTTGCCCAAAGTCACATGGCTAGTTAGTGCATCAAGTGTCTGAGGCCAGATTTGAACTCAGGTCCTCCTGACTCCAGGGCTGGTTCTCTACTCACTGCGCTACCTAGCCACCCCAAAATGGCTAATTTTTTATTATTTAACATTGTAAAAATTTTGCACAAAAAAACCTAAAGAAGTTAAAATTAGGAAGGTTTCAGCTAGAAGAACAACTTTGTACTTTTTCCCTGATAAAGTTCTCATATCCAAAATATAGAAGGAAAGGATTTAGTTGCATAAGAACAAGAACCATTTCCAAATAGATGAGAATAGCCAAATGATCTAAACAGGTCACTCTCAAAGGAAGAAATTCAATTTCTTGCAAGACATATATGAAAAATTCTGCAAATCAGTAGTAATTAGAGGAGTGCAAATTAAAATGCCTACCAGGTTAGAAAGATTAACAACAAAAAAGGAAAAAGATGTTGGTGGTCTGTAGGAAAACAAATGCACTAAAAGCATTGTGGGTAGGGTTATAAATTGGTCAAGCCAGGACAAAAATTGTTTTTGAATTGTACTAAATAAAGGTCACTAAATTGTGTATATTATTTGGCTCAGGAATACTGGTACTTGGTTGAATCTTATGAAGATCAAAGAACGATGAAAAGGATCATGTGTATAAAAATAGTTGTTGCAACTTTCTGTAGTTGCAAAGAACAAGGGATTAAGGGGATTTCCAAATGGGGAGTGGCCAAATGAATTATGATATGTGAATGTAATGTAACATAATTGCACTTGTAGAAATGATGAAAAGGAGAATTTCAGAGTAATTTGGAAAGACTGAATTGATGAACTGAACTGATACAGAGTGAAGTCAGCAGAGTCTAGACAAAAAATTTTATAGTAACAATGATACTATGAAGAAATACAGTTTTGAAAGACTTAAAAACTGGTTCAATGACCAATTACAATTCTAGTAGCATTGATGATGAAGCATTTTATCCATTTCTTAAGAGAAGGGTAATGGATTTATGGTGCAGAATGAGACATCATACATTTTTTGAATCTGGTCAATTTGAGGATTTGGTGTGCTATATGCATTGGTTACAAGGATTTTTCTTTCTTTCTCTCTTTTTTTTTCCAATGGAGGAAAGCTTAAGTGATGGGGCAAGACTAGCAATAGGCTTGCCAAAAAAGAAAGAAAAAAAGGTCATTGATTTTCAAAATGTAGAGCAGTGAATACAAAAAAGAAAATCCAGAAAGAAATGCAAATAATGAGGACAGCTTTGAAAATAACATGTTAAATTTATTACGTACTTAAAAGGAAAAGGCAAACTGTATACCATAGAGAATCACAATTTTATGTGTCTTTTTCTATGTCACTTTGTATATGGAAATACTCATTTTATTTGGTGTTTGTTAAGTTCAGAATAAAAAAATAAAATAACCCCCCCAAATATTTAAAAACATAATTTGTAAATTATATAAAAGCTATGATTGTCATTCTTTGCAAACTTTTCTACCATTTTGTCATCTTACATATCAGATATGGAAGAGGGCCACATAGGACTATTGGTCATTTTTCATATTTCTTTGTTTTTGGGTAGCTATTGCTAAAAAGGTCAGCCCTTAGTGGCCAGCCTATTGACTATAATGAGACTCTCCATACTTAGCTAGTATGGTCCTTGGGAAAACATAGTCTATTTCTACATCATTACTGCCAGAGATTGTGGACTGTGAGCAAAACCTATAAAAATCAAGGCAATGCCATATCCTGACGAAGCATTGATTTAGGACTATGTAGAGGCCAAGAGCTGATAGTGTTTGGCATTCTAATACATTCAAAAACCACCTACTAAACTAGAATTAAATTTAAAACCTTCAAAGTGCTGTGCAGGTGTTTGTAATATTAATAGAGCTTTCCCAGCTTTGCCTCAAAGACCAGAATTTTTTGGCTCCATGAACTTAGGGAAGATAAGTCAGAGAGGTTCTTTGTAGCTAGACACTCAGGAGGTTACAATAGTTATGTCCTAGCTCTAGACCTATGTTCCTAGTTAACCTGTATGAGTTAGTTGTTTTTACAGGTTCATGGTTAATCAATGTTTTCACAGGTTCATGGAGTGTTCATGTTTGTTCTATTACCTTTTTGCCACCCAAGAAAGGTGTTATATGGTAGCTTTTTGCAATGCAAATAGAAATCAAGGAACTGAAACTTGGAGTTCTAAAGTCTTAAATTTTACCATCATAGGCCCATGAAAATGAGATTATGAAACAGAAATCATCTTAGATCAGAAAATCATGGAGGCTTCAGATTTTGAAGTATCAGCTGGAACAATGTGGCAATTCTTTTTGCAAGAATTTCTTCAGTTTCAGTCCAATATTCTTTTCCTATCAATCTCATTGGGAGGATGCTGCATACTGGTAATTGTGTTATTCTTGCCACCAGAAACTGTGGTACCAGAATCTCTTTATTTGACTTTTAGAAGTTTTTCCTCAGCTATCTACTCTTTTTTTTTTGAGGGGTAAAGGTAGGGCAATTGGAGTTAAATGACCTGCCCAAGGTCACACAGCTAGTTTTTTTGTGTGTGTTAAGTGTCTGAGGCAAGATTTGAACTCAGGTCCTCCTGACTCCAGGGCTGGTGCTCTATTCACTGTGCCACCTAGCCACCTCAGCTCTCCACTCTTAAACACTCTAGACCAGCGGTTCTCAACCTGTGGGTTATGTTCAATTTGTAACAATGAAAATACATCCTGCATATCAGATATTTACATTATGATTCATAACAGTAGCAAAATTACAGTTATGAAGTAGCAACAAAAATAATTTTATGGTTGGGGGTCACCACAACATGAGGAACTGTATCAAAGGGTCGCGGCATTAGGAAGGTTGAGAACCACTGCTCTAGACTTTAACATCTTGTGATCACTCTTTTATCTGCTCCCAATTCTAAATTGCTCCTAGTTATTGGCTGCCCTTGTCTTTCTGTCTTAGGTTTTTATTTGTGTAAAAAACAGAAACAGGCAGCCCAATAGGATAAGTTATTTTGCTGAAGGCAGCACAGGAGAAATAAATGAACAGGTTGCTACCCATGACTGGAAGTTTCAATCTTACACAAAACTGAACAATGACCAAGTATTCTTTCCTGAATGCTATTCAACAAATTTCAGCAAAATGCACTGATGCTACCAAAGGACATGTATAGGGAAAAACATTATAATTGAGCAGTGAAATGGAAATGAGTGTTCAAACAGGAAATGAATGGTATAGTTAGTATCCTGGAAAGATCAGGACTGGGAGTCTATGAGAACATCTGACAAGTAAGCAGCTGAAGGGGTTCAATGCTTCAAACTAAGTTTTTGTTGAATGTCTATTATGTGCTTAGAGCTATTAGAAGAATGCTAAAAGAGTAAAACCACATGGCCTTTGCCTTCAAGGAATTTGGGTAGAAGCTTGAGAGAGGCAGAAAAAAAATGTGTTGTTCAGTTGTGTCTGACTCTTCATGACCCCATTTGGGGTTTTCTTGGCAAAGGTGCTGAACTGGTTTGTCATTTCCTTCTCCAGCTTGTTTAGCAGATGAGGAAATTGAGGTAAACATGGTTAAGTGACTTACTCAAGGTCATATAGTTAGGAAGTGTCTCAGGCCAAATTCAAAGTCAAGTCTTCCTGACTCCAGGCCCAGTACTCTATCTACTGCACCACCTAACTTCCCAAACAAACCAAAACTACCTGTCAGTTAAAACTGTCTAAAGAAGAACGGGCAGCCTCATAACATGTACTAGCTTTCCATTTGTAGAAGATTTTCAAGTGGAGATTGCATGACCACTTCTTAAAGAGATGGGGAGTATATGTTCAAGGTTGAACTGAACTTGTTATTTCTAGAACCCTTCTGTCTCTGAGATTCTATGGTTTGGATTCAGATTTTACAATCTAGTTGACAGGAGACAGGATTAGATCAGAGTGATATATGGAATTTAAATGAGGTAAAAGCTCCATGGAGAAATTGAAAGTTTAGGCAAATTGGTGATTAAGGTAGATTCAATTTGATTCAAACTTTCTTAAGAATCTGCTATGCATAAGGCACTGTATCAAGCTCTAGGAATAAAAAAAAATGAAAAAAAAGTTTCTGTCCTCAAGTAATTTATAATTTAATAAGGGATACAGCAAATATATATAAAATGTAAGGTAGTACATGATAGCCAGGCTTGAAGAAAATTGGAGGATGTAGAGATAGCTTTCAGTGGGTGTTGAGATGGGGGAGAGGTGAGGAATTGGTTAATTAGCTTCATGGAGGAAATGGCATGTCTTCTGTGTCTTATAGATTAAGAAGGATTTCAATAGTTGTTAGGGAAGGAGCATGCTCTTGATAAGCAGAACAGATTGCACATGGAAGCTTTGTTTCAGGGTTAAAGAGGGAAAGTGTGGCCTTTGTTGAGGAATTTGGTAACTAGGCTGCATCAGAGCTGGAGACAAGGGAGGGTTTTAAGGGATGTGTGACTAGGAGTCAGGATTAAGGGAGTTTTTGGTGAGCTCTTAAATGTTTATTGAATTGAATTAGGGAAGTCAGAAATACATGTCTGGGAACAGTGATTACTGAGTCCAGTTAAGATTGATGCAGTGACCAATGGAGAAGCAACAATAAATTAATATATTAACGTAAGGTTAATTCAGACAAATATATGGAGCTGGGTGGCACAGTGCATAGAATGCTAGACTAAAAAGAAGTGAATATTTCCCCAGTCACTTATTAGCTGTGTGTCCCTATATAAGCAACTTAAATTCTCTCAGGCTGTTTCCTCATCTATAAAATGGATATAATAATAGCATTTGTTTCATGGGGATGTTATGAGATTTTTTTTTTTTTTTGCTTTTTGGAAGGGGGAGGATGAGGTAATTGGGGTTAAGTTACTTGCCCAAGGTCACACGGCTAGTAAGTGTTAAGTGTCTGAGGCCGGATTTGAACTAAAGGTCCTCCTGACTCCAGGGCCGGTGCTCTATTCTCTGTGCCACCTTGCTGCCCCTATTGTAAGATTTAAATGAGATAATGTGTATAAAATGTTTTGTAAACCTTAAAATATAATATACAAATGTAAGCTTATTGTTGTTTCCACTGTTTACAAAGTATAGTCAGTTCTGCTATAGTGCAACATGTGCATTTCTAAAACTCACCAAGTTATGTAAAATTGTGCAATATTCCACAAGGATTCTATGGAAATGGGGGTAAGGAATCAATACTCAAAAACTTCACCAGTGACATGTAAAAAAAAGCTAGGAACCTAATAAAAACACCAGTAGAAGGGAAAGATGTGCTCTAGCTGTGTCTTAAAGGAACAGAGGGACTCCGAGGTGGAGGTAAGGGAGGAAGACATTCCAGGCTTGGGGAGATGACTAATGCCAAAACACAGAGATGGGAGGATGTCACTTTGTATGTGAGGAACAGAGAGAAGGACAGTCTAGCTAAATTAAAGAGTGTGGGAGGGGGAGTAAGATCCAGCAAAGCTGGAAAGATAGGTTGGGGTCAGGTCATGTAATGCTTTAAAAGCTTAGCAGAGGAGTTTATATTTTATCCTAAAGGCAATGGGAAACCTCTGGAATTGATTGAGTAGGAGAGTCATACTGTCAGATCTGCAGTTAAGGAAAATTACTTTGGCAGTGGTATGTAGCATGGATTGGAGTGGTGAGAGCCTTGAGGCAGGGAGACCAATAAGAAGGCTGTTGGAATAATCTAGGTGAGAGCTGATGAGAGCCTGAATCAAGGTAATAGCTGTGTGAGTGGAGAGAAGGTGCCAGATGTAAGAAATGTTGTGAACATGGAAACTGAAAGATTTGTCAACTTGCTGGGTATGTGGGATTGACAGAGTCAGGAGCTGAGTTTAGTGCTGAGGTTACATATCTGGGAAACTGGAAATATAGTGGTGTCTCTCACAAAAATAGAAAAAGTTTGGAAGAGGGGAGGGTTTGGAAGAAAAGATAATGAGTTCGGTTTTGTACATGTTGAGTGTAATATATCTCTGGGACATTCAGTTTGAAATAATCAATAGGTAATTAATGATGTTTTTATGCTCAGTTGTTTCAATCGTGCCTGATTCTTCATGACCCCATTTGGAGGTTTCTTGGCAAAGACACTGGAATGATTTGTCATTTCTTCTCCAGCTAATTTTATAGCTGAGGAAACTGAAGCAAACAGGGTTAAGCAACTCGCCCAGGATCACAAAGCTAGTAAGTGTTTGAGGCCACATTTCAACTCAGATCTTCCTGACTCCAGACCTGGTCTCCTATCCACTACACCACCTAACTGCCCACAAGTGATGATACAAGATTGAAACTTAGGGGAGAGATTTAGGCTGGCTCTGAGAGTCATTTGTAGAGAGGTGATAGTTAACCCCTCTGGAAGCTAATGAGGTTAATGAGAGAGTGTAAAAGAAGCGAACATCCACGACTCAGGAAAAGAAATTATGTGTCTCTCATTCAGAGGGCACTTTGTGAAGTTAAAAAGAGGATATTTAAAGAGTACTACTTGACCAAGACTTCAAGTTTGCACGTGATCCACAAGGGTTGTTTGTGTATGCAAGATATGGCATGCCCATTGAAACTGTACAAGACTTTGGGATTTTAATTCAGTTCATTAATTTAGTTGAGTTAAATTTTTAGTCTAGTCTAGTTAGTGACTTTGTTTTTCAGATTTTTATTTTTTATTTACCAAATAAATAAAGTATGAAGAGCTTTTCCCCCTCAGCTAGAGCCAAGGGACATGAAAATTCATAAACTCTCTTGGTTACTCTGTGGTTTGTTGTTATAATATAATGTTCAACTCTAGACTTGTGGTTAAACCCAAAGCCACCAGCATATAGCATACAGGGTCTCACCACAAGCCACAAGCAACCTGACATTTGCCCCGGGGGATGAGGGGAATTGGTCTGTTCTAACTCCTTCATATATAGGGTCCTCAGCTCGAAACTAAACTGAAGTTGGAGCAGGAACTGAGCAGCTTTTTTGGGGTTTCTGAGCCTTTTCACGGTTGATAATAAATATCACGGTTATTACTTTGACAGCTGGCGGGTGAAACTAGTGCCAGCCGGAGGTGAGCCAGATGCAGATGGGAAACGAGTTGGGAGTAAAGGATCATGGTGTGGCCATGTAGCATTGATGGCCTAAGGGTCACCCCAAATCTCTAGTCATTTTCACAAATTGGATAATTCTACCTCCTCCAGGTTTTCTTTTCCATTTAACTTTGTCATTATTCTATCCCATAAGTGTCTTTTCCAGCACAATGATCATAGGGCCAGCAAACCCTTTAGAGTGTACAATTGATTTTATTGTGTTGAGATCTTGGGGATGCAGACTATGTATATATAGACTGGTCATTAGAAGGACAGATCCAGTGCTAACTTTAGGTTACTAAGGTTAGAATGAAAATCATTGACCACTTCCCTTTATTCCCATTTTTACTTCTTACTTCAATTCAACAAACATTAAGCCTTTACTATGTAGAAGACACTGTACTAGCCTGAGGACATAAAGCTAAAAATGAAACACTTCCTGACCTCGAGGATTTTACATTCTGCTAGAATGAGTTACAGCATGTACCCAAACAAGTATAACAAAGGTAGGGAGCAAAGCAGAGAGTCACACAAAATATTCTAGAAAAAGTTGTGGAGAGAAAATTTTGGGGGGGAAGGGGAGTGGGGAGTCTATGAAGAATGTGGCACATCAGCTGAGTCTTGAAGGAGGGAAATGATTATCCAAGGTGTGTTTTACTGCCAGAGCATTTTCAATGTTTCTTTCTGGGACCCCAAGATTTACAACTCTGTTCTAAATCAGATTTAAACACTGACTTGGCGACTTCTCCAAAATCTCAGACATCCTTATTGGAATAGAGCTCAAGACAAAGGGTTGAAGAAGAGCTTCCTTGTCCTCTTCCTCAGCAATTTTTCTGGGCTCTTAGCTTCTCTAAAATGACTTCTCTAGCACTCAGTGTTCACTATAAATCCCACCCCTTTAAAGCCAGAGACAATGCCCCTGCCTCTTCTCTGCTCTCAAGATTGTGTAATTAATTTAGTCCAATTGCAGGCTCAGTCTGGGAATCTTACAAATCTTATTAAAAGTGTTGAACTGAAAGGGAATTGAGAGGGAGAAAACTGCTTATGGTTATTCACTAAGTTAGATACCATAGAAACAGTTGTCATGTGAGAAGAAGGGTAGCAATAGATACAGAAGTTCACAGGAGACAAAAACTTAAGCAAGGAGCTAGGAATAAAACCACTATTTCTCAGATGTTTATACATAAGCACACGAAGTACTTTATTGGGGCAGCTACCTGGCTCAGTGGATAAAGCACTTAGCCCAAAGTCAGGAAGATCTGAGTTCAAATGCAACCTCAGACAATTACTGGCTGTGTGACATTGAGTAAGTCTCTTAATCCTGTTTGCCTCAAGTCTCCTCACCTGTAAAGTGAGTTGGAGAAAGAAAAGACAAACCATTCTAGGAAAACCTCAAATGGGGTCATGAAGAGTCAGATGTGACTGAAAGTCCTCAGATGTTTATACACAAACACATAAAATATTTTAAAACAAGTAAGATTTTTTTCATTCAAGTACCATTTGATAAGCACCCAATTTGTTTTTTTTTTATTTTTTATTCGATTTGTTCATTTATTTTTAGTTTACAAGATTCAGTTCCATAATTTCTTGAGTTTCAAATTTTCTCCCCTCCCTTGCTCACCACCCCATGGCGGCATGCAATCAAGTATAGGATCTGCAGATACTTTCACATTGTACAATAGTCTGGCTGTATAGAAGGGTTGTAACCAATGAGTGATCACTGGGGAAAAAAGGAAGAGAACCAAGCATGAAAAAGAATGATAGCATGTAGATTGCTTCAGTCTCCATTTAAACTCTGTTCTTTCTAGATGTTTCTCTGAATGTAGACATCTCCTTCCATCCTGAGACTTGTAGAGGTGTCTTATAACTATGCATTGTTGAGAAGAGTCCAGTTTATCAAAGTTGGTCGTCACATATATGATGTGTCTGTGATTGTGTACAAATTTTTCCTGGTTCCGCTCTCCTCATTCAGTATCAGTTTATATAAGCCTCTCCAGATTATGAAGTCCATTTGCTCTTCATTTCTTATAGCACAATATTATTCCATTACATTCATATACCACAACCTGTTTAGCCATTCCCCAATTGATGGGCATCCCCTTAATTTCCAGTTTTTTGCCACCACAAAGAGAGCTGCAATAAATATTTTTGTGCGTATGGGTAAGCACCCAATTTGCATCAGGCATTGGGATAACAATGCCAAAAGCAAAGCAGATTCTGTGCTCAAGTAATGTTTGTTCTATTGAGGGGAAGGAATGACAAATTAAATTGATTAGCAAATACGTAACACATAATTTGGAGGGGTGGTGGTAGTCAGGAGAGGTGGAATTCTTATGAAAGGTGGTACTTGAGCTGAACATTGGAAGAAGTTAGGGATTCATCAAGACATAACAGAATAGGGATTACATTCCAGACAACGTGGTACAGCATGTGCAAAGGCCTAGATAGTATCTATGCTGTCCGTGAAATAGCAAGTAGGGACACTGTGGCAGGAATATAGACTACGTGAAAAGGAGTTATGTGTGTTAAATCTGAGAGGTAGTCTACAACCAGGCTTTAAACACCAAACTGGGGTTTGTATTTTATTATAGAGGTAACCCAAGGTCACGAAGAACTTTTTGAGCTGAGGAGTGACAGAGTCAGATATGATGTGTAGGAATATAAATTTAGCAACCATGTGAAGGATAGGTAGAGAGGGGGGAGATGAAGGGATGAAGAGAAAGCAATTATTAGACTCTTGTTAGTAGGTCAAGGCTGAGGCGATGCTGATGTGAATGCAGGAAAGGGAAGAATGTGAGAGATGTCATGGATATGAGATCATTTGGCAACTGAAGGGATGTGTATAGGGGATGAAAGAGAATAAAGAATGAAAGATGACACTGAGGCTTGAACCTGACGGCCCGAAAGGATGGTGGCACCCTTAACAGAAATAAGGAAGTTAGGAATGATGGGAACTTTTGTAGAAGAAAGATGATGACTTTTGTTTAGGACAATCTGAGTTTTGGACACTTTTGGATATCCAAGTGGAGATGTTTAATTTTTGTTATTTAGTTGTTTCAGTCATGTTTGACTCTTTGTGACCCCATTTTGGGATATCTAGTAAACATACTAGAGTAGGTTGCCATTTCCTTCTCCAGATCATTTTCCAGATGAGGAAACTGAGGCAAACAAGGTTAAATGACTTGTCCAGGTTTACACAACTAGTAAGTATCTGAAGCCAGATTGAAATTCAGGTCTTCCTGATTCTGGGCTGGGCTCGTTATTCATTTTGACACCTAGCTGCCCAAGATGTTCCATAAGCATTAGTGATCCTTGTGGAAGGTGGCAAATTGTACCTCAAAGGTACCTTCTCCACAGATTCTTGCTCTGATACCTCATCATGCCACTGAGGTGACTCTGAGGCTTTGTAGACTACTCCTGCAGAACCCAAACTCTGGCAGATTTTACCATTTTGGAAAGGCGTCAAGTCCTATCTTGGCAATAGACTGAACGTGCTGAGAACCAATCTAGCTAAGTAGAGAGAGCTCATCATCTCTAAACTGGCTACTGACGGATGAATTCTTTGGCCATAGTAGCCTCTGAGAAGAAGAAAAATACAGATGCCACTTCGTCCTCGTACACTTCTATGGGGGTGATGGCATAAAGAATGATAAAGTCACAATTTCTTTTGGATGACCTGCACGTGTGTGGTGAATGGCATAGTGGATTGTGAGTTGGTCTCAAATTCAGGAAGACCTGGATTCAAGCTGTGCTTCTGATACATATTGATTTAGTGACCCTGGGTGATTCATTTAGCATTTTGGTGCTCTAGGAAACTCTCTAATATTATAAGTTGCTGGAAAATTATCTGCCTTCATTGGTAGGCAGAGATTCTTCACTGAGAGTTCAGTAATCAAAAAGACCACAGGCCCAGTTCCTATCTTATATACTTTTAACTTTGCTGTTGTTATTCTAAATGTGAAATTCTTGTCCAGTGATCAGTGCATGGACATACTAATGGAGGAACTGGAGAGTGTCAGTCTTTTTAAAAATTTTATTTATTTATTTTTAGTTTTCAACATTTACTTCCATAAGATTTTGAGTTCCAAATTTTTCTTCACATTTCTCCCCTCCTTCCACCCCAGAACAGCATGTAAATTGATATAGGCTCAACGTGCACATTCATATTAAACCTATTTTCACATTAGTCATGTTGAACAGAAGAATTAGAACCAATGAGAGAAACCATGAGAATGAAGAAACAAAAAAGAGAGAGACAGAGAGACAGAGACAGACAGAGAGAGACACACACACAGAGAGAAAGTGAGATACAGAGAGACAGAGACAGAGACAGAGAGAGTGAACACAAATAATATGTTTCAATCTGCAATTTGCATTCAATTTGCATTCAATCTGCAAAGTTAGTTATTGCACATTGTGACTGTTACTACACACAATGTTGTCCTGGTTCTGTTCATTTCAGAATCAGTTCATATAAATCTTTCTAGTTTTTTTGAAGTCTGCCTGCTCATCATTTCTTATAGTACAGTAGTATTCCATTACATTCATATACCACAACTTGTTCAGCCATTCGTCAACTGATGGGCATCCCCTCAATTTCCAATTCTTGGCCACTTGTCTTTTCCCCAATTTTAAGATCTCTTTGGGATACAGACCTAGAAGTGGTATTTCAAAGGGTTTTATAGCCCTTTGTGCATAGTTCCAAATTGCTATTCAGAATGATTGGATCAGTTCACAACTCCACCAAAAATTCATTAGTATTCTAATTTTCCCACACCTTCTTCAGCATTTATCTTTTTCCTGCTTTGTCATGTTAGCCAATCTGATAGGTGTGATGTGGTACCTAAGAGTTGTTTTGATTTGCATTTCGAAGAGTATGAGTCTTGAACTTCTCACTTAAACGGAATCCTAAGAAAGAGGAAAATTGCAGTTAGGTGAAAGGATGACTCTTGGGTTTTTCTTGTAGAAGCAAATAAAGGAAAATTTTTTTTTTACCATGCTCTCAAGGGTAACAAGAAACATCATGTTATAGAATATTTGACCATCTCACATTTCTGTATTTGCAAAAAGATTACTATGAAAATAATTGTAACTCATATACCAGAATATGTTTTAAAAAATGAAGTAAAGAAATTCTATAAAGAATTTGATAAAACCATACAGATTCTATCAATGTATGCTTTGATATTCATTGCAAACCTGGCTGGTCATGTGACAAGAGTGAGATCTGCTGATCAGTGGACAGCCTGTATGTTTCAGCATCTTTATGGAACTCTCTGGGGGCAAAATTGTGGGAAGACTTGGACAAGAGTCATAGAAGAGGGATTGGTTACTAAGCTACATTTTTGGATTAATTTTTGGATTAATATCAATGATATCATTAATCCACTTAAGTAGGACCCCTGAGACTTGGTAGGATGAGACCAATCACTAGAATAATAGGATCTTAGCTTCTTGAAGGCAGGAAATGTTTTGCTTATGTCTTTGTATCCTCAGCTGGTAGCATGATTCTGGCAAATGGTGCTCAATAATAGCTTGTTGAATTGAATTAAATATGGAGCTGGGAGTCTATACTTCAATCAAAAGAAAAAGGATAGATTAAGGAGGGCGGAGAAGGATTTCACATTAAGAAGATAGTCTCATGTGATGAAATCTAGCTTTTTGCTGTTTAGTTGCTTTCAATAATGTCTGACACTTTGTGACTCCATTTGGGGTTTTCTTGGCAAAGTTATTGGAGTGGTTTGCCATTTTCTTCTCCAGCTCATTGTGCAGATGAGGAACTGAGGCACACAGGGTTAAGTGACTTCTTTAGGGTCATACAGCTAGTAAGGCTAAAGCTGGATTTGAACTCATGAAGATGAGTCTTTCTGACTCCAGACCTGATACTATATCCACTACTGCACCATCTACCTTCCCAAATCTAACTTGAGAGGTGTCATATAAAGAAACATATAACCATGAGTAATATTATTGAGTGCTGTGTGATGATAGCATAGTTCTTCAGAAATTTCTGATAGCAGCAACTGAACTCCTAAAAAGTCCTTAGTTCTCATTAATTGTTCAGACTTTGCCAGGTGATGCCATTCTGTTTTCCCTGGGTCAACATTAATTCTAGGCTGAGACCCTGTTAATGGAAACTTTTAGACCAACAGAAGCTGTAATTGATCTGTTATCCTGGGTACCCTACCTCCATGCTCTTCCATTGTCTTTACAAATATAGTAAGCAAATTAAGGTAATGACATATCCAAGTAGTTAATGACACCAACTATTTTTTTCATGAACTACTGAAAAATTATAGAACTCCAGGAATTTGCGGGGGGGGGGGCATGCTCTCAAATGGGTAGAATCCCACTGGGCAAATGAACGCATCTTTTCTTCATCTGCTTTTTCCATGAAGATCTCATATATCCACTATGCAGCTCCAATGCGGAAACCACTTGTTCACCAGCAGATAGTCCAAGAAATATTGAACTTGTGGCCTGGTGCATTGTTCCACTTAGTATTTTTATGCAAAATATCATACTCCACATGAAGCTGAACTGTCTCAGTTTTCCTCTGTGCTCCCATCTATGGGTGAGGTAGCAACTACCTGATTCTTTGATGGAGCTGTTGAAGTTGCGAGTAATTCCTGAGGTTCTCCAAACCTTACCTCACTGAAAGCAATTTTCTAAAATCATTGCTTTGGGTTGTATGGACTGACTGTTTTTGTGTATGGACTGACCTCCCCCTATCCTAGTCACTTAGGAAGAGTATATCAGCTCTTGAGCTGATCCTTTTCCTCAGCTTCTTATGTTTTTCAGGCACTTGTACGGTCTCCATAGTCAAACTTCTCTGGGTTCTGTACTTGAGGTGAAGAGTTTAATGCTTCTTTCACATTTTTGACCAGCACTGTCCTCCATCTTCCTGTATTATTCAGGACTGAACCGAAGCTTGATGCTTACATTACTTAGCCAGCATTTTGAACAGGCTGGAGTTGTTCCCAACTGACACATTTATTAAACTGCTCTTACCGTGCTAAGTGTTAGGTGAGCTCAACATGCTAGTCACAAAGAGTGACAGTTGTTTAAATATACAGGAAATTTCCAACAGAGTGTTGGGAAAGATTAGGGAAGGGAGATATCCAGTGAGATTTCCTGAATAAAAGTGATCCTTGAGCTGAGTTTGGAAGCAGGAGAAAGATGTTAGCAGCCCAAGGTAAAGCAAGTGAGATTATTTGTGCCGGTCAGAGGTGTAACAATGTGGAATAGGGAGTAGGCCTGTTTGGCTGCTGTTGATTGTGGGAAACAGAGCTCAGAGAGTCTGATGCAAATCCGTATGGTGGAGGGACTTAAATCCTGCTCTGAGGAGTTCAATTAATAATAATTATAGCTCACATTTCTATAGCATTTACTCTGTGCCATGCGCAGGGCTAAGCACTGTACAATTGTTATATAATTTGATCCTCACAACAACCCTGGAGGCAGGTGCTATTATTACCCTCCCCCCATTTTACAGGTGAGGAAACCAAAGTAAGTAGAGATGAAGTGACTTGCCCAGGTTAACACAGCTAGAAAATGTCTGAGGCTGAATTTGAAATCAGGACTCCAAAATCCAACACTGTCCACTGCACCACCTAACTGCATTGTCTTTGTTTGAGGTAGGCATTGGGGTGTCTTGGGCAGAGCTGCACTTTGGCAAGTACATGAAGTGGAGATCAAAGAGAAGGGAGATTAGAGGCACTGAGGCCAGTAAGGAGCCTTTGGTTCAGCTCATAACTAATGTGGACCTCAACTATGATGCTAACTGCAGAAAGGAGGGGATAAATGTAAGACCCATTTATGGAGGCAGAATTTATAGGACTTGTTTACTGAAATAGACAGCTTTTAAATAGAATTTTGGGGTTTGCAAAGCCTTTTATAAATATTCTCTCATTTGGTTCTCAAAACAATCTTGGGAGGTAGCTAGCTGCTACTATTATCCCCATTTTATACATGAAGAAACTGAGGCAGAAAGCATCAAGTAATTTGGCCAGGATCACACAGCTAGTATAATCATGGATTTGAACTCAGGTCTTTATGATTCCAGGTCCTGTACTCTAGCCACATAGTTGCCATGGATGTAGCTGAATGGATACAGAGGTTGAGGGACTGGAACAAGTCAGGTATTAGAACTTCAAGCCTGGAGGGAGAACATTTGGTACCATGATGATAGCATGATGTCAGAGGACCTTTTTTCAGCCTTCTACTCTGCTTTTCACTACTGAGCTAAACTTGGGGAAGTTATTTAATCCTTCAGGATCAGATTTTTTTTGTCTGTAAAATGAAGTCATTTATACAAGATAAAGCTCCCTAGACTTCCTTCCAGCTCTAAATCTGATCCTATGAATGCAAAGATTTCACAGTTGCTCGCTGGTGCCAGACATAGCATGGCCATGGAGGTTATATTCTCTGTGACACCTATAATTTCCTTGGGAACCTCCAATATAGTGTAAATATGAGTACTCTTTCTCATTTATCCCACAAAGGCCTAGTCTTTGAATATGCTAGAAGCATGCACTGCAAGTGTCATTCTTAAAATTATTGGAATATAGTTGTTCATCCCTTGGGATTCTCAGTCCAACACGACAAGACCCTATGCCTCTTTTCTCTTTACTGTTACTGCCTCATGGAGTCTTATGAGTGCAGACGGACAGGACCTAAGAATACTGGTTAGGGATGAAGGTTTACGGGGCCCTAAGTGACACCTGTTCCTTAACTTGTCTGTTTCTTAATGCTGGCCTTCTGGCAAGCCATGCTGGATTTTTCTTTTGAGTTCACTCAGCATGTGTGTACTTACATTGTCTACAACTGTAGAACAATGCAGTTTGATCTCTTTAGCCTGCATTGTGTTGTTGCTATTTCTGAGATTGAAGTGTGTTGCCTTAATCCCTGGTGCCAAGATACTTTACCTTTTGGGAAGAGTAGCTCTTCACATTAATGCAATTTTTAGGAGGCTTTGGTGAATTTTGTTAAGAGGAGGTCCTTTTTTTTGAGTGCTTGCCCAATACTCGAAGAGATGTCCTGGAGCCATACTAAGTCAAAATTTGTTACCTCTTTGTCATTGCTATATTTACTTTCTGACCACCTATATCAATTTTGAGGTTTGCACACATGAAGAATAGCAACACATTACTTTATATCTCAGGGCCCTCATCACTTGTATCCATTTGGTATGGTCCATGCTTTCCAGAGGCCCTGTCCCCTTGATTACTCTCTGAAGTAGGGCCTCCAACTTTCAGACACTTAAAAAAATTTTTTTTTCATTGGCTTGTTTATTTATTTATTTTAGTTTACAAGATTCAGTGCCATGATCCCTTGAGTTTTTCAGACACTTTTTTACCCTACTGTTAAAGCAGGAATTTTTAAAGTTTTTTTTTTTTTGGTGCCGTGGACTCTTTGTCAGTTTGGTGTATGAATACTTTCTCAGAATAATGCTTTTAAATGCATAAGATAAAATACATAGGATTGTGCATAGGATTTATAATACACAATAATGAATAATACATAGAATTATACTCATATCAAAATAGAAAAAAAAGTTCACAAACCCCAGGTTAAGAAACTTTGTGTTAAAAGGTATCAAGGAAATTCATACAGCTTCTATATAAATTCTCAGTATCATTAAATTAACTGTCTAGTTTCCACAAATATTTGCATATCATGTTCATGGGGTGTTTCATCTTGAAGGAATCTATCAGTTAAAGGCAAATCCTCTAAGGTTCTCTCTTAATTTCTTGTGTTTTTCTCTACCACTCTCCTGCCATTCCTTCATGGCATTTTCTAGCCAAAGCTATAAAGGTTTCCTTCACTTTGTCCCTACCTTATCCCCTGAAAAATATCAGATCTTTCCATGTTAACTCCTTTCTAACTATTCTGGTTGGCCTGTAGAATATGACTAATTTCTACTACTGGTGGCACTAGGCTCCTGAGAAAGTTGAGTTACTGCATATTGAGAAAAATACTGATACTAGTTCATTTTCTGTTGAAGAAAACTCTCTTTCTCTCACTGGGCCTCCTACATAACCCTCAGTGCATCTTGTTTTCACCATTTAGGTTTTAAAGTCATTTACCAAGTCCTGTTCAGGAGCAAGAGGTTTAAAAGCCAATTTCCCACTAACTGTTCCCCTCTTACTCTCTTACTTGATTCACTGTTTCAGACAGTTCACCTAGTTTAACCACCATAGTCTTCTTCCTTGTATGCTTTAGCCAGTATCAGGCATTCTTCCAAAGAATCCTCAACAAAGCATTAAACTTTTCAACACCTAGCTCATCACAGACGAATTGTTGGTTTTGGATACTTCCCAAATCAACAGTCCTTGATGAGCACAAGTCCTACCACTTAGAACTAGTGCTACATTAACTAAACAGTTATGATCATCATTCCACTCAGCACAAATATTTGAAATATCACTTCAAGGATACAAGTGACAATTCAGTAAAATATACAATGTCATTCTGACAAAAAACAACCCATTGGCTCCTTGAATGAACTTTTCTGGCTTTCTAGAAAAGTCTGTTAAAGAGCAAACTAATACTAAATAATAGCCTTGATCTCATTCTGGGACTTTTCTTCTCTATCTGTACCTTCTTTCTAGGATCAGGGGTTCTTAACCTGAAGCGTGTGAACTTAAAAAAATTTTTATAACTGTATTTTAATGTGACTGATTTCCTTTATGAAGTTTGTGTTTTATTTTATGCATTTTAAAAACATTATTCTAAGAAGGGATCTAGAAGCTTCACCAGATTTCCAAAGAGAGTCTATGACACAAAAAAGGTTAAGATACACTGTTCTGGGTGATCTTATTAGCTCCCATGAATTAAATTATCATCTTTAGGTGAAGGGATTCAGCTCCCCAAATTGTGCAAATAAAGGTGATTCAAAGCTGTGTAGCTCTTTTCCCAATCTCTGTGCTCTCTGGAGATCCCTGGCTATCCATTTTCCCATCCCATTTCTATGTTTTGGGGGTCTTGGTTTTCCTTTTCCTATGAGACAGCATGCTAGAATGGATAGGGATCTGGACTTGCAGTCAGGAAGAATTGGATTGAAATTTTGTCTCAGATACTTCATAGTTTGGGAGCCCTGGAAAGTCACCATGTTCCTATGCCTCAGTTTCCTCATCTGTCAAGTGAGGGATTTGGAGTTGGTGACCTCTGACTTCCCTTCTGTCTTTAAATACAAGATCCTATGATTGTAAGGTGTCAGTGTCTTCTAAGCATCCCTTAGATTGTAGGGAAAAAATATATTAGATTTCTAAGAATTACAGGAAGTAAAGAATTAATGGATTAATTTAGAGATAACCTTCTTACACTAAGAACTTTTCATTTTTTTCATGGAATCAGTAAAACTTGAAGATAAGTCACTGATGCTGACTTTAAAGCAGCTCATGAAAATCTCCCTGTAAAAACCATTGATAGTTATTTCAAGACTTCAGAACATGATGACTGCACAAACAAGAAGCAGGTCACCCAGATCCCACATACTTACTCAGACAAAATCCACAGATTTGAAATTTGTACCTGACTGAATGATCAAGGAATAAAACGAGAAACTACAGTGTCACACCTCCCACCCAGAATTTTGCAAAAAGTCATCCAGAAATCCAGAGGCAATAGGAATATTATAAGTATTGGATTTAAGAAACTGGATATAGTGCGCCTCTAAGGCAGTGGTTCTCAACCTTCCTAATGCCAGGACCCTTTAATACAGTTCCTCATGTTGTGGTGACCCCCAACCATAAAATTGTTTTCACTGCTACTTCCTAACTGTCATTTTGCTACTGTTATGAATCGTAATGTAAATATCCGACATGCAGGATGTATTTTCATTGTTACAAATTGAACATAACCCACAAGTTGAGAACTGCTGCTCTAAGGTTTATGTCCAGAGGAAGCAAAAAGAGAAGTCTCCCTTATTAAAATCCAAGTTTAGTCATAAGCTCCAGAGTTGGGACTTTGGAGTGTGGCAGTGGGAACTGACCTGTAAGGTGTTAAGCATTGTAATGCCATAATACTCAGAGGGAGATAACCCGGGTCCAGAGACTTTAAGGTTCTTAACAATCTGTTCTGAGTTGTCAGAGAACTTCATGAAGATCTAGTGCTCTGAACCTCAAAGATCTGGGGGATAAGGACAAAACCATAGGAAGAGAAGTCAGTGCAAGAACCCAGTGGATCCAGGGTGGGACCACTCATGATCACTTCATCTAAAATTGAAGTAGTTAGTGGAGGATGGCCCTGACACAATGCCCCAAGGAGAAACTAAGTACAGAGACATTAGTAAATCAAAGAAGATCCTGAGCAGCATCAAAAATTATTGCAAATTTAATTTCATAACAATCACAAGTAGAGAATCAAAGCAAAAAAAAAAAGGATTTTCCATAAGCGCTACACAAATACTTACAAGAAGTGAAGCAGGGGATTTAAAAAAGGAAATAAAAACTTTTGAAAAAGAATTAGAAGAAAAATAAGTTGCTAAGAGAAAGTACTTATTCAAGAAATAAACCCCCTTAAAAAAAAAAGATAAACCAAACAGAAATCAGTGACTTTATGGGATGTAAATAACTCTTAGAACAAAATAAAAAGACTGAAAAAAAAATAGAAAATGTAAGATATATTATATATCTATATATACATATATGCATGTACAATACATATATTCATATGTGTATGTACATACACATATAACACATATATATAATAATAATAATAGCAGCTAACATTTATATACCTGGCACTATGTGCCAGGCACTGTGCTGAGTGTTGTACAATTATTTTGTCATTTGATCCCCACAACAATCATGAGAAGTAGGTGTTATTATTATCCCATTTTATAGATGGGGAAACTGAGGCATAGAGGGTTAAGTGACTTGTCCAGGGTCACATAGCTAATAAAAGTCTGAGATCAGATATGAACTCAGTTCACATATATTTTTGCACTGAACAAGTCTAGGGGAGAACATTTAAGAATCATTGGACTGCATGAAAACCATGATCAGTTAAAAAAAATATTAGATACTGTATTTCAAGAAATCATAAATGAAGCCTGCTCAGATCTATTAGAACAAGAGGACAAAATAAAATGAAAAAAATTCCACTTACCACTTCCTGAAAAGAACCCCCCAAATAAAAATTTCATGACACAAGAATGTCATGGTCAAATTTATGTTAGAGAAAAAGATGCTGCAAATGCCAAGAAATAAGCAGTTCTAGTATTGGGCAAGTATACTCAGAATCACACAAAACTGGGCAGCCTTTGTTTCCCATTGAATATGGTGACTTTTTTGTTGAATGGTTGTCTTGGGGAAAAAAGAAATATAATCTATAGTGGTGCCTTAAATTCCCCTTAGATAATTGAGCAATGGCTAAACAAATTGTGATACATGACTATAATAGAATATTATTATACCATAAGAAGTGATGAAAGAGACAATTTCAGAGAATCTGGACGGTATGAACTGATGGAGAGTGGAGAGTACAGAAAAAGGAGAGCATTGTACAAGAGCAACGGTGGAAAGAAAAACAACTTTGAAAGACTTAAAAACTCTGATCAAAGTAATGAGCAGTCATACCTCCTGAAGACCTGTGAAAAAGCATGTTTCTCAACTCCTGACAGAGAGGTGATGGACCCAAGGTGGAGAGACCTTTGTGGAATGGCTGTGGGGATTCTTTTTGCTTCATTATGCCTATTTGCTACAAAGGTTTTTCCCCTTCTTTTTCTTTCTCTTGGTTAATTTAGGGGAGGGGAATGAAGCACGCAGGAGTAGTATTAGCGGTAGTGATGCCACAAAAGTTAGGCTATTAAAATATTTTTTAAAAAAGGCATAGAAGAGAACAAAAGGAAATACAATCAGGACAGTTAGTTAATAAGTGTGATAAATAGTGTTTATTACATACTTAAAAAATTAAGCAGTCTGAAATGGAGGTTCATTTTTAATATAGAATTCTATATTTTATGTTTGATTCTGTTTATGGAAATATTTTTGGTGTTTAAATTCAGAATTAAAATATTTGATGAAAAAAATTGTTCCCAAAATCTTGCATTTATCTAGCCAGTGATTGCAGATATATGTAGGTAGCATGTTGGAGTCAACTACTTTAAGCCTTTGAGTAATATTTAATAGTATTTGGGGTAACTTCTTAAACTAATGGACCAAGATCATGGAAGCTAATTTAATTTTGTTGTTGTTGTTCGGTTTCAGTCGTGTCTGCTCTCTGTGATCTCATTTGGGCTTTTCTTATTATTGTCATTGCAAACTTGTATTAGGATCTATTTTGCAAGAAATTTTTAACAGGAAAGGGGTTTTCTGCAAGAAGCAAATCCACTAAAAATTGCTCTGAAGCTATATCCATTTCAGTGTTCCTAAGAGGAGAGATCTCCAGAGGACCAGAGGACTCCATCAATTTTGGAAACCAAGCAACTGTATAAGATAAGGTGTCTAAACCTTAAGATATGATGGATTGATGAAATGGACAGCACAGAATGGGTTGTTGAGAAAGGGGTTGTGCCATTTTCCTGTGTAAGACCTACTTGCCTACAGGGATTGCCCCTAGTAGCTCCTGTCAATGCCTAGGCTAATCTTTCTCCCTTTTCACCTCACGCTATTAACTGCCCCCTCTGATTTTGTGTCACCCACAGAGGACTACCTTTTATGCATCTAGATTGTGGTGATCGATGGAAAGACTTTCTTTGGATTTAAGGGGGAAATGTGATAGATAATTAATTAGATAATTAGATAGATCAGACAGATAATTAATTAGCCTATTTTATGGTAGTGTGTATAAATTCTGTATATTAGGCCCTAGAGCTATGAACTGCAGATTGTAAATTTACTTGCTTAATCATTGGAAGCTAACTAGAAGCTTTTACCTTGTCATAGTGACCAAGCCCAGTGTGGTGGAGGTGACTCAATGACATGGAAAGTCTCCAAGCTATTTTTGTGGCTCCTCTGTCCCCCATCATCCCTCTATTGCCTAATATGGGGTGATGGCCATGAGTAATCGACCAACAACTGGTCCTATTTGCTGGTCTATGGCCTGCCTGTCTACTAGCCCATCAGCCCATGTGAATGTTTTGACATCTGTTTATCAGCCCAGCCCATGTGTCTGCTCATTAGCTCGGTAGAATTTCTTGAAAGGTCAAGATATGTGTCAAGGTCTGTTTGTTGGTTCATTTGTCAACCGATAGGATTCTATATTTTATGTAGACCCTCTTGGAGGGTCAAGGTCAAGATCTATCAATCAATGAAACTGAATTTTTAGTTTGCTTCATCTGTATCATCCAGCATCAAGCACCACAAAACCAAGGCCCTAGAGGAAGGAGACATTTCAGATCATGAGGAAGATCTGAGGTCCACTTCAGTAGAGGGGGAACATGGACCCTTTAATTAAGTACTATTGGCTTAGAACTCTTTTATCGTAAGTTGGGAAATACTGAACCCCACAGGTAAAGATACTGGAATGGTTTTGTCATTTTCTTCTCTAACTCATTTTACAGATGAGGAACTGAGGCAAACAGGGTGAACTGATGTGCCCAGGGTCAGCCAGCTAATAAGTGTCTGAAGTTGGATTTGAACTCAGAAAGATTGAGTCTTCAAGGCCACCTTTGTGTCACCTAGCTACACACAGAATACAATGTGATGTCCTTGCTAGCAAGAGAACTTGGCTAAATGACTCACTGATCAGATCCATATGGTATTAATCTTTTCAAAACTGATGGCAGACCTATTCATAACTTCACCAAAGATGTTTTAGTGTGCCTGTCTTTCCATAATCTTTAATCCGTTTACTGTTCATGTCTTTTGTCATCTGCCAATTTTCTAAGTGTGTTAGCTACCATGATCTTGGTCTGTAATTACTACTTGGCTAAATGTACCATTTATCTTTTGGGGAATGACTAGTCCAACTTGCATATTTTTCAGATGAGGAAAATGAGGCTCATAGAGGTAAAGAGAATTGTCTGAAGTCATACAGGCAGTAAAAGATGGTATTTGAACCCAGGTTCTCCAACTCCAGAATTTGTGTTCTTTCCACTGTACCACCCTGCTTATCTAAGACAATTGCCACACATATTTTTTTCCTGGTTGGTTGTTTTCCTTCTTATCCTAGTTGTATTATTTGGAATTAGGCTAAGAAAGAGACAAAAACAACTGTACTCTTTGACCCCAGACATCCAATTGCTATACATATGGACCAGGGACATTGATGACAAATAGAAATACCCCCCAAACACTAAAATGTTTATATTCTGCAGTCATAAAGTAGAAACAAATTAGGTTCCCATTGCTTAAGAAGTGAATAAATACATTATAGAACACGGATATAATGGGATATACTGCTGTATGAAAAACAATGAATAAGCTTAATACAGAGAAGTATGAGGAAACATATAAATGGGTTCAAAGTAAAGAAGTAGACTCAGTAAAACAATGTATTCCAATGATGCCCACAGTGTACATGGAAAGAACAAAGCCAACAAAGCCATTAAAACTGAATCTTAAGCAATTATAATGAACAAATTTGACCTTAAAGAAAAAAATACAAGGAGAAATCTGCTCCCACTTTCTCTGGGCCACACTTTATGTTCAGAGTTGGGGACCCATTCATGTGGAACATTCTATAACATGAGAATTTTTGATGTGTTGAGTAATTTTGTTAAATTTCCTCTCCCCTTCCCTTTCTGTTCTTTCTTTAAAAAAAGGAGAGACAGCATGAACATAGTGGATTGAGAACTGTTCAGGAAGACCTGGATTTTAGCCCCATCTCAGACACATGTTTACAATATAACTTGGGGAAAGCGATTTAATCTTTCAATGCTGTAGGCCAATGGTGTTAAATGCAAACAGAAATGGAGACAACTAAATTGTGCATGAGGATCCTTGCTACTGCATACCGCATATTAACATTATCTGTGTCCAATTGTCTTTTTACTTATTTTGTTAAATGTTTTCCAGTTACATTTCAATCTGGTTTGGCCTTGTTTGACAACTCTATTCTAGGCAACTTTCTAAAACTCTCAAAGTTGTAGAACAGGTGCTGACCTGCATTGGTAGCAAGAATGTTCACCTGGGAGCTTCCTATGCCAATTAAACTGTAGGTCTGATATCCACCCCTGTCCCTGTTATGAGAGAGGACTCTCTGGAAGGGGTAGGAAGGGATATATTGAGAAACGTAGATGATATAAAAATACATTATGTCAACATTTTATTTTAAAATGGCAGAAAGTGGAAAGAGAAGCCATGCTTAGAAAAATTTGTCAGCAAGTGGGGAACACATTTATGTGGCAATATAAAATTTAAGAGCACTGTCTGTTCTTCTTTCCTAGTCTTTCCTATGATCTAAAAGATATCATTGGCTTAGAACATTTCCCAATAACACTATCCTAAATTATACCTTAATTTCTTTCTTTTTTTCCTTTTCTATCCACGATGCATAGTTAAAAAAAAATTCCTTTCCCTTTGCATTAGTATATTTGCAGGCATAATATATTCTCTCTCAAGAGTGAAAAAGTCAAGGCAGGTCCCTTTTTTAGAGTCACGGGGCATTGGATGCAAGGCAGGAGCATCCTAAGATGACAAAAGGACAAAACAATATTTTCAAATCGCTTCCTTTATTTTCCTGTCCGTGAAATCCATTTTAAACTAAAATATTTACAGAAGAGAAAGAGAAGGTGATTTTAGCTCTTTGATCATTTGGACCCATTATTTGATGTAAAAAGGCTAAAATGAAAATTGAGGGTACCCTTAGATTATTTCTGCAAAGTTACAGCAAGGATATTATGGGCTGATCTGTCTGTATGCATAGCAACCATCTGGGGAAGTACCATATGGGGAACCATCTTCACCCTAGTAGTTATTTCCCTGAGGTACTACTGCATAGCCTTTTCTCTTCCTCTCTCAAATAGGTCATTGTGTATTCCTTGTGACCTAAGGCCTGGACTCTAGTTTTTCCTTATAAAGAGGGGAGGAAACCCTCCATGTCCTTATTATATTCTTCGCTTTATACACATTTGCTCTCTAACCCCTAAGTAGTATCTATAAGTGGTGCAGGAAAATTGCAATCTATAACATAATGATGGATGTTGTGTCATAAAGACTCACTCATGGTGTTGGTCCTTGTCTATTTCCCTTTTCTTTGGGGTATTTTCTTTGGTTGAATTTGCATGGGATTAGTTAATCAATAGGTACTGCAGCTTAAATAGGTAGCTTCTCAGTAACAATCTCCTTCCCAATCAATTGGTTTCTTCTCATCTACTCTCATATCCAAGGTATCGGTTAGAGACTTGTTAGTTCTGTATTTACTTATTTCCTTTTTCCTCTTCCCTAACATTTTTTATTTTTCTGCCCTGAATGTAATTGGGTCTATTCTTCTTTTTTTGATGAAAAAAAGGTGTCCAGTAAATCAGAGAATCACAATGGGATGGCACATCAGAGATTATATAGTCCAACTGTTGCCTGAATAGGAATTCTCTTACTCTATCTCTGAGAAATGGTTATCCAGGCCTGCACTGGACCACCTCCAGTAGGAGGGGGAACTTGCTACCTCCTGGCTAGTGGAGCTTTTGAAAAGCTCCAGTTTGAAGAAAATACTCTCTCACATTGAACTGAAATCAGTCTCTTTATAACTTCTGTTTCTTTGTGATTTACAACCGAGGTCAGTGACCACAGTTTTATGGTGAGGGCAACTGTTTTCCTAATGTGTAAGGTGATGTAACATAGACAGTCAATAATTTTGCAATTATTTTAAGTGGTAATAATTTTACAGTTATCTTAAATGGTTTTTGTTATATTGCAAACTCATGTCCTGCTGCCATCGCCCAGTTTTCATTTTGTTAATCATTTCCAGATTTCTCCTATTCATTGAATGTCTGCACAGTTTTTTTTCCCCAAGAAATATTAACACATATTTTTCCAAGGTGAAAGTTTAGTGTTTCAATTAAAAAAATAAACACCACTAGATTTTATTTCCTCACCTCTACGGATGTCATTGGTAATGCTGCCTGGCAAGTATCTTATGGTTCAGTGAAGGTCAAGTGAAAAGAAAGACCCTAAATATTTATAGAATCTCCTGGTTTAGTATAATCCAAAGGTTTCCTCAGGGCTCAGTTTCTTCTTCTTCTTCTTCTTCTTCTTCTTCTTCTTCTTCTTCTTCTTCTTCTTCTTCTTCTTCTTCTTCTTCTTCTTCTTCTTCTTCTTCTTCTTCTTCTTCTTTGTCTTCTTCATCATCTTCATCTTCTCCTCCTCCTCCTCCTTCTCCTCCCTACACATTAATTTCATAAGTATAATGTTTTCCATGAGGTACTTTCCTCACTGATGCAGGTAACATGTGGTAGAATCAGTATAGTACTTGAACCCAGGCCTTCTTGACTTCAAGGCTAGCTATCTATCCACTAGTTCAACACTGCCTTTTGGATCATTAATTAAGATATTAGATAAAGCCAGACCTATTACTAACCTATGTGGTGCCTCACTAAGCATCCTTATAACTTTGTATATTATACATGATACTTATCCTTTTGCTTTTAGTCAAATATTAGTTATTTTGATGGTCTTTCTATTCCTCTCAGTGTGGATTTCATTTGGGAGTCAAATATCATGAGCTTCTTTTTAAGTATTAAAATATAATATTATATCTAATGAGTTTTCTTCCTGACTAATCTTGTAATTTTATTGCAAGTAACAATCTGATTTGAATCCAGCAAGCAAGCAACAAGCATTTAATAATTCTTGTTATGTGTGAGGCTGTAAGGATACAAATACAAAGAATGAAAAAAAACAATTCCAATTTTAAAGGAGCTTACATTGTAATGTGTGTGGCAACAAGTGCATGTGTAACTATATACAGGATAAACATAAAGAGAATCATACAAAAAAGAAGGTAGCTAAGTGGAAAGCAGTTAGTGAGGGAGGACACATGCCAGTCAAGTAGCCAAAACAATGGTTCTTAACCTGACTTCTTTTATATTTGGTGTGCATAAACAACCCTACAGAATTTGAATAAATTACAGAATCAATCAATCACAGGTTTAAAATAAGTGTAAACAATTCTTAGAAATCTCAATTGAACCAGTCAATCAAACTAGGAAAGAATTGCATACAAGTACATGCCACATGCCATTTTCTGGCATTCTATGAACTAGAAAACCACAGGATATAATTTTTATTATATAAAGTATAATTATATCATAAACAAAATGTAATAAGCAAAAATATAAAAATAAAATATGTGATTTAATGAAGTAGTCTGGCTTTGGAATCAGGAAGAACTGGGTCTGAGTCCTGTATCTGATGGAACTAGCGATTTGGTCATAGGCAAGTCAGTTGATAATCTTTGTGCGCTTTGGGCAATGCTAGAGGACTCTTGAGTTCCCAATGGGTGGCTGATCTGTATTGGTGAAAGGAATTTCTATCCAGATCTGGATATATCTCCTGGAATGCTTATTATGGGTGAGGCCCTATGAAGGAAACACAGGTACATAAACAAAGTTTCTGTTCTCAAACAGTCCTAATTTAGTGGGGGCAGAGAAGACAATACGAGAACTCTATTATTAATTAGAATATTTGATGAACCATAACATTCCATACCTTTACTATGTGAGGTATAAAGATATTACTGTGCTTGCTAATCTCCTAATAGTACAAAGGGATATAAAGACAATTTTAAACATTTGTTTAAAAATATTTTTGAGTTCCAAATTTTTCTCCCTCCTTGCCACCTCTCCCTTTCCCTAAAATGCTAAGCAATTTGATATAGGCTATATACATGCAATCACGTAAAACATTTCCGTATTAGCTCTCTTGTGAAAGAAGAAACAGATCAAAAGGAAAAAATACACAAAATATGAGGAAAATATAAGTAATATGCTTTGATCTGCATTCGGACTCCATCAGTTCTTTCTCCGGAGGTGGGGAGCGTTTTCCACAATGAATCCTCTGGAATTGTCTTGGATCCCTGTACCGCTGAGAAGAGCTAAGTAATTCATAGCTGATCATTGCACACTGTTGCTGTTACTATGTACAATGTTTTCCTGGTTTTGCTCATTTCACTTTGCATCAGTTCACTTAAGTCTTTCCAAGTTTTTCTGAAATCTATCTGCTCATCATTTCCTATAGTTCAATAGCATTCCATTACATTCATATCCCACGACTTGTTCAGCTATTTCCCAATTGATGGGCAAAGGATGCCACTTTTAGAAGTATTTCTCCCCTGATATAATTGGGTCTTTCTCTTTAGAATCTTCCTAGAGAGATAAGGATACAGGAAGGAAAATAAAAAGCTATTTCTATTCAAAGCAGGCAAAGTTTTTGGGGAATTTACTTCTTTTCCTTTTTTTTGTTCTTTGTCCCACCTTTGTTAATGTAGCATTTTCTCTAGGCTTATTCTCCCAATTCTAAGAGTACCAGTGGCCTGGGGCCCCAATGGGTGACAAACTGTGCCTTTTCCCTCAGGATTCTAGAGGTAAATTTGAGAGGCTGGGGTTTTAGGACTATCATTCATAACCTTTTCCTTCAAACCTGTTGTTCTGTCTAAAATCAATTAACTTTTGCAAATAACTACTTATTAAGGTATAGTGAGGAAAGTGGTTACAGAAACAACACTTCCCAAAGGCTGAGATACTATTGTAGAGGGGGAGAGTGTTCTCTCAGACTTAGAAAGCACATATGAAAAAGAAGTAAACTCAGCTTCTGGTTGAATGGAAATCCTTTGCACTTCCTTGAAGTTCCCCTTAGATGTGTGTAGTTTTCTGATTTTGTTCAGTGGATCGATGCTTTTGTAGAGTCCTGATGTTGCATTTCCTAGGCATGTGTAGTTCATCTTTGACATCTGGATACAAGTGCTGTGTTTAGCCATTGATGTCCTGGGGACAATGCCACTGACCTCTATGGGAAGTCTGAATCTTCCAACTCTTCTAAATTCAGTGTCATCATCTGGTCAGCTGAGAAGGAGGGTTTGAGCAGAATAGACAAAAATTATCTCCTCTGTCCTCTAGGGGTTAGCTTGGAGTTTTTCTACCACCAGGACTACCTGCTATTGAAATGCTGGATTTCAATAGGCCAGGTTTTTTATTCAAGTTCCACAGAGCATGACTCATTCTCCTTGACCAACTATTTGCCATATGGCATTTGCTTTTATTCAGTTCTTACCTAGTTTATAACTTTGATTGATTGGTTCAATAGAGATATCTAAGAATTGTTTTATGCTTATTTTCTGCCTGTGATCAATTGATTCTGTATACTCAAAGATGTGCTCTCTCCTGATAAAGGCTGGAACATTTTATTAATTACATTAGTTGGGGATGAGAGGTGTGGGATCCTCTCCCCTTTACTTAAAATTTTATTCTCTGATTCTCCTGTCTTTATTCTCCTTTTATTCTCTAATTCTCCTGTCTTCTTTCAATCAGGAGGCAGCGTCTTGGATCTGAATTTCTCTGGGAGCTGTTATTGTCTCTGATTCCTTCAGAGATAAACTTGTTAGGGCAGGTCTATGAAATTGAAAGCCAAAAAGCTGGATTGTTTGAAAGGATTTGTGGTCACCTTCTTCTATGTGAACTGTTGGCTCATCTACAAAGCTGTTGAGGGTGGGCAAGCCATTAACTGGGATTTCAGGTTGTCTCAGATAGGGCCTCAAAGGGCAGGTTTGTCTTCTTCACTTGTCTGGGGAGCTTGCTGTCTGACCTCAAAATGGGGCATGGATATTTTCAGGCAACATTACTTTCCCATTTTTTTTACTCATCTCTCAGTTTTAAACTTAATAAGCTTAAGTATTAACCCTGCCTCTGACAGCTGCTAACTGTATGATGATGAGTAAATGACAACATTTCTGAGCCACAATTTCCCAATATGAAATGGGATAGATAGTAAGCTAGTAGTCAGTCAGCTAGCATTTATTGTCCTCCTGTTATATGCCAGGTAAGGACAGCTAGGTGGTGCAGTGAATAGAGTGCCAGTCAGGAACACTCATCTTCCTGAGTTTAGATCTGGCCTCAAACACTTACTAGCTGTGTGACTCTGGGCAAGTCATTTAACCCAGTTTGCCTTATTTTGCCATCTGTAGAATGAGCTGGAGAAGGAAATGGCAAACCACTCCAGTATCTTTGCCCAGAAAACCCCAAATGGGGTCAGGAGTCTGACATGTCTGAAAAGTGACTGGGCATGTGCCAGGTACTGAGCAAGACATAGTCCCTGTCCTCAAAGAGCTTACAGTCCAATGGGTAGGGATAGGGCCTGTGATTTCATTAGCGTAGGAAACTCCCAGGAGAATAAGCTTCCTCTACCATTGTAGGTTGACATTTTTTCTCCAATTTGTGGTCTCAGAGAGGGGTCTAGAGCACTGAGACATGACGTGACCTGCCCAGAGTTACACAGCATTATGAAGGAGGAGGCAGTACTTGAACCTAGGTCTTCCTGCCTTCAATTCTAGCTCTCCATATACTCTGTCATGATGCCTTTTATATGTCCAATGGAGATGATAATACTTGTAGAACAACTTGTGAATTGTTGTTGTGAGGCTCAGATGAGAGCATATTTGTCAGCATCATTTATTATTACCTGGAATCTTTCATGATAAACAGGAGCACCTCATTCATTCTGGAAGTTTACACTAGAATAGTAGTTTCTTGTGGTATGTTAGAATGGGAGAAGGAGAAGGAGAAGGAGTCAGAGAGAGAGAGAGAGAGAGAGAGAGAGAGAGAGAGAGAGAGAGAGAGAAAGACAGGAGAGAGGAAGAGGGGCGGAGAGAGCGAGGCACCACTCTTATTATATATTTGGATGTCGTGTTTCCTTTCCCTCTTTCCTCTGGATCGCTTTCACCTTAGCTGGCCTAATAACCAAGGGTGAGTCAAATCACTACCACTATGTCTACTACTCCCTCCCATGAGAGCCAGATGGGGCAGCCAATGACCCTGAACTCAGGAGCCTTGGGAGTGGTCATGCCCCCCAAGACTACCATTCCTACTTTTAATATAGCTCCTGAATTTGTTGTTTGGGGGAGAAGCTTGTGCAGAGAAAGATTTCCATCAATCTCCATCAATTGCTGAATAATGGCCACCTGTTGGATAGACAAGCCACTTACCTTAACCCCCTGACTTTGTACTGGCTGTTCTCCCCACTACCTAGAAGTTCCTTCTCCTCTCCTCCTTTCCCCTCCTTCTCCTGCTCCCTCCTCCAACCTCTTAGAATCTCTAGCTTTCTTCAAAGTTCAGTCCAAGCAACACCTTTTACAAGAAACCTATTCTGAACTTGATCACCAGTGTCCCCACAGAAATTATTTTATATATATGTATATATGTAAATATATACATATAGAATATATATACACATATATATCTTGCATGTAATTTCATATGTACATTTTTCCACCTTGGGGTGGGGCTGTCAATAAACAAATATAGGCATGACCATGAGCTAGTCATTTAACCTCAGTTTGCCTTAGGCTCCTTGTCTGTAAAATGGGAATGATAATAGCATCTGACTACCAGGGTTATTATGAGAACAAAATGAAACAATATTTGTAAACTGCTTAAGACAGTTCCTGCACAGAGGAGACATTATAAAAGTGTTAGCTATTATTATTCCCTTAAAGACTGTAGAAAATTGATAGTAGTTTGACTGTGAAAGGGAGGAGAAATAGGAAGGGAGGTTAGGAGGAGGTGAACATTTTTGGGGGATGGTGGAAATCTGGGTATGTTTGTAAGCAGTGGGGAAGGAGCTGGTAGAAAAGGAGAGATTGCCAATTATATGAGTACACGTTGCTTTCCCCTGATAGAATATGTAAACTCCTTGAGGGTATTAACTGCTATACTCTATTTTTCTCTTTTTATCCCTGGTGCTGATCTAGCACAGTTCCAGGAATGCAACAAAAGATGTTTAATAAATGCATGTTGATGAGTTGGTAAGTTGATTGATTCGTGAAGCTCTGAGAGTCATAAGAAAGGGAAATGGATCATAATAAGATAAAAAGAGGGGAAATCCTATATAGCACAATACTCTTAACAGCATTTCAGCTTATCTTTACAGATTTTGCAAATAGTGACAGAAATTGAATTTTTTTTAACCTCCGGGAGTTTTTGCCGTGTTAACTGAACATCATTTATCTGCCTGTTGGCAGTGTTAGAAATCTTGGGAACTGACTTCCTGAATGTTAGCAGTCATCCTTTTCCCTTTCCCTTCATAAAATTTTTTTCATACAGGTAGTAATAAAAGAAACATTTTTAGGAATGAGAATAAGGGTTGAGCTAGGGATAAGTGGCCTTGGAGTAGAGATTGTAAATATACATGTGGACATCCAGGGCCTGGCTTACAGGAGATAAAACTCTTGTCAAATAATAACAACTAATTAGTCATTGGTTTTGTTGAGAGAAGTCTGCTCATGGATTGCTGGAGACCTGAATTCTATCCTTGATATTGCTGGAGTAAAATACAATTGACCACTGTTAGGTCTTAATGTGGGACAATCCACACACTGAGTTCAAGGAAGCAGCCTAATTTGTTTGAAGATAGCAAAAATTACAAAAATATCTACGAAAAACAGGCAGGGGGTAAATGCATGGAGGGGATGGCCAGGCTGCTTATAGCAGTACTGTGCCCTCTTGTCCTGGCAGGAGCTAATACAGCTGAAATACATGGTGCTATCCTGGAGTCTGGTGGGTAGAACTCATGATGGAACTGCACCCAGAGAAACTAGGAGTTCTTCATTTGGCCTCAGATTGTTGGAAGGGTAGTGAGGAAGTCAGTACTGAAGTTTTCCCTTAAAAAGACAAGCACCCTCAAATAAGATATATTGATTTGTTTGGAAATGTTAAACTATAATCTAATACAAGTTAGTGTCTGTTTTCATTGTGGATAACAAGATACTCTCCATGTTTTCTGAACTGAATTATTAACTTGATATAATTTTCTGATAATAACATTTATACTAGCTTATGCTTTCTGTACTTTCGATAAATAAACTCTTCTACTTAAGAGCTTCAGTCTATGATTTGTAGAGCTTTTGTATTTAATGAAATCTGAATATAGATATTGAAAGCCCCTAATAACCTGACAGTAAACATTACTGGTAACAACCAGCCTGCCCACAGTTGCTGTTGCCATCTTATTGTCAAGGAGGCAGAAACTGATTGCTTTTAGGGGTTGGTTGGGATGGCTGCAGCAGCAGAGTATTACCTCTTCCCAGGTGGAACTAATGCAATGGCCAAGTTGGATTTAGACCAGAAATACAAAGATAGTTTAACATTAGGAAAACCATTAGTATAATTAACCGTATTGACAATAAAATCAGTCACATGTTAAAAATGCTCAAAAACAAAGGAATAAAATCACCTTACCTTATCTTAACCCCTGGTGGCAGAGTGATATCTCAAATGTGAAAAAGACCTTGAAGTATGTGTGTGATAGGGGTCCTCAATGTCAGGCAAGGCTAGCAGCTGCCCTGGCAGCCTCAGTCATTTCTGTGCCAAGGCCCCCATAGGCAAAAACTGTTCTAGCTTCCCAGATCTAATCTCTTAGGCTTGTTTTCCTCGAGTCTCTATATCTCTCTGGGTTGAAAAGGAAAAAGTTCAGGTTATGCTCCAAACACACACACACACACACACACACACACACACACACACACATATGGAGAGATATAGATAGATAGATAGATAGATAGATAGATAGATAGATAGATGGATAGATAGATAGATAGATAGATATGCACTCTGGAAAACCATTCCTAATAGCAATTAAAAAATCAATTCTGCCTCTTCCCGTTCTGAATTGGGAAATTATCTCTCCCTATTGGGTTTGTTTTCCCCTCTCTCCTTCACTCTCTGCATATTCATAGAAAAATTCATCTTAGATAAGTATCTTGTCTTTTTTAATATCAGCTTTAAATAGTATAGTAATGAAAATAAACAATTAAAAGAAGAAAACTCCCCAATATTGGCTGCTTTGGCTGCTGTAGGGAGAGGACAATGACTTTCTTCTTCCTATCAGTTTGGAAGGAGGGCTTAAAATTTCCCTCACTTAAAGCAAGTGATGGGACAGGTAAATTGAGAGGGAACTGGAGAGATGGAGGGGGAAGGAAGGCAGTTTAGACTGGCTTTAGGTGTTTCATTGAACCACAGTCTGCTTGTTCTGCCTGCTTTTGCTTGTGTGTACTTCTGATCTATGCCATGACTTTGGTGCATTCTCACAAAGGCTTGATGAGCGTCTCAGGTCAGGTTCAACTTTTACTTCTTTAGTTTAAGTCTAATTCATGCAAGTCAACAGGCATTTACTAACTGCCTACTATGTGCCAGGCACTGTACTAAGCATTGGGAATGCAAAAAAGGGCACAAGACAGATCCTGCTCTCAAGGAGCTCACAGTCTAATGAAGGAGACAATATTCAAACAGCCATGAATGCACAAGATGCAGACAAGATAAACTGGAGTGAAACCTCAGAGGGAATGCACTAAGATTAAAGAGAACCAGGAAAGATTTCTTGGAGAAGGGGAAATTTTAACTATTTGAAGGAAGCCAGGAAGCAGACATGCAGGGGGAGAGTTTTGCAATGGAGTTTAGAAATGGAGTGTCCTGTATGAGGAATAGGAAGGAGGATAGCTAGTGTCACTGGATTGCATAGTGCCTAGAAGGAAGACTATAAAGGTGGGAAGGGGCCAGGTTATGAAGAACTTTAAAAGTCAAAGACAGGATTTTTTATTTGACCCTGGAGGTAATAGGGAGCCTCTTTTTTTTTTCTTTTTTGCTTTTTGGAGGGCAGTTGGGGTTAAGTGACTTGCCCAAGGTCACACAGCTAGTTTTTTTGTGTTAAGTGTCTGAGGCCAGATTTGAACTCAGGTACTCATGACTCCAGGGTGAGTACTCTATTTACTGTGCCACCTAGCCGCCTCCAGGGAGCCTCTTTAGTTTACGAGTGGGGAATAGATATGAAATTATCAGACCTAAGCATTAGGAAGATCAGTTTGACAGTTAAATGGAGTATAGACTAAAGTGGTGAGTCCTGAGACTCTTCGCTACCTGCTTATCCTAGAAAGTAAGGGGAGTACTGGTCAATATGGATGTCAGCCACCATATAAACTCTTTCACCACTCTTAGTCAATTGGCATAGCTGCCCAGGTTTCGCAGGCATTTCCTTTCAGGTTCAAAAGTGGCAACAACTTAGGGAACTTGGAGTAATCTTCCCATTTGTGGGAAAATATATCTGGCCCACCAAGATTCCAGAGGAGGGGTGGTTTGCACAGAAACAAGGGCTGCAATTAATAGGATTAAAAGCATTTGTGTAAAAACAAGATCTAACATTATTTATTATCAGAAACATTGGAGGATTTCTCAGTAAGATCAGGCATGAAACAAGGTGCCCCTTGTCTCCATTTGACACAGTGATAGAAAAGCTGTGATCTACATGGATTATGGTAAGATGAGTCTCCAAACTTTAACCTTTGGTCCAGAGAAAAATAGATTTAAAAAAGGTGAAAATTTGCTTCTGAATAGAAATTAACCTAAATTTCCCAGCTTTAAAAGGCTGATAATTTATAACATTAATTGGTTCTTAGGATCAAGTCTTGGTAAAAGATAAACATATCTTGAAGAAATTGTGTTTTTATGATCTTTTTAACTGCGAAATTGGTGTCATTTGCCTATTGCCTTTGGGCCCTAATCTTCAGTGGAAAAGGCTATGGGTCAAGAAAGAAGCTTTTAGTAGGCAGTCTCCAGGTTTGGCCCTTTACCACTGAGTACCCTTCATAACAACCATATTGCCATTGTAACATCTCAGAAGATACTGGTCTTTATAGAATAAGGAACTTGGATTCACTAAATAGATTGGACTGAGGGTAAAAGTTTACTTTAACTTCATTAAAAACAAAAACAGGTCCTTTAAGGAGCCAAAGAGTGTTTCAAGTAGCATTGATAATTGTCTCAAATTATTTCCCCCACCCCTACCTTATAGTGTATAGTGGTAGTGCTTAAATTGAGGGAGAGGAGGGCTGAGCTGGTTTGTGGAAAAGAATGGGCCACCCATTGTTAGCACCATGGAGAAGCTTAGAGATACTGCATTTTGTATAGGATGCATAGGCTGCCTAGCTAAACTAGGGACAATTCCTGAGGAGATATAGCTTAGAACAGTCTGGAGGTCAGCCATCTTTCTCAGTTTGAATGTCATAGAAGGTTAGACAGTATTTTAGGGGCTGGGAGGCGCTGTTGAGAGGCCTTGGGCTTATATAGTAGAGAAGGAAGTAATAAAGGAAAAGTAGCAGTTGAATTTGAGGTTTGAATGTGCAGGGTTGCAGGATGAAGAAAAGTTGTCTAACTTAGCTAGGGGTGGGGAACCTGTGGCCTCAGGTCTACATGTGGCGCTCTAGGATCTCAAGTATGAACCTTTGACTGAATCCAAACATCACAGAACAAATACCCTTAAAAAGATTTGTTCTGTAAAACTTGGACTTAGTCAAAAGGTTGTACCCAAGGATCTAGAAGGCCACATGTGGCCTTGAAGCTTCAGGTTCCCTATTCTTGCATTAGACCATTGGGTTGCCACCTTTGAAAGAGCTCTCATAGGTTGAACCCAAGTCAGGCAGGTCCAGGTCTCATGTTGCTGCAGCAAAAGTGGACTGTGTAGTGTGAGACCTGAGCCTCTCTTAATGGCCTCAGTCAGTTTAAGAGGTCATATGGCATCTCAATCAATTTTTTCCCCATTACTTCTGTGCCTTCTGCTCTAACCTTGAATTCATCACTTTCCCTGACCCTGACTCTGACTGGACATGGGACTGGCAAATTCTTTTTAGCTGTGGTGGGAGCCCTGAGAAATATATAAGCCCTTCCCCCTCATCAACCCTAACCTTCTCAGAGCAAGCTTTGGACTAACCTAATGGTAGTAAGGTCAACCATCTGATTGTACTGTCCAGTCATCTGGTCAATTGTCACCTCCTTGCTCAGGAGGTATTTTTAGGTGTCTGTACTAAACTCTTGGCCACTTTAAAAAAATATGGCAGTTTATGGAATGGGGGTGAGTTTTTGTTAAATCTTGGTGTCTCTAAATTTGCATGCATTGAGATAACTATTTTTTCAGTTTAACCTGCTCAGAGGATAGTTGAGATTCAAAGTTCAAATTTCCTGGCAGTACTTTATGTGATTTCTTGTGTGAACAAGGTCCTATTATAATGTGATCTAATAATATAAGGAGCTATATTTGAGTTTGAGAGAGGGAGCTGTGGTGTCATGGAAAGAGCAATGCATTGGGAGGTGATAGCTGCCTGGCTCTGGTAGTTATTAACTTTGGCAAACAAGTTAACCTCCCCATGACTCAGTTTTCTCATTTAAAAATTGCTCCTTAGGTTGAAAGTAGAGGCTAATATTCAGATTATGCCTCCATCCAGTGTATTTTCTACCAACAAATAGGTCATAAATAAAATAGCACAGTATTTAATTGAGACAAATTAGCTATGTAAATCATAATTAAAAATCAAACAGTAGAATCATTCTCAGTCTTCATACACAGAGCACATATTCCTAAAGACTCCCCTTGGGAGAAGGGAAGAAGTCCCCAGAAAACTCATGCATCACTCACTATGCAAAATCTTCTCATGACACAGTTTCTCCCAGCAGCTAGCTGTGCGTCAGTGCTTTGACCTTTCCTACTTCCAAAGCTTCTTATGTGATCTGGGAGCCCTCTTGATGTTACTGCTTCAGCCTGTGAGTGAAGTTGAAGCTATGCCCTTTGTTGCTTTTGGCTGCCTCCAAAGCTGCCTTGGGCTGCTGCTCTTCTGAGCTGCCATATTCTGACTCCTTCTGCTCTTCCTGCAGCCTACTTATTACACTAACTCTTTTAGTGAGTTTGCCATGGCCACATGGATTGGGTTAATCGACACATCTTTGCCTCTCTTGTAATATAGCCCTATGTAGCCATGAGAGTACCCTGACTCAGCCCAATGAAGGTCCCTAGACTTGAATTTTATTCACTTGTTCCTGGATGAAGGAAGCATCAGTTCCTTTTTTCCTTCCCCCCACTCCCTTGCCAATATACAAGTCCAGCATTTCCTCTAAGTCTCTCTGAGGATAGGCTGAACACATAGAACCCTTTCCTTTCATCTTTTCTACTCCTGTGGGTTTCTCTTTCACCCCTTGACTTCAGGTGACCAGTGCTGACTGGAAGTGGGGTGGGGTGGGTAGGAATCTTATGATCTCTTGGACTAGCATTCCTGCCATTATTAAAAAAAAAAAGATTTCTTTCCCCTTCACTTACGCAGACTGTTTTATAAGCTCTCAAGTACTATATGAATGTTAGATATTATTGTGATCCTTTTTTGCCCCGGTGTGAGTGCTGCTGGGCAGCAAGGATGAGGTAGGGTTGGTGGGAAGGTGGGAATTTGAGAAAGGGTCATGCAATATTGAATAGAGAGAGGATTGTAGTTTTTAAAATTGTCGGGAAGTGCTGAATTATGTTTAGATGTGCCTGAGTCACTACAGGGCATGCCTAGAGAGACTTGGTGCATTCATAGCATTAAATTTATAATTTATATACTTTAACATTGGTTCATAGCTGGTCACCGCCATGAGCATTTCATAATAAGTAGGGCAAGGAAACTGTTTCCTCTCTTTGTACTGAACAAGTGAACAGGAGGAGGAATGTATGATGTAACTGTAGTTGAGGAAAAAATCTCCTCATTCCTTTCCTTGTGCCATGAGGGTTCTGATCAGGTGTGTATTCAGCTATTGCCTGTTGTAACCTCTGGCAGCCTCATGTTCCTGCATATAATCACTGTGACTTTTCTTGGCTCAGGAAGCCTGGGATAGGATATCTCAGTTTGGTCTTGTTCTTTCAGTGTGTCTGTTAGTGAAACGTGATTGCTCATCTCCTCTCTGGTAGCCCCAGATCTAGTATCTCAACTTCTAATGACTTCCTGGTAATCTGAGTAAGTAATTAGCAGTGCTAGGATCTGGTTGTTATATACCAACAGTGTTTTTCATGCCCCACTGGCTTTATTCATCCATTCTTTTAAATGAATTTCTATTTTACTTTGACAGAGAAAACACTTCCCAACAAATAGCCAAGCTTAATAATCCCCTGAAGAAATGTTCATTTATCAATTGTTACCAGCTTTTGTTTTTTACAGGACCTGTGATTTCATTGGTATAGGAAACTCTTAGGAAGAGGCTTCATCTTCTAATGCAGATTGACAACAATTATATAACTTCTAGGCTTAGAGAGTTGCCTAGGGCATTGAGAGGTTAAGTGTCTTGTCCAAGATCACACAGTCTGTAGGTATCAGAGACAGGGCATACAGCTAGGTACTCCTGACTCCAAGGGCATGTCTTTGTTCGCTATGCCACATTGCTTTAGAAAGGATTTGTCCTTTAATTCTGACAGCAGCAAACTTACATCGACCGTTATAATTTGCCAGTGTTTTATTGTCTATTATATATTTATTATACTTTATTACATTCTTATAGTTACCGTTGATGGCTCTTTTTGGCTTTGCTTTCTTTACTTTGGGTCATTTCAAATAGATTTTTCTCATGTTTTTCAGACTTATTTATATTCATCTTTCCTTATGGTGACCAGTAACAGTACATTAATTCATAACTAATAATTTATTCAGGAATTCCTCAACCCAATGATAAGTCTCCAGTGATACATATTTTTCCCTAGCTTAAAAAAATCACAAATAATTCTGTAATGGCCATTTTTGTACAAATGGGCCTTTTCTTGCAATTATAATTTCATTGTGATGTAATTTTGGCACTATAATCCCTGGCTATATATGAAGCAGATATATGAGGAATTTAAGAACTGTTCTTATGTAATACCAAGTGGTTTTCCAGAATGGTTCAACCTACTGCTTTGCCAGCAGTGAATTAATAGGCTTTTTTTTTCATAGCGCTCTCAACAGTATCATCTTTGCTAACATGATGTATATGATATGATACTTCACTATTGTTTTCTTTTGTATTTCTCAAAATATGGATAATTTTGAACATTTTCAAGTGGGTATTTATTGTATTTCTCTTCCTGGAAAAATGTTTATATCTTTTAATCACTTGTCTATTGGAGGAATAGTCAATTTAACATTTATTAAAAATTTGTGTCAGTTCCTTGTAGATATTTTGGTGTGTTATTTTTTTCAGAGCCACTTAATGAAAAATCCTTCTCTACCTCATTCATTTCTTTTCTCTTGATGCTAGCTATGATGATTTTATTTGTTTAAAAACTTTTAAATTCTATATGTCTGAGATAATTTTATCTTTTATGATCTCTTCTGTAGTGTATCTGTTGTTGAGTTCTTCCCACTTACAAAAGCATTAATCTTCCACTCTCTCTTTTAAACAGTTTTATTTTATCTTTGTATCATTTATGTGTTTGGAATTTATTATGGCATATGTTATAAGATGCTGATCGAAATCCATTTTTGTATACTCCTTTCAATTTTTTCAGCAGTTGTTGTTTGTTAAAGAGTTCTTTCCTCAGTCATTTGTGCATTTAGGGTTTGTCAACTGTTACACTACAAAATTTATTTGTTTTCACGCTTTGGCTCTGTTTTATAACTCAATATATAGTATTTAGAATCATTGTTTTATAGCATATTTTGAGATCCACTATTGCCAAATTGTTCTTTCTTCTTTTAAAAATTATGTCTAGAGAACTGCAAATTAAAACGATTTCTGAGGTACCACTTTTTATACCTATCAGATTGGCTAACAAAACAGAAAAGGAACATGACAAATACTGGAGGGGATGTGGAAAAAGAGGTATACTAATGCAGTGTTGATGAAGTTATGAACTAGTCCTATCATTCCGGAGATCAATTTCTAACTATGCTCAAAGGATTATAGAACTGCATACCCTTTGATACACCAATATCATTACTGTTTTTTTTTATTCTAAAGAGATCAAAGGAAAAGGAAAAGGACATATACATACAAAAATGTTCATTGCAACTCTTTTTGTGGTGGCAAAGAACTGGAAACTGAGGAATGGCTAAACAAATTGTGGTATATGATTGTGATGAGTAATTATTGTGCTGTAAGAAATGATGAAGAGAATGGTTTCAGAAAAACATGGGGAGACTTATATGAACTGACGCAAAGTAAAGTGAGCAGAATCAGGAGAACATTGTACCAATAAGGGCAATAGCATAATGATAATCAACTGTGGAAGACTTTAGCTACTCTGATTACTATAATGATTGGAAATAATTACAAAAACTCATGATGAAAAATGCTATGCACCTCCAGAGAAAGAACTATTGAACTGAATACATATTGAAACATACTTTTAAAAAATTATTGCTTTTTATTTTTTGCAACATTGCTAATATGGAAATATGTTTTTCCTAATTTTCCATGTATGATGGGTATCATATCATTTTCTCAGTGAGTGGGAAGGGGGGTGGAGAGAGAGAATTTGAAATTGAAAATAAAAAATTAATGTTGACAAAAACAAAAGAATTCATGTCTTGATATTCTTGAACTTTTCTTCTTCCAAATGAATTTTGTTATCTTTTTTCCTACAAATTTCATAATTTGAGCATTTTTATAACATGAAAGGTGATTAATTGATTAGTCTATAACTAAATTTGTAGAATAACAGGTATTTTCATCATCTTTGCTATATTGGAATAATCTTGTCACAAACCATTTGCATAGTCTAGGTAGTTTATCCCTCTGATTCAGCCTTTTATTTTTATCAAATGATTTTCAAATAATTGATAATTATTGGGGTGTCTATCTTTGGTCTAGTGGAATGACTTCTTTTTCTTTTTCTTTACTCTTAACCTTATTTGGAAAGTTTCTAATGCTTTGTCTCTTCTTTAGGTATAGGCTATTGATGACATTAAGAAGTTGTCCTTTTATGCCTATGCTTTTAAAGTAGGTTAAACATACACAAGGGCTGTATTTTGTTGAAAGCATTTATTTTTATCTGATTAATGTGATTTTTCTTACTTATAGTTTCTATGCAGTTGAGCCTCCCTAGTATTCTTGGTAGAAATCCACATTGGTCATAGTTAATAGTTCTTTGATTATATTTCTGTAGTCATTTTGTTAATTTTTATCAAACATTTTTGCAGCAGTATCCATTAATGGTATTGTTCCATAGTTTTATTCCACAGCTTTTCTCCTTTAAATAGGCATAAGGGCCATACTTGACTCATAAAAGGATTTTGGCATAGTACATTCTTCCTCTATTTTTGTGATTTTTTTTTTGTGCCAAAGAAGTTATTTATTATTTAATTTTTTGATAGAATTGTCTTGTAAATCTAAGTCAAGTTATTTTTGTAGCTTCCTTTATAATCTATATCTCTTTCTGATGTCAAGTTTTCAATAATCTATTTCATTTTTAAATTCTATTTTATTTTTTTGTAAATATCAATTTTTAAATTCTTCAACTTTGTTGGTATAGAATTAGGTATTGTAATTTCTGGTACCTTTAATTGCTTCCTTTCCATTACTTATGACTTCTTTCTCTTATTGATTTTGGTTTTTCAGTTTTTCACCCTTCCTTTACCACATATTAATAAGATGAGCTAACAGTTTATTTATTTTACTTATTGTCTCAGGAAAGTAACTCTTTTTTGATTTTATTCTCTAAAGTAATTTGTTTTTATTAGTCAACCCCATTTTGTTTATCTCTTCTTTGATTTTTAAATATTATACTTTTGTACTCATTTGAGAATTCTTTCTTTATATTATAGTTTTAAACATTATATGCTCAATTAATGGGTCTTTCTCCCTCTTTTTTCTTAATATAAGTGTTCAGAGATATATAATTTTTTTCCTGAAAGTACTTTCACTACCTTTCACAAATATTGACATTTTTCTTTAATGTAATTTATATATTGTGGTAATCTCTTTCCTATTCTCATCTCTTCCAATTTCTTATTTCTGTATATTTATATGTACTCGTACTTGTATTTTTTATACATATATGTACAGGCACATATACTACATATGTATTTATTTACCTTTTTCTGTTTGGCTGAGATAAGAAATGAAATTCATTATATTCCTTCTCTTTATCCTCTCAATCCCTTTTCTCTCTTTTTGGATGGTGTCCTCAATTGGCATCACAATGATAAGAAATATTAGTATAACTACCTGGTGGCACTGGAAATTTTGTCAGCTGAGCTATCAATCCCCTACAATGCTGGAACTGACTGGACATGTTCTGACAACTATCTATACTACACCTCTCTCTCCTTTTGACTCATTTTAAGCTCATGGCAGGCTTATAGGGCAAATGAAAGAGATGACAACCCCCTTGAGGATTAGTAATGTAATTGTGGCTATTAAGATTTCATGTGTTAGGGGTATATGGTCCCAAGGATTATCATATTTCTCTGTCAAATTAAGTATTGTCTCCTTGAGGTTCTAGCCAGAAACCTTGCTCTTGCAACATTGACTTATATTGTACAGGTACAAACCCTAAAACTTTAAATCTGCTTCCTTCCTGGGGTTTTGTCCTCTTTCAGTAATCAGTCTCAAAACACAATTGACACATATTCCAATGGGCATTCAGATGTTATCAAACACACACACACACACACACACACACACACACACACAGAGTGAGTGAGAGAGAGAGAGAGAGAGAGAGAGAGAGAGAGAGAGAGAGAGAGAATATTTTAAAACACAGGTAGTTCACTGAAATGGCATTTTTAAAAATTACCATTTTTCTGATACCACAAGATGGAAAGTGAGAACTCTTTCCACACATCCATTTCTCCATTAGAGAAAATGTAAGGCAAAGGAAGTAGTCCAGGCATTAAGTGATACAGTCTCTGCTCAGAGAAAGCACAGGAGAAAATCACTGCAAGGTTGCTTCACCACACCGCTGCCACATGGCAGGTGGTCACTGGCTGGTTTGGGGAAGCACTGATACCTGATATTGCTCAGATCAACATGAATGGTTTACTTCAGAATGTAAGCTTTTCCGCAAATAGTTCACTGGCTCCAAAGATCTACCATTCCCTACCAGTCCATTAGGCAGCTCTGTTCTCTTGCTCAGTGTCTACTCCTTTTTATTTTATTTTTTTGAAGAGCACTAAAAAAGGTTAGTTACACTATAATCTCTCCCACCTCCCTTTCTCTCTTGCCTTTCTCTCTCTCTCTTTTTGAATACTTCAGCAAACTCAGAGCTTATTTATTTTTGTTCTATCATAGCCCTTTTCTCTCCCTTATAGAATTTAGGCACCTGATTAATATCTGTCCCTTTGGAGTTTTTTGAACTTATTTTCCTTTTTTAAAATTCCCTTTGTCTACTGAATTTGCATTTCAAAGGCTCTGGACAGATCTCTTTCTACACTCCCTCCCCCCAAAGGAATGACTGGATATTATTAATTCTGTAAAAATTCTATTTTTCCTTGTGTTCTATGTTCAGTTTGGCTAAAATTAATTTTCCTTTGATTTTCTGTATGTTTTAATCTAATTTTTCTTCTATTGCTGATATGTAGTCTTGCTAAATACTGACTGGAATATACAACTTTGTTGAATATGATCTCTCTATTCCTGGCTAAGTTTAGGTATTTTCTTTTTATCCTGGAAGCTCTGGAGTTTAGCAATGATGTTTCTGGATGAGTAAAGCCCCTGAATCCTTTCTGGTGACAACCTGGGGAAACTTTTATTTGAAAATTGCTTTCTGGTTTAATTACTTTATGAGAACTTTCTTTTATTATTTCCTTAAATTTAGTATTGGAGAACTTTGTTTCATTATGTTCCTCTGGAAGACCAGTGATTCTTGGGTTCTTAAAGCCAGCCAGGTGGCAAAATGGACAAAATGCTGGGCCTGGACTCAGAAAGACCTTAGTTCAAATCTAGTCTCAGTCACTTAGTAGCTGTGTGACCCTGGGCAAGTCATTTAGTTTTTGTTTACCTCAGTTTCCTCATCTGTAAAATGGAAATAGAAATATCATCTTCTTCTCAGGGGTTTTTGTGAGGATCAAATGAGATAACTATTGTAAAGCACTTAGAACAGTACCTGACACACAATAGGTGATATATAATTGTTAGCTGTGAGGATGATGATGATGTCCCTGAATCTCATTTGTCAGGTCATTAGCTTTTGATAATAGGCATGATATGTATTCTTCCTTTGGATTTTGCTCTAATATTTCTTGGTTTATCATTGAATTTCAAACTTCTAGTTTAAACATTTTTTTTAGGATGTACATTGCTTTGCTAATATAGTCAAAATATCTATTATCCATTTCAGTTTTCTTTTAAAAACTCTAAATTCCTTCAATTTCTCTTTCTTCAATTCCTTTTTAAAAAGGAATTAAGGAAATTTAAAAAAAGTTTTCCATCTAGTCATGGGATTCTTGGACTTTTCTGAGGTTTTAACTGTAGTTATTCCATAATTACTTTCCTGAAGTTTTTTTTTCTGGGATTCTCTTAAACCATATTTTTACTTAATTTTATTAGGGATCTTGCTTTGCTTACTTGTTTTCTTCATTACTCTGCTATCCCCCCCCCCCATTCT
>CM053581.1:432556590-432573200 GCA_028627135.1 Pseudochirops cupreus
AATGTATTCAGCCTACACTTTAAAGTTTAATCAACATTATTAACCTTTTCTCTATCACTTCCTTAAGTCTAGAAAATCAACTAAAGAATAAATCAAGCTCTGTCATTTTATGGTATGCAAATGTCTATAATGAAAATTTGACATTCAGGTATTTGAATTGGTTCCACCATACCCTTGATTTCTTGGTTTATAAACATACAACACCAACATAAGTTGAGATTATCACTCTTAATGGTAACCTTAGAAATATGCTAGGCTTTTATATAAATCCTTCATAAAACACACTGACTCTTTACTCTGGTTTATTGTTATTATTAAACTTTTATTATTTAAAATTTTATTGATGCCTTTGGTTTTTTATGCTGCAGTCATTTCTTATTATCTTTTCCACCCTCCTCACCCCCTCATCCTCCACCATAAAAACCTCTTGTCACAAAGAAAAAATTAAACAAAACCAGCCAAGGATGAAAATGTGTTTGTCACTGCCTGCATTTGGCACTTGTAACCACAAGTGGAAGGAGGAGTGCTTCATTTGTCTTCAAAAATCGATGTATTAGATATTCAATAACAATTTGATAAACACTTATTAAGCACCTACTATGTGCAGGTGTAATAGCTAGAGTATTGGGGCAGGAGTCATCTTTGTGAATTCAAATCTGCACCCTGCTAGCTGTGTGACCCTGAGCAAGTCACCATACCCTGTTGGCCTCAGTTTTATCATCTATAAAATGAAGTGGAGAAGGAAATGGTAAACCATTTCAATATCTTTCCAATAAAACCCCAAAAGGGTCATGAAAAGTTGTACATGATTGAAATGACTGAACAGCAACAATCTGTGCTAGGCACTGTGGTAAGCATTGGGAATACAAGTAAGAAAAATACAGTCTCCATCCTCAGGCATCTTACAATCTAATGGGAGAAGAGAACATATAACAAGGGATAGGAAAGAGGTGGAGGGGTAGACCTGCTGGGAGGTACTCAGTGAGAAGTGGTTGAAGCTTGTTCTGTGGAGCTGAATCCAGAGAGATCGGCAGATGCAAAGCCTTTAATCTGAGTTTAGCTGTCATTAATGTTGTTTTCATTGATATTGTGGGAGTCATTTTGCATACTGTTCTCTTAGTCCCACTTTCTTATCCCTGCATATGAGTCTACAACATTTTTCTCAGCTTCTAATAGTTATTTCTTACACTGTAATAAAATTTCAAAACATTCATATGTTTATTCAGCCATTCCTCTCCCTTCCCCCCACAATGAGCACCAACTTTGTTTCCAGTGTTTTTCCTACCACTAAAAATACTTTTATGAATATTTCGGTATATTTTTGTTTTTGAGTTTTTTTATTTTGGTATATTTTTGTTTGTGTGTTTTTTTTTAAACTTCCTTGAAGTACATGCCTAATAATGGGGTAGCTAAGTTATAGAGTGTAAGTAGCTTAATGACTTTTCAGACATAATTCCAAATTGCTTTCCAGAGTAATTGAATCAGTCCACAGTTCAGTAAAGAGGATGTGAGTGCTCCTATCTTCCCACATATTGTACAATCTATTTCTCTCTTCTGTTGTATAAAATTAAGTTATGACCCTGATGCTCCTCCTCCACTCCCCAGGCATTCTCTCTTCCTGATTTGCTCACCCTACCTACACTCACTCCAGCAGTTTAGAAGCGGTTTCTCAGAGGAATAGTCATACTTCTACAACACACTACTCTCTCAAGATTCTAGGTGTTAGGGGAAAATACATACCTAAACTCATAACTGTAGCTCATGAGCCCCCATCAGCATGCTTCCCATTTACACAAATCAGTTAAAACGATATCACAAGCTCTTAAATATGAAACATTTACTGAGAGGAAGTCATTGTAATGGCAAGCAAAGAAGTACTTACCACCTTGTTTCACTTATTCAAGTATTTAGCACTTTGTTTCAGTTCTTCAATTGTCTTTGAGTCCTGCCTATGATTTGAAGGTGGGAGGAATTTTCTGATATAACAGGAATGATGGAACAGGAAGAAGAGCCACCATATAAAAGCAAGAGCACAAGCTGGGGCTGAGCAGAACTGGGAGGATGTATGGCTGTGGTTCCAGCATGATGTCTGCCTCTGTTGATGTTACTTTGTCAGACCTGTCTACTGATAGAGGATGTTGCTGTTGTTACAGAAACCCTGGTTTAGAAACCCTGAAAGAGGATTTTCTTGTTGTTTGTTTATAGAAATCCTGAAGGAGGGTTTTACTGATGTTTTGAGAGGTCCTGGGACTTTACTGATGATTTGTGTTGATTTCTCAGACCATCTTTGTGGATCTGTGTTGATTTCACAGGGCGAAAGTAAATTGATAATGGTGCTGGCAATGTTCAGGAATGTTGTTGTGGCTCTGTTAAGCTTTGTCTTCCCAGAAACAGAAACTGCAAAGGGCTTGAGGTGGACTTGTCACTGTGAGCATCAATATGGAACAGGAACTGGACAAGGAACTAGATGAGGAACTGGACAAGGAGCTGAGAGCTTCCTACCTGTAAATCCAGGTGACAGATGGGTGAATTTAGGTAAGAGCTGGGAGCATGGAAGAAGAACCATGGAATTTGGGAGCCAGCCTTGAGCCAAGATGAAAGGACCTTTCCTTGGGTACTTAGTGTTGATTGATGAGATCATGATTTACTGTGACCTAGGGGTGGGTGAACTGTGTACTTTGTACCCCTTAAGGATGATTGAATTAAGGATGATTGGAAGCTAGTCTCCAGAAAGAAGACTTTCTGACTGACAAGATGTGACCTATCGTGGGAGACCTTTGTACTTTATATCCCTTAAGGAGGATTGCTCTTAAGAATGATTGAGTTAAGGACTTTCTGAATGATTTCTTTTGTTTAAGACTATGTGGCCACTTTAGTGATAAGTTGTTATGTGATATCATTGTGAATACTGTACTTTGGTTTCTGTGAATGTTTTGCTTTAGTTTACTGCTGAATAGAGAGTTCATTATACTATGTGATCAGAACCTTAGAGTTATTCATAGCAGCAATTCTCTGGAAGGCTGCTTGTGCTTGGTTTTACAGTCATATAATAATCATAATACAAAATTGACTAAATAATAAGCAAAATCACAAATAATAAAAATATAACAGTGCATTCATAAATTTAGATTATATTTTCCTATAAATGTACAAAGGGTCCATAGGAAGAGCGGGTCCACAGTCTTCACAAATCAGGAATGAATGAGGAAATGAGGAAACCCATTGTAACCAACAACTTTGAATTTCAGGCCTTGATGTCCTTGGTCCCTTTAGGAAAAATCTACATTACACGGAGCCATTTTTCTTCCATCTGCCCCCTTTCAGATGACACCACTCTCCTGGGCAAAGCTGTCTCTCTCTCATCTACTCTACAAGGTGATAAAGCAATGACAAATTCTTTTCACTCATGTCCACCTTTAACAGAGTGCTAAGAAAAATACTGCATTCTTTCATTGACAAGTAATTCCCTTAAGTAGAACTGCCAAGTGCTTCAGCTATGTAAATAGCAGGGGATCTGATTTATTCAATCAGTCATAAACCTCTTCTAACAGAAAAGCCCAACTCACAGAAAGACAGGTGCTAAGTCTGACTTTCCCCCTCTAAAACATGAATGAGTAGTAAAGAGCAACACGGGCAGCCCTGAGAAGCTTCCATTCTGTCAGCTCTAGATTAGCAGACCTACAGACAATAATGCCTGAGATGAGGGATGAGGTCAGGATGGATAGAGTGCTGTGCAGTTGTCAAATACAATGAATTCATCATACAGCTGGGTAGCCTGGCATGCAGGAATGATACCACTGGAGAGCCCCAACACATGTCAAAACATGGATCAAACATCTGAGATGGAACAATTACTCTTGTGATGTGGAAATATAAAGAGAAGCACACAAGAACACATCTGAAGGAGAAGTTCAACACTGGGATTCTTGAATTCCAGGAAAAGTCCTGGATCAAGGGCATAGAGATCATAACATATGGATATCCATACACTGTCATCTGGAAGACTGTGGAGAAAAAGGCCACACATGGGCTAAATTTGGTCAAGAAAAGAAGATCTTGATACTTCAGAGCCTGACAGGACCAGTCTCAGAAAAGAAAACAACATCAGGGAAAGAGGTCACCTTAGTCTCCAAAGCATTGACAGTGACCTCATTAGTGATTTCTATTGATTTTTTTCTACCTGGTGTCATAGGACCTTGAACATAAATGTGTATAAAAAAGGGAATGTGGATTGTATTGCTATCCTGAACAATGGAGCTGAAGTGACCATTGTATTCCGATATGTATTTGGAATGAGAGACATTTAAAGGAAATATTTAACTCCTTGTGGGTTTTGACATTAGAGGTCTGAGTGACAAAAACTATCCATACTTGGTATACATTTAAGTGACCTTGCAATTTCCTGAAAACATTGCTAGTGTCAACAAAGTAATTGACATTCTGACCCTGATTTATTCAGACCTTTTAGGTAGCAATAGAATGTCAGAACGAATTAGAACCAATTAGAGTCTGTTCAGATTGGGAGATGAATTTTACAAACAACAAGCTGGGACAATACATACAAGCTTTAACCATTGATGCAGCTTGCATGGAGGCATGCAGGAAGTTAAAGTGAGATGGTGACAATGATCATCATAAGGACATACTTTACTCTTCTACTACTGAGAGGGACTCTTAGATATTTTATTTTGGGGATTCTTTGGTGCCAGAAGAATGGAAGGAATGGCAAGAAAGAAGCATGGCAAGAGGATAGGTGTGTTCTTACTGTGTCAGTGGCATATGAGATCAGCATAGGGAATAACCCACAAAGTTCAGTTTACTGATTCATGTCCATTTTGGGAAAGAACTAGAAACAACTCTTTGGCAGTGATGGGTGACCTCAGAGAATATCTCAAGAACCTGATAGCAAATGGTATTTTCACAGAGTTTAAAAACCCCCAATACATTCCCCATAGTTCCAAAGAAGAATGGAAAGATTAATGTATGTACTGGACTTTGAACAAGAGAATCAAAGTGAACCAACATACCATGCCAAAGGTTCAAGAAGGCCTGAATTGTCTATTAGGCAGCCAATGGTTTTCTATGTCAGATCAGATTTGCACAGTGGCTATTATTAATTTTCAGTGGCAGAGGAAAATAAAGACTGCTTTTATCTGTCTAGCTGGAGTTTTTACCAGTTTGAACGTGTGCCCTTGTGCATCTTCCGGCACCTTCCACCTTCCAAAGATGGAGAAGTTAATGGAAAAAGTAATTGGTTACATGAATTACCTGCAAATGTTGGTGTACCTAGAGGACATCAATGTCTTTGAGAAGACCTTGCAAGAGCATGAGGAGAGACTGATGAAAGTGTTGGATCAACTAGAGGAAAATGTCCTGACACTTTCAACTGATGGATGTCAGTTTTGTAGAACCTTTGTCAACTGTGTTGGTCACATTGTGTCATAACAGGGTGTGAGCACTGAGTCTGAGAAGATAGCAGCATTACTGACTTGGCCACAGTCAATGACTCTTTAAGATCTGAGGATTTTGAAAAACATGTAGTGGTTACTGTTGAAAATTTGTTAAAGACTGTAATGCCATTGGTAAACCACTGAATGACCTCTCTTGAATAGATACCATAGAAGAGAAGCAGAAGCAGAAAGACAAGAAGCACAAAGATGTTTTGATTAAGAAAGCCCTTTCGGGATTTTGGACAGATGTGTGAACAAGCATTTAAAGTTTTGGCCAACTGCTTTACACATGCATTAGTATCAGAAGGAAGGAAATAAGCCTTTTAAAAGTATTTATTATGCTCCAGGTTCTGTGCTTAAAAATACTTAACAGATAGTATTTCATTTGATCCTCATAACAACTCTGGGAAGCAGGTGCTACAATTTACTCTATTTTACAGCTAAGGAAACTGAGGCAGACAGAAATTGACTTGCTTATGATCACACAGCTACTAAGTGTATTGGTATATGTTGATTCAAGGGAGCTTTTTGTCCTGCATATAGATGGGTATGCTAAAGATATGGTAAGTTGGGGAGCTTGAAAGCAATTTCATAGCAAGGGAGTAATGGTCATATGAAACCAGTGGCATTTACTAGGAGTTTTATCAACAGTGAAACACCACAAATTGGAGTTTCTGGATCTGTTTTTTGGAACTCTTCTTTTTGTTCAGTTATTTTCATTTGGGTGATTTTTTTTTTCCAGCACTGCCAATGTTCAATTTTTTTTTGAATTGGATCATTTATCCACTTGAAGATGTCTCTTAGGATACTGCATGTGCACATCTCTGTGTGTTTTAATTCCATTTCCTGCTGGTATTTTATCTGATTCCATGATTCAGTTGCTCTCCAGTATTTTGTAATTGTGTTGGCACTCTTTATTTACTCACATAAATTAATTTTTCCCTTTTTTCTATCTTCTCTTTAATGTTTCTTTCTTTTTTGGATGTGTGTTTAGGATGTGATTAGCCTGGCTTTCTTCAATTTTCTTATTCCATCCACTTGGATCAGACTCCCACAAATTTCATCTTAAAATGGCACCTTTTGCTATGTAGCTCTCCTCCCCGTAGAGTGAGAAGTCTCAGTTTTTTCCCTCTGCAGGAGAGCTCAATGCTGGCAAATTGTGCTGATGGCATGCCTGTTTCACAAGCTCCACATGCTGTGAACCTACCTGCCCCTCCAGGACTAACTTCACCTAAATAGTGAGGAAAATACTAGGCTAACAATGGAAGCTCATGCTTCCAGTGATGAAAGCAGAATGGAACCTTTTTAAGGATACGATGCTAGAAGATGAATGGGTTTGTATTGGTTGCTGCTGCATATTCTGTGCTCCTCAACACAAATCAGGATTTCCCAAGCAATCTTCCATAACTCTGTGTGTCTTCTATGAATTTAGTGTTATCAGTCTTGAGTTCTAGAATATGTGCTGCCATTCCCTTGTTCTTTAATCCTGGGCAAATAACTTTGTCTCTTTAGGTCTCATTTTCCGAATCTGTAAAATGAGAGAATTGGGCTATATGATCTCTAAGGCTCCTTTCAGCTTTAATGTTCTGATCCTAGGTCCCTAAGACCCTATGATGATATTTAATTAAAGCTGTATCTGTGGGTAATGTGGAAGTATGGAATAGGGGAGAGAGACTGGGCCTGTGAGTTGGGAAGATGTGGGTTTGAGTTATGTCCCAACACATACTGGCTATTTGAAACACAACCTTTCAGCATCCTTAGGCAACTCTTTAAGACTATATGTTGTAAAACAAGTGCTGATCTGCATTGGTAGAGGTGAACAGCTAGGTGGTGCAGTAGATAAGAGTGTCAATACTAGAGTTAGACTCATCTTGAGTTCAAATCTGCCCTTAGACACTCACTAGCTGAGCAAGATACTTAACCCTGTTTGCCTGTTTCTTCATCTGTAAAATGAGCTGGAGAAGGAAATGGCAAATCACTTCAGTATCTGTGTCAAGAAAATCCCAAGTAGAGTCACAAAGATATGAGCATGACTGAAATGACTGAACAACAACAATAAGTTGGTAGAGATAATTTTCTCACTGGGAGTTCCAAACACTGATAAAATTGCAACAACAGGAAAAAAGTGTCTACAGATATATGATAGTGAGCAGATTCATTCATCTACTGGTGCTGCTAACCTAATAATCTTAATCACAAATGCTTACATTTATATAACTCTTTACAATTTCTTTCCAATCAGCCTTTGAGGTAGATAGCATAAATAGCATTTTCCCATTTTAAATATGAGGAAACTGAAGTTCTGACAGGCTTAGGATTTTGTTCATGTTCACATAGGTAGTGTCGAGATAGGCCTGGAATTCAGATGTTTTGGGTGTCAGTCTAATACTCTTTCCAGTATACTAAATATGGTTTAATATAGGTCAGTCCTACCTTAATGGACTTTGTGACCATACTTAATAAAGCACCTAATGTCATTTAATAGCTTATTTTCCAAGGGCAACTCAGTGTTGCAGTGGATAGAGTACTGGACCTAGAGTCAGGAAGACTCATTTTCCTGAGTTCAAATCTGGCTTCAGACTCTTAATAGCTGTGTGATACTGGACAGGTCACTTAACCTTGTTTGCCTCAGTTCCTTATTTATAAAATAAGCTGGAATAATGGCAAACCACTCTAGCATCTTTGCTAAGAAAACCCCAAAGTGGGGTCATGAAAAATTGGACATGACTAAGCCAACTGAAGACTAACATTTCACAAGGACATTGTTAAAAAGGAGAAATGTTTGAGAAAGCCAAGGTGAGCTGAATTAGCATCCATTACCAATAGTTGTAAGAACCCAAAGGCATATTTACTCAGTCTTCTCATAAGGAACCGCACAAAAGAATTGGCATAAACATGACACTAAACTACTTCCCAAACTTCCAACTGTGCCCTCCCAATTCTGTAAAATTATTTTGATTCTTCTATTCTGAATGCTCCATTTGACCATTTCCCGGTTGAGAGTAATAGTTAAGACATATGTAGGATCATTAACCAAGCTATGGGGACTATTCTGTTATTCTTTGAAAAGGAAAATTAAAAGAAAAGTGATCTTTTTCACACTATCATTTTTACCTATCCATTCTAATAATCAGAATTCATCTTACTGCCCATTTATTGCTGTTTTTCCCCCTCTCTCTGAATAGTCACTTGACAGCTCTGCCATAGATTTCTTGGAGTGAGTTGTATCTTCCAACTTTGTCCATATTCAAAATCAGAGCAGAGCTTTCTAAACCATCATAGGAAATAACTCATTGATATTCTCTTTAAAAATCCAATTTACATTTAATTTTTCATGGAATCTTCATTTGTTGATTAGAATTTTGTTTATGTATTTGGGTTTAAAAGTTCTTCTTACATAACTAATATACTAAGAACAACAAATAATTCATCCCATTCTGTTCATTCTTTTGTCTTCCCCAAATGAAATGTGATTTGACTGATACAGTTCATTCAAGCAAGACATAAAGAAACAAATCGGAAGAGAAAAATCTAGCCTATTTTATAGCTTTTAGGATTAAATTAATAAATACAAAACCCCTCCTCCTCTGACTAAAGGGAGCTTAATATATTAGGAAAGTGTGCTGGAGGAGATAAAATTTAATTTTATGTCTATTTAATCTGAAGGTTCTATTGTAAGTAGTTATTAATACCAATTCCCCAAAGAATTGGGGAGGGGAGTAATTATGCGTATTTTTAAGTAGGAAGGTTGCTTCAAAGGTTTAGACTTAAAGTAGGAGAGCAAGAATACCCTTCACCTTTTTATCCTGAACTGACTTAAGTCCTAAATACAGTGAGCTCCATCTATTGGAGGACCCCAATTAATCATGCCTACAGAAACACTTGACTCCTCAAGCTTTCTTTCATTTAGCAGGATTATGAAGTTCCCAATTCATTCAGTGCTGGTAGCTTGCTAATTCTTTTCATGCTTCCCTTAAATATTGCATATGCTTATGTCTGATAAAGATCTAAATGTGCAGCAATATTTTTTAAAAAAACTTGTATGAGTATTCCTTCCATGTATATAGATGCATATACCTTTTTACATAGGTGATCTTCATGGTTGGCCCACAAATTTTTCACCCAGTAATCCTCTTGCTGATGAATCTCTCCACACTTAACTAGAGTGGTCTCCAAGAGACAGACACATTATGTTATTGCACCATACTCAAAGCCACTCAATAAGACTTATTATACTTATACTCTCCTGTCTTAGCTAATGAGAATTCAGGGTCACCTTCATGCAGTGATGAAGTACAATGGGGTATTGGAGAGTAATTTCTGTGAGCAAATTTCAGAACCAAGGATAACCTCAGTTTCAAATTAGGAGGAAAGCCTCTCAGAGGAGAGAAAGTTGGTGACACATGCTTGGAATCCTAGCTACTGGGGAGACTGAGGGTGATAGATCCCTTGAATTTTGAATTGCAGTAGAGCTAAAGCTGATCTGATGCCTACTTTACCTGGCACCAACATGGTGAACTTTTAGGAACAAGGCACCACCAAGTTTCCTGGTGTGTGTGTGTGTATGTGTGTATGTGTGTGTACATGTGCAAATTGGTTCAGATCAGAAATTAATCAGACCAAGGCTTCTCTGCTGATCAGCAGTGGAGTGTGCACATATGTGACTAGTACACTTCTAAGGAGACCCAGTTCAGAGAGGAGAGGGAGAAAGAAAGAGGGAAAGAGAGGAAAAAGAGAAAAGAAGAAGAGGAGGAGGAGGAGAGAGAAGAAAATAGGGGAGGGGAAATAGTTGAATGTGTATGCATAGGCACAAAGTTAGGAAGAGACTGAGTTTTATGTCATTTGATTGGGAGTTGTAGAAGCTTCAGAAGTGTTTTAAGTAATGGTATTTAAGATCGGGAGAGATGGAAGCAGTACATGAAAAGAAGTGGTTGGGGTTAACTATTCCATCAGCCTCAGCAACTTAAACTTAAACTCACTGGGATCAGATTGGAAATGCTCAAGAATGAGCTGACAGGCATGTCTTATTGTTACTGAACTTTATTTACCCTACAAGGGGACTGATTCAGAGAGAGATATTGGCACACCCTCCCCCTCCATTTTTCTCCTACCGAGAGAGAGTAGATGTTCAGTCCAAAATCTTCTTGTTCTTTAAGTGACATTTTAAAATTTCTGCTTAGTTTTTAAAAGATTTATTCTTTATTCTGAATTTAGCAAACACTAAATAAAATGGGCATATCTATATACGTAGTGGAACAGCAAAAGTAGATTGTATTTGTGACTGCAGAACTTGGCTAGGTACAATTTTCTTTTCAAGCATATAATAAATTCAACTGATAGCTTCCTTGTTTGTTCTTCTTTCTTGGCTACTTTTTATTCTTGTGAGGATCAAATGAGATAATATTTGTAAAGTGCTTAGCACAGTGAGAGACAGTATGGTTTTTTTTAAAAAAATAAATGTTAGTTCTTCTTATTATTATTTTCTCTTCATTAAAAATCCCAGTGAGATTCTTTTCTTCACCCTTCCCCCCAGCCTATCCTTATCCTTACCCCCTGTTACACTACCAAACCACCATTATAAATAAAAAAAGCAAAAACTAAATAAAAGCTCTCTTAGTTAAAGCAAAACAAATTCCCACAGTATATATATCCAAAAATGTATGCCTTATTCTTCAACTTGAACTCATTATCTCTTTGTCAAGGGGTGGGTAACATTTTTTATCATCAGTGTTTTGGAATTGGGGTTGGACATTGCATTGATCAGAGATCTCAGGTCTTTCAAAGTTGCTTTTCTGTGTAATATTGTTATTATATAAATTGTTCTCCTGATTCTTCTCAGTTCACTGCATCATTTCAAACAAGTCTTTGCATGTTTCTCTGAAACTATCTATTTTGTCATTTCTTATGGTACAATAGTATTTTAATGCATTCATATACAAGAATTTGTTTCAACCATTCCCCAGTTGATAGGTACTCTATTAGTTTCTATGTCTTTGCTAAAACAAAAAAAAGAGCTGCCACAGATACTTTTGTACAAATGGGTCCTTTTCCTTTTGTTGCTTTGTTGGCTTATATGATTAATGCTGGTATCACCGGGTCAAAGATTATGTAGACTTTAGTAAGCTTTTCAGCATAATTTCTCTTTGCTTTCTAGAATGGCTGGATCAGTTCATAATTCCACCAACAGTGCATCTTTGTGTCTATTTTGCTGCAGCAGTTCCTTCAACATTTGTTATTTTCCTTTTTCGTAAACTTTATCATTCTCATGGGTGTGAAGTAGAAACTTGGAGTTCCCTTTAATTTCAATTTTTCTAATTATTAGTGATTTGGAGTGTTTTGTTATATGGTTATTGTCTGCTTTGATTTCTTCCTTAAAAAACTGCCTATTCATATTCTTTGACCATTTATCTCTTGGTAAAGGTTTTTTATTCTTATACTTTTTAATCGGTTCTTTATCTGTATTTTAAAAATTAGACTTTTATCAAGAAACTTTCCAAAAAAATTTTTTTAACCAGTTGGCTGTTTTCTTCTGATTTTAGCTGCATTGACTTTGCTAGTGCATAGCTTATTTGTTTTATGTAAGCAAAATGGTCAATTTATTTTCTGTGATCAGAACTCTCTATTCTCTGTTTGGTCATGAATTCTTTCCCTATCTTTAGTTTTGAAGGGTAATTTCTTCCTTTCTCCTCTAATTTGTTTAAGGTTTACCTTTAAATCATGTATGTATTTGGGGCTTATCTTGGTATACTGTGTGGAATGTTATTTTATACCTAGCTTCTAACAAACTGCATTCCAGTTTTTCCAGAAGATTTTTGCCAGCTGGGGAGGCCTTACCCCCACTAACTTTGGACACTAGGTTCATTTGCTTCTTTATGTTATGTGCTTAATCTATTCCTTAGATTAGCTTTTCTATTTTTAACTAGCACCAAATTACTTTGATGATTACTACTTCGAAATAGTTTGAAATCTGATACTGCTAGATTCCCTTCTTTCCCTCTTTGACCCATTATTTTCTTTGAGATTCTTAATCTTTTGTTCCTCCTTATGGATTTTGTTATTATTTTTCTAGTTCTGTAAAATAATCATAATGATGGTGACATGGGATTGTAAAGTTAACACCAGAGGATGGGAGATGGAGGTATCTCTTCCTACAATATGCTTGAAAAGAGAAAATTTGACTACCCACTAGATTTTTGCTGGAGTGCTCTAATTCAAGTACAAGTAAGAGAAGAAAATGGTTTCTAGTTGCATAATTTGGGGATGGGGAGGTGTGTGTGTGTGTGTGTGTGTGTGTGTGTGTGTGTGTGTGTGTGTGTGTGTGTGTTGTAGGTAGAGGTGGGACTGGGACAGTAGACAAGTTATAATGAGGAATTAATTGTTTTTTCAGGGATGCTATTGAAATATTATCTAATGGAATTTCCTAACATATGTGTTAGGAAACTATTTTTCCTTTAAGAGGGTCTGTAACAGTCCTCCAGACTTGATTGGTTAAGACTGCTGGGGCAATGAATGTTAATGTAGCTTCTCAATTGATTGAGTATAAGAAAGTCTAGAGCAGGGGTGGGAAACCTGTGACCTTGAGGCCATATATGGCCTTCTGGGTAGTGCTGATGGGGTGCTTGGGTGCCTTGCTTGAACCCCAGTACCAAAATCCCATTTCTCCCTAGCCTCAAAACATTGTCTCAGACACTTTCTCTCTAGCTCAAGGGCAGCATGCCCTAGCAAAATACTTCTCTCTCTTCCTGATACAGTAGCCAGCTGCACCTATAGAATTTAGTAGTTTGAATCACCTGTTTACTAGGTAAACTGACTGTGTACTGGGTCATAAAGATATGTACTACTCACTGACCTATCGTATGTATCCTAGACTTGGTCATATGTATATTCCCTTAAGTTTATCTTGTCTAAGAAGACATTGATGGGGCAGCCTGGGTATTTTTCAGTCAGCTCTGACCATTAGTTGACTTAGTGATGGCTCAGGCCTAAAACCACACCTTCCTGTAGCCCTGTCCTTTGGCTAGTTCACAGTGAACTCTGGGTAAAATACCTGCTCAGTAGATATTAAAAGTGCCTGTTCCTTTAAAAACTGACCATTCCTTAACCACTCCCTAATCCCACCCTGATTTACCTAGTTAGCATATTTGGCACATGTTGTTCTATAATTTATCCTATATAAACTTTAACTGTACTCCTCTAAGGTTGCAGGTTCCCTAAGAACTCTTGCCTGCTGTAAAGCATAATAATAAATTTTTGCCACCTTGACTTAAAGAATGTTTGAGTTCTCAAATTCATTCCAGGTGACCTTGCCCTGGGAACTCTGGTCTCAGGGTCCCTGTATCCCTGTGGATTTCTCCTTCCACATTTCTGGCCCCTCAGCAGTGCCTTTTGACTGAGTCCAAGTTTCACTGAATAAATCGTTTTATTAAGGGGATTTGTTCTGTGAAGTTTAGATTCAGTTAAAGGGCTGCACTTGAGAATCTAGAGGGCCATACGTGGCCTTAAGGATGCAGGTTCCCCACCCCTGGTCTAGAGACACTAGTTAGCTACAGTTCCTTTTTTAGGCTTCAAATAATTATGGACAACACAGAAGCAAGGAGTTGGTATTCAACCAAATCTGACTACTTCTTAGGAGAGCATTCTTTCTCTGTTATGAATTTTCCTCTCCTGCTATGGCCAAACCTTTCGTAAACTGTTAGTTGAATTATGAATGTCTCATTTCATGTCAATCTGGAACCTCAAGTACCAGTTCGATTAGAGCCAGGTCTGGCCTATTACAAGTGACCTGTGATTCCATAAATGTAGCAATTCATGGTGAGGAAGCTCTCTCTAGTAATGTATAAGGGGTTGTTGTACTTGGCCCATTGATTTCTGTCTCTTCCCCTTTTGGTTGATGTGGTCGCAGAGAGTATGAGGAAGATAACAAAAGTAATGAGGTTTACAATGTGTGTAAAGCTGTTGACATCCTGTTGCCCCTTGTAGGGTATGAAAACCTTTATCTGATGGAATTAAAGGGATCCTGGCCAGTGCCAAGTAAAAACTTGGCCACAGTGTTTAGAGACTTTAAATATCTAAACCTGCCAAGAATTGATGCAGTATAAGAGTTCAGCAGTTTGTGTTGATTAAAGAGAAAGCAAGTAGGACACAAGACAGAGACACAGACTACAGTAAATTTATATAGAAGTTTAACTAGTATAAGTGAATTTCCATAATAATGAGCCCCAAAGAGCCCCAAAAGTGCTTTAGTCAGCAAACACTTTGCCAAGTAGAAAGATGTGGCAGTCAAAGGCAATATCGGTTTAGAATATTAACTCATTTGTAAAATCACATGAAGAAGGATAATGAGAAATACTGTTAGGAGTGGGGAGGAAGGGATTTCTCTTTTCCACATCAACCATGACCTCTGACGTTTGAGCTACTTATCCCAAAGGATATACCTCATCCAACAGTTGGGGAGCCGTTGGAAGTGTGAGGTTCAGTTGAAGGATACACACACACTCCAGTAAGACAGAAAGGGAGAGGCAATCACTTGAGACTAGCAGTAGCTTCCAGGATTGGGACCTCTGGTAACAGTGAAGAGAACTTGCTATGGACTCAAGAGAGAGTTAAACTTGGCAACCAAAAGTTGACCTATGAAAAGGTCATAAAAGACCCTGGGAACACAGTGGAACAACCTTCCCACACTGATGCTGCACCAAGATGGTAGTATGGAAGGACTGACTCCCCAAGATAGAAAGAACCTTGAGACAGTAGTATTGAAGCCTTGGTTACATGTGTTTCCTACACAGGTGCCTAACTACCATTGGATGAAAAGTTTCATCCACATTTCCCACCAATTATATCTGTACATGCATTCATGTATGTATATGTGTATGTGTATGTGTATGTGTATATATATATATATAAATATACATATATATATAAATATACATATATATATATGTGAGAAAGTATAACTCAGGTTTATGTGGAAATATTTTATAGTGGTTGTTCTTACCATAACATCATAGTAAATTACACTGCTTGGAGCTAATGGTGTCTTCTGGCTGACACAGTTAGGGGCTCGGTGGAACTAGGAGCAGCAGTCCTTCCCTGGATATCCAACCTGTAAGTATGAGTAAAAGTCAGAAGAGCATTGCAGAACATGTACTACAAACTCAAATTAGCAAATGCTCAGAACCCTAGATCTAGGGAATTGCCTGGGGGCATTGCTAGGTTAAGGGTCTCACCTAGGATTGTGTAATGAGTTTAAGACAGAGGTGGAGCTTGATTCCAGGTAGCTTTTTATTTACCATGCCACACTGCAGCAAATTTACTACAGAAAAATGACTCTTTAGTCCTCTTCTCATTGGTTTTCTTTCTTTCCTTTTTCTCTTTGTGGACGCTACCTCAGCTAGCTTCTTGTTACTGCCGAGAATTCAAAGTCTGTCAGTTACTTGCTGTCTGAGCAGTAGCCAATGTAGGTTCAAATTGCAAGAAATTCCTGACTGCTTAGTAGTTCTAGGGATAGTAAACTTCCTATTAAATAACAGGGTGGGCAGTAACAACATAATAATTCTTTTGAAAACCTTTCATATTCCAATTGAACAAAGTGGTTTTCATGGCCCCATTAACCAAAAATATATTGCCAGAACTAGATAATTTTCCAGTTACCTGTTTGGGGAACATTTTTTAGCAATGCTCATAAAATTCATACAGGAAAGTTTTATTGGCTTTGTCTGAACTGATGTAACATGAATGACACTCAAGAGCTGTTCAGTTTTGCACAGGCAATTCAATTCACAAAGCTAGAACTCTCTTTACTTCCAGTTCTTGTTTTGATTTTTAGAAATCAAACCAGTATTTACTGCTTAATATAGAAAAAAAAAGATATATTTAATCTAAGATTTGTAGCTACAGCTCCTACTTCTCCAGAGAAAGAACATCCATTTGAGAGATCCATGATTTGGTTGAATGCTACCTCCTTGCTTCTGTGCTGCACATGATGGGTTAGAGGTCAGGAACCTGAAGAAGGAACTAAAACTGCAAATCTTATAAATCTATCTATCTATCTATCTATCTATCTATCTATCTATCTCTCTATCTATCTATCTCTCTATCTATCTTCCATCTGTCTATTTTCTATCTATCTATCTATCTATCTATCTATCTATCTATCTATCT
>CM053581.1:432573700-432620319 GCA_028627135.1 Pseudochirops cupreus
GAAAGAATCAAGTTCTAAAATCAAATGTTAAATACACACATATATTTTATATATATATATATATATATATATATATATATATATGTACATTTATTATTATTGTTATTAGTCACATGCAACTGGGAATTAAGATATACAGGCACAGGGGTAAGGAGATCCATCTTGCCCTACTGGAAATCAGAGGAGTGATGGGGGAGGATATAGGAGAGAGCAGATTGGGGGAGGGGGTAAACATGGGATCACTGTTTTGAGGTGGGAGGTAGGGGAAAGACAGGGAGCAAATTTGTAACTCAAAATCTTGTGGAAATGAATGATGTAAACTAAAAATAAACAAAAGTTAATATGTTAAAAAAAAAAGAAAAAGAAGGAGGTTGAACTAGATAGATTGTTATCTTTCAGATTTAAATCTAGGATCCCATGCTCCTACACACAAGTTCAGAAAAGGGAGAGATCAGTATAGACTGGAAAAGTCAAGAAAGCCTTCAGAGAGACTTTGGCCTTGAGGTATATATGTTGCTCTTGGATCTAGTTTCTTTCATCCCATGATCAATATAGTAAAATTTTCACCAAATTATTGAATAAATTCTCTCCCTTACCAATTTTTGAAAATTATGGGTCCCCCCAACCTACATTTGAAAATCATACCCCTAGGTGTTCTTGTTCAACAGTTAAGCTTGAGCATGACACCTGTCACTTGATTCTGCTGTCAGTATACCTGGGGCTTATAACTTCACTGTTGTGGGTACTTCCTCCATTAACATAGATCACAGAAGGTAATGTTCCTTTGACTTGGTAGACAAACATCTAGAATTTGTCATGACAGAATATTTCTTCACAGAAGCCATTCAGGTGATGAGCCACTCCAAGCTTAGCTACAGAACTCCTGAGAAGATGTAGACCCTATCCATCCCTCACCCATAGTCGAAGCCTTTGAAGGTTGATAGGGTCTGTCAAAGTTTGTACTCTGCTGGCACAGCCTTAGAGAACCCCAGAGTCACCACCAAACAATAATAAGGCATCACAGTTAATGTAGAGTTTAATGGAATTTTCTTTAAGGCATGAGAATGTGAGCTGTGAAGCTTAAGTACATATTCCACTTGTCAAACTAATGTTTATGCTTGGTGGGAAAAACATGCCGGGAGGCTTAGATTGACAGTGTTTGGTTTGGTTTGGTTTTTTTTTCTTTCGGTACTGGAGGATGTAGTTGATCTGGGTCAGGAGACTTGAATTCATCAAGGGCAACTAGGTCCACTCTTACTTATCTTGGATACCAAGATAAGTCATTTTTATTTTGTCATTTCCAGTGTAATGTGCTCCTTGGCAGAGAAAACAAAAGTGGAATAAGAATTGAGAAGCTCCTTTCTGTTGTCATTATCATCATGGCCTGCACCCACTTCTTTGACCTTACTTTTCTTCCCAATAGAGCTTTAAAAAAACAAACAAACAAAAACCCTCTTTTTTTCCTCTCTAACTTCAGTCACCAATTGTTCTGAGCTCTAACACTCCTGACACTACTTTTGTGTACTCACGCCACTTCCCCATATTTATGCTATGTTATTTGACCTTGTTTCCATCTTTTGTGCATGTCTTTGCTTATATCGAAGTTGGTTGGTGAGATCCTTGTGTATCCACATCAATTTCTTCAGACAAATCTCATTTTTCCTCAATGAAAATGCTTCTCTTCCTATCTTGAGAATTTCATTCTGAGGATTACTTATTGGTATGGGAATCTGAAGATTTTCCTTGCCCCTAGGCCCTTTGATAGGCTTAAGTGGCTCTGAGAATCTTCCCTGATTTGAAAGTATACTCTGCCCCCTAATAGGCTGAGTGTGGTCACATGGAGCCTGTGGCAGGAGGCTTGTTCTTCAGCAATGCCCCTTATTACTTTGTGACTGGGCAGTGGGTCAAGAGGGTTGTGACATTCTCTATACCCTGATGTGAGGTTTTGCTTTGGGACTCACTTTGGAAAGAGTTGTATGATTTGGCCAGATGAGACTCTGGGAAGCCGTTGAGCCCCCCAGCTTTGAAAACCCAGATGTTGGTGCTTCCCCCTCTGGTAACTGACTAGGTATGATGTAATGGTCAGACAATTGGAAGCCTGTCTGCTGATCTCTTTCTTTGTCTGCTTGTAACTTCTGCCTGTAACTGTTTGTATTCTCTGAAGTTCAGGTTGCTGACTTTTTTCCCTAAACTAGGTAAATGATATACATTTGATTGATTAAAGTAAGATTGTTAACCCATTTTGAGTTACTTTCCTTTAGAAAAGCAGATCTAAGAACCTGTGCTAGCAGCCATCCTGGGTATGCTAGGGTGCTTGCTGGTATGTTTATCCCTCCTGGATTGAATTCCCCGGGGGATACTTCGGCCCATTATTTTACCTTTCTTTCCTCTGGATCGTCTGAAATCTGCTCTTTCAAAAATTAGGGCATAGGTCAGACTGTATCTGGATTTTTCTCCAGGAGAAAGCAATTACTTCCCACAGAATACCCATCATTTCCACCCCAGAATCCAGGTCTCCCTACTAGTGAAAATCATATCCAGACTAGAATTTGCCTTTTGGGGTTCCCCGACCTTCTGAAAAATGAAATTATCACTACAGCAGTGTTATTAATCTCTCAGCTTTTGGCAAAGATAGAACACGCTAGCACGGTGGTTCTCAACCTGTGGGTCACGACCCCTTTGGGGGTCAAATGACCTTTTCACAGGGGTCACCTAAAACCATTGGAAAACACATATTTCCCATGGTCTTAGGAACCGAGACACCGCTCCTCTATCTGTCTCCAGGTGGGTCCGCCCACATGCAGATACACCCAAAGGGTCGCGGCATTAGGAAGGTTGAGAACCACTGTTCTAGCAGATGTCTGGATGATGGAAATCTCTCATTACTATATCATGACTCTTGCCTAGATTTGTGGTCTCTCTTCTAAGCTCCTTATCTATTTCCTAGTTGTTGTTTTTTACAGACGAGGTTGTTGTACATATTAAAAAATTTTTAAAGATGAAGAAGTAGCAGAAAAAGAATAAAAACAAGAACAAGACGAGTATTTATATAGCACTTAAAGGTTTGCAAAGTGTTTTACAAATATCACCTCATTTGATCCTTGTAACGACCCTGGAAGGTAGATGCTATTATTTCCTCATTTTGAGGAAACCTAAGAAACCAAGGCAGGCAGCAGTTAAGTGACCTGCTCAGGATTGAACAGCTGATAAGCATCTGAAGCCAAGTTTGAACTCAAGTCTTCCTGACTCCAGGTTTAGCTCTCTACCCCCTGTTCCATCTAACTAACAATCACTGACACCCCCAAACTGTTATGCTCACCCTTTCTAGTTTCTTGACTTTGCCACATGAATGGCACTTTCAGATATTGAAAGTACTGGCACATGGCATTGCTGAGTGACTGTAAGTGATGTCAAGATCATGGAAAGCAAGACAGATACCACAAGATTGGAGAAGGGCAAGTATCCTGATTTCAAAGGGGGGAAAAGGAAGAAAACAAAAGTCTGAAAACTTCATCACTAAAGAGATGACTGATGGACACCTAGAAAGGGAAAGATTGATTATAAAGAACCAGCACGATTTCATTAAGAACAGGCCATGTCAAGCTAAACTCATTTATTTTTTTGACAAGATAACTAAACTAGCAGATGAAGGGAATGTTGTGGTCATAGTTTACCTAGATTTTAGCACAGCTTAGCATAAAGTATCTTATGCTATTCTTGTGAAAAAGGTAAAGAGATGTGAATTAAACAGCAATGTTGTTTCAGTCATGTCTGACTTTTTGTGACTCCATTTGGGGTTTTCCTCTCCAGCTCATTTTACAGATGAGGAAACTGAGTCAAATGAGTTAATTGACTTGCCCAGGGTTACAGAACTACTAAGCGTCTGAGGTCAGATTGGAACTCAGGTCTTCCTGATTCCAGTCCCAGTGCTCTATCCACTGCATCCCCTAGCTGCTCTAAACAACAATAGCATCAGATAGATTGAGAACTCATTGAATGTCCAAACTTCAACATAGTTGTTAATGGTCCAATGGCAACATGACGGGTTTTCAATGGAGTGCCCAAGGGATCTGTGTTTGACCGTGTGCTGTTCAACATTTGTATCAGTGGTTTGGATAAAGGCAAAAATGGTATGCTCATCAAATTTGCAGGTGATACAAACCTAGGAGAGACAGTTCAAATGTTGGATTATAGGCAGAATCAAAAATGATCTTAATAGTCTAGATTCACTGGGCTGAATCTAAGATCCAATTCAATAGGTATAATTGTTAAGTATCACACTTAAGTTTAAAAATTTTAATTTCATCAGTACAAAATAGAGGAGGCATGGTTAGAAAGCAGACATTTTGAGAAAAGATCTCAGAGTTTTAGCAGACTTCAAGCTCAATATGATTCAACAGTGTGATATGGAAACCAAAAGAGCTAATGCAATCTTGGGTTACAAGACTTACATGAAATAATGACGAGTAAAATAAGCAGAACCAAGAGAACATTGTATACAACAACAGCAACATTGTTTTAAGAACAACTTTGAGTGAATTTTATTTTGACTATTACAAATATCCAAATTAACTACAAAGGACCTATGAAGGAAGATGCTCTCGGCATCCAGAGAAAGAACTGATCAATAGAAATACATACACACATACTTATATATATGTGCATGTGTGTGTATATATGCATATATGTATATAAAAATATATATTTGTATCTAATGATAGTCATCTCAGGGGGAAGGACAAAGAAAAAAGGAAAAAATAAATTCATATAATAACTTTATTTTTAAGGTAATAGCAAATTGTACATAATAGATCTGCAGTTTCATGTGCAATCATCTTTTTTTATTATATCATGTTTTGGAAATCCTTGTCTAATTCCATAAATTGAAAACAAAATGAATAAAAGCAATTTAAAGACATATATATCTTCCTGGAATAAGGAAGAAATAATACCACTATATTTTGCCTTTGTCAGACTTCATCTGGAATAATGTGTTGAATTCTTGCTACCATAAGTTAACAAGGACATTGATAAGGAAGTGAGTGTCCAGAGGAAAACAACCAGGGTATCAAAGGGTCTTTGAGTCTATTTCACAAGAGAATTGGTTGAAGGAAATGGCATGTTTAGCCTGAGGAAAAGAAGACTCTAGAAAAATGATAACTGTCTTCAAGTATCTGGAGGTCTATCATGTAGGAGGAACTAAATGTGCTCCAGTTTTGCCCCAGAAAGCAGAACCAAGAAAAATGAGTGGAAGCAGCAAAGAGGCAAATTTAGGCAAGATTTCAAGAAAAACTTTCTAATAATTGATGTGGTACAGAAAAAGAGAAGGGGATATATTGAGATATAGTGGATTCCCCCTCCTTGGATGCTTCAAGCAGAGACTGAATGACCACTTGTCAGGTTTATTATAGTTGGCAATTCTTTCATGTCTGGGTTGCATTAGATGACCACTGAGGTCTCTTCCAATTCTGAAAATCTGTGATTTGATTTTGTGTAGTATAAGATTTGGGCAATTTGCTGAAGAGAACATTCCATTATGTTTCAATCTACTATTTTCAGCTAATACTTATATCGTGTTACATGGTAAGTCTAATGTATTTATTTTCTTGGGAAAAAATTGCAGTAACATTAAGGTCAATAGGAGGTACCTATTCTTATGGAAAGTATTGGTTAAAAAGATGAAAGATAGGCTGCCTCCAACAAATCGTGGAATCACGTACAGGGTCTTGGTGTTCAATGTCCTCTTCAGACTCACTCTGGCTATCTCCCAGGTGACTCATCTCTAAAGAAATTATGGAATGGCTCAACTGTACAAAAAAAAAAGTTAAAAGCAATCATTCTGGGTTAGTAATTCTGATGGGATAGAGAGAACAGTTGGGAATGTATAAGAGAAAGGTTTGAAAGGATCATTTGGAAAGACTGCACGGGAAAGACAGAGGGATTATAAAATATTTTCCCAGACCTCAATAAGGGAGCTAGACTGCTTAGTCCTGTGTGGCCTGCTTCCTTCAGTTTTGCTGTTCCAATGTAGGCAATAAAGCAACTTTAGAGGTACAATTAAAAGTCTTAGGCTAGACATTAACGCATAATCCAAATCCTCTATGGGAAGTGATAGAGAGAGACCATAATGAGAAGAAGGGATCAAGGGCCAACAAGCATAATCTAAGTGAAGGAGATTTGACTTACCAAAAGTTAGATACCTATGTATGTCAGGGAGAATCAAATTTTATGGAATTAAAAACTAATCAATCAACCAACAAGCATTTATTAAGCACCATCTATGGGACCAGTACCATGCTAGATGCTTGAGATACAAGTGGAAAGAATGAAACGATATTCACGACAAGTTTGCATTCTAATGAGGAGAGAAGCACATTTTAAAATACGTAGATAGAACAAATATAAAGTTAAGAAATATATATATATATACACACACAAAGTAGTTATTTACAAGATAGTTTGGGAAGGCGCTAGCAGTGATGGGGATCAGGAAAGGGACTACTTAAGCTCTCTTGAAGAGAGGGATTCTGTGGCAAAGAAGTAATGACATTTTAGGAAGGATGGCTGACTAGCACAAATGCACACAGACCGGAGATGACGATAGTGAAGGAGGAACAGAGAAGCCAGTGGGGCTGCATGGTAGGGTGTGGAAGAAGTAGTAACATACTTTGAAGCTGGGAAGAGAAATCAGGGCTTGCTTGTGTAGGACTTTAAAAGCAAAATGGAAGAGTTTCCATTTTATTCTAGATCTAATAGGAAGCCAGTGGAATTGGTTGAACAGAGGAGTTGCCTGGTCAGATCTATGCTTAAGGAAAATTACTTTGGCAGCAATATGTGGAATAGACTAGAGTGGTGAGAGCCTTGAGGCGTGGAGACCAATTAAAAGGTTGTTGGCAATCATCTAGGATAGAGGGTCATGAGGACCTGTACTAAGGTAGTAGCTGTGTGAATAGAGAGTTTTATTTTAGCGTTCCTCACTGTGCCCATACACATTGTGTCCTGGGCAATTGTCTACTATATCTATCCCTTGTCCTGGCTCTGATTGGGGCAGAGTGGGAGGGAGAGGGGAGTATAGGACCAAAGGGCCATAGACTTAGAATCAGAAGGGGCAGTAGAAGTCATGTTGCCTAGGCCCCTCCCTTTCAGCTGAGGACCCTGAAGCAAGATGTCACACATGCAGCAAGAGTTAAAGACAAGATTTAAACTCGGGTCCTCTGACTCCAAGGCCCACATTCATTCAATGTGTCACATTGCTTCCCTAGAATTAACGGGAACTGGTCAGAAATAGGAGGTATGCTGAGGAAGGGCTAGATTCAAAGTACTCTATGTTCTTGTAATTTGCCTCCCTGTTTGTTGATGGCATGACTGAAAGACTGTTTTTATCATGGCAGGGTAGATTCTCTCACATTAAATGACCAAAGAAGTTAAATAACATTCCCCATTGCACCTAATTAGCAAGTGGTAGGACCAGGATTCAAATCTAGATATTCTGACTCCAAATTCACTATACCACATTAGAATTCTGTTATAAAACAGATTTCACACAGATTCAACATAGCAAAGGTATATTTCTCATAAAATACAATATACTGTCAAGGACAGACATAGTGTGATTAGCTTCTGGAAGCACAGGGTCAGTCTGGGAGTGCCTTCCAAATCCTTCTTCCTTGAAGGGGCTCTGCCCCCCTGCACAAGCATGGGAGAAAGAATGAACTTTCTCAATCAGTAGGTCATTTTATCATCCTCTTGGAATGAAGTAGTTGAGAGAGGCTTCCTGCTTATGGATGGGAGCCAAAATTTTCCTACCAAGAGGGTTAGTGTTCCTTATAATGAGCAGAAATGGAAATTCCGGACAGATGAAATCTCCCTACCACCACTACCACTCCCTGCATAGTGGCTGAGGGTCAAACCCCCCTCCCCCCACAGAGTCCAAATAAAACAGAGATGAGAGATGCCCCCTCCTCATCAGATAATCCATCTTCCACTAAGGTTCATAGAAAGTTCATTGTAGGACTAAAACAATGTAAATTAAAAGATCACTAAAAGGAAGCCAAATTCTTGAGTTATTGAGAAACCAATAATGGTTCCAGAGATCAGATAAAGACATACACCTCCCTCTTGGGGGTAGACAGAAAGGATAGAATGTTGTATGCAACGTCAGCATCATGGTATTCTTACTTAAATGACCTTTGTTACAAAGGCAGGTTCAATATGGAGTGAGGAGTATTATCAAAAATGACTCTGATATAATAACAAAATGCATACATAAGACAAAAAGAGATGAGTGGAAGGAGGGAGGAAGGGAGAGAAAACAAGCTCACTCTACCCAAAGACTATGCACAGAAATATAATTGTACGGTAACTGGGAGAAATATATTGTATTGTTTTTGTATCTATCTAAGGAAAAACTTTTCTTTAGCTTATAAAACAGAACATAGACTTGTAATAAAGTCAACAGAAATAGAAAAATAAACCTACTGTTATTAATTTACTCCATCATGTTTATTGACACACCATAGAAACATAATTTATAATAATCCCATGTTCACAAAGGCTGTGACACTGGAATAAAGTGTCCCACTAACCTGAAAAACCATGAAGTTGGGAGGCCAGCAACCAGCTACATACAGAGGTGGTATGGCTGAGGGATGGAGTCAGAAGACCTGAGTTGAAATCTGGCCTTAGACACTAACTGCTTGACCCTTAGAACAGTCACTTAACTGCTATCTGACTCAGTTTCCTTAACTGTGAAAGAAGGATAATACTAACACCTCATGGTACTATTGTGAGGATCAAATGTGATCATATTTGCAAAGTCCTTAGCACAGTGCCTAGCTCAGAAAAATATTTGTTCTCTTCCCTTTCCCCTCTCATTTGAGAAATAACTTCGCTAAATTCGGAGAGACTTTTCACCAGAAGACTAGACACCAAGAATAGCTTGGGACCATAGCAAGTCATGAATGTCATCTACCTTGTCTTGGAAGGACTGTAATCTGTATTGGTAGAGGAAGTAATCATATTTATCAAATTATATATCTTTTGAAGAAATAAAGATGAAATTATACATGCACAAATATAGGAAGAATCACTGTTAGGGATTTGCTAAAGGGGCAAACGTGAACAGTATGCTGGAGTCAAGAGACCAAGATTCCACTCAGGGCTTTGAACCTAACTGTGTGACCATTGGCAAGTCTCTGCACCTTATTTTTCTCATCTGCAAAAGGGGATTCTTTTTTTGTTCACTACTTCCCTCACAGAGATGGTGTAAAGAAAACACTTTTTAAACCTTAAAACAGACTACAAATGTGAGCTGTTATTATACAGCTTTAAAGGCATATGTACACAGTGATACATACACACATATATACACACATGGGTACTATATGTGCATGTCACATGTGAACCATATCACTAATGGTAGAGGTGTGTACTAAAAAGATCTACCCGATCTTTAAAATAAAAAAAGATTGCTGAATTGAATTTAATAGAGGTTATTCTGAATCAGATCACACAAGCCCCCATGCGTTAATGAAATTTCTAAAGCTACAGCCTTATCCATTAGCCTTTAAAGAGTGTGTCCACAGAAATCTGCAAAATTGGAATTTGAGGTTAGCCATGACTTGCATCACAGAAAGGAAAACAAAAATGGTTTTCTCAAAGCCTAGTAATGTTGCTTGATAACCAGTCTTTACCCATTTGTCCCTTTCTTGGTCCTATTCCCATCTCACTACACTCCTCTAACTCATTCTCTGTGCTGTGTTTTATATCTACTTCTTTTCCCACCCCCCAGTATTCTTCCTGCTGAATCCTCCTCCTAGGAAGTGCCCTTCCTCTCTATTATTCCATGGGCATCCTCTTCAGTGCTGACAGAGAGTTTAGGCTAAGAGACTTGAGGAAGTTACAGCCAATGCATTGATTAGCTCCTTACAGGCACATTCCCTTCTTTATCCTGTCCCAGTATGATTCCTCCTGATTTGATCCTAAACTTATCTCTCTCAATGCCTCTTTGCTGACTGGGTTATGCAGGGGCATTCAGGAGAAGGCCTTGGCCAGTTCACAAGTCAGCAGGGCCATAATAGGTGAGAATTAATCCCCTGCCTTTCAGTCTAAGACCTAATTAGCACAAAGAGTAGTGGAGATATTGAACAGGACCACACCATGAGCCCAGAATTCCAATACATATTCTGAACAGCCTTGGCTGCAGAGTTCTAAATAAAAGAATTATAACACATTAGCATAGCATAGTGGAGAGGGCTGTATTTGGAATTAGGAAGTCTCGGGTCGAATCCTACCTCTGACACTAGCTATGTGATTGTGAACAAGTAACCTCTCTAAACTTCAATTTCCTTATCTGTAGAAAGGAGAGAATGATATCTGCAGTATTTGCCTTGCAGGGCTGTTAGAAGCATCAAATAAGGCCACACCCAAAACACTTTAGGTTGTGCAAAGTGCTACTGAAATACCAGTTATTATATGGAAACATGTCCATTTGCAGATAGATTGCCAGGTGGTCCCTGTCCCCTATTCAAGAGGATTATTTTGGCACATTCAATAACTAACCATTAAATAAGTGCATTAAAATGTGCAAAACATTTTACATAAGCTCTTAGTGGAACCTTACAACCACCCTGTAAGGTAGGTATTATTATTATTATTATTCCCTACTACAGATGAGTAAACTGAGTCTAGAAGAAGTCATGTGACTTACCCAGGATCATACAGCTATTGAAGGTTGAGGCAGGCAGGATTTTAATTCAGGTCTTATTAATGACAAATCTAGCACTCTATCTACTCTGCTACTTAGCTACCCATCAACACACAGAGTAAGAACTCAGTGTCTTTATAGTTCTGAACCAACTTAAATAGTTCCCTGGCCTTAGTCAAAATCTGTAACTTCATATGGGCTATGGATGCCTATGGACCATCAGTTTCTGGGCCTTTAAATATTAAACAGTAGTAAATAGTTTATGGAGCAGTTAATTTGTTAATTCATTAGGAAATATAACATGCACCAGAAATTTATTTTTAAAAATTATTAGGGAAATATTTTTTCTATGTCAAAGTTTCTTTAGCATCATCATGTCCTCTACAGAGAATAAATAAATAATGCTTCTTCCCAGAATTCCTACTTCTAGCTATAAACTCCCAGGAATATGAATACCATGTGTGCTATCTGTCCTCTCTGGTCCTAACTTTGACATCACTGGACTCTGATGACTCTGGAGGAGAGAGTGAGGCTGATGACTTTATGCAGCTCTGCCTCACTTAAATCCAATTCACAAGCAAATCAAGATATCGCCCTCGTGATGTCATTGGTCTTCAAAAAAGAAGGACAAGCAACAATGACACCACAAGCAAAGTTGTCTTTGATCAAAAAGAAACAAATTGTGCTGACTAGCTGTGTGGCACACTTCAGCAACGTGATCTTAAATGAGCAAATGAAATAATATCTGTGGAGCTTAACACAATGCCTGGAACAGAGTAGATGCTTAATAAGAGATTATTCCTTCCTAAAGCACTTAGCATAGAGTAGATACTTAATAAATGCTCATTCCCTTCCTTTCCCCTAAAATAAAAAAGGTGCATTTTATGTAAACGTGCCTGCTAATAAAATAAAGAACAAAAGGAAATTCTGAAAATATGGTCTAAACAGAAACACAATAAACAGTAACCATTTTCCCTACAATGTAGGTGTCTTGAGGCCATCTTGTTCTGTAATTTCTCCTGCCCAGCGTCTCCGCTCCTCCTTCCAGTTCTATAATTAAACTTTCTGTTTTATTCAGGAAAGTATTTTTGTTATTCCAAGTTTAGAGAGCTCTGTTTTTCACGTGTAAACAGACTTGGTCTAAAATTCCAGTTTATGGACCTATGTCCCATCCATTAAGCAGAGTTCAATATTTTTTTCTTACAACCATTAATTGTAAATTAGATGCAAATACAAAATGAACAGAATATGTGATTAAAAGAAAGAAATAAGCAAAGGAGGAAGAAGGGCCTATGTCATGCTGTAGCTTTTTTTCACTAGGCCCTCCCATGGGGACTGTCAGCCTCAGATGTTCCAGCTTGGCTGCAGCAGAAAGTTTGATACTGGGGATCTCTCCTGGGGTTTTGATCCCACTGAATACAGTAACCAATGCTTTCGGGCATTGAGAGATCTGGGAGGAAAAATGAGCACAAAGCTGTTTGGAGATTTTGAGGCAAGCACACTGTATATGTAGAGGCATGTGAGCAAGACATGCTTCTGCCAAAGCATATTTTGGAGGTGTTTCTCAATGGAGTTCAGAGAGAGGAATTTCAAAGGAATCCTTTTACCTACCACTAATTAACTTGCCACTGTGCTGAAATGAGAGGATTGACAAACAACTTTCAGGCCCATTTTATAACCTTCTCCCAGCCAGCCTCTGAAAAGAAAGCCAGCCCTCCTACACAACCCTTCAAAATTTGATCTCAGAAGGAAATGTTACCCCCAAGAAGGTATGAGCTCTGAGCTTCCATATTATCCCTCAGTAGGGGAAAAGGGAAACTAGAAAAACTGCCAGCTGCTTCTCCACTAATGCCCCCACCCACCCATTCCAATTGCTCATAAGGGCAGTCAAGGCCTAATTGTTCTGGAAAGGCTTCTCTGTTTTGTTGATAAGCCAACTAACTCCCTTGCCTCTCTTCCTCCTTCCCATTGCTCACATTCTGATTTTTAAGTTGTTTATTAGAACCACCAACTGTCAGCATGAGAAGAGAAAGGAAAGGTGAAACTCAGACGTCCATATTTCATTTTTTTAATTAACTGGTAAAATAAGGTAAAAGAGAGAAGGAAAGGGAAGAAGCACTAATACAGCCCCTATTGTGTGCCAGGAACCAGGCTACGCTATTTCAAATATTATCTCATTTGAAAATATTCAGTAAAATGAGTTTCTATTTCACTCCTGAGCCCTAATGGCAAAGATATTGGGGCCTTAGACTAAGAATGCAAGTTTCATATAAATATCTAGTGCCTGGATCACACTGTAAAATGCTAATTTTCCTGGGTTGGTCTTAAGGAATATCTCCAATAAGGAATGCCAAGGATATAGTGGAAATACTGCTGAATTTAAAATCAAAGGACCTGGATTCAAATCTTGACTTCTCCATTTAACATCTGTGAAAGTCTGGGCTAGTTTGTTACTTAACCACTCAGGTCTCAGTCTTCTCACCTATAAAATCAAAGGTTATGCTGTTATTGTTGAGTCATTTCTGACTCTTTATAATTTGTGGACTGTACTATCCATGGGGTTTTGTCAGCAAAGATACTTGAGTGGTCTGTCATTTCCTTCTCTAGTGGATTAAGGAAAACAGAGTTTAAGTGATTTGCTCAGGGACACAGCTAATAAGTGTCTGAAGTCGGATTTGAACTGAGGTCTTCCTGACTCCAGGTCCAGCACTTTTCCATTGAACCATGTAGCTACCTCCTCCTTAGCATAAAGGATTATACTAAATGACACTGAAAGTCCCTTTCAGCTTCATGTTTATAGTCTGTGACCTATAGGGCTGGAGCATGGGTATTTCTGAATCAGGACTTTACCATCAACTCCCTCCTAAAATGCTGGCGATTGTGCTTACATAACAGTTGTTTAAGTTGTGAAATAATAAACCCAGCCCTACCCTCCGCGGAGGACAAAGCAGGTTGAAAATGTCCTTGGAGTCTCTTCCTGGAATTGGGAAAGAAATCAGACAAACTGACAATTTACTGAACCCACAGTATTGTATTGAAATGTAGAAAATATATCTTTTTTTTAAAAAGGAGAAAGCCTGGTTCCTAGAAAACTAACTACATTGAGGAACCAAAGCACATATATAGAAAAAAAAACTTTAAAATATTTCAAGAAAGCTACATATCAGCCAATATAAGTTATTGATTTGGAGTCAGAAGACTTAGGTTTGAATCTAGGTACTTATACTTAACTATGTATGATCTTGGCCGCTTAACTTAATGTTTCTCAGTTTCAGTTTGCTCATCTGTAAAATAAGGGGGTTGGAACAGATAATCTGTACAGTCTCTCCATGCTCTAAATCCCACAAACTAGATATGAGCAGAATCTGATGGGATTAATCATGGAAGGTTTCCTGACAGATGGATTATAAGGAGGGTTTTGAAGGAGGTCATAGAAATGTATAAGTGGAGAAGAAAAGAGATATTCCAAGAAAAGGATGATAAACATGTTAAGTCACAGAAAAACAGGAATGAACATTTTTAAATGTGATCAAGAAGACATCAAAGACTTAATTTGAATGTAACAGACTGCAAATAGGAAAAAGATAAAGAAAAAGAAAAAGATAAAGAGGGTTGAGTATGAGGACACCAAAATCAGTTGGTTAAGGGCTCTGATGGTTGCATGGGAGGTTCAAATTTGGTAACAACAAACAACAGCTACCGTAAGTGGGGAGTTATATGATAAATTGTGTTCAAAGAAGACTATTCTAAAAGATATATGTTAGATCCTCCATTAAAATCCTCTGGTACCTCAACCAGCACGGAAGCAAGGGGGAAGGCATGATACCATGCTCTAAGTTCTGAGAGGTTATATCAAGGTAGAAAAGCTTGAAGTCCAGGGGTTGGTGATGGACTATGTGTCAGTCATCTGTGAACCAGATTAGCTAAATATGGAGAGATCCACTACCAGAAGGTTGACCTTTAGATGATAAATTTTCTTGGCTATGCCAACTCATGAAACCACCTGCTAACCGTGTTGGTGAACAATAGTCTCACTGATGAAATTCCCAATCCTTAAGGTACATGGGGAAGGAATATGGGGAGGGAAGAGGCTCAAAACACAGTAACAAAGAATCACAGAATTTCAGAGTTAAATAAAATCTCAATAGCTATATAGTCTAACTCCAACCTGAAAAATAAATCCCATGATAACATGCCCAATGAATGGTCATTCAACTTCTGCTTGAAAATTTTCAATGAAGGGGAACCCATTAGCATCCATGGCAACCTATTCTACTTTGGGATAGCTCTAATTATTAGGAAGATTTTCCTAGAAGTGTAACACAGTGGATAGAGTTTTCTTGGACTCATCAGGGTCTACTTCAGACCCATGTTAGCTGGGGCAAGTCATTTTCCTTCTCCGGTCCCCAGTTTTCCCATATGTAAAAGGAGAGAGTTGGATCCAATGACCTCTCATGTCTTTTCCAGCCCTAAATCCAAGAATTTGGATCCCAGGATCCTCAATATGCTCATTCACATATTCTAGCAAATTCTCCTGGTTCTGTTCTCCATGCAAAATAACACAAATATAATTCCTCTTCCACACACAAAAACCTTTCAGATATTTCAACAAATCTATCATGTCCCCATTAGTCTTCTCATCTCCAGACTAAACATCCCAAGATCCTTTAACTGCTCTTCATAAGACGTGAACTTACAGCCTTTCACAATGCTGGTTACCCTTTTCTAGATAGTTGCCAGCTTCTTAATATCTCTCTTAAACTGTGGTGCCCAAAATTGAACTGTAGGTGAGGTTTGATGAGGACAGAAAGATCACCTCCTTTTTCCTGTAAGTTTTGCCTCTCAATATTGTATTAGCCCACAGCATTAGCTGCTGTGCCATACTTTTTTGATACATATTGAATTTACAATCCATTAAAAGTCCCAGATATTTCTCAATTTGCTCTCTAACCTCTCCTTTCCCGTATTTGCCTTGTGAAGTACACTTTGAACTCAAGTATAAGACTTTACACTTTCCCCTACTCACTTCCATCTAATTAGATTCAACCTGATATTCAAGTTTGGCAACATCTTTTGGGATCCTGACTCTGTCATCCAGTGTGGTGGTCAACCTTCCCAGCTTCGAGTCATCTGAAATTTTAATAAAGCAGTCATCTTTATTTTTATCTAAAGCACTGATTTTTATCTTTTAATTTCTATTTTTTATTTCTAATTTATTAAATAAAACAAGGATTTCCATAACACAGTATAACAAAAAAGATGATTGCACATTGCACAAATCCACTATGCACAATTTGCTATTTCTCTCAAATATACAACAAAATTATCATGTAAATTTCTTTTTTATTCTTCCCTACCCTCCTCCCCCACCCTAGAGATGGCTACCATGAGACATCAATAGGTATACATATGTAAACTTATTCTAAACATATTTCTCTTTATCAGTTCTTTCTCTGGATGCAGATAGCATCTTTCTTCATATGTTAAACAGCACAAGGTCAAGTTTGGACACCTTGGGCACTCCACTGGAGACTTCTTTTCATCAAAAATCAAACCACTGACTACTGTGAAACCTGTCATTCAACCATTCAAAACCATCTAACTGTATTGTCATAGGATTTGTTCTTGCTGAAGCCATGCTGCTGCCTTTTTACAGTCACTGTTTCCTTTTATAAGATGTTGACTAACCAATACCCTAAAAATATATTCCAAAATTTCACCAAAAATCAAAGTCAAGCTCATCAATTCTATTCTATACTTTTTATTGAAAATCAGAATATTTTCCCTGCTCCAATCCTATGGTGCTTCTGCTCTTCAAAATTATTCATGCAGAAATGTTGTACATAACTTCATACGTATGACTAGTATTGTATTTCTTCCCTTCTCAATAAGAGGGGTAGGGGATGGAGGGAGAGAAAAATCAGAATATGAAATAAAATTGAATTTAAAAATCATTCAAAAATCACAACAGTGGCTCAGAAAACATATCCACCAATTCTTTTAGCATATAGGAATGTAGTTCAACAGACCAGGTGACTTGAATTAATCAAAGGAACTTGGATACTCTCACACAATTCCCTTATAGATATACTGAGTATCCATTCCTTATTCTCTTCTGTTCAAAGATCATTCTCCTTGACAGAGGAAACAGAAGTGAAATGAGAATTTGAACATCTCTGACCTCTTTATGTTGACAATCATCATGATGTAGTGTGTACCATCACTCCAAGGAACAGTCCTATATTTTCACTAATTTTTCTCTTCTCCCCAATAGAGGCTTAACTTTCATTTTTGTTATCCATAAATTTACCCCCCTGACTCACCTCATTTTGGCACCACTGAAACTATCCTTACTATGCTGTTATTTGGCCTTGCACATATCACTTGAAAATCTGATTTAATTGGCAACTTCTCTGTGTTTACCCATCAGTCTCTTCAAGTAATTCCCGTTTTTTTTCTTCATTCAAATTGTTTTGGTTTATATCTTCAGAATATCATTCTTGAGAGCCCCCCACCTCTCCTGGCATGACTACCTTTGTAGAATTCTACCTACCTTTCCTTCAAAGCCCCTGAACTCTACTCTAGCAAAAGTCGAAGGCATATATCACACTAACCCAGACTTCCTTTCTTCTTTCACAAGTTTTAAGAGGAATGTTAACTTCCTCCCAGGGTTTCCATCATTTCCACCACAGCAACTAGTTCATCCCTGTTAGTAAGAATCAAATATAGAAGAGAATTCTCCCTTGTTAGTTTCTCTACCCTTTGAAGAATGAAATTATCATTAGGGAAAGTCAAGAAATTATTATCTACTCTGCTTTTGGCAGAGAAAATGCTTTAGTAGATTCTAAATAATTGGATTCCCCCATCACTACCAAAGCACACCTCTGTGCCAGGCTTGTGATCTGTTTCCCAAACGATTTATCTATTTCTTCTTTTTTCTGTCCAAGTGGTCTGTGGCATACTTTGATGACAAAACTGCTTCACTGATCTTCACACAAATGTTTTCTACCGTACTCCTCCTCTCTGGTTCCTGGATTTCTTCATATGGGTGCACTGAGAGAGAGGGGATATAAAGCAGATTTATATTTTAAGATGGTGCCATCTTAATATACAAATCTACCTCACCTCCATACACTTTTATCTAATCTGTTTCTTTTGAATGGGCAGGTAGGTGGCAGAGTGGGTAGAGTGCCAGGCCTGGAGTCAGGAAGATTCATTTTCCAGAGTTTAAATCTGGCCTCAGACATATGCAGACACTTTACCACACCTCAGACACTTTGACCATGGGCAACTCATTTAACCCTTTTGCCTCAGTTTCCTCATCTGTCAAATGAACTAGAGAAGGAAATGGCAAACCACTCCAGTATCTTTGCCAAGAAAATCCCAAATGGGGTCATGAAGAGTTGGACATGACTGAAAACAACTGAACAAAACAAAAAAAAAATTTGACTAAATATAGGACCCATCCAGGGTCCTATTTCAGGTATGAATATCATCCTGCTAAAACTCAATGGTAAGTATGATATCAAACTTGCCTCTTCACATAAGTACCTATGGCTCATCCTCTTAATCCTTGTACATTTTCGTATAGTCATTTAAAGCCATTGCAATACTTATGGATTATGTCTCCCTCCACTTAGATTTTTGTCTCTGGTGAGCTTCTGAGTGTACTTCCAAAACTGCAGCCTCCCTCTATTATATCTGGCTTGGAAAAAATATGTAGGCAGTTTCCTTCTGCCCTATTTTCATTTTAAAGGTTCTTTGATTAGATTCACAAGACCCAAGTCAAATACATTTTTATCAGCCTTTCTTAGGTATATTCAATCCCTATCCAGGAGCCTATTACTCCTATATTTTAAGCTATGACCCAGAAACCCAAATCTCAATCTCAGCCACCATGTCTTCAGCCAGTCCCAATCGTTGTTTGTTTTGTTTGTTTTTTTGGTATCCCTTGCCTTCAGGAGGAGACAGCAATAAAACCACCACCTTGCCACTATGGTCTTCAGTCTCTTGCCTATGACTTCATAATCTTTGTTAATGCCCTCTGGTTTTTTTTCCCCCTTAGGGCAGTATCACTAGTGTCCACATGAATTACCAGTTCTTTGTTATGTTTTAGATACATGCTCCACATGACAAAAGACCTCTCTATTAATATCAAGTGGACAAATAGCTGCCTCTTGAGCAGAGAATGGCCAACCACAATCTATTTTTTCTCTGACTTTTACTGGGTGGTCTTTAACATGAAAGTACTTTATGGACCTGCTTTAGCATTACTTGGAGGACAAGCAAATTATTTCCCCTTAGAACTTCTTGCTCCTTCTTATTAAGGAAGGAGCTCAAATTTGTTTGTTTGTTCTTAGTTCCAAGTGGTTTTTCTTCTTTTCCTCTTCTGAGGGACATTTTTCCACATTCCAACCTCCTGACCCAGATCAAGTTTTCTATCTGTGTCACTTCAAATTTTTTAAAGTTATTTTAATAGATTTTTCCTACTTTTTTCACATTAAGGACTTATAGCTATTGTATCTACAGGCTAAATATCTCTAATTCATTCAACCAGTTCTCAAAGAGTATGATCTTAATGTTTTCCACCATTCTAGCCAACCTCCTCTGATTGCTCTCCAGTTAGTCAATGTTCTTCCTAAAAGAGGGTGTCATAGACTGAATATAATGCTCTGACTGTAGTCTATCTTTTCCCTAGTCCTGGGTGGTAAGTCTCTCAACACAGCATTATCTTCACTTTTTTTTTTGGCTGCCATATCATTTTGTTGACTTGTGTCAAGCTTGCAGCTCATCACTGGTAACATTCTGCAGTCTGTTTACATCTACCAGGTATCTCTTTAAGAGGAAGCAAGGCATAGTGGATAGAGAACTGTCCTTGAAGACAAGAAGACTTACATTCAGTCCATACCTCTAACACATCCTTGCCTTAATTTAAGGCATACTTGATTTAACCTTTCAGTGATCCAGGAAGCTCTCTAAGACTACATGCTATACAATACTAGTTCCTGTATCTCTGTGGCAAGAGGAGAAGGCTTATATAGCTTTCTCTGAGCAGCATATCAAACCAGCTAATGGGGGGGTTCTGCGTTGGCTCCTAGAGGAGACTGAGACTGTTGTACAATACCTGCCTCAGTGCAGTTCTAGGAGAAGAAGAGATCATCAAAGAATATCAACAATGATCTAGAAATGGGAGTAAAATCAGAAGTTATAAACGTCTAAGGATAGGTGTCGTGGTATCTGGGTCTAGGCATTGCAATGGGGAGCAGTTGCATACTCCCCCATATCAAAGTAGGAAGGAAACTGGATTTGCAGGCAGATAACTTGGTTTCAAATTCCAACTCCCACACTGACACACATCAGTTTTGTGACCTTAGACAAATCACTTAACTCCTACACCTCAGTTCCCTCCATTGTAAAAATAAGGCCATATGATTGAATTCTAAGATGAGGTCCAGGGTGCCTTCACACTCTAGAGCCTATGACTCTGAGAAGATGTTGGAGGAGGAGGGGAGGCTGATCAGGAAATGATTGTCAGATATGTTGAGTCCTCAGGGGAAAGCAAGGTTTCAGCTAATGCATCTTATATTCTTTCATCCTCCTCAAAGAGATCCAAAAAGAAGTAGAATTTGTTAACTATGAAATGGATTCCAAAGGGCACAGGGGAAAAGGCTGCCAGAGATTTCAAGTCTTTGCAATTTCTAAAAAAGTGGTAGTCTGATGTGATGAAATGACAAGTTCTTTCCAATATTCTAAAAGATTTATAAATTGTATGCACTGCTTAATTAGTAACCTTTACCATGTCCTCCCCAAATCTCACTGATTTTTAATGCCTCTGATCCCATGCATGGTATCTCTTCTGATGTCCAAGTCAAAGTTCCCTTTTTTAGTAAACATTAAAAGTAAACCTAGACTTTTCCTTCACATGTTAGAAGATACTTTCCTGTTCTGTCTTTTGTTCCTGATATGACTTTGCAAACCTTAATGTGCTCTATAAATGTTAGCTATTATTATTATCAATAAAATTTCCTTCAGTATCACATTATAATTTTTCACCCTGCATTTATTCTCTTTCCCAGCATCAGCTTTTGCTATTGTCTTGGAACAGGGCCTACCTGACCACTGTTTTGCCTCTCCTTTACATATAAGTTCATTATTCAAAAAAATGTTTTTTGGCCGGCTAGGTCTTTCTCTATCTCTTTTATGCAAAAAATACATTTTTCTTGTGCCCTTAGTAAGGCTTTCTTAAGGCATATCCACTTATTCTCTGAACTACTTTACCTTTATGCCTTTTTTTCAATAAAGTCCTTTACAGCTATTTTTCTAAAATAGCTGAAACATTGTTTCTCAAAATTTCTTTATCTTTCCTATTTCCCTCCTGTTCCATTTTTAATTAATCCTAAATTGTACAGGTCAAAGGAGGAGAACCTGTGACTTCAAGGCCACATGTGGCCTTCTAGATCCTCAAGTGCGGTCCTTTGAATCCAAGCTTCACAGAATTAATCCCCTTAATAAAAGGACTTATTCTGTAAAACTCAGACTCAGTCAAAAGGACCTAGAAGGCCACATGTGGCTGTAAGGCTTCAGGTTCATTGTCACTTTATCCAAAGTCACATTTGAATCAGACTTATAGAAGTTTAGTGCTAGAAATGAGTTTAGAGATGAATTAGTCTATCTTTAAATCTTTCACTGATTCCTATCTGTTCTTAGCTCTCTAAGAAATTAGCCTCCTCTAGGAGCCAACATAGAACCCCTCATTAGCTGGTTTGATATGCTGCTCAGAGATACGCTGCTATATAAGTCTTCTCCTCTTACCAGTACATCAACTAGTACCATGAGATTCTTCTATGCTATTATGTAACATGCAACAGGAAAACCATTATGCTTGCAACTTCTATACTTCAGTGCACCCATGAACTCATAAATGAGTGCTCCCTCCAACAGTAAAGATAGCAACCCATATACACCTACTCATTCAGTGTGATTCTCCATTCTCCCATAATCCTCCCCAGACAAATCTACTCAAAACACGAGAGGCTTTTCCTATAAGACTTTCAAAATCCTAAGAGTACCAATACGGTATTCAGATTGTCTGTGGTGTCTCACTCTCAATGCATGACCAGGCTATTTGCTTTCCTTGTCATTCATTTCCTCATTGATATCTTTTACATTTCTTTCAGACATCCACCCAGTCATCCAACCAAGGCCATCTCACTATTTCTCTATTACCACTGTCCTGCTCCATTCCATCTGGACCTGTGCCCTCCAGCAGACCGAGAGGTATACCTCTACATCCCGGGGCTTACGGAATCCATGACCCAACTCTGTCAAGAAATTAATCCATTAATCTTTGCAGCCCCACCCTAGGACCATGGTCCATTTATTAGTAATTGAGTATGTGCAAATTAGCTACTTAATCTATTATATCATTTGGCTAGCTCTAGATACCAGACCAGGCTTCAGTCACACTTCCATCCAGCCATTCACTCAAGCCATCTCATCATCTACCTGGCACTACAGGTAGTGTAGTGCCCATCATTTCCAACTCTCTATCTTTAAGTGGAGGGCAGATGAGGGGAATTTCCTCTTACTAAAAGAAATTCCAGGAGTCAATTATTTCTGGAGGCCTTATCCTGTGTATGCATACCTTATGTTCCTTTATGTTTCATGTCTCTGGGGAAGTCACAAAACTATTGAGATAGAAAGGACCTCAGTGGTCACATGGCACTTTAAAAAAATCCCCTCTAGAATAACTCCACAACAAATGGTCATCCAACCTTTATTTCTCCAACAAAGGGGAAGCCATTACCTTCTAAGAAAGTACATTCCAATTTGGAAAACCCTAACTTGTTGTGGAAATGTTGTGTCCATTTCAGTCATTTCTAACTGATTCTTTGTTTTCTACAACATACCCATGTTGAATATCATAAGGTCTCTGTCATAGGGAACTAAATCATAAGACAAGCAAAGAAATGATAAGAAGATGGCTATGGTTATCAACAAACACCAGCTTGGGTTGAAAGCAGTGAAATCACTAATCCCTACATACCAGCAGTCTGGAATGAGTGATATCCTGGGGTTCTTAAAGAACATTGATGCGATTTGTTGAGTTGCAAGTCAGTGATCTTAGAAAAACTGAAGACAATGGGGGAGATGCAAATATTTTAAGTAAGAAGGTAGGGCTCAGAATAGAAGCCAGTGAGTTTGACTTCAATTCCAGGCAAAATTCTTACAACATATTAAAGAAATAGTTTATGAACACCTAGAAAGGGAATCAATGGTTGCCAGTGTAACAAGTCTTTCCACAGCCTACCCAGATTTCCCAGGATAAATAACCAGCAAGGTTAAGGGAAGCCAGGAAAGGCGTGTGGGCATACATTTCCCAGAATCCCTGAGATTCCTTCTTCCTTTGCCCTTGAAGAGATTCCATGCTGAGAGTTTCACAGGTGTAGGGAAGCAAAGAACCAAACATCCCCACTCCATTTGGGGTTTTCCTTCTGAACAGCTGGAGCACAGGGCCACAACATACTGTTGTTGCTGAGGTGGCCAGCTACAGCAAAAGGAAGCAAGATGTGGGATTACTCCTCGAGAACTGTGGGAGCCTGCACAGCAAACCTCAAGCAGACTGACTGGAGTAGATTGGAGATTTGTGAGATGAGAGTACCATGAACCACAGGCACAGCAAAAGCAAACAGTGCCAACCCCAGCACTTCTCCAGCCCTTGTTTCCTCAAAACAGTTGCCAAATTGGTAAATTTACAAAACTTGCCAAAATCTTTCTTTATTCTTTTCCTACTTCTTGCTCTATCTTATTTATGAAGACAGAATGAGAGTCTTTGTTAACCAGTTAGCTAAAATCCAGGTATTTTATGCCAACAACTTTTTCCTTATCTACCTATTTAATTACAATGAGAGAGAGAGAGGGAGGGAGGGAGGAAGGGAGGAAGAATGAATAAAAAAGAAAGAACAAATAAAAAAGAACCAAAAAAAGGTAAATTTGAACCTCCTATTTTGAGTTTTAAAAAAAAAAACAATGAAATAAATACCAAATGATGAAGACGTGTATAGACAACAATTTATTTTTTTAAAAAACAGCCTGGTTTTTATGGCCTATCAACTATAACGACCAATAGTGTAACATGACAACCAAAAAAACTAATGTTCTATCAGACTGTGTCATGATCAATGTATTGATAGATTTAGTGGCTAGTATCTGGAGGCACATTACATAGAAATAAATATACAAAGTATTCAATTCTGATTCAATTCCAGCCAAGAAACATTTATTTTTCCTTTACCTCTTTTCTCTCTACTTTCTCAATGATGTAGCAGCAACAAATCCCATGTCCCATTGTCCTACTCTTCTTTGCTAATGGTCATTCTGAATTCTTCTTAAATCAAAGGACAAATGAAAACTAGTCTTTCTTAACTCTGTTATCTACATGGAAAAGTAATTCTATTTTAGTAACCTGCATGGGCTTTGCCCAAGGCTCAGAGGTTGGTTTTATTCTCCTCTCTCAAAATTGCTTGCAGTCTTTTAAACAAGGTTTATTACTGTTCATTTTGTAGATAAAAATCATTGAAATTGAAACAAGAACACAGAAGATGTGCACTCACAGCCCACGACTTCAAGCCTATGGCTTTGTCTCCGGATCAGCTGTCACCCTACCACTTCTCCACCTTCTATCTACTCTACCAACATTCTCTAGTATCTTTTCCTAAAGGTGAGTGGAGACACTATAACGGATAATGATGTTTCTAATAGGATGTCTCTAATCTATTAACCCTTTGAGGGCTGGAGTTATCAATAAACCCTATTTAAAAAAAAATCATATATGAAACAAAGGTGTGGCATTATATTTTTTTATACCTGGATCTTTTATTAGTGGGGCAGCTTGATGGTACAGTGAGACCTGGAGTCAGGAAGACTCATCTTCCTGAGTTCAAACCAAGTCTCAGATACTTAACTGGCTATGTGACCCCAGGCAAGTCACTTAACCCTGGTTTGCTTCAGTTTCCTCATCTGTAAAATGAGCTTTACTTTGCCAAGAAAACCCCAAATGGGGTCATAAAAAGTCAGAAGCATCTGAAACAGCTAAACTGATTTTATTAGAGTGGGGGGAGGGCAGTTGGGGTAAGTCACTGAAGAAATTCTCATGTGGAAATTCTCTCCACTAAGGTAGATAAGAATTTTCTGTGTAAATTATAGTCTTCAAAAATTGCCTAGGTCACTGAGAGAATGTGTTTTTTCCCATGATCATAAAACTAGTAAGTGTGAAAAATAAAATTTGAATCCGGATCTTTCCAATTGATTCTAAGACTGGTCCTTTATCCACTATGTCATCCTATCTCTCAAGAACACTTACGTAGTACAAATAATAATGAGAGAAAACTAACACATGAAAAAGATATTCATGCTGTACAAAAACTTCAATAGGCAAAGTGAATTTTAAGTATTACAAAAACAGCGCCTTAGGAAAAAACAGTGTTTGGGACTGTTAAATAGGATCACAAAAATCACCTTCGTAAGTACAAGATGGAGGAAGAATGGATGGACATTAGTCATTCTGAACAAGATCTGGGAATTTTAGGGAACTACAAACTCAACATGCATGTCAGCAGTGTGAAGTGGCAGTCAGGAAATGAAATGGGCCTCCAAGAAAGGAGGTGTTGCTTTCAGTAATAATGTCATTGGACTCTGAGTTCTTCAGACCTGGTCTAAAGTATTGTGCTCAGATCTGAGTGCCACACTCTAAGAAGAATATTGATAAAATGGAGAAAATTCAGATGGTAATCAAGAAGGCAAAGGACCCTGAATCCATGTCATTTGAGTATCAGTTGAAGGGAATGGTCTTGATAAGCATGAAGAAGAGAAGATTCTGGGAAACATGATGGCTGTCTACCTGTATTTTAAGGACTATCATTAGAGAAGGGGTTAGATGTTTTGTGTTTGGTCCTAGGAAGTAGAACCAGGAGCAATGGATGAAAGTTGCAAAGAGGAAAATTTATAATTGAAACGTGTGTGTGTGTGTGTATAATTGATGTGAAGGAAAACTTTCAACAATGAGCACCCAAAAGTGGAATGCACTATCTTAAGAGGGACTATGGATGACCGCTTGTCAGGTGTGTTATAATGTGAATTCTGTTCACTTATAACTCAGACTAGATAGTCACTGAGGTCCTTTCAAAGTCTCAAATTCTGTGGCCGGTTTCCGTCATTTGCTCCAACTATCCACTTTGAGAGGGTGGTACTTTAAAAAGAAAAGAATTAGTCACTTTGGATAAAAGAAAAACCAAAAAAAAAAAAACAAAACCAGGATTTGTTGAGAACACAATTACTTTTTCTTCCAGTAAATGAGAGTCTAAAGTTAAAGGTGAAAGATTTTAGCAGGTGAGTGGGAATTGTTAGGATTATTGGTGAGGCCAAGGCATAAGTCATGTTCACTATGTAGAAGAACAGAAGACAGTGATCAACAATGAAATTGATTGCTCAGCTTTTATCGGCAGTGAATTAAGATTAGAAGGTTAAGTAGAGTTTTTAATGGTTTTGTGGTTTAATTCTCCAGCTTAGACAATGTTACTATTTGCCAGGAGCAAGGCACAAAGCATTCCTACTAGCCTACAAACAGAAAGGATGCAAATAAGAGCTATTTTAGATTAAAACCCAAATTAGACTGTTTATAGCTCACCCTGCACACAACAGCAAACACCTTTTTTCCCCAAGTGCAAATCTCAACAGAATGAAAAGTGAAGGAATTGCACTTTTCCCCCTTCTCATCTTCAAAGTACTCTTATCAACACTGACTACTCAAAGACTACGTGTTTTGTTTGAACCTGACTGTCAGCACACATGGCTTTGCTATTCTGACCTTCAGTTACATACACACAGTTTCCTTAATAACAATGTCCAGCTGCTGTGAAATCCCTGCTGTGCTTACTGTGGGATCCATTCAAAATTCCCAAGGCTGCAGATCTTGAATCAGAGAGACAACACGACACAAGAGACAGAAAGTCAGGCTGGGAGGCAGGACACCTGCATTCGAATCCTGAACCCAGCACTTACTGGGTGTGTGAACATGAGCAAATCATTCAGTTCTTCAAAGCCTCAGGGAAGGGGGTGGGGGGTCCTCTACAAAAATGGGGATGATAGCATGTGCACTACCAACCTCATAGGTTTGCTTTAGAAAAGTATTGTATAAGCCTTAAAACATCATACAATTATGAGACACTGTTATATCTAGAACTAATGCATCTGTATTGAATACAGCAGCATTGCAATTTTGCAAATAGGTGTATAATGAGAGGTAGGTGAAGAAGATGAGTAAAATGATGAATGGAAACTTTTTTAAGAAAACATCTTCTTCAGCATAAAATGAAATTTGAGGCTTAAGCAAGGATCTGGTGTTCTAGAGGTGAGGTATAGCTGAAAGAACACTAAACAGAATCAATCAACATTTATTAAGTGCCTACTATGTGCCAAACATGATACTAAGACCAAGGGTCCAGTTCTGGCTCTTAAAACTTGCTAACTTTTCTATACTAGGAAAGTCACTTATCTTCTCTGCACGCCAATTTCTTCATTTATAAAATGGGGATAATCATACTTACTCATAATATAAAGACTATGCCTGCTTTAAGGGCTATAAAGCAATATGTAGATGAGTAAATATTTTGGTGCTCTTGCTCCTTCCCCAAACTCTGAGCTTGCCTTCAAATAGTCATTTTGATGTTAACTCAAGTTATAATGATCGTTTCTGCAGATAAAAAAAAATCTCTGCAGTTTTAGAAAGCTAGTTGAGAGACAAGAGAATGAAAGCACAAACATACAAGATTAAGTCAAGTTCTTCTTGTACACCCAATTCCTTTTCATCATCATTAAACATTTATGAAGCACCTATTATGTGCATAGCACTATTCTAGACACTGGGAATATACAAAGGTAGACTTGGACCTACAAAGAAAAAAACAAAAATTATACACAAACAGATAAAGAACGATATTAGGAAGAAAAAGCCTACTTGGTGGGTTTTTTCCCTACTCAAATCTAAAAGGTTGCTGTCCTTGTAGCCAATAATGACTCTTGGGAGTTGGGAACCATACCTACTAATGCACCTTGGCACAGAAGTTAAATGCCTCTGCCACCCTTTCTCCCAGGTAATCAGGAAGGGAATGGGGGAGATGAGAATTCTCTCTAGTCTTGTTCAGAATCGTGCAGGTTCTGGACCAAGTCCTTTTTTATCTCTAACCCAGAAACAAATCCTGTGAATTTTTTTAGTGCAGTTCAAGAAAGAGTCACTAACCACAAGAATGCCAACCATATTTCCACAGAACTTATAGGGTTTTTCACAAAAACATGGGTGAGGATGACATATTCAGTCATTGTCCAGATATTTCCCATGTATAGGGAAAAGTATCTGGATTTTTGATGATTGAATAATCTTATTCTCTGCCAGATATCTGCCTTGTGTTATCAGTACCTGGAACAGTCACTACCAAGGCCACTTGGAAAGCAAAGCCACATTCAGGACCCAGAGCAATCTTTCTCTTCAGCAACTATTCAGAACTGCTCCAAAGAAAAGCTAATCTTTTTATCTTTACAGATAGCATAGCTATTTACACGGACAAATGTTTTCTTTAAAAAGCTTCTCCCCTCTACTACAGTTGGGTTGTCATTTATTTTTCAAAAGGGTTAAAGGGTTCAACAACTAAGCCAGCCCAATAATCAATGATTAAAATTCCTGTCAAAGAATAAAGGCATCCTAATACCTTTTCTTCGGTCTTCAATACTCTATTTCATGCATTGGGAGGGAGGTTAACGAGGCTGGCAAACTCCAACCAACAGTAAGATAAATGCACCATTAGCCATCCTTCACCAATCGATCAGTCTTCTTACCCAGTCCAATTTATTAATAGGTTTCCTCTATTTACAGTGGTCCATGGGGGTAGATTGTGTCATGGTACTGTGACCACTAACTGTCAGGCTGTGACAAAAGGCACACCAAACTATAGGAGAGATGGGCTAAAGAATGCAGTGGCTGTCACTCCCCTTGTGACACAGTAGCATCACTGCCCATCCCCTTTGGTTTACTTTCTACCTAAGCCTCAAGCAGTTTACAATACTATCTTTTCTGTGGAGGCTGAAAGAAGGTGATATAGTAGAAAGATCACTGGATTTGAAGTCAGAGAACCATAGCTTGAATGCCAGTTCTGCAACTTACTATCTCTATGGTCTCATACAAATTATTGAACCTTCTCAAGCTTATTTCTTTATCCAAAATTAGCGAAATGCACTATATGATCTTCTTAGGTCCCTTTTAACTCTAAATCTTAAGCTCTGTAAAAAATAAGTGCAGGTCTTAAAAATGTCTAATTCAGCTGAGGACAGAGGCTGGCTCAGCAATATACCCTATATTGTACTTAATGTGATATGATGTCCATGTTAAAGGTGGGGAAGATGAGGCTCAGTGACTTACCCAAACTGCCACACAACTAGAGTGAGAACCAGGACTTGAACCCAAATCTCCTGACTCAAAGCCCACCAGATCTTCTGATCTCTAAGATCTCTTAAAGAGTCCATCACCAAACATCAATATGCAGAAACTAGGAGGGGGAAACAGTTGAAGTTTTCCAATATACTTTTCAATAATGATCTGTATTAATCATCAGTGATGGTGGAAATGTTTGAACCTTAACCCAGCATTCCTCTCTGTGCTATATGAGGAATTTTAAAAGGTACAATAAGAAGGTGAAGTCCGGAAAAAAACATCTAAAGGGGATTAGATACACACATCTGGACTAGAGTTGACACAACATCAAGAGGCATTGAAAGATCATTATTTATAAGCTATCTCAAGGAAGAGAAGATACCAAAAGAATAGAAAAACACTATGGGTGATATTATTATCCCAAAATCAACTAATAGAATATCACTAATTCCTTGCCTAGAGGGTCTAGGTGGAGCCCTAACGCACAAAGCACTGATCCAGGAATTAGGAAGACCTAAATTCAAATGTGATATCAGTAACTTAGGAGCTATTTGTCCCTGGCAAGTCACTTAACCTCTCCCTCAGTTACCTAAACTGGAAAATGAAGATTATAATAGCACTTATATCCTAGGGTCATGGTGAGGATCAAATGAGATAATACCCATAAAGCATTTCACACACTACTTGACACATAGAAGCTACTAAATAAATTCTTATTTCCTTCTTCCTTCCTTCCTACTGAGTCACATGTACTTTTTTCTCCATCTTAGAGGGAGTTCGGTAGATCCTCATCGACTATGTAAGGCTACCTCGGGTCTGAAGTCAAGAAGACCTGAATTCAAATTTAGTCTCAGATACATACTAGCTATATGAGCCTGGGAAAGTCACATGATCTTTGACCACCTCAGTTTCCTAAACTGGAAAATGGAGATAATAATTGCACCTATCCACCAGAGTTGTGAAGATCACATGAGGTAATATTTGTGAGCTGTTTAGTAAGGCACATGACACAGTATAGATATTTAAGAAATGTTTGTGTCCCCCTTTTGAATACTTTACCCATGTTTTGCAAGACTACATATGCATAATCTATATCAAACTGTTTGCTCTATCAATGAGGGGAGGAAAGGAGAGAGAGAAAATTTGAAACTCATTTTTTAAATAACTGTTAAAGATTGCTTTTACATATAATTGGGGGGAAAGTAAAATGTTAAATACTTTACCCAAACATATAAAGAGTATACTTGAAAATGAGAAGGAAAAAAATAAGCCGGCTTTCACAAATGAATATCTACAGCAAGATACACCTTTATACAGTTACATGATTTACTAAAAGGTACAAAGAACATTAGATCTCAATGCACTTTTTTTTTTATGCCAAATGATCATTTGTGCCAGTTAAGTGAGACACAGCCTTAAGGCTCCCAACCCCCCAACGAATCTCTCAGGTACATGTTTGGATGACGTAGTGTACCTTGATAAGTATAACAGCAGAGATAACCCTGTTTAACCTCCCTGGTCATTCACATGAAGTTAGGCATAAAAGAGGAAGATGTGTGCTCCCCCAAAGCATTCACTACTTTAATAGCTTCTGTACAAGGCCTCCAAATGAAAGAAGAATTCCCTATGGATAATGAAGTACTACAGATGCTGCATTGTGCTGATCCCCATTGAGCCCTCAAATGCCACAATGACACATAATTATATCAAGTATATCGCCTTAACAATCCATACAGAGAAAACATAATGGATCAAAAATGCCTATTGTCAAGAAAATATGATGAAGCAGGACAGCTAGTCCCTGGTATTAGTACATTGGTATAAAATTCTGTGAACAACATTTCAGACGGACAATAATTTGGGCCCAGAATTAAAATGAAGGAAAAAGGCCAACAGGATTTCATTTGGAAAACTGTGTGGTGTTTTTAGTAATCCACCACTACACCTCGGTATATTGAATCAGTAAATATTACATATGTGTGTGTGTGTGTGTTTGTGTGTGTGTATACACATATATAAGTATCTCTAGATAAGATAGACATGGATAGACAGGTATACTAATAGATATGTAGATATGGAAATACAGATACAGATGTATATGTAAATATAGTGAGAGAGAGAGAGATCTGGAAGAAACACTACAGATACCCAGGGCCCAGAATTAGAATGGAGGAAAAGGGTATACTGGACTGCATTTGGAAAATTGTGTAGAATTTTGATAATCCAACAATACACCCTAATTTGTTGAATGAGTACATCTATAGATAGACAGTTTAGTGTATCTGGATAAGATAGATAAATGGATATATATATACATATATATATATATATATATATATATATACATACATACTGGTAGATGAATGTGGATATACATATAGATGTAGCCATTAAAAATGTCTATAGATTAGGGATAGAGATAGCTATGAGACAAGCATTACAGATGCACAAAGATTTGGACCCAGAATTGAATAGAAAGAAGAGAGTTGGCTGTATTACATTTGGGAAAATACCACTGTGTTTTTCAAGAGTCAGTGCAGATCTCCAGCACAAAACACCATCCTTTTAACAGAAACGTCCTGGCAACGTTCCATTCTCTGAAGAATCAAAGTTGCACATGAACCAAAGAACAATAAGATGCACATTCAACCCAAGTAAGATGCAGTACATTCTGAATGATGACCAAGATGCAAGAAGTGATTTAAGGGATATCATTGAAGAAATGTATGATCAGAAAACGGGGTGGGCTCAGTGATAAGGAAAGATGGAGAGATGACAGATGGACAGTTTAAGGGCCACACTGGCAATCAGGAAATATATGAAGATATAAAAAACTCCACAATATTGAGTGAATTTATGGGGGAACATGGATAAGAATCACTTAGGATGAGACGGCCTGGGGCCTGGGTGGATTTTAATATACCACAGAAGGAATATCCACATCGATAAAGTCATAGTCCCACTGAAGTATTAAATGCTATTTTCAGCCCGTCTTTTGAGTAGTCTAATCACTAAATACATTTATCCATAGATAAAATAGAGTTTGTGTGTGCATGCGTATCTGTGTGTCTCTCTGTGTGAGTAGATGCAAAGAATTTATTTTGAAGGCAGTAGTTAATGTGACATCTTAACTAAAAAATACAGTTATATGAGCTTTAACTAGAAATGAGAGTTACAAAAGAAAGTGGAAGGGGAATAATAGCTTCAGAACATCTACCCTCTCTTTCTTTAGAAACTACACTCAGTTATGTGAGGAATCAGAGATAACTCGGCTACAGATTTCCCCTACAGTTCTATTTCCCTTGAATTTAGCATACGCTTCTTCAACCCTTCTATTTAAGTCCACCCTTAAAAATAGGAGGAATAAAGACCCGAGATTTTCTGCACAAAGATTAAGGAAGAATATAAAGCAGAGTGTACCTTGTTGACATTTTTACCTAAAGAAAGAAATGTGAGGGCTGGCTCGTGGGAGAATATTCCACAGTACTTTAGCTATGCATATATACAGTGTAATTTACCTTTTCGAAGTCAAATAACAAGGCCAGAAAAGTCAATTGTTATCCACCTCAAATTGTGCTCATTTCAGATCTACGCCATGTACATTTTCCTAAACTGACATGCTCTGAGACTCAAATCTGTCACTGTCTCAAGTGCCATATTCTAGGGAGGATTTCAGCCCACACAAGCCCACAGCTTCTCTACATTTGTAGCTTGTGACATCCTCACACAACATGTACCCTCTCTTCACCTCAGTCTCCTTCCCATTGTCCCCTAAAAATACTACCACGTCACATTCCTTGGAAGTCCCAAACCTTTGGCAAAAACCTAAGAAACCCATGATTCTTTTCACAGATTTGTACCATGTTCCTAATATTAATGAGGTGAACAAAAGTGATACAGAAACAACTGGAGAAAAAGAAGGAAGGAGAGACGAACAAAAGCGGAGTGAAAGGAAATAGAAGATGAAAGAAATACAAGGAAACATCCATCTCAAACACCATTTTCTTCCAGCCAACGATGGAAGTTATTCAACTAGAGGTGATGCTTTCCCACAGTCAATCATCCCCAAACATGGGCATCCTCCTACTTAAATGAAAAAAAACCACACCACTCCCAAAACATCAGGCCAGTAACAGATTAAATCATGAATGGCTTGTCCTAATGGCAGGCTAAATAAGTGAGAAATCTTCATACAGTTTCTCTAGAAAGCCCCCAGCCCCACACTCTCCAGGCACTTTCATCTCTATTTACAAAGAATGACTGCACTTCAGCACTCTTGACCTTCACTGAAAAGGTGGAAGAAAGGTTTCTAATATTATTACTTTAAATGTTCTATAAGCATAGTACTCTTCACGTGAACAACTAATTATTTTCAGCAGTAATGGGGTATAGGGACTAATCCCCAGATACTCCAAAAGCCTTATTTTGATCAAGGCAAGGACGGAAAGTCTCCACTAAAGTCTATGCCAATGACACATCATACATGGAAGAGAGCCTAGAGAGAAATGATAGTGGATTACAAATTCTGACAGTTCCTATAAGCCCAGGAAGAATGAACTAAGCCTAGTGACAGAGTGTAAGTCTCTTATCTGAGGACTATTATAGCTAAGTTTGGAAAAGCTTATCACAATGATAGCCACAGGTTGATAAATGCTTAAAACAGGAATCAGGAAGACCTGAGGTCAAATCCGTCCTTAGTCACTTAGGAGCTGTGTGGCCCTGGGTAAGTCATTTTGCTTTCCTCATCTGTGAAATGGGGATAATAATAGCATCTACTTCCCAGGGTTGTTATGAGGATAAAATGAGATAAATTCCAAAGTGCTTAGCACAGTGCCAGGTACATAGCAAACACTATTATATATGGTAGCTATTCAATGTTAGCTAGCTATAACTACACCTCTCCAAAACCATCTGCTAAGTCAGAAAGAGGCCACGATCTGCCTTTGTGGCAAAAGGAGCATACGAACAAAATTACAAATTATTGGGTATTAAAGTATGTGGCAAAAGATCTGAATTTGGAATCAAAAAATTTGGGTTGTCATTACAGCCCTCCTACTAACTAGCTCTGTGACACCCACTGGCAGCTCTAGTTTAAGGAGCTTTCCAGCTCTTAAATTGTATGACCCCTTCAAACTCCCCTCCAACCAAGAACATTGACTCAAATCAAAGTCAACTAACTGTAATCTTACTTTTTAATCTGGTTGTAACTACACTTGCGAGTTTAGTTTGTTGCATGTAATCCATCTTCCACATGTTTGATACCTCAGGAATAGTGGACAAAAAGCTGACCTCAAAGCCAAGAAACCAGAGGTCAGATCCCACCTCTGACAAAAGTGTGTGTGACCCTGGCAAAGTCATTTAACCAATCAGTGCTCTAGGCAACTAAGATTATAAATTGCACAAAAGATGCTAATCTGCATTGGTAAAGGGAGTCTTCTCACTTGGGAGTTCCTTAAACCAATAACATCATAGATCTGGTCCCTGTCCTACCTGTGTGCTCTTTGAAAATGGTGGCAGAGACCAAATTTTTATTTTAAAAAAATAAACTTCTAAAATCTTTAGGGGTGGAAGAGACAGTAAAAGAAGAAGAGAAGATGTTTGATTCCATTCAAATGTCCATTATTGATAAGACCACATTAAACAAGGGTAATTATTCCTTTATCAATTTGGCCACTCATGCATAAGAAGACAGTGCCAGCCTACTCAGTGTTCTAACAGTGCAGCTGTGTATGTCAGCCCGCATCTAACTCCGTTTCCCTCCTTCCACAAGTTGAATCTCTGCTATGATCTTGTCACACACAACTATGTATCATCCAGGGCCTTTGCAGCATGCTTCATTAATGACTATCTAAACCTTTTTAAAATTTTTATTTATTTTATTTTTAGTTAATGAAACAAAACAAGCATTTCCATAACATAGTGTAACAAAAAGATGATTGCACATGAAACTACAGATCTATTATATACAACTTGCTATATCTTTTAAATATAAAATAATCATATAAATTTCCTTTTTTTTCCTCCCCTCCCTCCCATTGCTGTCTTTTTTTTTTAATAAAAATTTTCTCCTTTCTAAGAGGGACTTTCCAGTTGATTTTTATACATTGTTTTTTCCCCTTTAGAAGGTCAGATCCTTCTTCTGTGTGTTTGGAATCATATCTCCAGTGATCAGCACAGTGCACAGTACCAGGCACATTGCAAGCTTACTCAATGCACTAACTAGAGAATTATTTACCTATGTATTTAGCTTTAATCTTTGCTAGCAGAAGCACTTGTCACTTCACCCTTTTGATTCTTTACTTCTTTACTTCAAAGACCTTTTGGTTTAGTTGACACAAGCATTTAGTCAACTGACACAAATTGTGACTCATCTATAAGTTGCATGTGAGTGTCTTTGAGAGCAGCTTTGGCAGAAAAAAAATTTGTCACCCTGTGGCCACCCTGGTGATGAACCCCTTTAAATGGAGCTAGACTGTTCCTTTGACAACAGATTATAGACTGTCACTCAGCCTGCACTCAAAGCCTCTCCAGCTTCATAGGTAAGACTTTCCAAAGCCTGTACACCACTGGACTAGCCTTTGAAAACTTAAGATCAACTCTATACCACAACGAGGTATCAAAGTAGGACCCGAATGGAGTAGGTCCTTTAAATGGAAAATATAAGAAAATCAAGAGTCAACAGTTTCTCTCTGCTGAGGGGTTAGTTAAAAGCTCATTTCACAAGTAAGCTAATAGCCAGCAGTTAGATCAATTTCTTGATGACAATTCTCTCCAATCACTGCCCTGGTGATTTCTTCTTCAAAGTCCTCTTCCTACACACAATTATCTGCATGTGAGTTTAAGAACTGAAGTTCTAGAAGGATCCCAACAAAACAATTTGGGTTAGGGGGTGGCTGGGGAGGGGAAGGGAAGTACAGATGGAAGAATGAGCAAGGTAAGATTGGAGGTCAGCGACTCTTCCAAATAAGTATCCTCCTAGGACAAGCAAATATCAAGGAAGTTGCTATCCTCCCACCAGAAGTCATTGTTTCCAGTCTGAAAGAATGCCAAACAAAGCAAAACACTGCCAAAAGGAACCCTTTTTATTCATGTTTATTCCTTCTTTATTTTCTTTTCTGATTTTCTCCCTCACTTTGTTCCTCCTTCACCCATTCAGCAGACATGCTCAGAGGAAGTGAGTCCTCTGTCTGCAGAAGAAGGTGCAAATTTCCCCTGCCCTAAGTCCTTGCTTCATTGCCATGGCCTTTGTTCTAACAGCTAGCAGTGAGGATCACTGAGTTGATAGCATATTAATAACAGATTTCACAGACTTGTTTTGTTTTTAAAAAGAGATAAGATCCACCATGAGGCAGGTACATATGGGGAGGGAGAGAGAGAGAGAGACAGACAGACAGACAGACAGACAGACAGAGACAGAGGCAGAGACAGAGAGAAAAAGAGAGAGAGAGAGAGAGAGAGAGAGACTGAAGAGACACAGATTCTGGACTACATAGGATTCTGGAGAAAGGCTTGCATGGGAAGCCTGTAAGGAATTATATGCAACCAGGATCCCATACCAAAGATAAAGAAGGATAGAAGAAGTCTAACAAAAGGTGTAGGGGGTTGGGGAGAAGATGGTTGGAGAAGAGATAGAAATGCCCAGTGTCACTCAGATCTGGAGACAGGTCCATAGGTTACAGTGTCTATGGAGCCCAAATGGGGAAGAAGGAACAGCGTAGAACCATGTTCACCAGAAAGCAACCCAAATCTATCCTTTTGTAGGTACCATAAGTCATGGGAACTGTATAAGATGAGAAGAAAGGTTGGTCAGATTCTCCAGTGGAGAAAGGTAATATACTTCAGATAAAGGCAGAAAGTTTTCCTGATAGTCAAGGAGCTCACTTTTTGAGTCCATTCTATGTTTTCTGTCACACTGATATTATAGGTCTAGTCCCCATCCTACCTATGTCTTCTTTGATGATAGTGGCAGAAACCAAATTTTTATTTACTAAAAGAAAGAAATTTCTAAAATCTCTAGGGGTGGAGGTTTTGAACAAAACCTGCACTGTATCTCATGTCTGGATACAGGTGACCTAAAGGTCCTTTGGGGGACCACACATCAAATTCTAATGTTTTCAGGAGAAACTCAGTTTAGACAAAATGAACCAAATTCTAGTATCCTCAAGAGATACCCTGCATGAGGGTACAAGCCATAGAAATTATTGAGAGAGACCTCCAAGGTTAATGTAATATAAATAACACACAGTGTGTTGTACCTACATCATAATCACCCAAAACGAAATGCTAAAGAATCATCAAATAAAGATTCTCTATTGATGGAGCCAAGAAGAGAGCTGAAATGTGGAATATGAATATGAATATGCTGAGTCCTTTTCTTCACCTTTCAACCTCTACCTACAAACCAGATACCTGCTTTGGGGTTCAGAGCTCTATCACACTGTAATACACCTGGGAGACAAAGAAGGTCACTGGAGTTACTCCCCTTCCTTTAAATTCCTAGTCCTGCTTTATTTTCCTGGAAGACCTTCATGAAGAGGAAGCAAAAATTCATTTTAATTTGGGAGCCACCATCATATAAATTTTCAACAAATTAAAAAGGAAATAAAGTCTTCCCTTCTTCTATGTCACAGGCACCAAGAAGTAAGGAAGGCTTGGTTTCCTATAAATTTCTTTGAAATTCACATCACAGTGGTTCCTCAATTAAAATTAATTTTAGCTTTCTCCCATCACTAGCCCCACTCCTTTCTCATGTAACCCATATTGTAAAGGGAAAAGGCAGAAGAAGCTGAGCCCAAAACTTAAGTCGAGCCAGCACCCGGTGCTTTCAGGAGAAATGAGGAGAACAATGACACCAATATCACAGAACCCCACTGAGTCACAGTCTCACAGAAAGCATCTTGGCGTGAAGCCAAATACCTGCTTCTCACCACTGTCTCAAAAATTTCTTTAGACTCCAAAAGGTATCAACAACCTGTAAGGCACCAGGGCCACTAAGCTAACAGTAAGAAATTGCCTCTTCCTCCTCTCCTCCCTTTTTGTTCCTTCTTCTTTGCCTATTATTTAGGTCAACTGGTGACACCCACAAGTATTTTTTTATTTCCCTTGGATTGAGGCAGAGAGGTATGCAGTGCACTTTAAAAAAGCTAGAGAAACCCCAAAAGAGTGGAAAGAGTTAAGGATTTGGAGTTGGATGACCTGGGTTCTAAACCCCTGCTCTAGTTCTACTTATGTGACTTTGGACAAGTGACTTCCCTTCACTGAGTCAATTCCTTCTCCTTCATTAAATGAAGAATTTTGATGAAATGGTCCTAAATCTAGAGCTGAGATACTCATCTAGTCCAGCTCCTTCATTTTACAGATGAGGAAAGTGAGGCCCAAGGTGGTTAGGTGACTCTCTATGGTTACATTCAGCTCTAATCCTATGGCCCTATATCTGTCTTGATTCCCTCTGCAGTAAGGTACCTTTATCATCATCAATGACATCATCAACAAAGTGAGTGCCTACTACTGGTAGGGTATAAGGCTAAGCACCAAGGAAGATGCAAAGAAAGCTATCCATGTCCATCCTTTTCGTGCATGCAGCCTTGGCATGTATGTCATTCTCACCCTAATCATCATTTCTGCAGAGGGGGAAAAAACTTGATCCTCATTCTTGAAAGGAGGAGAAGGTTGTAAAACAGTATAGATGTTCCTAAGAAAATAGCTAATTACTAGATAAACTTGGCTGTTTACATGGCTCAAAGTAGAATCCTACCTCTCCCTGGAAACAAAGGGGTGCCTCCTAACCTAAGCACTAAAAAATCAGAAACATTAAAGCTTGAAATAATGGATTATATTCATCCTCTTACTTGCCCTCTCTGGACAATGAAAAATTGCTACCTCCGCTGCACAGAATCACAAAATCACTGAGTTAGAAGGGACCTCAAAAGTCATCTTGTCCAACCCATGCCTAAAAAGGAATCCCCCTCCATCCCTCACAATGGTTGTCCAGGCTGCGCTTCAACATCTCCTGTGCAAACTAACTATAAGATCATCAAATGTCTTTATTCTATTTAGACATGGATTTTTCACCTTAAATAATTAGAACATTTTCAGTAATCTAGTTTTAAACATCTGCAGGGCCTTCAACTGCTTCCTTTGGGGTTTGGAGTCTAGATCTCTCCAGTCTTCCTGCACTATTCCAAAATGTTGATATAAAATATGTCAAAGAAAAGGTTTCGGGGGAGCTTTTTGAAAATGCTAATGATGCTAAAGAATTAAAACTCATACTCATAATGCTCTGAGATAACAATTACTAATTGGTTATTATTATTTAAGGTTCTCTATCAAATATTGAATCCCGGAGTTTTGACACATATTAAGTTTAGGGTTGTAAGACCTGAAGACCCAAGAAGCACCAAGACTACCTATCTTATCATGGTCCTTCACTCTGTGGGCAACCTTATTTCCTTTGGAGTTCAGTCTTGCATTTCATTAGTGACTAGCTAAAGAGAGATGAGGCAAGGGTTCCTCATTTCTCTTTTCACATATATTAATATAACACACAGTAACTAGAAGAACACTTTCTTCCTTTTAAAATTGAGTAGAAGAACATAATAATTAAAGCCTTTATTCTATTTTGAGGGCATAAAGGCACACAGATCACACATCCCTTTGTTTAACACAAAGACTCACGTGTCAAATTATGCACCCCTCACACATGCACAGCATTTTAGAACTCTGCAACATAGCCATTTTGCAGGAGTGTGGAAGTAACAGTTTGCTTGGGGGATGTGTGTGTATAAATAGATGTGTAGACAGAAGGAGCTGAAAATAATAGCATATAAAATAGAAATTAAGAGCAAAATATTTTCTGAATGCATTTCTTCCCAGAATTACCATTTTCACCTGTCTAAGAAGCACCCTTCCAAAGAGTGTTCTTGGGACCAACCCATTCTCCCACCTTGACCAGACCCTCTGCAATAGGCTTCCCAGAATCTCCAAGCCCAAGGTTAGCCCAGTGTCTAAAAAACAGCAAGTGGATTTTAGTTCAACAACCATAACCATTCTTAACAGTCTTTTTTTTTTATTTTGAAGAAGGGCATGGAGAGGAGGCAAAGAGGGAAGCTTGGAGGTGGCAAAGGAGACAAAGCTAAAAAAGGAAAGATTGTTGGATTTCCTATACCCCATAAAAACACAGATTAACCTATGAATGGATCAAAATGCCATTTACCTCTAAAATCACACAGGTCTCTCTGCTGTGCCTGTACACACCCTTCAACCATTAAGTTCCACCCTACCCTCCTCACCTCACACACCCCCCCAAGAAAAAACCTGTTTGATGAGGCAAAGAAGCATCATGACATTTTTTCCCCCATTTTTTTTCAAAAACAGCATTATTTCACTGTCCCTATTTTCCATTTTTTTAAGTAAGTCATGTTCTGCCCTCTCTGAAAAAAAAAAAACCAGAAAGATTTAGAGGGAAAGATGAACAAAGAGTGATTACCACTAGGTGAGGAAAAAAATAGAAAGAATTTTCTCTACCTTGGTTTGTAGAAGTAGAACCTCTATACGGACAGATTAAGGGAGTGAACATGTTGGGAGTATCCAGTCTCCTCTTCTTGCTTGCATATCCACATAAGAAAGATAAGGGAGAAATGAAAGAGAATTTAAAATCCAATTTAGCTGGGAAATTGGGGAGGGGGGGTGTTAATCTTCTGGCTTGAGGTGATGCAAATTCAAAGAAAAAAATGATTCCATTCAAGGGTAATGCAGCGAAAGGAGAGGCTTTCCCAATGCAGAATCCAGAATAATTATTCCATTTCCATGTGAGGTTAAGGGCTGGATTGAAAAAAAATTTAAGATTCTTCTAATAATTATGCTTTTGGTTTTCTGGAGCTTTAGAGGAGGAGGCTCTGTTTGGAGAAGCTGCAGGTCCGATCTGTTCCTCTGTGGAGCATGATTATTTCCAAGGCATCCCCTCCCTAAGGAGGGAAAAGAGGGGGTCAGTATTTTATTAGAGAGCGTACCAGGAATGATGACAAAATTGCATCCCAAAAAAAGATATCAAGTCGTTTTAGGAAGAAAAGGGGGGGAAAGAAAACCCGCATTTCTCAACAGAGTGCACACGAGAAGAATTGGAAAACAGCTGGCACAGGTCTATAAATAATTCAGGAAAGGTCTCGCTATATTCCTGGGACAGGCATGGATGGGAGGTAGAAAACCAAATCTGAATGAGAGAGAGCGTGAGCCACCACATAGCACCACACACTCACACACACAGAAACACAATACACACTTAACTCGCTAGCAAGTGCGGCTCCCATCACCATCTGCATTGCTGCTGACATGTCTGTCTTTCTCTTCCCTTTGCCTCCAACAGCAGCGCCTCCTCCCACCCCGCTGTGTGGAATCGGTTTTTGACTGTGCACAGAATGTACATTTTGCATTTCTTGAAAGGGGCACACTGACACACACACACGCACACATAGGGGCGCGCGCGCGCACACACACACACACACACACACACACACTCACGCAAGCCAGTGGTGCTGATGTGCGGACCACTGTGTTTCACCTGCAACGTGTCGATTGGACAGACAGATAATCGCAGCGCGTGGCTGTAGCCTCGGCCACCCGCTGACATCCCTCTCAGCTCCCGGGCGGGGGCGGAGGGGGGATTTAAAAGCATCTCCCACCCTCACCTCCAGCCCTCGGGAAAACCACACACCACACACACACACACACACACACACACACACACACACACACACACACACACACACCACACACCTCCACCTAAAAAGACAAGTTTGCATCCCGTTTAAAGGCTTTCTCTGATACCCGCCTGGCTCGCGAGTTTCCCCGCACCTGAACCTCCTTCCCTGCCGGCCACACATCCAGCCCTAAAGCCTGGGCAAGGGACTCCCGGCAAATACTGACCTATCCGCCGAGCGCCCGCGTTGCAACGACTCCGAATTCCCTGGGGTGGGGTGGCCAGCAGGAGGGGGGGGAAGGAAGAGGAGGAGGAAGAGGAGGAGGAGGAGGAAGAGAAGGAGGAGGAGGAGATGGATGGATGGATGGATGGATGGTTGGATGGATGGATGGATGGATGGATGGATGGATGGATGGATGGATGGAGGAAGGGGGCGTTTAGGGTTCTTTCCTGTAAAGCAGGATTTAAAAAAAAAAATCCACCTCCGACGCTAGGAAGTTGAAGACTCTTCTTTGCAAACCCAGAGCCAAGAGGCTTGGATGGGAAGCCGCTTATTGATCACAATCGATAAGGATCAATAGCAATAACGCCGACAGTCCCTTTGGAGATACCAATTCCAGTGATTTCCTGGAGGTGAAGAAACCAAAGGAAGTGATTGGGGTGGGGGGTGGAGAACCCCAGAAACCTTCCTTTCTCTTAAAAAAAAAGGAGGGGGGAGTGGGAGAGAAAAAGACAGATTCCAATTGGCGATGATGGGGGTGGGGGTGGGGGTGGGAAGGGGCTTTGCAGAGCAACAGAAAAGAGGAGGAAGGAGGCAAGGAGGAAGAGTGAGGGACAGGGTAGTCATGGCCAAAGGTGGGGGGGAGAAAAATACATCTGGGCTTGCTTCATACTCAAAAACATAACACACATATGCAGCACACACATACACACATACATATACATACACACCCCTACCTCTCACACACACAGAGGCTCTTGGGGCGGGGAACCCACGAAGCTAGAAAAGAAATCTCTTCTCTCGGTGTATGTCTGTGCGTGTCTCCTCCTTCGAGACACCCCCACCCCCACCCCCCACCCCCAAACCCCTCCACTCCTTCACTCCTATGGCTAAGACTCTGGCTGAGGCAGCTTCCAACGTCATGTACCAGGGAAGCGGGAAGGCAGGAGACTGGTGGGGGCGGGGGTGGGGGGGAAGAAGGAGAAGGAGGGGCAGACCTTAACCCGGGCCCGTGGCGCCTCCTTCTGGCAGCAAGATGAAATTCATGCCCAAGATTCTGGATTCTGGAGAAGGTTCGTGCATTCACTCTCAGAACAGGAGACCCAGGGAGCAGGTAGATGAGAGGAGGTAGGTCTCCTTTCGCCCAATGCTATATTCAGCTTACAGAGCATGCTCCTCAGAGTAATATTGGGACTGAGGATCTGGATAAAGAAACACTTCCTCTAAATCACAGGTTTTAGGTTTAGATTTAGAGGTGATTTGTTTTAGATAAAGATTTTTAAACATTTGGTTTTGGATCAATTTTGCTTTGACCCAACAAAGTGGTTCACAGAAAACAGTTAAGCAAAATTGCCCACTAGAGCAATTTTGAAACAGATCATACCGTCCCTTTATGCTTTTATAGTTTGCCATTACATCATGGGGTACCAACGTTGTCCTTGGGATTTGCCTTAATTTTGGTTCTTTTGCTTTTATTTTCTTCCCACAAGTCTACTCATAATTCTCTGAAATCTTCACATCCATTGTTCTTTAAGGGCCAGTGATATTCTTTTACATTGGTTCACCACAATTTTGTTCAACCATTCCCATTCATGGAGAACATAAATTGTTTCCAACTTTTTGCTATCATAAATAATGCTGTTACTAATATTTTTATATGTATGCACATATGTATACATGTATGTGTCTTCTGGCCATTGAGAGGCCTTTTTGGAGGCTAAGCTTGCCATGAGATTTCTGAGTCAAAGAATATGAGCAGTTCTTGAACAATTTCAAATTGTTTTCCAAGTTGGATCAGTTCTCAACTTTGCCAACAGATACTGAGTATCTGTTACATATTTAGTGCTGTGCTATGTCCTGTAAGACATACAAAAGTATAGATTAGGACATTCCCTTCTAGGAGTTTGTAATCTGTTTGAGATAAGAGGAAACACAAGAAACACCAACAAATAGTATAATATAGAATATGATTAAGAATTAAATGGCATATTACAGACCATAAGAATTCAAATGTTGACAGTTCAAATGTAGTCCAAGAGCATCATCATAATGAACAGCAGCAGCATGGTGTGATTAAAAAGTTGACTTTGAAGGTAGGAGGACCTAGATTTAAATGTCATCACTGATACATACCATCATACTCTGGACAAGTTACTTCCCTAGGCAGTGCTCTAAGACTCATAAATGGCAAAGAAGATTCGGACTTCCATTAGTAGAGAGAGCTCTTTACCTGACAGTTCCTATGCCAATGTAATCACCTTATTCATATTACTAGTAGTAATACTGATAGCAGAAGACTTTTATATAATGGTTGAAAGTTTTCAAAACATTTTGTGCAGATTATCGCACTTTATTGTGTTTTAAAGCCAAGGTTATTTGAAATTCTTGGAGAAAGGGATATATGAATCACAAAAGAAAAATGAGACCTTGTAGCACTTAGAAATCTACCAAGAAGTAACTATATAGAATAAATATTTAAACAATCTACAATGTCAATTCTGAAGGGATCTCCTCCTCCACTGATGTGGAAACCTCTTAGTATTACTAATAATAGCTTACATTGCATAGAACCATATGTATACAACCTTATTTGGTCCTCATAACATAATGCAAAGAAGCTAATAAAACTGGGCTCAGAGAGTCATAGATTTGCAACTGGAAGAAACCTGAGAGCATCTAGCCCAGCACCTTCATTTATATAAGGAAACTTAGACCAAGAGAAGCTGACTTACCCAAAGTGATACAAGTAAAAAGAGGTGGTCAGAATTTGAAATTGAGACATTAAATCCAACAATACACTACGATGTTTCATTATCATTATATAACAAATGAAGTAAGGAGCAAATGGACAAAGTGATTTCTTATAGGTCATTCTTGGTAGAGTCAAGATTCAAACTATCTTACTATCCACGTGACTTTGGGCAAATCAGAGCCTCCCTGGGCCTCAGTTCCCTCATCTAAACAAGGAGAATGAGGTCAAATAGCATCTGAGGTCCCTTCCAGGTCTGGATTTATAACTTTACTGTGTAGCTCATGTCTTTTTAGTAAATTATTTTCATGAGTTTCTATGAATGAGAAAGATGCATCACTGATGTCCCCTGCTTTGGTAATGATTCTCTTTGGACTTAGTTATGCTCTATAGACTGTCAGGAGCTAGAACTTTTCCAGACAGCCTTAAAGGACCCAAAGATGACTTCAGTAGGACTACGGCATCAAAACTGGGCTTTAGTAGAGGGCTATATACACATGGGATTTTTATTCTATGTCTAATTTCAAAGTTGTGTAAGATACTAAGGATACAAAGATACTAAAGATACCAAACACTGATAAATAAAATATCACAGATATGCAGTACTTTTAATGTTTCAAATCACTTTCACAAGGGTATGAATTGATATTCCTCAGTTATACAGGATTTATCTCAAGTCAATAGATAACTCTTCTCAGTGAATATTAAACTTGAGACATAGAACAAACGCATTAATAGATGCCTTTTTGACTGCCTACAAAGTCTTCCTCTGGATTTCTGTGCCATGTGAGCAACAAGATAAAAGACCATACATTTTCTGGGATCCTCGTGACCTCTCAAACATCTCCAAAATTGGACTTAGGTACCAGAGATAAAGAAATTTCAGATGTTTCCACAAGTCTAAGCTACTAAAAACCCAAACAAGGTAAAAACCCAATGAACTAACAAAAGTTTTTTCTTCTAGGGTCTCATTGTGGCATGGCAATGGCTCTAGGTTCATAATAAAAATAGGAATAAGAATAAATAGCTAACTTTTACATAGCACTTTAATGTCTGTAAAGAGCTTTACATAAATGAGAAACAAAAGTTCTCATTTTATCCTCACAACAACCCTGAGAAGTAGGTACTATTACTATTGCTAATTTGCAAATTAAAAACTGAAGGAGACATAAGTTAAGACTCGTGTTGAGGATCATATAGCTAGGAAGGTAAATGAAAATATTCATCCAGTGTCTACTATATGCCCGGCATTATGCTATGTGCTTTATAAATATCTCATTCGATCCTCACAATAACTGAGTGGTAGATTCTGTTATTATCCCTCCATTTTATAGTTGGAGAAACTGAGACAGAGAAAGATATAAGTCCAGGGTTACAGAGTTCCTAAGTATCTAAATCCAGAACTGAATTCATGTTTTCTAGACTCCACGTCCAACACTCTATCCACTGTACTACCTAGCTGCACAAAAGTTTCTCAAAGGTTATGCTGGAGGAGTAATTATAAGTTCTGTTAACAACCATGCAGGAAAGCATTTTTAATACAGTATCCAAAGTACACTGAATCTGCTGTCCAAGAAACAACATGTCTAACTACTAAGACTTTTGTTGCCATTATGTTGGTCACTAGGTAAGGAATTCTTTGACCATGGCAACCCAAAAAACAAAAAAAATTTTTAAGACAGCGCTCAGTTCTTTGGGCCCCTATCTGCTTTCAGAGTGGTAGTGATGGAAAAAATTGAAAAAAGAGGAAAGGAGAGTAGGGGGGAAGGG
>CM053581.1:432620819-432638477 GCA_028627135.1 Pseudochirops cupreus
AGAAAGAAAGAAAGAAAGAAAGAAAGAAAGAAAGAAAGAAAGAAAGAAAGAAAGAAAGAAAGAAAGAAAAAGAAAAAGAAAGAAAAACAGAATTTTTTCAGAGGGACCATTGTTGTCCTGATTACAAGATGGGTTAAAGTTAACTATCAAAAAAGACAAAGCATTGTCTGTATCTCCTGTGTGCTACCAGAACTTGCAGAACTACAGTCAACAGAAGGCAGATTGGATTAAGCAAAGGGGAAAATGTTTATGTTGTTGATTTCAACTAATTAGCTTTTAAAAGACAGAAAAATGCAAATTATTATATGAAGAACCAAGTCTGCCTAGTTCACACTAAGTACTAGGGTTTGGTTTGCAGATGTGCTTCCAAATAAACAGAATTTATTTTATGTTTTGAAAAACATAACTGCCACAGGCAGTCTTCAGATTTGTAGATTATGCCATGAAGAAGGGTTTCAGTATCTTTAAGGATTCAGTGTTTGTTCAAATTAGCTGGCTGAGAACCTTTAAACAGTGCTGCCAGGGGCCTTCAAAAGGAGCCTCAATAAACAATGCTGTGAAATACCATCCAACAACTTGTCTCATGACATTATTGCTTTCCTCCAAGCAGATAACAGGTAAGATGGATAAAAACTGTTTAAATAGATGTTGCCAAAAATAAAATAAAATAAATTTAAAAAATTAAAAAAAAAATAGATGTTGTCAAGTAGGAGATAAAGAATGTATATTTGTGGTATGGGGAAATGCCATTTTAAGTTTCATTTATTTAGAGTTCTGTTTATGGTCCACTGAAGCAAAAGATGCATATGAATGATGGTATGTCTGATATTCAGTGGGCCTGGTTCTCTCCACCCTAGAGTGGACCATGCTGAATGAGAAATATTGAGGAGATCTTCCTCCTCTCCACAGAAGTGGAGCAGAACCTTTGTTCAGCAGTTATACAGACTTTCTTGAAGTAATAGCATGGTGATCCTCAGCATTCATTCAGCACTGCTGCCACAAAGCATTGTGCTAGACTGTAGGGATACAGAGAGTCATACTATACTCCCTTGGTCTCAGAGAGCTTATACTCCAGTTGCAGAGAAGGTACCTGTTCGGGTAACTCACATAAATAAGTCAGCATATTAGTGACAAAGAAGTGGTATGTATGTGCCCAAATAATTCATAATCTAGCCTTCCAGTTGATATTTGCATATTTAGCCCAGTTGGGAGGCACAATCAGATTCCAGTTTTCTGGTTTATTAGAACCTGGCAGAACTTGTGCTCCATTGGCATAATCTTCAAGAGCCCAGGATTGCCTGCATACCATAATGAGACCTTGAATGAAGGTGGAGGGAGAGGTAATAACACATATTAATAGCTTTAACACACACATCCATAAGACACGAAGGGCAAAGACAAGCAAGTCATTTAACCTCTCTGAGCCTCCATTTCTTTGTTTAAAGTGAGAATGTTGGACTAGATAAGCACTAAATTCCCTTCAAATTAAAAAAAAAATTTGAAGACAGTAGGAAAGGAAGCAAGAGAGGTCAAATATTAGAAAAAGGGAAGATGATTGAATGCTGGAGAAGATGGGAGGAGAATGAATCGAGTTCACATGTAGACAGGGTTTCTTAGAAAGGAGGACTACCTTGGAAGTAGAACAAACTGGGAGGAAAGTAAGTGTGGAAGACAATTTTGAGGAACTGAGATAAAAGGGGAGTGGGTAGCAAATGACCTCAATCTTCTTTTTGTTTTTTTGCTCTGTTTTTGGAGGGGGGAAGGCAGGGCAATTGGGGTTAAGTGACTTGCCCAAGGTCACATAGCTAGTAAGCGTTAAGTGTCTGAAGCCGGTTTGAACTCAGGTCCTCCTGACTCCAGGGCCGGTGTTCTATTCACTGTGCCACCTAGCTACCCCTCAATCTTCTTCAGTAAACGGTAATAGTAAAGTTTATTGAAGTTCCTCAGCTGAGAAAGTGGGAAATGAGGGGCAGGGGCATATGCTAGACTCGAGGAGATAAAAGAAACTTTGGAATAACTTCTGTAGGGAGTGAGATGGGGAACCAATTAGAAGTAATAAAAAGACTACTTGTTGCAGTGAGGGCCACATTGAAGTTGGATAACATCTGTTTCTAGGGTGCTTAGTCCACACAGTTGTGTGACGTCGATCTCTACTCAGCAACATGTGAGTGGGAGTGGAGGAGATACATATGGTAGGGATAATTCAGAGCTGGTTTTCAGGAAGAGAGCAGTAGTGATGGGACAAGGGGGCAAGGAATTAGAGAGTTTAGTAAAGTATAAAGTTGAATTGTAGTAGCAGAGATTACAAAGGAAGGAAAGGGAAAGTCGGCACAGGAGCAATGGCCTGAAGCACTGAATGGTAGAGGGCTTAGAAGTCTCAAGGAGGACAAGGAATAGATTTGAGAGGAGTGATGTATAGTGAAAGATGAAATGATAGGTGATTGTGGAGGTTATAATCAGGAACATGAGAGCTTTCTATTAAGGAAATGAACCACAAAGTGATAACGGTGAGATCTAGAGTGTATCCAAACTTGTCCATGACTGAGACAGAGTATAAGAGTAGATCATGGGATTAAGGAAGTTCAGCAAGTGGTCCTTGGGCAGTTTGGGGAAGCATCAATAGGGATGTTGAAGTCCCGTAACATAAGGGTAGAGTTGAGAAGGGGAAAAAGATAATGAACCAGGTTCTGAACTCTTTAAGAAAGGAGGGGAAATGACCCCAAATGATGATTCAAAACAGCTAGCATGATTTCAATAAAGTCAAAAATTTTATCCAAATGAACTTCAAAGAAGAAGCTAATGAATGAAAGAGAAAATCCAGAAGTGGCAATAAGGAACAAAAATTATTCCAGCTCTCCTTCCAGGAACCACATTTCTGGGACATGTATATGAAGATACAGCTAGCAAAGATGATCATGGATGCAGTGACATCTAGGAAGGGCTATGTCTCAGTGAGAATAAGAAAATGGAAGGAGTAGTAGAAGAAGTACAGAAGGAGTGGGAATGTGTTCGCCTTGGAATGAGAATTCCAGTGGACCCAATAGAAGTGGTGGGGAGAATTGAAATAGAATATGGGTAGAATAGGGCTGAGAAATGGAGAAATAAGAGAATATATAAAGTGGGTTTGGGGAGTCATTCACTCCTAGGTGGCCAGTAAACCAAGCATAGAAAAAGTAGCTGATAATGGAAATTTACTAAACACAGGGATACACAGCATCCATATTCCCACTGGAGTCATGCATAACTGAGTCTTCAGAAATTGTTGTTACAGGTGTCATAAACTAAACAGAATTGTCTGGGGGTGGAGGGGAACACATAGGATTTTTTAAATGAATTTTTGTACAAGGGAGCAGTATTAGGTCATTCTAAATATTCCACAATCTCCAAAATGCAGTCTAATCTGCTTTCTTTCTATTCAATTCTGGCCCAATTCATTGTCCATCTGAAGTTATAGAGATAGATAGACAGACAGATAGGTATATACATATATATGTTGTACATACACAAATATATGTATATACATATATATGTGCAGCTATCCCTTCCATGTTGTGACTTTCCCGACTGTGGTTTTGATATATTGCAGATCAGCATAAGACATTAAATGTGAATTTGGAGAGAGATTTGCAGAATCCACAGATGATGCATGAAAGCCAACAGATGACACAGAAAAAGTTTAGAAACTCAAAAATACATAAAATATGTGTATAGTATTATATATTACCAACCCAAATTTTACAATAAGGTACTGTAAACACCCAATAAAAAAGAAAAAATCAGGCTTCTTTTCTGGTAGGAAGGGAAGGCCAAAAATTTTACAGGGGTTTTCCAGATCATGGGGGCACCATGCCCCTAACCCCCACAATGTGGAAGAACTGTATTATATGCATGTGTGCTAAATCAATGAACCAGTCATCCAATCATACATCATATTCTGGGAAATAGACATTTTTCCCTCATTTTTTTTCTCGGTGGGGATTATTAGATTAGTATCTTTTGAGTAATCATGGCTCCCATGCTATGGGGCTTCATGCAATCATAACATTATACACAAACAGAAAGTTGTGGAAGATCTTATTATTTATAGGGAATCTCTCTTTCACATGGACCTTGCATAGGGCATCTTCCATGATAATAGTGAAGGCCTAGAATATGTAAATCTGGGTTGATTTTTATCATCAGTGGGTCATTCCTTTGCTATGGCTGGAATTACATCCCTCAGAAATGCCAAGCAATACATTTGTCTCCCATGTTATACTCTGGATGCAATTATACAATTTTGTCATTTTTATTCCATTAATAGTATGCACTAGAAAAGACTCAGCTGAATAGTATATGGCAAGCTCAAAAGTTATGAATTTTAATTCTCTGCACAGTATTTAGTGAGTTGCATGACATTCATCTATGCCTCAATTGTTTTCAAGTCTATGACAAAGTCATATCAAGTGACATAATAAACTTGGAATCAGGAAGACCTGAGTTCACATCTTGCCTCAGACAGTAACTAGGTGTGTGACCCTAGGCAAGTCACTTAAATTTGAATTGCCTCAGTTTCCTAATCTGTAAAATGAAGCTAATAATAGCATCTGCCTCAAGGAGTTGTTGCAAGATATTTGCAAAGAGATAATATTTATAAAGTGCTTTGTAAATCTTAAAGTATTATACAAATGCTAATTATTATTACTATTATTAGAAAAAAATCTGGTTTCACATACAAGTTTCTTTTTTTCTTTACATATTGAAATGTTCATATTTGTAGATGACTGTTAAGTTTATAACAAAAAAGAAAATTTAAAAGAAAAAGTGACAAAGATCATTGAACCTCTCTAGTTGCATTTTCCAAAGCATTATGCATGTGTAAGGAAGGTCCTGAAGCTGCATTTTTCACTACTGTATCAAATCCCTGCTTATAATCAACAAAATATAAGTGCAGTGGGAACAATGTGACCATGGCATCCCAAAGCTGTATTTGAACTATGATGACTCCAGAGCCAAATGATAGCTATTAACTGTTCTCTGGGCTGCCTGAGAAACTCCCAGGAAAAGATACTCCAAGAGGGAGGTGGTACTTCATTCTAATCATCTATTGTTGGGACTAAAATGACTGTTCCTTCCCACTATGCTGCAAAGGAATTGTTGAGGAATTATATTATAACTCTCCTGGATATAGTTTGTATATGTATGCAGAGAATGTTACAACTTTATTCTCTTCCTTGTCATTTTTATTTTCATCTTTTTTCATATTATTTTGCTCTTACGTTTTGTGTTTCTCTGATATGGTCAAGGAGTACATTGGATGAAGTGTTGGATCAGAAGTTGAATGACTAGACTTGTTCCAGTCATTTGGTCCCAAAGAGCAGAACTAAGAACAATGAATGGAAATTGCAAAGAAGGAAACAGTACAAACTTAATAACTAGAGTTCCCCAAAAGTGCAATGTGCTTCATTGGGAGGCAATGAATTCCTCACTGGAGAGTCTCGGACAAAGGTTGGGTGACCAGCCTGAGTATGTTACAGTACAAATTCTTTAGCTAGATTAGATGTCTGCTGTGGACCCTTCCAACTCTGAAATTCTGTGATTGTGTGTGTGTGTGTCTGTATGCCAAATCAATCAGTAGCTAGAGAATGCCACACAAATTAGATTCCTTAGAGACTATAGTATTTCATCATTCACACTAACTTTCTATCGCCAGAAGAGCATTGGTGTTTTAAAAAGAATGAACTTTTTTTCTTATTCCATTTTAACCCCTTTGCTTACTCTTATGCTTCCCTCTACTGGAGCAATCTCTATCATCATTCTCCTCAATGATGAGGATGAGGGTGCTGATGCTGATTTATAAAACAATCACTTATGTTTATATAATATGTATTATTTTTTTATAATAGACACATAATTTGATCCTTATAACACCTTTGTGAGGTGGGTACTTTTAGTACCACTTTATCTACCTTACAAATGAGGAAACTGAGTCTCACCACTAGTAGGTATGAGTTGCTCCATTTCTTGTGGCCCTTCCATCCTGGGTAAGGAGTAAAAGTCAACTTACTCCTTGCTCTCCACTATGACTTTTAGACATTGTCTCTGATATCATCATTCTCCTCTTCCTTTGTTTTTTTCCCCACCTATCTAAATCACCCTACCTAAAGCCTATTTCTATTATGTACCAGATTCTAAATCATTGTCCTTTCTCATGGAATTCAGTACCTGACTCACTGGTATTCCCTCCACCATTGTATTTAAGAACTTCAAAATATACATTAATGTCCCTTTGAACACACTGTCCTCCCATTTAATCAGTTTCTTTAATTCCAATAACATGTTTCCATCTACCTCAAATACTCTTGGAGATCACCATACCTTAGACCTTGTCATCACCTATAAATGTGCCACCTCTATGATTTCGAATTTTGATATGCTCCTTTCTGATCACAGTTCTCTGCCCTTACATTTCTCCCTCCTGCTTGTTTCCCCTACCTAGACCTTTTATTTGTCTTCATCATGACCTTCATTCTTGTTCTCCTTCCCTGTTCTTCCAGCAAATCAGTACTGCTCTGGATTATTTTCTTCCTTCACAATCTTAAGCCCATAGTTGACTAGTTCACCTATCCATAGTCTTTCACTCTTTAATCTCTTGCCTTATTACCCTAGGCCATCCACACCCTACCAGTCATCCAGAGGCAGGATGTCATAGTGAATAGAGTATTAAACTGGGAGTCAGGAAGACTCTCAGTTTCAAATTCTACCTAGGATATGTACTAGGTATGAGATCATAGGCAAACCACTTGATCTCCTTGAAATTCAGTTTCTTCAACTGTCAAATGTAGACGATAACATCTGTAGCACCAATTCATGGGATTGTTCTGAGTCGTTAGTGAAATGTTCCATTAAAAGGTTCCACAGATATTAAAGCACTGTATGGGTTGGTTACATAATTTGTCCCTGAGGCTCACTCACTAAACTCTGTCTGTCAACATGGCATATCTCTGAGAAGTTCTATTCCCCACTCCACCACATTCCTGGGATCTGTTGTCTAAATATCACAACCCATCAAGTACTAGAAGACAAATTTTGTAAAATTCCAGAATGAACTAGGGACCTTAAAGAGCCCATATAGGAAGTCACACTTCACCCCTACTGTGTCTTACTGATGGAAAGGCAAGTCTTTGGTGGGCTGTTGTGCAAATTAAAGGACTCTTTAAACATTTAAACTGAAAAAAGTATCTTCCATTCATCTCCCCTATAGCAGTGGATTAGATTTCTAAATTAAAAAAATTAAAAAGATAACTGGAAGACAAACAGAGGAAAAGTAAAAGACACTCTTCCTTAGGATGATCGTAATTAACTGCCTTGATTTTGTCCTCTATATGATGATAATCATTAATAAATGTTTGCTGAAGATCTAACTATATATTGTACAAGACATCAGGCCAGGTGTTATAAGCACAAAAGTGTAACTGCATTATAAAACATTAATAAAATAGTTAATTTTAAAAATTTGCAGTGTCTATGTTTGTATATGTTTGTCAGTACAAGTGCATCTGCCTTGGATTGTAATCTTTTCAATTCAATTCAACTAGGATTTAAATGCCTGCTTGCATGCAAAGAACTGTGTTAGGCACTGGGACTTGTAAAACAAAAATGAAATTTCACCCCTCAGGGTGCTTCCATTCCACTGGACCAGCTCTGAGGGACTCCCGGACTGTGCACCTGGCACAACATTGCTGCACACAACTGCTCTTCAATAACAATCCTTTGGAAGCAATGATCCCTAATGAAGCATTCTGGTCACTTGCTCTCAACACAGGGAAACTCTACACCCTTTGAAACACCCTTTTTGATTTATTTTCGATCACATCCTTTAACTTGGTGCTTATTAAGACTTTTTCTATAGAATTTCTTCAGCTGTATCTATTCACAAGATTCACATTTTTCCTTCATCTCTTAGAATGGGTTGGTAGGATACTGAGAGCCTTGATTCATATGTGATTTATTGACTCTGCAGGGAAATCTTTAGTTTCTATTTGGTAGCAACTCCTTATAGTTTATCACCATGCAAAAAACATTTCACAGATTTTGACAAAAAAAAATATTGAGGAGATTGTCAGGAAAGCTAGTTTCCTTCTAAATTGAATTTGATTTTAAAAACGTATGCTGCCCAAACTAATTTTAACAGGAATGTGTTTGGGCAAGCAGATGTTTGCTTATTTTGCCCCCCTCTATTGCTCTGCAGAGTCAAACTACAGAATCATGAAACTGCTGAATGCTTCTCAGTTATTTGAATTCTAAGATAGTGATATTGACAATAATCACTCTCTATTACTAAGCCAAAAGATCAGGCATTTGCTGTCAGTTCAGTGGGAGGTGGGGGAAGGGAATTCAAATAAAAAGTAAAAGTTGGCACTCTTGTTATATGTGTGTGTATAAAACAAGAATGCCAACTTTTGCTTTTTATTTGACATAATAATGAGCATTCTAGCAATTTCAGCAAAATAGGGAAATATAATAGAGGGATTAACATTGCAAATGAAGAGGTCAAAATATCATTCATGAATGGACATGATAGACAATTCAATGATCTCAACCAAAAAAATTAATTAATGTGTTCAACATAATAAATGAGTTCAGCAAGACCACTGGAACTAGATACACACACACACACACACACACACCTCATCCCTCTTTTTTAAATAAGTTTTTATAGGCGTCTTCTGTTCCTTGCATCATCATTATAGCTATCCCAAGTATTACTCTCCCTCCCCCTCCCAGAGAGCTATCCCATTTAACAAATATGATTTCTAAGAGGGAAAAAAATGAGTGTAAGTGATGAATACATTAAAAAGTCCAAAAACATGTGCTATGTATAAAGGCTGTGGACCTCCCACCTCTACAAAGGGGTAAGTTGGGGATGTCTTCTCATATTTCCTCATTTGAGTCATGCTTGATCTTTATAATTTTGTTATACTCCCTTTTGATATTTTGGTATTTGTTCTTTCCATTTACATTGTTTTAGTTGCTGTGTATATTCTCTTCTTGGTTCTGCTTACTTCACTCTGTATCAGTTTATGTAGGTCTTTCCTTGCTTCTCTGTATTCATCACACATATAATTTCTTATAGCATTCCATTACATTCATGTACCACAATGTATTTAGCCATTCCCTAATTGGTGGATATCTACTTTGTTTTCAACTCTTAGAGAACAACAAAAAGTGCTGCTACAAATATGTTGGTGTACATTGATTTTTCTTATCTATAGCTTCCTTTGGCTATAAGTTCAATAACGTAGTCTTTGGTTCCAAGAGTATAGATATCTTTTTTTTCTTTTTTTTCTTTTTTTTTTTTTTTTTGCATTTCAATAGTTTTATTGAAAGGTCACTTTCTTAGTACCAGAACATAATGGTACTTTGTTAGGTTACTTCAGCCAACTTAAATTTGCACTGATAAATTAGAAAGGAAATTCTTTAATGAATCAGGTGTTTAGGAGTAACTGAAGAGTGCATCTTCAAAATACTTTACAAAATGAAGCATAAGACATCTGAGACATACTGTGGTTCTTTGGTTTACCTTTAAAGGGAAGTGGTTTTTTTTCCCCCACAACATGATATCAAAGGAAAATTATAGTTATACCGAGTATAGATATCTTAACCACTTTGTTTGCATAATGCCAAAATGCTTTCCAAAATGGTTATACCTTCTTATAGCCCCATCAATAACGTATTCATGTGTCTATCATTTCCCATCTTTTCCATCATTAAATACTGATATATGTGTCATTTTTGCAAATTTTCAGGGTGTGAAGTAAAACCTCAGAGTTGTTTTGATTTAAATTTCTTTTATTATTAATGATCTGAAGCATTCCTTCATTTGGTTATGAATACATTTCAATTCTTTTGAGAACTGTTTGTTCATATCTTTTGACCGCTTATCTATTAGAGAATGGCTATTAGTCATATACCTTTATTAATTGTTTATATATCTGGAATATAAATTCTTATCAGGGAAGTTTGAGACAAAGATTTTCCCCATTCAACCACTCTCCTTCTTATCTCTAGGTATGTTATTTTTCCTTGTGCAGAAGCTTTTCAGCTTCATGAGAGGTTATCTAGTTTATCTTCTGCACATCTTCTGTCCATCAATTGAGGAATGGCTGAATAAGTTATGGTATACAATTGTGGTAGAATACTACTATGCTATAAGAAATGACAAGGTAGGATGGTTTCAGAAAATATGGCAAGACCTATATAAACTGATCCATACTGCCTGCTTTCCTCCACCAGCCTATTCCCATCCCCATTCCTTCTACCACTATAATTCTCCTACTATGCCTTTTTTTTTTATCTCTGTGCCCTCTGTGCCTTATTAAAGTGTAATTGAAGGATTATTCCCCATTGCTTTCATGGTTTTTCACAGTGAGTATCCAAAGAACTGGGCATGCCTACCCTCATTTGATCCAGAGGGACCACTCTATGTTCCTATTCCCTTATTCAATTAATAATTCCATAAATTAATTAGCATTTCACACCTCATGCCCTTCAAATTGGCATACATAATTAAAAGCAATAAAACCAAATGATGGTAGTTTGATGTGGAATTTCAATTATATATAATATATAACTATGGAAATATTATATATATATAATATATATGTGTGTGTTTTATCTACATTGATGGTAGGACTGCAAACATGTAGAACTATTTTGGGATATCTGGCACTGCAACAGAAAAGCCACAAAAGTAATACCCCTTAACTCAATAATTCTAAAATTGTAATAGACACAGAAACTGTTATCAGGAACAAAGCAAGAGGTATCTGGGCAAAGATGCTTTAATAGCAGCACTGCTTCTAATTGGAAAAAAAAACTAGAAGCAAAGCAAATGTCCAACAACAGGGAAATGGTTAAATTAATTGTGGTACTTTAATGTAATAGAATACCACAAATTAAATTAAAATTGTAAATAAATTGGCAAATTGAGGAAAATAAATGAGAGGCATGTGAAGTAACATGGCCTGATAGAAAGCGAGCTTTGAAGTAAGAAAGATCTAGGTTTGAATCTCATCTCACACACTTAATTTGCCATTTGACCACAAACTCTCGGAACCTCAATTTTCTCATTTGTAAAATGCAGTTAATACCTGTAATATCTACTTTACATGGTTGCTGTGACCCCAAGTATAGATTGCACATGTAAATTCCTATGTGAACATTAAAAATAAAAAATAGGCTTCAGATGTTGTTGTAGAGAAATATAGGCATACCTTTATGAAATAATTAAAATCGGGAAGAAGAAAATCAGAAGCCTGACCATGTAAGAACTAAAGTTAATGGAAAGGAGAAGAAAAAAGAATCTTGATGGAGACTGATGAAAAGAGTGAAAATGTATTAGGATATTTGGAGGTTGAAACTAATTTATTTAAATATAAATAGTTGATAGAGGGGGGCAGAGCCAAGATGGCAGTGTACAAGCAGGAACACTCCATGAGCTCCCCTACAACCACCTCAAATACCTATAAAATATGACTGTAAACAAATTTTAGAGCTACAGAACCCACAAAGTGACAGAGAGAAACAAATGTCCTGCTGAAGGCAGCCTGGCAGGTCAATAGGAAGGGTCCATCACAGCATGCTGGGAGCTGAGCCCAACCCCACATGAGCCTGCAGTTTTGGCTCCAGGGTGGCCCTGACCAGCAGTGGCTGGAGCAGACTTCAAGAGAGTAGATCACCTGCAACTGTGGTGGTTTCCAAAAATATCAAATGCCAAAGACAAAATAAAAGGTCAGTGTGGAGCTCTGTTGGAACCAAGGGGGACTAGGAGTGCTGTCTGGCCTCTGTCCTTGGAGCAAAAGGCCGTGGAAGTGCCATGGCCCACAGCTGTGCAGCTCCCTCCAGGTGGCTGCTTCAGAGCTCTTGGCCTGCAGATTGTAGGGGGACCAAACATTCAGAGGGTAAATGCTCTTGCTTAAACCTGCCTGGATCTGGATCATGGTCTTGGGTGGTGGTCCTGAGGTGTGAGACCAGCAAGCCACAGCTTGTGGGGGCAGCAGAGAGGGCACCCAACTAATAGCTCCAGCAAACTGCAAAAACCCCAGCTATTTGGGACAAAGTTCTCCTCTCTGGAAGCAGAGTTCTACTGTGGCAAAGAGCTCAAAAGTCAAGTAATTGAGTGGCAACATGAGCAAGCAAAGGAAGCAAAGCAAGCACAGCAATCAAATTCATTTTTGGGGGACAAAAAGGATCAAAGCATGAAATGGGAGGAAGACAACAAAGTCAGAACTCCTGCATCCAAAGCTTCCAAGAAAAATACAAACTGATTACAAACCACAGAGGAGCTCAAGAAGAATTTTGAAAATTAAGTAAGAGAAGTGGAGGGAAAATTGGGAAGAGAAATGAGAATGATGAAAGAAAATCATGAAAAAAGAGTCAACAACCTGACTGAAGAAAATAACACCTTAAAAAATAGATTAACTCAAATGGCAAAAGAGGCCCAAAAAACCAATGAGGAGAAGAATGTCTTAACAAGCCAAATTTGCCAGATGGAAAAATAATTTCAAAAGCTCACTGAAGATAATAACTCTTTCAAAATTAGACTGGAGCAAATGGAAGCTAATGACTTTATGAGAAATCAAGATACTATTAGACACATCCAAACAAATGAAAAAATAGAAGGCAATGTGAAATATCTCATTGGAAAAACCACTGACCTGGAAAATAGATCCAGGACAGATAATTCAAAAATTATTGAACTACCTGAAAACCATGATCAAAACAAGAACCTAGAAATCATCCTTCAAGAAATCCTCAAGGAAAGTTGCCCTGATATTTTACAACCAGAGGGCAAAATAGAATTTGAAAGAATTCACTGATTACCTCTTGAAAAAGATCCCAAAAAGAAAACTCCTAGGAATATTATAGCCAGTTTCCAGAGTTCCCAGATCAAGGAGAAAATATTATAAGCTGCCAAGAAGAAACAATTTGAATATTGTGGAAACACAGTTAGGATAACACAAGATCCAGCAGCTTCTGCATTAAAAGATTGACAGGCTTTCAATACAATATTCTGGAGGTCAAAGGAGCTAGGATTAAAACCAAGAATCACCTACCGAGCAAAACTGAGTATAATTTTTCAGGGGAAAATATGGTCATTCAATGAAACAGAGGACTTTCAAGCATTCTTGATGAAAAAAAACAGAGTTGAATAAAAAATTTGACATTCAAATATAAGAAGCAAGAGAAACCTGAGAAGGTAAACAGGGAAAAGATATCATAAGGAACTTATCAAAGTTGAACTATTTACATGCCTACATGGAAAAATGATAATTGTAACTTATGAAAATTTCTCAGTATGAGGATAGCTGAAGGGAATATAAATCTGTGTGTATATGTGTATGTATACCTATGTGCATATGTACATACAAATACATATGTGAGTGTGAGTATATATATATATATATATATATATATATATATATATATATATATATATGTACAGGTATACATAGACAGAGGGTACAGGATCAATTGAATAGGAAGGGATGATATTTAAAAAATAAAATTAAGAGGTGAGAGATAGGGAAAGACAAAATAGGGTAAATTATCTAATATAAAAGAGGCAAGGGAAAACTGTTACAATAGAGTGGAAGAACAGGAAGGCAAAAGGGAATGGGTCTACTTTGCTCTCATTGAATTTGGCTTAAAAAGGGAATAACATACACACTAAATTGGGTATCTTACCCTACAGGAAAGTAGGGGGGAAGGGTACAAGAGGGGTGATGATAGAAGAGAGGGTAGATTGGGGGGGGAGGGTGGTTAGAAGCACACACTTTTGAAAAGCGACAGGGTCAAAGTAGAAAATGGAACAAGTGGGGAGCGGGATAGGATGGAGGGAAATAGAGTCAGCCTTTCACAATATATCCACTATGGAAATGTTTTGCGTAACTACACATGTGAAACCTATATTGAATTGCTTATCTTCACAGTAACAGTAGTTGATGAGGGAAGAAGGGAAAGAATCAAAGTTCTAAAATCAAATGTTTTTTTAAAAAATATTTTTTTACATGCAACTGAGAAATAAGATATACAGGCACTGGGGTATGGAGATCCATCTTGCCCTACCTGAAAGTCAGAAGGGGTATGGGGGAGGATATAGGAGAGAGCAGATTGGGAGAGGGGGTATTCAGTGGAATCACTGTTTTGGGGTGGTGGGTAGGGGAAAGACAGGGAGAAAATTTGTAACTCAAAATCTTGTGAAAATGAATGTTGTAAACTAAAAATAAACATAAAATTTAATTTAAAAAAATAAAATGTCCTATCCTCCACAGGTGACTTCACCTACAGAATTTTAACCCATCTGATTCTATCTGCACTTCCTCTAAACTCTTTGAAATTCAATATGCAAAACTCTAAGATGCACATCAGACTGTGCCCAACTTTTTTCTTTGTTGTCACAAACAGTAGGGAGGAGGACTCACTTCTCATTAAGGTTACCAACATTTCTACTCCAACAGAGCATGTAACAGTGATTACTCGGGCCCCACCTTCTGGAGGAAAAGGTGTTTTACATGTCACCTCTCCCCCCAGAGTTCTCCATTACCCTTAAGGGGCCTGACGCATCTAATATCTATCATTGGCTCACGCCCCCCTCAAACAACTGTGTTCCCTCAGTTTTAGTTAGTGTGCATCAGATCCAGAATATAATCTCCCTTCATTGGTTTATCTACCTTTGAAAGGATGAAATTATCACTAAAGTAAGTCAAAAAATTATTAGTTGTTCTACTTTTGGCAGAAAGAATATTCCAGAAAATATCTGAAAAAGAATCAAGTGTCCTTTTATTACTGTTCATGCCTTTGTCAAGTTTATGGATCACTTTCCCAAACTAAACTCATCATCTATTTCCTCACTCTCTCTAGGTGGTTTGTAATATACTTTATTAACAAAATCTCTTGTGATATTCCTTCCACCTATCTTTACCCACATTCTCTCCAAGATTCTTCACCTCTCTGGTTCCTAGATTTTCTCACATCTCACAAGTATACCTTCTTTAATATACAATGCTTTCAAGGCAGCCAGGTAGCACAGTGGATAGAACACTAGCCCTGAATTCAGGAGGACTTAAGTTCAAATTCAGTTTCAAACATATGCTAGTTCTATGACCCTGGACAAGCCACTTAAACCTGACATACATGTGTATATAGATATATAGATACATATACAGATGCAAACATATATAATCACAATGCTTTCCTAATCAACCCTGCCTGTTAACCCTCCACCTGCGCAAATGTGTGTGTTTGCAAATGCACATACATGCACATGCCATTTTACCTAACCTATATTTTTTTAATGAGGAATACCCATCCAAAGCTTTATTTCAGTCATGGGGTTTCATTCATCCCACCAAATTTCCTTTATGCTTCTGAGGTCAATGTAAAGTTCTTACATCAAAAGCTTTAATTCTGTTTGACTTTTTCAGGTAAATTTGAATATAAACATAAAGAGTCTGGGCTATATGTAGAGCAGCTTTGACAGTGTCTCCCCATGAGGTAGAACATGCTTCCAGAAGAGTTTTGATAATGTATAATGGGTCCTCCATAGACATACTTGAGCATAAGTAGAAATTCTGTAATGGTTTCCGGTCTGCTAAGCATGGAGTTAGGAGAAGCATTTTCCACTGACTGTGAAACCAGAACTAGGGTGCTTTCAAAAAGGTACTGGTACCCAGAGTCTGAACCATTTTGTTTTCTGCCTGCTCCCTCTTGGTTTGACACCTTCACTAACAGCATCCATCAAAGACAGTATTCTAGGGAGAAGCCGTGAACCTTCAAACATGTTGTCCTGTAGAAATGGGTCCTGGTCCTTTTGCCTCACCATTTGTTCTTTCCTATTTTGGGGAAGTGATTGGAGAATCAAATCTTGTGGGTTTTGAAAGGTCAGGAGAGAGTCCAGGTTTCACTGCCAACCCTTGCATCAATGCCTCAAGGAACAAGGAGTGACCTTCAGGATGCAGTCCAACAGTAGCTGAGACAAGAACTTATCAGGCATTCATGCCACATGTGGACAAGAAGTGGTGAGACCACTTATATAGAAACTGTACTAAGAGTGAACCCATTCTCCTCAGAGACTGGAGTGATGCAAGGAGAGTGTTACCCAAGGTATGGGGAAGAAATGTTTGTACTTTTGTTATTGCTCTATCATCTTAAAGCCAGCTGCTGTGAAGCAATTAAATGGAATTGGAGTGCTAGTCACTGATGCTTAATGGTGGGAGGAACACAAAAATGAAGGCTCAAACCACTAGCATTAGAAAAGAGACACCTCCAAACTCTTCTGAAGACCCCTAGAACTCTGAGAGGCATATGTGCCATTCTTACTTCAGGGCAGTGAGGCCAGCACATACTACATACAAACTTACTGCATTTGAGGCTATAGGTTTTCGTACTGGCTCCTTTCTTGGATTTTGTCCCCTGGGGATTTCTAAATGTCTCAGCTGCTATTCTTTTTTCATTAGAACTATTCTTGAAACTACAGTGGAGTGAGAAGGAGCCCCAGCCAACAGACTCACATACCCCCAGGGTGATTTGCATGGCAGGATGGAGGATCAGTAGGAGCTGGGTAAGAGAAAGTGCAGGGCCCACAGTAGCAATAGCAGCTGCTCCTGGGGCTATCAGCCCACAGCCTGGAAGTTTAAAAATCACCTACCTGAATTTCCAGAAGTCAAGATGGCAGAATAAACTCTAGCTGCTCCAAATCCCCCTCCCTGACCCAGAAAACCCAGACACAAATGTCCCACCCAGAGTAAAATCCTGAAATAGTGGAAATAGCCTCAGGCTTAGGAGTCACTGAGAAAGGGTGTAACTGAGGCAGTACTGAGTCTAAAGTGAAGGGCAGGAGGGGTCCCAACAAGCCCCACCCCAGCTGACCAGCAGGAGCTCCCAAAGCCCAGGGTGGTGGAGCCAGCAAGTGCTAACAACACAAGCCAGGTGGGCCTTAGCACCACCAGGGGAATCTGAAAACACCAGCTCTGCTGGCTGCCACCTGCCAAGCCTGCCTGAGCTATAGCCCAGGGGCATAGAGGCAGAAATCTGCAGCAGCCAGCCCACCTCTCCCTAACTCAGGGGAAACACTGAGAGCCCTGGCCTTGGCCCCAGTCTAGACACCCAGAGGTTACAGCATACAAAGTCAACAACCAGGCCCTTAGCTCCCAGCCTGAGAAATCAGGAAATAGGAAATCACAATGGGAAAGAAGGAAGCTGAGAGGGAAAAGCAAGAAAATCAATCTGATTTTACTATAGCAAGCAAGAACAACCAAATACAGAGGACAACATGGACTCTATACTCACACCTGAGACAACAGAAGGAAATATGAACTGATCTCAAGCCCAAGAAGCATTTTTTGAAAAGCTCAAGAAAGATTTTAAAAGCCAAATCAGAGAGGTAGAAGATAAATTTAAATCTACAGTGACCAAATTGGAAAAAAAAAATCTCACTGAAGAAAACAAATCCCTAAAAAGTAAATCTGTGAACTGGGACAGGAGGTTCAAAATCTAACTGGAGAAAATACCTCCCTAAAAAAACAGCTTCAAAAACTAACTGAGGAAACTGGCTGTCTTGCCACACAGGAGGGTAGGGGGAATGGGGATGAGAGGTGGGATGATGGAGGGGAGGGC
>CM053581.1:432638977-432684970 GCA_028627135.1 Pseudochirops cupreus
ATATATATATATATTAATTATTTACATGCAAATGGGAAATAAGACATACAGGCACTGGAATAGCGAGATTCATCTTCTATACTAGAAAGTCTGAGGGGTGATGGGGGAGGATATAAAAGAGAGCAGATTGGGGGAGGTGATATACAGTGGCATTGCTGTTTTGGGAAGGGCTAGGGGAAAGACAGTGAGAAAATATGTAACTCAAAATCTTGTGGAAATCAATGATGTAAACTAAAAATAAACAGAAGTTAATTTTTTTTTAAAAAAGAGAGATAACCACATCTAGAGAAAGAGCTGTGGGGTCTGAATGCAGATTGAAACAAACTACTTGCTGTGTTTCTTTTTCATGTTTTGTTTTGTTTCCTCTTTCCCACTGATCATTCCATCAGTTATAATCCTTCTTTACAATCTGACTAATGATTAATGTGAAGATATTTGTAGATCTTGTATCCGAGTGCATGCTGCCGTGATTGGTGGGGGAGAGGAGGGGGCGGAGAAAAATCTGAAACTCTAGGGACTGTGGAACTGAATGTTGTAAACTAAAAGTAAACAAACCAATTTTGTTTAAAAAAAAAGAAAAAGAAAAGATCTTGTCTTTCCCATCCTATTGTCTTCTACTTTTTTGGTATTGTTCACTTAAGAAAACCTTCCTGTGTCTCTGAAATTCTGCATTCAGTTGGATATATCTCTCCCATTTTCTTTTCCTTTTCTCTTTCCCTTTAATTCAGTTATTTGTAAAGCCAGAGCCAGTCCTTTTGCTTTCTTGCTTTTCTTTTTTTTTTTTTGGAATGTTTTTGTTACTGCTTCTTGTACAATACTGTAAACCTCTGTCCATAGTTCTTCAGACACTTTATCTACCAAATTTAATCCCTTAAATCTATTGATCATTTCCACTTCCTATTCATAAGAGTTGTTATTCAAGCCATACCTATATGGTCTGATGTTTTTCACCACTTTCTTCAATTTAAATCTAAATTTTGTCCTCAGAAACTAATGATCAGAGTCACAGCCATCTCTAGGTCTTGATTTAACTATATAATCAATCTGCTTTTGATATTCACCATCTGGTAATGTCCATGTGTAAAATCAATTTTTGGATTGCTGAAAAAGTATTTGCTATGAAGAATGAGTTATCTTGACAAAACCCTATTAGTCTCTTCCATTCTTCATTTGTACTCCAATGCCAAACTTGCCTGTTATTCCAATTATCTTTTTAATAGTGTTTTTTTTCCAATTACATGTAAAGACAATTTTAACATCCATTTTAAAAATTTTTTGAATTCCACATTTTCTCATGTCTACCCTTCTATCCTCCCTCCCTAAAATGGTAAGCAAATTAATACAGGTTATATATGTGAAATCATATAAAAACATACTTCCAAATCAGTCATTTTGTGAAATAAGGAAAAGATGAAAAGGAAAATCTACAAAAAAAAAAATTAAGTGAAAATAGTATGCTTCCATCTCCATTTAGACTCCATCAGTTTGTTTGTTTTTTTCTGGATGTGAATATCATTTTCTACTATGTGTCTTTCGGAATTGTCTTAGATCATTGTATTGTTGAGAAGAGCTAAGTTTTTCATAGTTGATCATCATATAATGTTGCTGTTACTGTGTACAGTGTTATCTTGGTTCTGTTCACTTAAGTTCATATAAGTCTTTCTGGACTTTTCTGAAATTTCTTATAGCATAATAGTATTCCATTACATTCGTATACCACAATTTGTTTAGCTATTCCCCAATTTAGGAGCATATCCACAATTTCCAACTCTTTGCCACCACAAAAAGGTCTGCTATGAATATTTTTGTACATGTAAGTACAGATCTAGTTTATAGTATTGTTGAATCAAAGGGTATGCATAGTTTGATTGCCCTTTGGGCATAGTTCCAAATTGTTCTCCAGAATAGTTGGATCAGTGCACAACTGCACCGAGTGAATTAATGTCTCAATTTTCCAATACCCTCTCCAACACTTTTCATTTTCCTTTTCTGCTTTATTATCTATCTGATAGGTATCAAATGATACTTCAAAGTTATTTTAATTTGAATTTCTCTAATCAATAATGATTTTAAAGCATTTTTTCATGCAACAATAGGTAGCTTAGATTTCTTCATCTGAAAACTCTGTTCATATCCTTTGACCATTTATCACTTGGGGAATGATGTGTATTCTTATGACTCAGTTCTCTATATATCTGAGAAACAAAGCCTTATCAAAGACACTGGCTATAAAAATTGTTTCCCAGATTTCTGCTTTCCTTATACTTTTGTTTGCACTGGTTTTGTTTGTTCAAAATCTTTTTGATTTAATATAATCAAAATTATCTGTTTTACATCTTGGGATCCTCTCTATTTCTTATTTAGTCAAAAATTCTTCCCTTCTCCATATATCTGACAGGTAAACTATTCCTTGCTCTCCTAATTTGCTTATGGTATCACCTTTTGTGTCTAAATCATGTACCCATTTTGGCTTCATCTTGGTATATGGTGTAAGAATTTGGTCTATACCTAGTTTCTGTCTTACTGTTTTCCAGTTTTCTCAGCAGCTTTTGTCAAATAGTGAGTTCTTCCAAGAAGCTGAGATCTTTGGGTTTATCAAAGACTAGATTTTTATGGTCATATACTCCTGTGTCTTGTGTACCTAATCTATTCCACTGATCTTCCACTCTATGTCTTAGCCAGTTCAAGATAATTTTGATGATTGTCATTTTATAATATAGTTTGAGATCTAGAATGGCTAGACCACCTTCCTTTGGATTTTTTTTTCATTAATTCCCTTGATATTCTTGACCTTTTGTTCTTCCAGATGAATTTTGCTATTAAGTTTTATAGCTCTATAAAATAGTTTTTTGGTAGTTTGACTGATATGGCACTTGATAAGTAAATTAATTTACAATTCAAGATTTTTCATTTTTATTATATTGGTTCAGCCTACTCATGAGCAACTGATATTTTACCAAAGTTGTTAATTATTTCAAGTAGTTTTTTAATTGATTCTCTAGGATTCTCTAGGTATACCATCATATCATCTACAATGAGTAATAGTTTTCTTTTCTCATTGCCTATTCTAATACCTTCAATTTATTTTTCTTCTCTTATTGCTATAGCTAACATTTCTAGTACACTATATAATGGTATAATAATGGACATCCTTGCTTCACCCTTGATTGTACTGGGAAGGCTTCTAGTTAATCCTCATTATAGATAATGCTTGCTGAACATTACCTCACTCTAAGTGAAAACCTGGAAAGACCTTAGCCTAAAAGGGCAAAGGTCTCCCATTGCATCCTAGTCCATCTCCAGTCATCCTGATGAATATCTAGCCATTGAACCCAGATTGGTTCTGGAAAAGAAAGTGAGACTGGTGACCTTGCACAGCCCTCACTCAAATCAAAGTTAGCTGCAAGTCATGTCATCATGACGCGATGGTCCTCTTTGGGAACAAAGGACAAACACAACATTTATGCCTTTGCTCTCTAGTGTTTTTCATAGAAATGGGTATATTTGGTCAAAAAATTTTTCGATGTCTATTAAGATAAATTTCTTAATATTGAACCAGCCCCTGCATTACTGGCATAACTCCCATCTGGTAATTTTGTGATACATTGCAGTAATCTCCTTGCTAGTATTTATTTAAATTTTTTGCATCAATATTCATTGGGGAAATTGGTTTGTAGTTTTCGTTCTCTGTTTTGGCTCTTCCTGGTTTAAGTATCAGAACCCTATTTGTGTCATAAAAGGAATTTGTTAGAACTCCTTTTTTGCTTATTTTCCCAAATAGTTTATATACTATTAGAATAAATTGTTCTTTAAATGTTTTGTAGAATTCACTAGTGAATTCATCTGGCCATGGAGATATTTTTAAGGGAATTCATTAATGGCTTGTTTAATTTCTTTCTCTAAAATAGGGTTAAGTACTCTATTTCCTCTTCTGTTAATTTGGGCAACTTCTATCATTGTAAATATTCATTCATTTCACTTAGATTTTCAGATTTGTTGGCATACAGTTGGGCAAAATAGCTCTTAATTATTTTTTAATTTCCTCTTCATTAATGGTGACTTCACCCTTTTCATTTTTGATACTGGTAATTTGGTTTTCTTCTTTCTTTTTTTAAAATCAAATTAACCAATAGTTTATCTATTTTATTGGGGGGGTATAAAACTAACTCAATTTTAATTATTAGTTCAAAAGTTTTCTTACTTTCAACTTTTTTAATCTTACTTTTGCTTTTTAGGATTTCCAATTTGGTGTTTAATGAGAGATTTTTAATAGGTTCTTTTTCCAGCTTTTTTAGTTGCATGCCCAATTCATTGATCTGCTCTTTATTTTATTGATGAAAGTATTTAAAGATATTTATTTCCCCTAAGTACTGCTTTAGCTGCATCTCATAAATTTTGGTATGCTTTCTTTTTGTTGTCCTTCTCTTTGATGAAATTACTGATTGTTCTATGATTTATTGTTTGACCCACTTATTCTTTAAGATTACAGTATTTAGTTTCCAATTAATTTTTAATATATTTACATTGCCCTTTATTAAATGTAATTTTATTGACAATTATGATTAAAAGAGGATACATTTAATATTTCTGCCTCTCTGCATCTGATTGTGAGATTTTTATGCTTTATTCATGGCCATTTTTTGTGTAGGTGCCATGTACCACTGAGAGGAAAAAAAGTATATTCTTTTCTATCCCCATTCAATTTTCTCTAGAGGTCTATCATATCTAACTTTTTAAATATTCTATTCACAACCTTAATTTCTTTCTTTTTTATTTTGTGGTTAGATTTATCTAGTTCTAAGGGGAAAAAGTTGAACTCTCCCCACTAGTATAGTTTTACTGTCTGTTTCCTCCAGTAACTCATTTAACTTCTCCCTAAGAAATTTGTATGCTACACCATTTGGTGCATATATGTTTAGTATTGATATTACTTCATTGTCTTTAGCACTGTTAAGCAGGATATAGTTTTTGGCTCTTTTAATTAGATCTCTTTTTGTTTTTGATTTGTCTGAGATCATCACTCCCATCCCTGCTTTTTTTACTTCAGCTGAAGTATAATATATTCTGCTCCAGCTTTTTACCTTTACTCTGTGTGTGTCTCTCTGTTTCAAATACATTTCTTGTAAGCAACACATTGTAGGATTTTGGTTTTATGAGTGAATTCATTCCATTCATATTCAGAGTTATGATTACTAACTGTGTATTTCCCTCCATATTATTTTTCTCATTTATACTTTTCTCCTTCTCTTCTTTCACCCTGCCCCTCTTCACCAGTGTTTGCTTCTGACCACCACCTCCCTCAATCTGCCTTTTTTTTCTAACCCATTCCCCCCTCACTTTTCTTGATTCCATCCCCTCCTACTTCCTATAGGTGAGATAGGTTTCTAAACCCAATTGAGTGGGTATGTTATTCTCTCTTATGAGAGTAAGGTTCAAGCAATGCTCACCCCTCTTCTCTCCCTCCACTATTATAGGTCTCTAGTGACTCTTCATGTGATATAATTTACTCCATTCTGCCTCTCCTTTTCCTTTTCTTTCAGTGTAATCTTCTTTCTTGCTCCTTAATTTTTTTATATCATCTCATCAAAGTTAACATTCTTGCACCCTCTGTCTCTGTATACTCCTTCTAACTGTCCTAGTAAACATACAGGTCTTTAGAGTTATAAGTATCATCTACCTGTGTAGGAATGTAAACAGTTTAACCTTATTGAATAATTTATGCTTTTTCTTTCCCTTTTACCTTTTTTGCTTCTCTTGAGACTTGCATTTGAAAATTGAATTTTCTGTTTAACTCTGGTCTTTTCATAAGAAATGTTTGAGAGCCCTTCATTTCATAGAATGTCCTTTTTTTTTACTCTGAAAGATTATGCTCTCTTGTGCTGGATAGTTGAATATTGGTTTTAATCCAAGTTCCTTTGCCTTCAGGAATATCATATCCCGAGCCCTCTGATCTTTTAATGTAGAAGCTGCTAAATCCTGATGTATCTGGCTGATGACTCTTCTTTCGTGAGTCTCTTGCATAATTCTCATTTCTTTTCCTAATTTTACTTCTTCTATTTGATTTTTAAAATCCTTTTTTAGCTCTTCTAGGAGGACTTTGGAGGCCTGAGAAATTTATATTTATTTTTGAGGCTTTGCATGTAAGTGTTTTGACATTGTTGTCCTCTTCTGAGTTTGTGTTTTAATCTTCCCTGTTGACATAGTAGCTTTTTATGGTCAGGACTTTTTTGTTTGGTTGATTTTTGCTCATTTCCCAACCTATTTTATGACTTCTAAAGTTGAGCTCTGCTCCTGCGGTAGAGGCACTGTCCCAAGGTTCTTGTGCTGGAGCCCAGGGACCTGTTCACTGGCTTTCAGCACAAGGGCCTCTGGGGCTGAAGGCTTACGTGCTGTGCTGGGTTCACTTGGACTAGTCTAACAGGCTGCACTAAGGCCTCCAGGGCCTGCCAGGCCTGACCATTAGGCTGTTGTGCTAGAGCTGAAGACCTCATAGCTGGCCTACTGAGTAACAGAGGTTACTGATCTGTGCTGGAGTTAGGGGAGTCCCACTGACTTGCCCAGAAACCACCTTTGCAGGGTGTAACAGCAATCGGTTTGGCAGATACTTAGCACTTAGTAACTTGGGGCTAAGTATGGAAGGTGTGAGCTCTGTATGGAAGGTGTGAGCCCTGTCCCCTGTTGAGAGGGCATGAACTCCCCTGATGACATGGCAGAAGGGGATTGCCTGAGATAGGAGGCCAGTGTGTGTATATAAAGAAGAATTTCAGAGACAGAGAGACAGAATTGGAATGTTGCTCCTGGTGAAAGAAGAATTATGGAGACTGAAGCCGACTAAGAAAGAGACAGAAAGAGAGAGAGGATAGGAAGGAGGGAGGGAGAGAGAGAAAGGGAGAGATGGAGAGAGAGAGAGTTTCTCTCCCAGCATCTGGAAGCTAACTGAGAACTGAGATGGAGTTTTCCTGAGACTAGAATCTGGTGAAGGCCACCTGGAAGGCTGAGAGGGCTTGCCTGGAAGGCCAATATTCCTTCTGGGTCCTAGGGCCAGCTGAACTGCTGGAGGACTGAAGAAGCATGACCAAGAAAAGACTTTGTTTGTTTGTGACCTGGCTGATCCTTGAGTTTCAGGCAAGAGAAGTGGTGAAGGGTTTGAGATGTACTGGACCCTGTGAACTTCAGTGTGTGCCAGGGACTGCCCTGAGGACTGGACAAAGACCTGGGAGCTGTCTGCTTCTGAATCCAGGTGACTGTTTGGTGGATTCAGGAGGGAGCCAGGACCATGGAAGGGAATCCAGGGAATCAGAGAGACCACCCTGATTCAAGATAAATAAAAGGCCTCCCCTTGGATGAAATGGAGGTGTGCTGGACACCAAAGGGTGGAGGGTTTATGTGGTTTTCTAATGATTGTACTAGTGATTAATGATAGTTAGTAATCAGTGAATGGTTAAGTATTGATTTGCCCCATGAGTGGAATTTTGATTATTGTATTGTGAATTGACTGAATGATTAAGTAAGGAGGGATTCCCCCTTAGGGGAACCAGATGATTATTCTTTTTGTTCCTTGTTCTAAATATTGTGGCCACTGTAGTGAAAACTGTGTGGCCATTCTAATGTTAAGCTGTTATGAACACTATATTGTGATTTTCTTTGATAAGATGTAATGTTGTGAATACTAAATTGTGATTTGTTGTGAATGTTTGCCTTGATTTGTAATGGAATAAATGGAGTGTTCACTATACTGTTTAATCCAAATCTTAAAAGCTGTTCACAATAGCATTCTTTTGGGAATCTGCTGGTGCATGGCATTACACAGGACTGTGATCCCCTTTTACCCAAGTCAGAAAGATCTTTCCTACAGTACTTCTAGGTTATCTTGGGCTAAAAACTGTTTCACCTCATCCTTTGGTGGGTCCTTTTGCTCCAGAACTCATTTTGAGGCAAGATTTAAAGTTGTTTCAAGAGAAGCTGGCGAACTCAGGTAACTTTCTGTGTTTTCTCTGCCATCTTGGCTCCACCACTACTTCCCAATTATCTTTGGATTTCCTGTTAGCATTCCAATCCCCTATAATGAATATGACATTGATTTTTTTGGTATTCTTTCATTCTTTCTGGAGCTACATGTGTTTGCACTCTGCTTTTCCCCAGTACTGTGTTGGACAGGCTCATCTTCTGGCGTCATACCTTTTATCATCTTAATACTATCTGTAGGATTTTCTTAGCAAAGATATTGGAGAGGTTTGCTATTTCCTTCTCCAGAAGATCATCTTTTGTTTAAACTCTTGTATAGCCAAGCACGAGCAGCTCTTCAGAGGACTATTGCTGTGAACAGCTTTAAGGTTCTGATCACATAGTATAGTGAACTCTCTATTCATTCATCAATAAGCTAAGGTAAAACATTCACAGAAATCAAAGAGCAGCATTCACAATAATAACATAACAACTTATTGCTAAAGTGCCACATAGTTTTAAACAAAAGACATCATTCAGTAAATCCTTAACTTAATCATCCTTAAGGAGCAATCCTCCTTCAGTGACACAAAGCATAAAGGTCAAAGTTTTCCCACTCCTAGGTCACATTGTCTTAATCTCTCAGTCAAAAAGCCTTCTTTCTTCTTGATTTCAGATTAGTTTTCAATCATCTTTAAGGGGTACAAAGTACACAGTACAAAGTTCTCCCACCCCTAAGCCACAGTAAATCACTATCTTCTCAGTCAGCACTATGTATCCAAGGAGAGATCTTTTCACCTTGGTTTGAGGCTGGCTCTCAGCTTCCATGGTTCCTCTTCCATAGGTCCAGTTCTTACCTGAATCTACCTGTCACCTGGATTCACAGGCAGGCAGCTCTCAGCTCCTTGTCAAGTGCCTCATCTAGTTCCCATTCCTTATTGAATCTCACAGTGTCGAGTCTACCTCAAGTCCTTCACAGTGTCTGTTTCTGGGAAGACAAAGTTTAACAGAGCCAAAACAACATTCATGCACATTGCCAGCACCATCATCAATTCACTATCTGCCTGCAAATTCAACACAGACCCACAAACAAGGTCTGAGAACTCAACACAAATTATCAGTATAGTCCCAGGACCTCTGAAACCCTTCTCCAGGTCTTCCATAAATGGACAACAAGAAAATCCTCTTTCAGGGCTTCCAGTAAAGTCCCAGGGCTTCTTTACAAAATATCACAAACATAAATCAACACAAGCAGGACAAACAGAGTGCTGGACTCCACAAGTTTTCCCCTTTTCAGCTCTGCTCTGACCCAGCTGTGCTCAGCTTTTTATCTGTCATTAGCTTCTCCCTGTTCCACCCACCTCTTACTTCCTGTTCCTGTCTTTGGCAAGTCTCTCCCTTCACAGGTTATATTTCTTAACAAAGACTTGATACAATCAGGGCAAGGTTCAAAGATACTTGAACTGAAACAAGGTGCTAAATACTTCTTTGCTTGTCATTACAACTCTCCACTATGACCTATCTGTCTTGGGTAACCCTGAATGTCATAGCTCATAGTTTCATTGAGCTACATAAGCTCCTCCACCATGACAAAGCAGTAGGAGATGAAACAAGTAAAAATACCAAATACCCCCATACACTGTACTGTGCAGGCCATGTTCTGTTTCCACAGTGATAATGACATAGTAGCAGAAGAAGGAACAGAGCTTAGTAAGAACAGTAGTTTTAGACCATCTATACTTCTTCTTGTTCAGTAATTTCAATTGTGTCCTACTCTTTGTGACTCCATTTGGGATTTTCTTGGCAAAGATACTGGAGTGGTTCACCATTTCTTTCTCCAGTTTATTTTATAGATGAGAAAATTTAGGAAAACAGGGTTAAATGGCTTGCCCAAGGTCACACAGTTAGTAAGTGTCTGAGGCCAAATTTGAACTCATGAAGATAGGCCATCCTGACTCCAGACCCAGCACTATATCCACTATACCGCCTAGATGCCCTTAAGTATACACTTAACTATGATTGATGATAATCTGAGCTTTTGCTCAACAAACAGGTTTACATGCTACTAAAAGAATTGAATCATGTCAGTACTCTTGATGGAGGCACCCTATATAAACACCATTTGAGTTCAGGCTTAATATTGGAATGAAATAAGGCTATCATAGGCCATTGAACAGTTAACAAAAGGTGGTTTACTAAGCCCTAACATAGTAAGGATATCCAGTAGCTCTGGTAAATTCAATCCCACTCATCTATATAGAGAAATAGTATAGAGAAATAGTCAACAGTACAAGGTATAATAACTCATGTGGCCTTGGAACCTCCACCAAGTTTAAAGGGTGTTGACTCCACATGAGGGAGTCCTTTTATGCTCCCTAGGTGTGATATATTGCTATAATCTCCTTGAAAGTATTTTATTTAAATTTTTTGCATCAATACGCATTTTCTCCATTGCCACAATCTCCTCAAGCCTTATGAGACTTTTCTGAGTTACTGGCATATTCAAAATTATTAAATTAATTCTTTGTGATATCTGACATCTTCTGACTCTTTTCTTGAAGAAAATATTCGTGAGAAATAAGTGTGAGGCTTCTGAGCAATCCACAAGCATTTAGCCCCTTCATGTATTTCATGTTGAACTATGTTTCCCAACATATTTTACCATGCTGTCCTTGTCTACTTTTGCAATGAAGTAATCTCATAACATGATATAAATTGGCTTGGTTTGGAGCATATTGTCAAGTTCTCAACATAATTCTTCTTCATCCTGCACAAGAGATGTTGGCTACAAAGTTGTAATTTTCTGCACACTGGTCTTTTTAATTGTGCTTCTCTCAAACACTAGGAAAGAGATCCACTAAAATACTTTTTTGTTTTTGATTTTGTTGTTTGCCCAGACAATGAAATCAACCCTACCAACTCCTTTATTTACTTCTCCAAGTACAACTTATAAGTCATCCTTCCATTTAGCTTCAAATTCCTTATGCCTTCTTGTTTCATTGGTAGTGAAGTTGTCCATTTTGGTGAAGTTGATGGTTGCTGGACAAAGGCTGTGGATGAGAAAAAGTACCCATGCAGAGGCATGGTAGCAAAACACAGAAAGTCAGAAGCACAACGGTGAAGGGAATGAAATATGGCTGACCTGAGACTATCAGAAATGGAGTCCCTGGAAGATATTCACCAAAAGGAAAAGGGGGGCATCATTGAGAAGGGATATTGCAGGGGAAGAAGGCAGCTGAGTTATGGTGGCTAAATCCAGAAAATCAGATGCCCAGTTGGGAGAAGAAGATGAGCTGAACATGAGTGAGGACCATTTTGCATTTTTATTTCTTTCATGAGCTATCAAAGCCAGAGAATCTGTCCCCTAGAGCCTCTCTAGGGTCCTCAGGTAGCAGACATACTGTTGCCTAGATAACATCAAAGCCTTTCCATCTGGGCTCCACTAACATAGTTTTAAAGAACTCGAGGTCACCTCCATGCTCCAGTTAACTACAGGAGCAGAATTTCTGTAAAAGATTACATATAGTTACAATAAAAAATCAAAGTTCTTTCTTGGGCTAAATAATGGCAATCCCTTCCATATTTCCTTGTGAGTCTACTTTTTCAATCATCTTTTACTTATTGTGATGATATTCCTCAATGTTTCATAGTGAAAAATTTTATTAGACATAGAGTCAAAATACTATTTGAATCCCAGCTCTGCTGCAGAGGTAATTGATGTTATCTTATGGGAGTCAGTTATTCTCTCAGGGCCTTGGTTTCCTTTTTTATAAAATGAGGGGTTTGAACTGTATAAACATAAGAGTTCTCCTCTAACTCTTAATCTATTATCCTATAGCCTTTTCCAAGATTTCTATGTCCTTGAGTTGTGCAGTTTGGAATATATCACATTACAATATTGTAGAGAGGATATGTTTGGAGCTCAATATGATGGGAAGATGATAACAACCTCAAGATGTTAAGATTTCATTTTTTAATTTTGTATCATACTTTTTTGAAACATGATAAGACATTGTTTATTCGTGGTAAGCAGGTGGTCAATCATGACACTGAGATTTTTGTTTTAATCACTGAAGGATTGCTTATACAATGCTTTATAACTATTCTCTATAAATAAACACATAATAGAGCAATACTATTAGTCCTCATTTCTTTGCTAGAAAAATTCACAAGGACACACAGAGGTTAATAGAAAAGCGAAAAATATAATTTCTGAGCATAGCTCTCAAATGTGTTGGCTAGTTCCAAGTTCCAGCTACTTCCATAAGCTAGTTTAGGCAATTTCAATAATACAAAACCATGAGGCAAAGTTTCCACAGACAGCAGGTCACAAAATATGTGCCTTTGAATCCAATCCTGATTAATCCATTTGGCCACACTGATTCTTAATAAGTGACTAATATTTGCTGTTAAAGTACTGCATTGAATATGCCAGCAAATACGGAAAACTCAACATTGATCACTGGATTAGGAAAGATCAATCCTAAGAAGGACAATCGCAAAGAATGATTGTATTACCAAACAATTGCACTCAATTCACAAACCAGTAAGGTTATGTTTAATATTCTACAAGCTAGGCTTCAGTAGTATGTGAACCAAGAATTATCAGAAGTATAGGCTAATTTTTGAAGAGGCAGAGGAACTAGAGACCAAATTGCCAACATTCCTTGAATTATGGAGAAAGAGTTCTAGAAAAATATCTACTTCTATTTCCACACTATACTTTAAACTATGTGGATCACAACAAAATGTGGCAAGTCCTCAAAGAGAAAGAAGTACCACATCACCTTACTTGTCTCTGGAGGAACCTGTATATAGGTCAAGAAGTAAAATTTAGAGCCAAACATGGGACAACTGATTGGGAAAAGGCTGTATATTGCCATTTTATTTAACTTCTATGATGATTACATCATGTGAAATGTTAGGCTGGATGAATCAAAAAACCAGAAACAGGGTTGCCAAGAGAAATATCAATATCTCAGATATACAGATGATACCATTCTGATGGCAGAAGGGGAAGAAGATTTAAAAACCCTCTTGATGAGGGTAAAAGCTAGCTTGAAGCTTAACATTGGAGGAAAAAAAAAAAACTAAGAACCTGGCAAGTGGTCCCATTACTTCCTAGCAAAAAGAGTGAGAAGAAATGGTAGTGTCAGATTTTCTACATTCCTATAGATGGTGACTGTAGCCATGAAATTAAAGACACTCCTTGGAAGGAAAGCTATAACAAATCTATACAACTTACTGAAAGCAGAGATATCACCTTGCTGACAAAGGGACATACTAGTCAAAGCTATAGTCTTTCCAGTAGCAATATATAGCTATGAGAGTCGGACTATTAGAAAAGCTGAACACAACAGAATTGAAACTTTCAAATTGTGGCAGAAGACTTTTGAGAGTCCCTTATACAACAAGGAGATCAAATCAGTCAACACTTAAAGAAACTATTCCAACTATTCACAGGAAGGTTAAATAGTGACACTGAAACTTAAATACTTTGGCCACATAATGAGAAGATAAGACTCATTGGAAAAGACCCTGATGTTGAAAATGATGGAAGGCAAAAAGGAAGGGAATGAGAGAAGATGAGATGGATAGATAGTATCAAGGAAGAAATGACCATGAGCTTGAACAGACTTCATGAGATAGCAGATGATAGAAGGGCCTGGCAAGCTATATTCCATGGGGTCATGAAGAGTTGGACATGACTGAATGACTGAACAACAGCAACAAATATTTGTGGGCTCATATGAGTCTTATTCTATCCTGAAATGATACTTTTTCATCTAAGAACCTCAAAGTGTTTAACCTAAACAAATCTTTCAATGTTCCCAGAAAGGAAATTATTAATAATAATAAATTATTATTTAACATTATTACATCAAGATTTTTTAAGATCTGTGATTCCATCCATTTCAGTGTTTATTCTAATTATGAAAATCCTTTAAGACCCAGTGATCTTTCTTCCTGAGTTGCTGCACCCCTGAACATTTACCTCCTAGTAGATTCTGGTCATGAATTTCTCCCAAATTAACTCTGTGTCTGATCCTTAGATGGCCAACACACAATGTGGTATAAGACCTTTACTCAAGGTCTTTACAGCTTGGTAAGATTTTCCAGAGTTTACACTTTGCTAACAGAGCCTTAAAGAACTCAAGGTCACCTCCAAGCCATGATGATACGTCAGGGTAGGACTTTAGCTGAAGTAGTTAATCTTACCAATGGTAAACGCTCTATGTCATACTATCAAATTGGAGAATGAAGAACTGTAATGTTTAAGAATCCAGGTTTATTCAATCTTTTTTTTAATAGGGATACATTCATAAATGCAATATGAAGTCCAGACACTGAAATTGTGAGAATCTCTCTGATCTCAAAAAATCTTTGCAAGACTGGTGTATGGGTGGCAGCAGCATATTGCAAACTAGGAAAGGACAGGATTGGAAGTCTAAATAAGTCAAAGGAACCTCAAGGTCTAGGCAAGCAAAGGATTAGGCCAAAGGTCAGGTAGTAGAGAGAAGAGTAGGAAATCAGTTTGGGTAGAGATAAGCAAGAAGAATCTAGAACTAAGGAAATTTTAAAATGACTTGGCAGAAAAAGATGGCCAATAATGGTAGCATCCTCTATCTTCATTCTATCCTCTGCTAGGATTGTGGTGCTCTGGATCTATAAATGCTGATTGTGGCTATGAAGCAGACTGAGGCCCAAAGATCACTAGTTCCCAGTGGACTTTAGATGTCAGAAACAAAGAATCTATACTTTCCTCACTAGTAAGAGTAATATTTCATAGGGTTCTATTACACAAGCCAGAATGGCTTTTCCTAAGACCCTATCCCATGAAGACTAGTTGTTTTGTTTTGTTTTGTTTTGTTTTGTTTCCTTAAAAGGTGTTGAAATAATCCTCAAGACTTAATTGGTTCAGGCTTTTAAGACTTGGTCCATTGATATAGTTCAGTGGGGATATAAGCACAAAAAAGCCCAGGGCATGAAAAGTCATTTGGCCTTCCCACTGCCTTCAAATCAGCTGGTTAAAGCATATACAATTGGAGCTCAATATCTCTGCCCTGGCAGAGCTAAGAAAACCTCCTTTTGCAAAAGGAAGGAAGGAAGGAAGGAAGGAAGGAAGGAAGGAAGAAAGAAAGAAAGAAAGAAAGAAAGAAAGAAAGAAAGAAAGAAAGAAAGAAAGAAGGGAGGGAAGGAAGGAGAGAAGGAAGGAAGAAGGGAAGGAAGGAAGGAAGGAAGGAAGGAAGGAAGGAAGGAAGGAGGAAGGAAGGAAGGAAAGAAGGAGGAAGGAAGGAAGGAAATAAGCAATTATTAAGCTCCTACTATGTGCCAGGCACTGTGCTGAGAGACAAATATTATCTCATTTAGTCAGCACAGCAACCCTGCAAGGTGGGTGCTATTATTATCCCCATTTTACAGTTTTTAAAAAAAGGCAAACCTAGACATTAAGTAACTTGCCCACCTAGGAAATGTCTAAGGCTGCATTTGAACTCAGAACTTTCTGACTCCAGGACCATTCACAATGCCACCTAATGATTGATTCTATACTATAAGCAATTGTGAAGCTTTAACTGTTAAATGATCTACAATATTTCCTTTTGTTCCAGTTTTGAACCCAAATTGCCAGATCAGCCTGAGTCAGGTCTAGCTTCCAACACCTTCCTTGTGAATGAGGGTTGACCTCACACAAATGTCCTTGAAACAGTCTTTCACAAATTGCACTATGTCCATAAAATCCTGCAAAAACACACATGAGAAAATGAAAGCAACTAGATTATGCCACTCTGAGTGGCAGTGTCCAGCACTACAGGTGGCCTAAAAAACATCAAGGCAAAATGCTAACTGGTACCAAGAGAGCTCTTAGAAATAGCAAAATCATCAGAGCTAAAAACCATCCTTCAATGCTGCTACTTCAACACCCTATTACCAATAATACCCTGAGAGGCCTGCTGTGTTCTTAATCTTTTGCATTTGCAAAAGAAACAAAAAACATTGTTTTGACTCTGACGCTTCCAGAAAACCAGCGTAATGAACAGCCATATTGGAATTTTAAAATACTTTTTGTATACACTTATTGGTATATATATCTCCTCTGATAGAATGTAAGTTCCTTGAAGTCAGGGCCATTTTAATTCTCTTTTTATCCCCAGAGCCAAGCTGATCTGATCACCATATAATCAATAGACACTAGCTCTAGCTGATCACTAGAGGATCCATAAGATGATGCACCTATATTTACTGTGCAAAGGAATGGAAAGTCACTCATTGGCCCTCTTAATCATTCTCATACAAACAAGTAATGATTCAGTCCTAAGTCTCATTTTCAGGCAAGAAATGCAAGCTTTGTTCTTTCCTCTTTCCTTAATTTTGGCAAGTTCAGTCTTGCCTCCCAAGGTTCCTTAGAAGAATACTTCCTCATATTTTAATATTGTGAGCAGGTGTCCATGATAAGTGGATAGATGACTGAGCATATGTAGCATAACAGGGTTTAGGGCTGTAATCAAGAAATTAATGGATTGTAATCAAATTGTAGGTATGATAACAGATATCCCACATATAGAGATAGAGGAGGTTTCTTTGTGGGATGAAAAATATAATCTGCATATAATATTGAATAACTATCATAGCATCAGCTTTATAGCTTACCTCTACCCTAGATTCAATACAGGAAAGTTTCCAGATAAAAATCAGGTATAGCTAGTCTCTCATTCTCTATTACAATTCCCATCTCCACCACAGTTTGCATGAGCCATAAGGAAAATGGACTTATATTGTCATTTTAGATAGATTTGATGAAAGAAATAGGAAGCTGGCAAATTATACTATGTGACTCCCCAAATAGCAACTCCCCCTTCAGGTAACAGAATCAGCTGCATCCTCAATAGCCCCTACACTGCCAGCTCCTCACACATCCACTCTTCCCAACAAAATCACCAGAACACCTCCCCTCCCTGTTCCCACCGTCTTCACCATCTGCAATCAGGTGAGTCTATGGGCTTCATTGAACCAGTCCTTGGCCATACTCCAGTCAGTGACTCAGAGAAAAAGGAAAGAATTACCTCAGTAACATCTGCGTCAGGACCTGTACCTAGTATCCCACGGACTCCCACTGAAGGCACCCCACCCCTACTTCCTGCTCTAGCTGGTCTCCAGAAGATCTCTCTCCAGCCCTCCATGGACTCTGAGCCTCCAACAACCATCCTAGACACCGGAGTCTGCTTTAGTGCAATGCAAGGCGTGCCACATGGCACTCGGGTGTGAATGGTTGTCTCTCTATGGTTTCACATGGTTCTATCCTAAGATAGCTCCAACTTCCCCAGATCGTCCCCCACCAAAGACTAGATTGCCTTTTCGGAGCTCCATGCTTATTATGACCAATCATGACATTCTGTCACTTTTTGGTTTTAAGCACTTCCTCCCATCTCTCTGATTTCCTGATTTCCTGCTCAGGCAGAAACCATAGAAATGTCATGGAAAGTTCCTCCTATCTAAGTGGATATTGCAGAATAAAACTTACAACTAAATTGATCTGGCATATATTAATGACATACATAATAACTATTGTGCATGTGGTAATTAACCATAAATGTAAGCAGTTCTCATAAATAACTGTAATTAGTGTTACTTTTACACAGCCAAATCACGTTTTTTAGTTTTGTTCTTTTTGTTGGTTTTCAGTATCTATAAATAGTATCAATGTAAACAGTTTCTTCTAATATCATTTACAGTTTAATCCTCACTACGGACACCGATGATCACACTCATTATAAGAAAAAGGTCTTGGATCTAACTCCCTACCAGTAATGGTTCTCTGTGCCATGGCCACTCCCCAGTGCTACAGTTCAGGGCTGAAATTCCCAGTGTTCACCTCACGCATTGCTCTTTCTTGTCTATCTGCTACTCCCACATGCCTTAGAGATAATTAGGCATTGCATTCGTATACTTTCTACATCTTGGTCTCTACCTGAAAAGGCAAGTCACAGGGGTCCTGGGCATCAAAAGCCGATCCATACCAGTACACTTCTATTGGGGGCAGTGTGGGTAGGGAAGCAGGCCACTCTATGCACACACATGAAAGAGAAGATAGATAAAGAAAGAGGAGCCTGAGGGTACGAAAGACTATGGCCTAAAACTGCCCTATTTACCTTCAATCAGATCATGATAAATCAAAGCTGGGTGCAAAGCTAGATGCTCCTTGTGGGGCATAAACATACATGCATGCATGTACATGTATATGTACACATTCATGCAACTTATTTGAAACACCAGATCTCTAAACCTTTTGTGAGGAGGAATAATCGCTTTCACTTAAGGTTGCATTATAGTGAAGCTTTATGGTTGCCAAGAGCTTTACAGTAATCCTGTGAAATATGCATTGCACATAGCCAAGTGGAGAAATTCCTAGCACTCCATTTCCCAGGAGACCATGTATCTGCATACAAGGTGATTGGATCACCAGAAGAGAACTTTGATCTGTGTGAAAGACTTCTAAGAGTTGGAAACCTAAAAATCATAGAAGCCAGCGTGCCAGGGTGGTAAGAAAGCCTGATGAGTTGGCATTAGAATGGTGATAAGTGGGTGCCAGCTTCAGCTGGCACAAATAAGCAAATGAGGAGGCAAGAAAGATTGCTGTGGCCTTCTCAAACCCAGGAATACGGAGAGAAACCTGAAGACCTCAACAGAATAAGCTGAGATGAATTACTGAGAAAGAATTATTTTTTTTAAAGGAATTACTGCATCAGAGAGGCTTAAGCAGACTCTCATGTTAGCTTCAAGCTGTGAAAGAAAGAAAAAGCTATGAAGACTCAGACTGGAGAATTTTTCCAGCTATAATAGAAGACAGATTGCATTGATACCTAAACCCATTCCGAGCAGCATGTGCATCTGTAGTACTGTAGATTGTGTTTTATTTGTGTATGGACTAAGTGTCCTCTGACTGCCTCATTTTCCCCTGTCATTGATTTTGTTAATCTTTCTTAACTAAATATGTAGCTATTTGATTTCTAGTTTCTATCTGATCTGTTAATAGAGTAAGCCTTGGATATTTAAATTAAAGCTTCATTTTAGAGGTTTCCAGTCTGTCTTGGGATAGAAGTTCAAAGCACTTACAGATAAAAATGTTTATCTAAAACACCAACAGGGCAGCTAGGCAATACAGTGGACAGAGTGCCAGAAAGTGTTCAAATCTGACCTCAGATACTTACTAGCCCGGTGACCCTGGACAAATCATATAACCCTGTGTAGAGGTAACCACACTGGCATACCCAGGATGGCTGCTAGCACAGATTCTTAGATCTGCTTTACTAGAAAAGGTAGTCATTTAAGAGGTCAACAATCTTTTTTAATTACATTCACTAGTTAAAGGGAAAAATCAGCACCCCAAACTTCAGAGAAAATACAAGTAGAGAAATAAAGACCAACAAACAGAGCTCTGACTGCCTGAATCAACTGTATACTTTACACACATCCCTGGATTGAGAGAGCCTTTACATCTGAGCAGCGGAAGAACCCTGAACATACTCAGAATCTTGACCAGGGAATCACAAGATCCTTCTCATAAGTGAGTCCCCAAAGCAAAATACCAACTCAGAATATATTTACACTTCTCAGAGTCAGAAACCATCACAACCTTCAGAGACTCAATGCCTAATTAGAAATTAGCAAATGGTATGAAAGCCTTCCTACAAGCAAGCCTCCCCTAAGCAAGTTTCCCTTAATGGGCTTCAGGTGAGGCCTATTAATAGGAAGGGAAGGTCTTAAATCCCATTAACATTTACACCCTGTTTCCTCATCTATAATAACGAGCTGGAGAAGGAAATGGCAAACTACTCCAGTATCTTTGCCAAGAAAACCCCAAAGGGAATCATGAAGAGTTGGACCCAACTGAAAATGACTAAACAACAACAAAATACCTACAGGTACCTTAAGTAATATAACATCAGAGTTGAATGGACTATGGGTTACATATAGATAATAATAGTATTGTTATCCCAATTTTATAAATGAGAAGACTGTGGCTTATATGTGTGAAGAGACTTACCTAAAGTTAACGAGGTTATAAGAGGCAGAACCAAGATCTAAAAAGAGCTATTCTAAAATCTAATTCTGTGACATAAACACTTCTGATTCTGTATTTCTGTGAGGTAGTTAGGTGATGGACTGGGTAGAGCAATGAACTGGAAGTCATGAAGACCTAAGATCCAGTCCCAGATACTTAAAAGCTGTGTGACCCTGAACAAATCACTTAACCTTTCTGCTTCAGTTTCCAAATCTCTAAGATGAGGATAATAATAATATCTACTTTCCAGGGTAGTTGTGAGGATCAGATAAGTAATATCTATCAATTACTTTGCAGAACTTAAAGTCCCATATAAATACTAGCCATTATCAGTATTATTATTATTATCATTACTGACATTTCCCTAAAGTCTTGAGATTACTGGAGTGGGTGAAGGGAAGGTTTTATTGTTCCACAAGGGACTGAAAAAGGAAAGTGCAAGCCCCTCTTACCCCAAGAAAACAAGGTTTCCCCAAAGGATTAGTCTCCAGAAGAGGAAGTAGGCCATGAAAGAGAAGAGCTGTAGTTCCTAGATTTACCAAGTAAGGTTACAAGCTCTGTTCTTAGATCAATTCTTTTGGGGATCTTTGTTGTCAGGAAGAGCATCTATGACCCCTAAACATTTCTACTGCGGTTATTACTAAATGTTATTAGATTAGTTATTAGCAGCTCTAAAGTCAAAGTCAAGAACTCAATAGAGTCTAGATTGTTGCAGTGACAGATGGATCTCTTCAGGGTGATATAGCACTGACTGAAGGAGATTGTTGTTTCACCTCTTTTATGAATACCAAGGATCCTTTTGGGCCTTTGGAAGACTTCAGTCCAAAAATCTTTCACTGAAGAAAATTTTACTTTAAATAAAGGAGAGCTTTATCTCCTTGGAAACAGATTCCCTCCTCCTCATTCTTTGTTTAAGGTGATGGCCAGTTTTTCTGGTCCTCATCCTCCATATCCTTCCTTCTTAAAAAAAGCTCACGGTAAATTAAAACAGGTTGGTGGCCCAAGGCAAAATGCCTAGCAAAGTAAACAATGAAATAGCTTCTGTATGAGGGTCCTTAATCATTCCTGATTTCAAGTCCATGATGTTTGGGGAACAGAAATTGAGGTGAGAGAATATTTGCTTAGTAGTGGTAAGGAATGCAGTTTAGAAAAATGTTCTATGCTAAAATCTTACCGTAACATTTGCTATGACAAGGAATCCTATATAAAGTAGGACCAGTAGAAGGGAGGATGATTATGGAAGTACTTCCTTATGAGGCAGTTTTACCTATAACGTGGCCTCTATAGCAGTAACACAGAAGCACCATATCTTGGGACTAGAAGGGACTTCAGAGATTAACTGTTTCAACCTTCCCTCTCCACCATTCCCAGAATATAGTTAACCAACCTTCACTTGCAAACCTTCCTTACTACCTTCCAATTGAATCCACTGCACTTTGGGGAACCTCTAATTAACAGGACTTTTTTATGCCAAGCTGAGACTGGTCTCTCTGTACTTGCACACGTTGCTCTTAATTCTGTCCCCTGAGATGAAGCAGACTAATTATCATACTAGCAAGTGCCAGCCCTTCCAATACTTGAATGCAGCTAACATTTCCCCATAGCTACCAAAACCAAAACTTCTCTTCTTCAAGCTAAACATTCCCAAATTCCTTCCACTCATCGTCAGATGGCATCTGGAGTCTTATCAGTCTTCAACCAATCAATCAGAAGATCACTCTCCACTCCAATTTATCAATGTCCTTCCTCAAATATACTGCCCAGATGGAGTCTGACCTGGACAACCACAAAACTGTTGCCTCCTTCTTTCTGAACACCATGGTTCTATTATTACACATTAAGATAGAATTTCTTTTTTTTTTGTACCAGTATAGTACAGTTTGGCTATGAATGAGATTGTCATCCAATAACCCCCATATCTTTTTTATCCAAAATGGTGTTGTCATGCCTCCCCTGTCCTGTACCCAGATAGTTAATTTGCTTAAACTCAGATTTAGCACTTTACATTTATCCCTGATGAATTTCTTATTTTATTGAGTAATATAATAGTCTGACAAGTCAACATTTGTGAAGCACCTATAGGTGCTTAATAGGCAAAAGACAGGCCCTCCTTTTGAGGAGTTTACATTCTAATAGGGGAAACAACATGAAAACAACTATGTACAAGTAAGATGGATATTCTTTTCTTTACTTACGTTTAGTTTACAACATTCAGTTCCACAATCCCTTGAGTTCCAAATTTTCTTCCCCTCCTTCTCCTCCCCCTCCTCCCCCTGTGGCAGCATGCAATCTGAAATAGGTTCTACAAATACCTTTACATTAAACATTAGTCAAGTTGTAGAGAAGAATTATAACCAATGGAATGAACACCAAGAAAGAAGGAACAAAATAGGAGGTGGCTAGGTGGCACAGTGAATAGAGCACCAGCCCTGGAGTCAGGAGGACCTGAGTTCAAATCCAGCCTCAGACACTTAACACTTACTAGCCATGTGACCATGGGCAAGTCGCTTAACCCCAATTGCCCTGCCTTCCCCCCTCCAAAAATAAAAAAAGCAAAAAAAAAAAAAGGGCACAAAACCAAAAAAGAGAGCAAATAGTTTGCTTCAATCTGCATATGGACTCTATACTTCTTCCTCTGGATGTAGATATCCTTTCCATCATGAGTCTTTTGGAGTTGTCTTATAACGTTACATTGTTGAGAGGAGCCCAGTCTATCAAAGTTAGTCATCACACATATGATGTGTCTATAATTGTGTACAAAGTTCTCCTGGTGCTGCTCCCTCACTCAGCATCAGTTTACATAATTCACTCCAATTTATTATGAAGTCCATCTGCTCCTCATTTCTTACAGCACAATAGTATTCCATTACATTCATGTACCACAACTTGTTTAGCTATTCCCCAATTGATGGGCATCTCCTTGATTTCCAGTTCTTTGCCACCACAAAAAGAGCTGCTATAAATATTTTGTACGTACAGATCCTTTTCCCACTTGTATGCTCACTTTGGGATACATCTCCAGAAGTAGTATTACTGGGTCAAAGTGGGGCACTTTTTTACGCCCTTTGGACGTAGTTCCAGATTACTCTCCAGAATGGCTGGATCAGTTCACAACTCCACAAACAATGCATTAGTGTTCCAATTTTTCCACATCCTCTCTAGCATTTATCATTTTCCTGTTTTGTCATCTTAGCCAATCTGACTGGTGAGATATGATACCTCAGAGTTGTTTTAATTTGCATTTCTCTAATCAATAGTGATTTAGAGCATTTTTCATGCTTGTATATATCTTTAATTTCTTCCTCCTGCCTGTTCATATCCTTTTAAAGGATATTCTTAACCAAACAAGAAATAGAGGAAATTATAAATGATAAAATAGATAATTTGGATTACTTGAAACTGAAAAGCTTCTGTGCAGACATTAATACCTCTAGGATAAGAAGGGATGTGGTCAAATGGGGAGGGGGAATCATAACAAGATGTATACAAAAGGATAAATTAGAGATAATCGAGGAAAGGAAGGCATTGGGATTAAGGAGACTCAGGAAAGGCTTCCTATAGAAAGCAGGATTTAGTTGTGGCTTGAAGGAAGCCAGGAGAGAGACAGAGACAGAGACCCAGAGAGAGACAGAGAGACAGAGACAGACAGACAGAGTGAATGTTCCAAGTTTAGGGGATAGCCAGTAAAAATGCCCAGAACACAGGAATAGAATGCCTTGTGTGAGGAACAGTAAAGAGTTCACTGGATCACAGAATAAACAGAATACTTGATGAGGAATATGGTGAAAGAAGACTGGAAAGTTTGGAGGGGGCTAGTTTATGAAGGGCTTTGAATGCCAAAGAAAGCATTTTACATTTAATCTAGGAGGTGATGGGGAGCCCCTGGAGTTTTTGAGTAGGGGAGTGACATGGTCAGATCTGAACTTAAAGAAGATCAATTTGTCAGCTGAGTGGAGAATAAACTGGATTGGGGAGAAATCTGAGACAGGGATAATGAGGACATGCATCAAAACAGCTGCTGTGGCAGAGGAAAGATGAGAGGAGAAATGTTACAAAGATAGAAATGACGGGACTTGGCAACTGATTAGAAAAGAAGGGAGGTGAGAGAGAGTGAGGCGGCTAGGATACCTAGGCTGTGAGCCCAGGTGACTGGGAGGATGGCGGTGCCCTCAATGACATTAAGGAAGTTTGGAAGAGAGGTGGATTGTGGGGTAGTAAATATATGCAATGACCATAATCATGTAAAGGAAAATTATCAATTCAATGACCAATCCTGATTGCAGAAAACAGCTGATGAAACATAACATCCTCACTCTTAGAAGCTAGAGAGATTATGGTCTACAGATGTTGTACAAGGCAAACACTGTTAGATATGGTCACTGGATTGGTTTGTTTTGCTTAATTGTACCTCTTTGTTATAAGGAAGGGTTCTTTTATGAGGAGAGGAATATTAGGAAGTAACAGTGACTTTTTTAAAAGCATCAATGAAATATTTTAAATATTTTCAAAGAAGACGTAGCTACTTCTTGGCTCTAGTTATATGAAATTGACCGAGTCAACTGACTACATTTGCTGAATCTGGAAATTATTAGGTAACATGATTTTCCATCAAATCTAGAGGCATGACATTTGATTGTCTTCTAATCCAAAATCAAAAAGTTAACAAAGGCATCTTTAATCTTAACTCTTAGCTGCTACCAAGGTCATACCTCTCCATTACTATTCCCTAGTGTTAATTCAATGGGATCAGTGCCCATAGGACAAGTTTTTCATTTTCTTCTAAAATAGTGAAGTTTTCCCCATTTTCCTCTCTGTTTCCTAGTTGAGTGATTTGTTCATGGTTTAGTGAAAAGTAGCCAGAAAAAATGTCTCTGGAGAGAGTGGGCTCAAATTTCACAAAATTTCTATATATCATTTATCACTGGAAAAAGAAACAGCAAAACATTCCAGTATCTTTGCCAAGAAAACCCAATGGATAGTATGGTCCCTGGGGTCACAAAGAGTTGAATGACCAAACAACAACATATGTCATTGGTCCCACCAAGACCATGTTTGAATGCAGCATCAATGCTGGATTAGTGTTCCTATCAGCTATTCGGGCCTGGTCCTAAGATTGCTCCTCATTCTGTAGTGCATCACTGCTAGACTGGTTACAAAACCTGGCATAAAATTGACTCCTAGATTCTCTTGGCCCCCTGGACTACTAGGCATTGGGACAGCTTGCTCTCCTGACCTTTCAAAATTCACAAAGTTGTAATTTCCAGGTCCTCCACCTAAAACAAAAAAACAAAAATGGTAAGACCTGCTTCCATGGGGCTGAATGTCAGTCCCTTTAGGAGATGGCTCAGGAAACAAGGCAGATTTGATTCTTTTAGAAGGTGCCCCAACCTCCAGCTTTGCAAGCATAGCCAGTCCAAGAAGCCACTGTCCACTGTGTAGTTAGCAGACAGAACCAGTTACAGAATGTCACTACCCCGACTTTGGGAATGAAGCATTTGGTTCAGATAAAGAGAGGCTGGAGCCAATAGTGCTAAGGTGAGGTAGGGGAGAGACAATATTAGAATGTCACAAGCCTAGGGGGGAAAACCAATCATTTGAACCTGAAATACAGCTGAAAACCTTATTTTTCTGTATTGTAATGAGAAGCAAACCATAGGCTGAAATTAAACAGCAGCTCTTGGTCTGATAAACTCAGGCACTTTGTCCCTTTTAAAAGATTCCCAGGGCAAAGCCATACCCCAGAAAGATAGTAAGTTGCTAGAGAAGCTACACCCATATGACAAAGTGAGTGAATTCCCTGAACGTAAATAGACAAAGCCCAAGGAAGCATGTCCGCTTTGTAACCTGGTCCTTATGTGACATCAAAACATATGTGATACTCACAAATGACTAATCACATGTAAGACATCTTAGTGAGGGGGGAGGTCAAATTCTGGCATAATTCAGCACAAAAAGAAAAGGTTTGATTAAAAAGGCCATTCTCCCCTGTATCTATGCATAGAAAAGAAAACATTATTATGTATCTCAGAGGGTATTTTGTTTTTAATGAGAACTCACTCACATGAGTCACATGGCTAAATTCCACTGATTTCATTCAGGACAAATGAGAAAATCGATTCTGTTTTGTGACTGGAAAGACAAAATGATCTGAATAAATGTTCAGCAAATGGGAGTTACACAAGTTGTCTGATGCAATTTTGCTAAAGATAAATCCAAGAGAGAAGGCTACAGCAGGGTCCAAATGCTGTATGTCATCACAGCAAGTTTGCTGTGAGAACGGACAACAAATTTAGGGAAATGCAGACTGGGAGAGTTGGGATGACTGACTCAGAAGAAGCTTTCCTTTGGACAATACCAAATATTTTGCCCCTGATCACATTCTGGTTTCTTCCTTTTCCTTTCTGTAACAAAAACCTTGAATTTTGTTGCAAGGGATGACGTAGAAAAAGAGTCCAGGCGAGTTCATTCGAGGCAATGTGGTGTGATAGGAAGAACAGTGACTTGGGTTCATCAGAGGCCTGCACTTAAACCCTTCATTCTGAAGTACAGACCTTGGTTACCTGGCTCCTCACCAAATGATTTTTAAAGTCCAGTCCAATTCTGTAGCTACAGACTTGCAGCATGAGAAGCAGGGGTTAAGCCCAGTCCCTTTTTGTCACCTCAAGAAATACAAGGAGGAAAAAAGAAGAGATAAAATTAAAAAGCAACAACACACCAAGGAGGAAGAAAGCAGTCCTCATTAGAAAAACCTCAAACAAAAATCAACTCTAACAGGAATGTATTAGTATTAATTGGTATTAGTACATGAGTGTATTTTTATATGCCCTGCAACACTACCTAAATCTATCTTTTACTATCTTTGCCAATGTTATGGGTGTGAGATAACACTTCGAGGCTGTTTTTTGCATTTCTCCTATTAATGATTTTAGAGTGTTTATTTTTCAAACAATTATTGCAAGTTCGCAGTTCTTTTGAAAACTATGTGTTCATATCCTTTGATTGCCTATCTATTGGGAAATGATTAAGCTTTATAAATTTGCTTCAATTCCTCTGTCACATAGGACCTTTTCTCAGTCCTTGGGTATTGTCAGAGCTAGGGTGGCATGTGGCCTTTGGAAGAGGGATATTGCTCCCCATTAGTCCTCCCTGGCCAGTATTACATGCTGAAGTCCTAGTTAGCTAGTTCTGCTACCCACCTCTGCAAGCAACATCTAATCTGACACCGGTCAGAATATGTCAGTAGATTATTAGTGGCTCACACTTTCAACTTCTCTCCATCCAAACACCATTGAACTTCTCACTGATCACCCACTTCAAAGTCAAGAACTCTAACTTACTTATGTGGTAAAGACTTTTACTGCAACTTTTTTCTGGAGACCATCACCGTCTTGATTCAGGACTGCTTCCAAGACCTCCAAGCTGACATTTGTATACAGAACAAAAAGTCTTGTTTGGATTTGCATAAAGCAATACTGATGCATGTTTGAAGCCATTCACCAAGTCTCTGAAAACTCATTTCTGTCCATCCCTCAATCTCCAAAGGGCTATATTTTTTTAGACAAATTGGTCCTTTCTGTCCTTCTGCTCATGCTTTCCTTCAATCATTTAAGCACAAGTACTCTAATAGGAAAGACATCATGTAGATATGTTAATATATAGAAAATACATAAAAATGAATAAATGGAAGTTTGGAGGAGGGCAGCATTATCAAGTGGAGGGTTCAGGAAAGACTTAATGCAAAAGGTGGTACTTGGGCTAAGTTTTGAAGGAAATGAGATTTCAAAAGGCAAAAGGTAAGGAGAGAGAACATCTCAGGCATAGGTGACAACCAGTGCAGAGCAGAGACTGAACATTGAGTACCACGAGCAACGAACAGCAAATGTCTTCCCTTAGTAGTATGATCAGTATAGTGTTAAATCTGTAGATTAATTTAGGTGATTATACTGGTTCAGCCCAACTATGAAGAACTATCTCTTTAACTATTTAGGTCTTCCTTTATATATGGAAATATGTACCTGAAACTTAAAGAATGTCTGAAAAAAACTATAGTGCACAAATGAATATATTAGTATGTCATAAAAATGACAAATACAAAGAGTTCGGAGCAACATGGGAAGACATGCAGTGATACAAGCAGAGACAAAAGGAAAATATGCACAGTGGCTACAATAAAGCAAATAAAGTCCACATGGAATGATCAGTTAAAATGATTGATGTTAGTATAGCACTGTCAGAATTAAAGGTCACATTCTTCCTTTCTGTTGACACTTAATAAACTAGATAAGTGGAAAGTGACATGTTCCCCAGTCACAATCCCATTATTAAGCAGTTTTGTACTTTCTGCAAGAGATTGCTTGGATATTTACTGGGCAGTGTAAGTTGTATCAAAAAATATCAATAAATTTAGAAATAAAGATTTATATGATCCTAAATTAATGGAGACTGAGATGTAAAATTTAAAGCTGTGTTTTTGGGGGAGAGATAAAAAGCATGGAATAGTAGGAGTGGAAAGAGTTTCTCTATCCTCTCCATCTTAGATTATAAACTCTGCAAAGGGAGGATCTAGTTTTACCTAAGCATTATCATCCCCAAGACTCCACCAGCAGCACAGTTCTCTGCACATGAGAAACATTTAATATATGTTACTTGAATTGAAATAAATTATTAAAACTTTTTGAATTAGGAAGATTGTAAGAAGTTTTCTTAGAAGAAATTAAATATAAATTTGCACAGCACCACACTGCTCATGGAACTCTTAGGTTCCAATATGTGTGCAAAAGCCAAAAGCAACTCACCTGACCCTGGAATACAACTCAGCAGAAACCTTAGGCAAATTTAATGTTTTTTTCCAAACTAGCTATCATATATTGGAAGACCAGGATCACTTAGCCACCTAATTGCCACTACTGTGGGTAAAAATTGCTGCTACAACCACTACCACCACTATCATTACTACTACCACCACTGCTACCACTACAAGGTATCTATGCTCACGTTTGGATTATAATTTTTAAAAACACATGGAACCCACACATACATGGGTTTCTGATAGCATGACTGATTATTGAAAAAGCTTATATAAGCTATCCAAAGAACCCATCCAAGCAAGGTGGTAATTCTGTCAATGGCACTGCTATTAGAATTTTTTCAGGGGGGCAGAGTCAAGATGGAGGTGTAGAATTAGCCAAACTCCTCAGCTCTCTCTATAACCACCTCAAATACCTATAAAATGTGACAATGTAACAAATTTTAAAGCTCCAGAACCCACAAAAATTACAGAAAAACACATGTCCCACTGAAGGCAGCCTGGCAGACAGATGCAAAGGGGTTCATCACAGCGCTCTGGGAGCCTAGAATTTTTTCAACCATCCATCCGGTCTCATAGCCTGAGAATCATATTTTATTTCTCCCATTCTTTTGACCACCATAGCCAATTTTTAGAAAGTCTCCTGCGCATTCCCTTCCTTTCCAATCCTACTGTTCCTGCATTATTCCGGGCCCCCATAATTTTAGATAGTAGAATATTATACCACAAAGAAACCTTAGAAATCATTGTATTCAACCTAATTGTTTTTCAGACAGAGTCCTAGAAAGGTGAACTGATTTGTAAAAGTGATATAGGTAGTAAATGACAGAGCTAAGACTTTCACTCACATCTCCTAACTAGAGATTTAGTGCCCTAAACTCACTGCCAGGATGCAATTAAGGAAAAGGATGAGGAGGAGAATCAGGAACTGGTCACCCCTTCCAGAAATGTGATGAAATAGGCATAGCAATATCCAGACTATCAAGGGCATGTGATCAGACAGGCCTTTCCTATCCCATCGAACAATGAGAGTGGGGTAGTACCTAGCCAGAACACCAAGCCCCAATCAAAAAAATGAGGCTGGAAGATCTGGACAAACTGAAAGAAACTCTAAATGCTCAAAAAGAACCTCATAAAAGAACAGCAGAGTCACAAATACTCCATGGGAAAATGAGTGCAATATTCTTTAAATGAACTTACAACTCAACCAAAAAAAATTTTAATAAATGTGTTAGAAGGGAGAAACTGCGATCCAAGTTGCAGATACAACAAAAAATAGAATAAAAAGAACTCAACCATTCAATGAGACAATAGGAAATATTAGAAGAGTCAAAAGACTGAAAAATTAGAATGTGTGAGGTATCAAAAACAAATCTAGAAAACAAGTTGTAGAGAGAAAATTTAAGACTCATTAAGACTGCCTAAAAATCTATGCTTAAATGAAGTATAGGTGATAAATAATATCAAGACCATAGACATACAAACCAAATAGTATAGCATCTAAGTAACTATTGGAACAACTTACTGAACTACAGGGAAAGATAAGGCACCTCAATTGGCTCCTTTCAAATTTAAATAAATCTAATGAAAAGATGAATAACAAAAAAGAAAGAATTTAAGGACCTGAATAGAATTCTAGAGAAGTTAGATATGAAAGAAGAGGGAGGGGTGGCTAGGTGGTGCGATGAATAGAGCACTAGCCCTGGAGTCAGGAGGACCTGAGTTCAAATCCAGCCTCAAACACTTAACACACACCAAAAAAAAACTAGCCATGTTACCTTGGGCAAGTCACTCAACCGCAATTGCCCTACCTTCCCCCCTCCAAAAAAACTAGCCCTGGGACCTTGGACAAGTCACTCAACCCCAATTGCCCTACCTTCCCCTCTCCAGAAAAGCAGAAAGAAAGAAAGAAAGGAAGGAAGGAATTTGAAAGGAGTATTTATAAATGCATCCTTAACTGATGAAAATGCAATAAAGTAGCAATAAATTATGGACATTTGGAGAAAGAGTGAAACTAAAATGGAAACTTCATTTTCTTCAACTCTTTATTATCCATCAGTGTCTCCGCTTGGTTTCTTACCTCCCAAACCCCATGCGTCTCCCAGGATAAACTAATCACCTGAAATCTCATCACCGTGCAGTGACTCAGCTTCTGATAATCAATATCTTTTCAGCCTCTTCTGAATTGCCTGTTCTCTCTGTTTGGAGGCTGGAGGATGAACTCACAAACTCTTTCCAAAATCTTCCTTTATAGAAAGCTCAGAACTTTCCAGTTGATTCATCTTCCATCAGCAGCTCTGCTTAGTTTTCCCTCCGTCATGTCCACACACTGGTACCACCTGGCATTCCCCCCCCCCACCTTCAGCTTCCTTTTGTGTATTATCTTCCCCTATTTGACTATAAATGCCTCGAAGCAAGGGCTCTCTTTTTCTTATTTGTATCCCCAGTATTTACCATAGTACCTGCTACAAAGTAGGTGCTTAATAAACGTTTATGGAGTTGAATAGAAACTAAATAATATATAATACTATAGAATATGTGGGTCAAAGATACAATAGAAAATGTTATCAAAGAAAATTATAACAATGAGACAATATGGCAAAACCTTTGGGATGCTGGCAAATTAAACATGAGGGAAAATGATGTCTCTAAACACTTTCATCAACAAAAGAGAAAAAGATCAATGAAAAACACTAAAAAAAAAACAAATCAAAAAATCCCAACTAAATTTTCAAAACAGAAATCAAACAAGAGAAAAAAAAAGCCATTGATACATAAAATGAGGAGCTTTAAAGAAAACCAAAATAGATAAGGGAGAATTCACAACTGATAGATAGGAAAGTAATAAAAATATTAGAAACTATTTTTCCAAATAATATGCTAACAAAACTAATCACTTAAATGAAACAAGTAAATATTTACAAAAATATAAAACGTGCCCACATTAGCAAAATGAGAAATAAAGAATTTAAGTGGTCCGTTCTCAGAAAAGGCAATTCAACAAGTCAAAAGTAAATTTTAAAAAAATTAAGGATAATTTAGGTTTACAAATTAATTATATCGAATATTCAAAAATAATTAACTTTATAAAAGGAAGAAGGAATTTCACCATACTCTTTCTTTGAGGCAAATATAATTCTGACACCCAAACAGGTCAAAGAAAAGGAAGAGAAAGAAATACCTCTAGTGACTATCAATGTAAAAAAATATTGAATAAAGTATTAGCAAAGAGCCCAGAGCAACATAGTAAAAGAAAGATTATATACTATGACCAGGTAGGATGAATAAAAGGAACTCAGGTGCTAAATCAACTTAAATTAGGCTTTGTCCAACCACTCAGGTTTGAGATTAAAAAAAAAAAAAAAACACAGGGCAAAGCCAAGATGGTAGAGTAGTCAGAAGTATAGCAAGCTAAACGCCATACCATCAACTCCTCCCAACAAATCTAGAAAACAGACCAGATTGAATCTTGATCAAGAAACAAAAAAAAAAATTACAGTGATTTTTCAAATGTAGAACAACATAAGGCGACAGAGAAAAAAGTGGACACTGGAGAAAGGGTCTGGTCAGGAGTAACTGCACAGAACATCCTGGCCCAGGAAGCTAGTTGTGCACTGGGGAAAATGTCCCATATCCAGCATATCCTGGGTGTGCTAGAGTGCTTGCTAATACACAGGGTAAAGACCAAGGCAGGAATCTCAAACCAAAGGGAAACCTAAAGTTCTGTCACTGAACATCAGGACTTTTCAGCTGGCTTGTAGTGGCTGCATCCAGGAACAGTCTTCTGGAACTACAACAAGCCTAGATCAAGAGCTTGCAGAACTCAGACCAGGATTGGGGAGGAAGGCAGAAGAATCAGACTTTGCCCCAGATCAAACTATTTTAGGAGCACTGAAAACTTTCAAGTTCCTAGGTGGAAGTGAGTCAAGAGACTAAAAAATAAAAAGAATGAAAAAAGTGAAAGGTAACTTATTGCAAAAACAATTGACTAGGAAAAAAGATCAAGGAGACATGATTTGAGAATAATCAGACTACCTGAAAGCCATGACCCAAAAAAGAGCCTACACATCATATTTCAAGAAATATTAAAACTGCTCAGATCTCATTGATCCAGAGAGTAAAGTGAAAATAGACATAATCCATTGGTCACCTCTTAAAAGAAATCTCAAAATGAAAAATCCTTGAAACATTATAGCCAAAATCCAGAGCTTCTAGGTCAAAGTAAAAATACTGCAAGTGTCCAGAAAGAAAGAATTCAAACACCAACGAGCCACATTCAGGATCAAACAAGATTTAGAAGCCACCATATTAAAAGAATAGAGAATATGGAGCACGATATTACAGAAGGCAAAGAATATATAGGTTTATAAAGAAGAATAACCTAGCCAGTAAAACCGAGTATAATCCTAGAGGGAGGAAATGGGCCTTTGTTGAAATAGAGGATTTCCAAGCATTCTTGATTTTTTTTTTAAAGGACTTGAGCTACATAGAAACTTTGATGTTCAAGCACAGGAGGTTTTTTTAAAAGATAGATAACCATGAATGAACAATCATGAGGATAAACTGTTTACATTCTAATGTGGAGAGATAATAGGTTTGTCCCTTCTGAGCTATATCATCATCAGGATCATAAAGGGAATGTAATTAGAAGACTTGGGGATTTTTCTCTTTGTATCTTGATTATCTCAAAAGAAGAATGAAAAGAGAGGAAAAGAACAATACGCTGAGGGGAGAGGAAAGCTAGGGAAATCGGAGCACACAAGTAGAAGTCTATACAAACAAGGAGGAATGAGTGTGAGGAGCGAGTGACATTTGAACATTACTTTCATCTGACTTGGTTAAAGGAGGAAAGGAGAGACAGAAAGACAGACAGACAGAGATAATTCAGTACAGAAACATTTCATTAGACAGGGAACAGGAGGGAAAGGGGAGAAGGGAAAAAGAGGGAGATAAGAGAGTAAAGGAAAGATTCGTACTAAGAAAAACAAACTCTAAGGATTTACAAAAAGACATTTATAGATCTTTTTGCAGTGAGAAAGAATTGGAAACTGAGAGAGTGACCATCAATTGGAGAATGGCTGAAAATTCATGGCATATAAATGTAACAGAATACTATTATGCTGTACAAATGATGAAGAGGATGATTTCAGAAATACCTGGAAAAGTTTGTATGAACTGACACAGAGGAAGTGAGCAGCACCAAGGAAACAATTTATACAATGACAACAATATTGTAAAGGCAAAATACTTTAAAAGAATTAGGAATTATATTCAGTGTGTAATAACCAGCCACAATTCCAGAGGACTCATTATGCAACATGATACCCACCTCCACACGGAGAGGCAAAGAACTCCAAACTCAAAATGAGATTTTTTAAAAATATGGCCAATGCAGAAATCTGTTTTGCTTGATTATCCATATTGGTAACAGAGGGTTTGTTTTTCTCCCTTTCTTTCTCAATGGGTGTAGGGGTACAGCTGAAGGGATTGAAGATGGAGTTTTGTTATTGAGAAAAATAAAATTTAATTTTAAAAATTGAATAGGTTCTCATAAACCATAAAACACCTTTCATAATGAAAAAGAGAAAGAAAACAATTGCAAAGGATAAATTTCAAATGAAACGCCCAAATCTCCAGGCCAGGAAAAGTTATCCAGCAAGTAATAAGTCCTCAGCAGTATTCTTCTGACAATGTTTTCCCCTCCAGGCTAAGCTTTTATTCTTAATGCCAACAAGTATATAAAGTTGAGCAAAAGATTGAGCAAAAGGATCTAGCTGCAACTGTCACAGATGCATGCTTTCGTGCTCTTTTCAAAGGGACCAACCACTGCCTCTTTCCACTGATATCAAGCTCCTAACACATCCCCACCTTTTCATAGCAAGAGCCCAAAAGTTCTATAGGAAAACTTGCACCACTAAAGCAATCTTAAAGCAATTCTAACAATTGGAGGAGGAGGAAGTTATATAAAAATTAAAAACATTAAAATGTAAAATAATAAATCTTAAAACATTGGAGTAGTGATGTCAGGAGCAGTTCAAAAAAAAGTCTTATGGGTTAAAGTAGTTATGATAGCCAAAAGCAGAATCAGAAATGTCTAGTCAACTGAACTGATTGTAAGTTTTTGCCTTTTGGATTATCATACTCGAAATTCTCTAGTCCATTATAATAGTAACTGTCAAATCTTGAGCGATCTCGACTCTTCAGTACTTGAACTATTACTTTCTAGTTGCTTGCAATACGTTTTTCTTTGACCTGGAATCTGGATTTTGGCTATATTATTCCTCTGAGTGTTCATTATAGAATTTCTATCAGGAGATGACTTGTGGAATCTTTCTATTTTCACTTTACCCTTTGTTTTTAATAGGTCTGAAAAGTGTTTGTTCATATAAGGCATCCAGGCTCTTTGGAGGCAGGGTAGAGGAATCATGACTTTCAGATAGTTCAACAATTCTTGGGGTTTTTTTCCCTTGACCTATTTTCTAGGTCATTTTTTTAATATGAGATCTCTTTTTTCCAGATTATTTTGTCTTTGTTTTAATATTTCTTGTGATCTGCATGAGTAATTAACTGCTGATTGGTTCATTTTAATTTTCAAGGAATCTGAAAGTACCTTTTATACTAGGTTGTTAATTCCCCTATCAAGTCTTACCTCTAATGCCTTCTTTTCTTTTCCAATTATTTTCATTTATAATATGACTTTTTAACTTTTGTTTCATTTCTACTAGTAATTCTAGTTGGCTTTGTGGCCAAAATGATTTTTTGTTTGAGCCTTTGCTTGTGGATGTTGCTGGGTTATCCTCATCTTCTGAGTTTGTGCCTTGGGCTCTATAATTTCTATTTATCATTGTAATGCCTCCTCAGGGTTCACTTATCCAACTTGCACCACCAATGGCATATTGGGGTCCCAGAGGGGTGGATGTTACACTTCCCATAGTTCTTAGGGAAAATTCTGTGGGTGGCTATCATCCTAAACACTAGCTCATGAGCAGCATTAATATGCTTCTACTTTACATTAAGCCAACAAACTCATTTCCTTAACAAACACATTCAAATGACATCACAATTCAAATAGTTATGAGATTCCTTCCCAACATGTATAGCACACTCTCCCACAAATACAACCAGAGTCCAGAAGGAAGGAAATGTGGGCATAAATGTAAAATATAATGGTAGTGAGTCATACGTGTAATGAATACAAGTGACTAAGGTCACTCACATCTCTAGAACTATGGGTCTTGATATTCTTTTTCTCTCTAGAAGGTACCCGCAAAGTTCACTATGAGTTGCTTCACTGTTCAGGTGGGCTATCTCTTAATAGAACTAGCTCTTTTCAGGGCATAGCATCTTCACTAGACTGGTGGCTCAGCTCATTTCAGCTGTTTCTCCTAGGGTGTAGTCTCAAAACAAGACGGGACAGTCTTCTACTATGCTAAATCAAGCAGGAAACTTGGCTTTGTCGGCTCCTCACCAGGATCCACTGCAGCTGAACAGTGCTAGTCAGGCCAACGCTGTAATGGGGGGTCAGGCAGGTAGCTTGGCCATTTGGCTCTTCTTAGTATATGGTGTTCCTTGATCTGCTGGAATCTTAGACTTATTCTTTGATGGACAACTGCTGTCTTTTTTCCACCTTCAGTCACTGGATGTGCAAAGATTGGGCTGGAATTGGATTCAAGTAGAGAAATGCCCCTTTCTTTAGAACCAGCAGAAGCATCTTTGTCTGACTCCTTCAGAGTCTCAGGTCTGAAGTTGTTACCTCCATTTAAGAAAGAGAAGGCTTTCCTCTCCTTTAGCAAATTCTTCCTCACTCAAAAATACCTTGGTAAGTTTTTCAATGTTGCCTTGGAATGAATAGCTTCCATTTCAGTTATTTTCACCTCCCTGCTCCTTAAGGAAACTTATGTAATCAGCCAATCGACATTTATTAAACACCACTATGTACCTCTGTGCCAAGCTCCGGGGATACAAAGAGAGGCATAAGACAGAATTTTCCCTAATGGAGCTTACGATCTAATGATGGAGACAACATGCAAAAAATACATAAGGAGCAAGCCATGTGCAGGATAAATAAGATGTAATTAAGGGAAGGAAGGCACTGGAATTAAGGGGGCTAAGGAAGGCTTCCTGTAGAAGATAATGTTTTAACTGGAACTGAAAGGAAGCCAGGGAGGTCCCTAGGAGGACTGGGACAAAAGCATGAATGAATCTCCAGCCTGGAGGCATAGTTCATTGTCTTTCTGTTGTCTTCCCAAGTGAAAAGGTATTTATTTACACCTACTTTTTAATCTATTTTCTGTCTCCCTTACCTCTCATTATCTCTTTTAGCTTCTGTAGGGCTTTCCCTTTTGCTCAAGTCTCCTTTTATATCATGAGTGCCTTTCTTTGTTTAATAAATCTTCCTGCCTTGTTTCCAAACTTTGTATTTTGTGTTAGAGATGACTTTGTTAGGGATCACTTCTGGAAGGAGTGATTGGCCTTGTTTGGTCCAGTTCTGTGTTGTCTGAGGTCCCACCCTTGCTTTTTCTAAGTACTGAGTTGCATATTTTTTAATTATCTCAGGGGCAACTCAGGTTTGGGGCCTGCAAACTTTCAGCACACACAATTCTCTGACCTAGGGCAAAGTATTATTTTCAGTCTCCCGGAATGAGCTTTGCAACTCCCAAATCTAGTTTGTGTCTGGGCAATACAACTACAGGTTTGTCCCTGGTTAGAGCTCCAGTTTACTGATACCAGTCCTAGGACCTGTCAGTTAGCTGAAAAGTCCTGCAGAGCAGCAGAACTGAATGCTCCCTCTTTTTTTCTGAGTTCCCTGAGCTCTTCTGAACCAAAATTAGATGTAGGGCACAGTCCATGTCTGTAGACTGAATCCACAATCCCTTCATGGAATGAGAACTGCCCAGGTACCACTTGCTTCTTGGACATCCAGTTCTGGATGTCCTATTCAATCTGAGTCTGAAATCATCACCATTTCTGCCCCCACCCCGCCCCCGCCCCCTACTCCCCGCCCCATCCTGGTAAACAGCCACAGGCCTCAATCTAGTGCCCATCCTAGAAGACTTTCCATAGGCCTTCCTGGCTGAACCTCCTCCCTAGACCCCACAGGTCTCTGGTTGTCTTTTTACAGATCTGAGCTAGAAAAATGACCCAGTGTGGTTTCTCCATGGATTTCCTAATCACTACTTAGCCTGGTACTCCTCATCAAGCCCTATTGTAGTAGTAGTGGGAGAAAGCTGGATTGTACTGCTTCCTCCTACTCTTCTATTTTTGTTAGTACTTGAAGCTCTTACTTTAAGCATAGAGTTGATAGTCAAATAGATAATGCCTTATAACTAGAACACAATGTATAATAAAACAAACTTGTGCAGAGTGACTGTGAGCCCAATGCTGTCCTAAATCATCAGCTGTTTGGTAGCTTTCAGGGACCTCTAACTGCTCCAAACCTTGACTAGGCCATCATGAAGGGGGCATGGGGATCAATTTGGCATCAAGTCCAGAGAATATACTAGTCTCCTAGACTGACTTCTTCCTGCTCAGAGCAGGTCAGAGAGGTGCCATTCCATCACATGTTGGTCTCCTATACTGGTTTCTTCCTGTTCACAGCAGCTCAAAAGACCATCATGTGTCAGTCTTCCAGATTGGTCTCTTTCTGCCCATAGAGGGATAAAAAGAAGGCTTTTCTCCTAGGCTAACCTGCTCCCAGCCAATTGGAGAGATGTCATTCTATCATATCCCCATTTCCTAGGCTAGCCTCTTCTCATTTGCAGGAGATGCTTACAACCTGTAAGAGAGACACCACTCCATTCTTTTCAATTCACCTATCTCCTGCCCTAACCTGACCTGCTCACAGAGGAAAGAGAAAAATGCCATTTCATCAGCTTCCTCCACTGGTTCCCTTGACTGAGTTAACCCACTGGAATAGACTTGATCTTTGCTTACTCCAGATACAAAAAAGTTAACAAGTTACAACCCCAAGGTCAAAACATTCTCCCCACCAAATCACCTGACATCCTGTCCCTATTACTCAATCTCCCAAAAAAAGGAAAGTGATTGAAAAGCCTCACCTGACAGGCTGCTTTTCCTGCCTACCCTAAAGTTGTATAAAATCCTCTAAGTGTACATCTCCCTTTGTTCTTAGTTGCTGGCCACCAGACAACTGTCTATCAGCTGATGCAAATCAAACTTTTTATCTTCTAGCCTGCTTCTTGTTTTCTTGATCTGCAAACAGACCAAGGTAGACGGAATTACTCTACAGAAAATCATCTCCCTACTCAATAAACTCCTGTGGCTCCCAAACACCCTCAAGATCAAATATAAAATCCTCAGTTTGAAATTCAAAGCCCTTCATAACCTGCCCCCACCACCACCACAACACCATCACCACCATCACCACCATCACCACCACCATCATCACCACCATCACTACCACCACTACCATCACTACCACCACCACTACAACTACCAGCACCACCAGCACCATCACCACTACTACTACCACCACCACCACCATCACCACTACTACCATCACCATCACCACCACCACAATCACCACTACCACTACCACCACCACCATTACCACCACCATCACCATCTTTCCAATCCTCTTACATTACACTCACACAAACACATCCTTTGAACCAATGATACTGGCTGCTTTCATGTGACATTCCATCTCTTGTCTCCAAGCATTTTCACTGGCTTACCACCATGCCTGGAATTCTATTCCCTCCTCATCTCCATCTCCTGACTTCCTTCAAGTCCCAGCGAAAATTCCACCTTCTGTAAGAAACCTTTCCTGATTTCCCTTAATCATAGTGTCTTCCCTCTTAGATTATATCCAATTCACCTAATATGTATCATATTCGTACATAATTGTATGAATTTTGCACATTGGTTTAACTTTGCCTCCCTTATTACCTTCTGATCTCCTTGAAAGCAAGGATTGTCTTCTGTCTTTAGAGCCTCAGCACTTAGCACCGTGCCTGGCACCCTAGTTGCTTAATAAATGTTTATTCAATGACCAATAGCCCTTCAAGGAACTGAACCACTGCTGTTCTACCCACTTTGTATTTCAACTTCGTCCTGAATGTCATATCAATGGGAGTGGGGATAATGGGGAAGGAATAGGCACTGCTGATGGGCATTCTATTTCTCGGTGTTGAGATCAGGATTTTGTATTTGAGGCAGAAGAAAGATGAAAAAGGAAGACATTTCTTACAGATCTTCATCCAGGATAAAATTCTTACTCTGTTAAATTGTGACAATAGAGAATTCTGTGAGAGTTATCGGGTCACAATGTAATTCCAGACCTGTCTTTTTCTTGGTAGTATCTATAAAGAATGTGTTTGAAACCTCTGGAAAACAATCTCTGCGTTGTTTTAACCCAAGTCTGCATGAATTGAAGCATAAAATGGTTGCTTTTTTTCCTGCTTTTGATTTTTGCTCCCAGTTCTGTTCTGATTTTTTTCCCTATCCATCCACACCCCACCCTCTTCTCTTTCCCTCCTCCTCTTCTCTCTCTTTTTTTTTTTTGCCGCTTGTTGGAGATGGAGCTTTAGTTACAGCCCTGACTACAAATCTCTTTGCTTTACAAAAGACTGATTGCTGGCCAAAATACTGGGCTCGGAAATTACAGAGCACTTTCCCCAGACAGTCTGTTTTTGCATTTTTGTCCTCATGGTTAAATGGGTGGATTCTTTTTTTTCCAAAGAGACACAAGAAAGTGGCATGGAGGTGGGGAGAAGATCATGAGAAAAAGTTCCAGAATTATTAATAAGGATTGCTTCTAACCTGAGTTGTTAGTGTAGTAAAGTTATCCCTGTGTAATGACTGTTTTGTCTTTAAGTTAAACCTTGCTTGGTAAAGCCAAAGTCCCCTAGGGGCAAAAAGACTCAGACTAAACCACATAAGCAGCCATCCTCCTCATCCAGACTGGTCAACTCCTCAGAAGCCAATAAACCAAGAGACCACAGACAAGCAGTACTCAAGTTGTTCCCATTGGTGGCTGCCAAGTTTGGGGTGAGAGACAAGGAAGAGGAGGCGTTGGATGCTGGGAACTGTCAATCTAGCCTCCTTCTTCCCTAGCATGAAATTTGAGTATACGCAAAAAAGCACAATTAAGCAGCAAAAAGAGAACAAGGAGAAAAATCTGAAGACTAAATTGCTGTTTCACTATTTTGAAAAAAATTCCAAAATTGGCAATGTGAAGATTTCACCTTGATTCCAGCATATACAATATTCATCTACTTTGAAAGAGGGTAAGGGAAGAGGAGAGTGGCAGCATTTTTTATCTTCCTTCCTTAGCAATAAATATCAATCAATCAATATTTATTAAGCACTTGTTATGTGACAGGTGCTGTGCTAAGTGCTAGGGATACAAAAAGAAGCCAAAGACGTCCCTGCCCACAAGCAGCAAGAAATATTTCGCCAGTCAAATGTATCTAATTGTACAATCCAGCTGACTTATGTATAGCTAGCTATCTGTTAGCTGCTGCCAACTCGTAGGATCATAGATTTAAAACTGGAAGCAACCATAGAAGCCATGGAGCCCAATCCCCTCAATTTACAGATAAGGAAACTGAGGCATAATGAGGTTGAGTGACTGCCACACAGCCATCAGGTGACTGAGGCAGGATCTGAAAACTAGACAGCAACTGTGCCAGCAACATGCTGCCAGTAATTATGCCATCCTGTCTTATTTTTTGTGAGTTAAGAATAAGTAAAATTTGAAAACACTCTGAGAGCCGGTAATATTGAAGGAGAAGGCACCATCTTAAATGCCAGCTTCCTGTTCAAATCTATATTTGGAAAAAACCTGCGTGAAAAATCCCAGAATCACAGAAGCTAGGAGCTAGAAGGAACCTCAGCGACCACTGAAGCCAAACCATACCAAAAAAGAAAAAGAAAAAAGTCCCACAATTATGTAACATGCCTTACAACTCTCCAGCCTGTGTTTGGAGACTTCCTAGGAGTAGTAAATGACCACATCTCAAGGCCACCTGTCCCACTCTTGAACAGTCCTAATAAATAAAAAGTTTTTTCTCACATCAAGCCTAATTTTTCCTCTTTATAATTTCTACCTTTTGCTCCTGGTTCTGCCTTCTAAGGGCAGACAGAAAAATTGAGTCCTCTTCCGCATGACAAACTCTTGAAGACAGCTATCATAATTCCCCAAAGTCTTCTTTTCTCTGGGCTAAAAATGCCCACTTCCTTCAACCAATCCCCGTTTGACGTGGACTCAAAGTCCCACACTATTCTGGTTGCCTTCCTTTGGACACTCTCCAGCTTATCAGTGTCTTTCTTAAACCATGACACCCAGACCTAAACACAGTGCTCAGGGCACCAGATGAGGTCTGACAAGGACAGAGTACAGTGGGACTGGCACCTCCCTATTCCCAGAAGCTCCGCCCCTCTTAATGCAGCTCCAAGATGTTATTCACTTTTTGGCGGCCACATCCCTCTCCTGCCTCTCATCAAATTTGTAGATCATATACAAAGGAAAGTTAATTTCAGACCAAGAATACCTTGCATTGTATTTAGATTGTCATGAAATGCAATGTGGTCTAGTGCAGTATATTTGGCACCACTTGAGACGTACCCCATTGGAAGCTGCTTGCTGGGTTGCTAGGAGGCACTTTTTTTTAAGTGATTAAGGAAAGATATTTTACTATTTTAAAAAATGTTAGGCATATGTAACTCGAGTCGTTTCTGACTTTGCCTTTCATGGCTCAGAGGGTATCCATGGAGTATCTTCTCTAGGGCATCATTAATATTTGTATGTAGCAATATAGGTAGGCCTCTTTTGAAGCAAGCTTAGCTGTAGAGAGGTCACCAATTTTGGATACTGGCCCTTTTTAGTCCTGTTATTTGCATGGCAATCAGAAGCATTTGGGGGGAATCTCCGCACCCCCAGCTCCACCCAATGACTTTGTAATTTCCTTAAAAAGAGTTCCCAGAATGATCTGATTGTGACCCAGGCCCTGAGCCTAGGGATATGATAGGAGCCAAAAAGAATTTCAGATATAATAACTCAGATAAGAGTTTTAACTGAGAGACCCTGTGTCTAAACAGAAGAAAAGGAGTTTAAAAGACAGCCCATCTAAGTTGAAGAGATTTTGTCACCCTTTTCTACTGCTACCAGGCTGGAAGAGGTTTAATAGTCCCCTGACTATGATTTTAAGAGCTTGACTTTCCCTGGAAAGAAATGGCAACTAAAGGCTGTAGAATAGCGGGTGGCAGCAGAGAGGGTACCAGAATATCTGAAAAGGCTGCGTGGCAGCAGCAAAAGACTAGCAACAGTAGCAGAGAATCAATCAATCAATGAGCAGAGAACAGCAGAGATCAACTCAGTGAGGACATGTGAAGGAGAGGGCATGTGCCCAGCAGAGAGCAGTACAACAGGGGAGCAGAAGCAGGGAAGAGCACCTTCCCCACCCCCGGCTCAGTTGATCCCTGACAACATCATGGCAATGCAGTCACATTGGAAGCAGGAATCGCTTTGGCCATTTGTGCTCCTTGTGCATGCATGTGTGCGTTTGATACTCTCCTCATGTTCTCTAGTCACATACACCGCCAGTGGTACACATATGCTGCCCTTTCCTTTCCCATCTGTGGAAGATAAACTTTGTCACTTAATTCACTATGCTGAGTAGCTAACCAAAGTGTAATATATGAACATGATAAAATATCGCTGCCCCATAAAAAATTAGGGAGGGGAAAGGTAAGAGGGCAGGTATTTAAACACCTACTATGTGTCGGGCATTGTGCTAAGTATTTTCTAAATATTATCTCATTTATGAAGAACACAAAGAAGCATAAAAAGACTCATATGAACTAATGCAAAATGAAGTAATCAGAATCATGAAAATGATATACATGACAGCAATAAAAATAATAGAAATGGAATGTTATAAAATTCTCCTTTTTTTGGAGGGGGAAGGCAGGGCAATTGGGGTTAAGTGACTTGCCCAAGGTCACACAGCTAGTAAGTATTAAGTGTCTGAGGCCATATTTGAACTCAGGTCCTCCTGACTCCAGGGCCAGTGCTCTATTCACTGTGCCACCTAGCTGCCCAGTTATATAATTCTGATGACTAAATGTGTCCCCCTAAAAGAGACAAATTCTTCTTTAGTGTTTTCCCAGGCCCCAACCAAACCAACCAACATATCAATCAAGTCCAAAAATATATACAGCAGTAAGAAACTATCTATGTGGATTGCTGCATATATCTTCAGACTTGATTGATATGTTGGTTAGTTTGGTTGAACTGCCTCTTTTCCTTCTATTTTTTTGTTATGAAGGATAACTTAGGGGAGGGGGGCACTTTGGGAAATGAAGGTGATATCAAAACAAAATATATCAATAAAATTTTTAATCGCCATGCTAATTGGTGGATTCTAGTTGGCCCCATAAAACAAACCCAAAGTTTGAGGGGTTGTGAGCAATGGTTTTGAAGGGCTGCCAACCCTCAGGTATGAGGTAGGTATGGAAGTTATACTATATGCTAAATGGTGAACTTGGAGAATTAACAAGGTAGAAGCTACAATGTTAAGGAATTCTCAGACTAGAGGGCATTATGAGTATTAGATGGTAGTCCCTTTTGGTAAAGCCTGGTATCCCAGTTTAGTTCTGTTAAAGCGTTATAAATACCAAGACTAAAGGCATCAGAATCATTTACTTGAAGAATTTCAGAGTTAAAAAGAGACCTCTCCGTGGTCATCTAGTCCAACTCATATCTGCCATCCCAGATAATTAGTCACTGAGACTTTGTCTGAAGACCTCCAATGAAGAGAATGTTCTACTTTTAAAGGAAATCTGTTTCACTTCTGAATAACTCTATCAGGGTACTTCTCCTTACACTGTCAAAATTTTCTTCTTTGCAAATCCCACCCATTGGTCCAAGTTCTTTCCTCTGGATCCAATCAGAACAAGTTTAAATCCTCATCCACATAATAGTACATCAGTGACTTAAGAGTTCCTCCACCAATGCATGGGCAATTAGGTGGTACAGTGGATAGAGTGCTGGCTGGGAGTCAGGAATACCTGAATTCAAATCATAGACACTAGCTGTGTGACCCTGGGCAAGTCACTTAAACTCCATTTGCCTCAGTTTATTCATCTCTAAAATGGCACCCCTACTTCTCTTTAAAAAAAATTGAGAGGCTGACATAACCCTGCTCCAACCAATCTAAACAATGTGATACTCTCTCCAGAATGGGAAAAGACGAATAAGTCCCAGGGTCCTCAGTGACTGTTTAAACTACTTTTCTTCCTATATATTCCCATATATAATTTCCCTTCAGAAATTCATCTGAACCTATCCAAATATTTTGTTACACTAGGATAGGAAAGAGGGAATTATCTATAATAGGCAATGGTGATCTGAAAGTATTTAATTAGAGGAGTGATAGATGGTATCAGGAGAATTAGTTAGGGAACAGTGTGAAGAAGAGATTGGAGACAGGGCAGTAGCTTCCATACTCTTAAGAGGGGTTTGCAATATTCTAAGAGTCACTTAGGAACTGATTTACAGGATGTTTACAGTGAAAGTGAAAAGGAAATATATGCAAATGAAATTAGCAAGATAAAATCAACAAGAATGAACGATTACTAATAACGTACTAGCAATGTGAGGAAAGGAAAGAGCCAATGATGATAAGTATGGAGGTCATGAGGCTGGATGATGGGGGGGGATATTGTTTTTTGGGTTTGTTTTATTTTTTTAGAGGGAAGAAGACAGGACAGTTGGAGTTAAGTGATTTGCCCAAGGTCACACAGCTAGTAAGTGTTAAGTGTCTAAGGCTAGATTTGAACTCGGGTCCTTCTGACTCCAGGGCCGGTGCTCTGTTCACTGAACCACCTAGCTGCCCCATGGGAGAGGATATTGTAACCACAAACAGAAGTTACAGGAAAGAATGGGTCTTGTGGGAGAAGATGAAGAGGAAAAAACTAGGAACAAATAAAGATTCCTTAACAACTGGAACAACCCAAAAGTGAAACGGGGTATTGAAGTTCCCCTTCACTGTAGTTCTTCAACTGGACACTAGATATCTGTTTGCCAGGGACATCATAGTGGAGATTCTTTTTTTTTTTTAATTAAATTCTTTATTAAATTTTTTTGAGTTACATCTTTTCTCCCCGTCTTTCCCCCGCCCACCACCCCAAAACAGCCATCCCAGTATTTCCCCCC
>CM053581.1:432685470-432709328 GCA_028627135.1 Pseudochirops cupreus
TCCCCACCTCTCATCCCCCATCCCCCTACTCTTCTGTGTGGTAAGAGATAGTGGAGATTCTTGTTCAGCTGAACTAGACGGCTTCTGAAGTTCTTTCCTACCCAGATTCTGCAGCATGGACTTCAGTATTGGATATGTTAAGTTTTCAGAATATACAGTTAGACATCCAGTCAGCAGTTGGAAAAATGAAGCTGGAATTTTGATGAGAGATTAAGGGTTGAGATATTAATTTGGCAAAAACTGAAGCAATGGGGTTTGATGAGATCACCAAATGAGACAGTATAAAAGAAAACAGGAATGAGAGGAAGAACTTTGGGAGATGTCTGTGCTTAGGGGGCAGAAAAAAATAAGTCAACAAAGGAGATAGAAAAGAAAGAGTAGTCAGAGATGTAGAAGAATTCCCAGAGTACAGTATCATACCTCTCTAAGCAAGTCACCTAACTTGGCCTGCCTCAGTTTCTTCATCTGTAAAATGGGGGAAATAATAGCACCTTGCATTTTTTTTTAAGAATCATTTTAAGGATCAAATGAGACAATATTTGTAATCTGCCTAACACAGTTTCCAGCACATAGTAGGTACTTGTTTCCTTTCTCCCACTAACTCCTCGGATTATTTTTTCAAACTGTCATCTAATCATGCCTCACCCATCTTGTAAAGTTTGTTGACCCCAAGTACATCATACGCAATGTAACTCATACACTGTGCAATGTGTATGATGCATCAACTACCTTAATATATGCTCAAATAAACATCAAGCACAGAACAGCTATTTCTTTCCCTCCACCACAAAGGAAATGCATTCCCAGAGCAACAAACTCTCTGTACCACTCTACTTCCTCACTAGTAATCTTGCCTACCCCTAGATTCCTCTACTCCAGCACCTGTTTGCCTGATGGGTGTAAGTTCCTAGCCATTTAATGAAGGCCTTCAGTGCTACCTTTTCACTCCCAGATTCTCATTAGCAGCATTATCCTGTGTGAGTAGACTTCCCAAACCCCATTTCCAATTCCCTTTTATACATTGTCTTCTTCTATTAAAGTGTAAGCTCTTTAAGAATAAAGAACATCTTGTTTTCTTGTGTTTGTATTCCCAGTGTCTAGTACCAAGCACATAGAAAGGGTTTGATATTCATCTATGGATCTAAAATATAAAACTCATGAATATGTGCTCAAAAACACTTAAAACACTAAACAATAATTCATCGCCCTCATTATATTCTCCCTGAAAGGCAAAGACCCTTTGTGCACCTTCTACACAGATCTTCATTTTTATCCTTTGTCTACACTGTCCCAATAACTCACATGTTACAGAATGTCTGGCCAGGCAGGCATGCCAGCTCCATGGGAGGTGCCCCAGTTTAGCAGATGAGGGGATCCCCATATTATTGTCATAACATATAAAGAAAGGGAAAGTGGAGAAGATCTGATCTTTGTGTAACACTGATACACTGTAACTTTGTGTAACACTGACAACTGTACTGTGGTCTCACCACCACCTGAAAGCCAGGTGGGTCTTTTTTTTTTTTCATTTTGCCCCCAAGGTTCTTTGGTATCCTTAAGGGAATTGGGGTGGGCGGGGAGGGGAGGGAAGTATCTAAGCTCTCTGAAAATGACTCCAGCCACCACCAATAGTATTCCTTCAACTGTAGATGATAGGTCCCCTGCACTCCAGTTCCATTTAGGCACTTGCAGTTGGATTACTTTTAACACAGAAATTTTTACTCCAAAGAGTATTGTAACAAACATACAACTTATTCCCAACACTCCCCACCACTTCAATCTCTGGAAAGGAAAAGGAGATTAGATTCATAGTTTAACTCAGTTCCTACAGAACACAGTTCCAGTTCTAAATCCCAAATCATCCATGGCTTCAAGTCTCAGACACCCTGGCTCATCAGGTTTTCCATGTTGTGTTGGTTGGCTACACCATCCTACCTACAATCCTGACTCCAAAGTGGTCATAGCTCAACTCACAATCCAGTGGGGATCGTGTCTGGTACCTTAAACTGAGGAGGAGAAATAACACAACAGAAATATACCCCCAAGCCCATTTCTAGGAACTGCAGTAAAAGAGGTGAATCAAGGGAAAGAAATCCCTCCTCTCCCACCGGTTCAATTCTTCAGTTCACAGCATCTGGTGAACTGGGATCTTTAGCTTCTGGGTGCAGCAGATAAGAGTTGCAAAAAAAGAAAGAAAAAACATAGGAGAACAATTCAGTCTCACCAATTATAAAGAAACATTTAACCAGCCGAAGGAGGCTATCCCTACCCATGTGGTAGGAGATGCAGCAGGTTCCATGTTGGGCAAACCGGGAATGCTCAAAAGATTTTTCACAGGTATCTCCACATTAGAAGAACTGGGCATGCCCAAACACTTAGAACCAGGCCTCTTTCTTCTCTCTTTACCTTGTTTTCTATTATTTGCTAAACCAATTTAATTATCTGATATCATATTGTTGGGATCAATTCACCATTCCACCCAATTGTATTTTGAGGGAGTAGAAAATCACCCATTCCAGTATTCAATGAAAAGTTTTCATTTCACAATGAATTTGCAACACCTCCTAGAATCTTTTTCTATTAACAGTAAAAGTGAAATGAGAAAAGAGCTCCGGGGATCAAAGGACCATAAATTCAAAGCAGGAAGAGATCATATGGTTATAATCTCATAGATCTGTCACTGGAAGTGACCTCAAAGGTAATTTAGTCCAACCCCTCCATTTAATAGATTAGGAAACTGAAGCCCAAATAAGTTGTATTACTTGCCCAAGATCATGCTGACAGTTACGAGCTGAGCTGTCTTTTGAGCTGAAGTCCTATGACTCAAAATTCATTATACTTTCAATTTAACCCTGTGCTGCTTAACATTTTTCATCAATGATGGAGATTTTTAAAATAGATGAAAGGATTATCACATTTACAAATGACACAAAACTGGAAGGGATAGCTAGGCTATTGGATGATAAAGTCAGAATCCAAGAAAGTTGGGACAGATCTAACATTAAATTTGACTGGTAAAACCCCCATGCAGGCTAGACTCCTTCCACTAGTAGTCTGAGTCCCCAGGAGACTGACGACTCCAGGTTTAGTCATTGTTCATCCATTTTAGTTATGGCTGACTCTTTGTGGCCCCATTTGGGGTTTTCTTGGCAAAGTTACTAGTGGTTTGCCCTTCTCCTTCAGAAGCTCATTTTACAGGTGAGGAAACTGAGGCAAACAGGGTTAAGTGACTTTGTTAGGATCACACAGCTAGTAAGTATCTAAGGCCATATTTGAACTCAGGAAGATGAGTCTTGACTCCAAGTACAGCACTCTATCCCCTGCACTACTTAGCTACCCATTCAGGTTTACAGCATTCTGCATTTGTACTCCTAAAAGGCTAACCCCTTTACCTTCAATAGTTAGCCTAAGGATACAATTAACTCAAAGGGAAGGTTTTTACTGAGATAGTATCATAAGAACAAATAGTAACAAAACATTCCCTGTATAAACCTGGGATGCATCATCCCACAACTACCCACAATATCAGTGAGAAGAATGGACATGCACATATTTGCTATTGCTTATCCTTTCTTTTCTAAGAGGATCAGTGACATCGGGGTGATGTCTTCACTTGTGAATGAAGTGGATTTCAGTGAGGCAGACTTGTGCAAAGTCATCAGCCTCACTCCCTCTTCCAGAGTCTTCAAAGTCCAATAGCAGAGCAAAAGTCAGAATGATTGGCAATGGCCCAGAATGCAGTAAATGACCTTGGTGTCTTCAATGTCTAACCAGGCTCTAAGCACTCCACAGAGCCTGCTTCAGTCACCTTCATGGCCACTGGAACAAACTGTTCTCATCCACCCATTCTACTCGGGGAGGGTGGGAGGCGGAGAAGGAGGGAGGGGGGAGGAAGCCTTCACATTCTTGGAACAGACGCCCTCCAACTCACCAACAGGTTTGAGGCTTGTTGATTACCCTGTGCATGTAGAGTATACCGGCAGAGAAGCACACCAAAAAAAAACACAAGAAGCCAAGATAACGCACACTCCTAATGCTGAAGAACCCTGATGTCTTTTCTCTTCTTAAAATGGCCTTATATTGGTCTCTTGTGGTCACAGCTTCTCTGCTAGCTAGGTTGCTCAGCTGGGCTTCCTGAGCCTTCTTCACTCCACAACTCAGTTCCCAACTGCCAGTGCTAACTCTTTCTTAAATCCATAGCTGGCTCTTTTCTCCACTGCCAGAGCTCATATGCCTCAGAGCGGCCTTAATGCTTTCACTTATGTGTTTATTTTCTTGCTTGTTTGTTTGTTTGTTTGTTCCTCACTGGGTGCAGTGTCTCCTACTTAATAAGTAAAGATGCCATAGATAATGAGGGTGGGGAAGAGAGAGAAATCCAGGGTGAATAATAAGAGGAACCTCCTTTAAAAAAGGTTCTTCCTTCACAAGTCTTTCTTCTCTGCCACCAGCGGTAATATTCCTCAAGGCCTGCCTCCACTAACTTCTGATCTGAGAAAGATGCTTTAAAGACTGCCAAGGATATAATCAATTTTTTTATCTTCTATGATTTCATTAACTCTGTAGACGGGAAGTCAACTGATCAGGAATGTTCTGATCTAGTCTACTCTCTCCCATCCCCAAACATACACTATTTGGGCATAAATGTAAAATCTTACATGTGAGGCCAATGAACCTCCCAAGTACAAAATAGATGGCAGTTTGAAAAAAATCTGAGGAAGGAGGGCAAGCATTTATTAAATGTGCTAGTCACAATGCTAAGTGCTGTGCAAATATTCTCTCATGTGATCCTAACAATGAGCCTGTAAAGTAGGAGCTACAATTATCCCCATTTTACAGATGAAAAAACTAAGGCAGACAGAGGTCAAGTAATTTACCCATGGTCACACAGCTAGTAAGTATCTGAGACTGGATTCGAACTTAAGTCTTGCTGACCCCCGGCCCAGCACTCTATTACTGCACCACCTGGCTGCTTCGTGCAAAACCAAAATGGATCAAGAGTATAGCACACCAGTCAAAAAACAAAATAAAGCAAAAACAAAAAAATCCAAACATGATCTTAGGATGCATTAAGAATAGAAAGATCATGATCATCTTGATCATCTATTCTGAGCTGGTCAGATCATACCTGGAGGATTTTATTCATCTCTGGTTGCCCTCAGTAGAGGTCTTCAAGCAAAGACTGAATTGGATATATTATAAAGCGGATTCTTATTCAGGAAAGGGTTGGACTGAGATGGCTTCTGAAGTCTCTTCCATCTCTATGAGTCTGTGAATATAGAGCTAGGACGAGACAGGAGAGGGTTGGAAAGCTTCTATTTTAACTCTTCCCTTCCCTTTGATTCATCTGGTATCAGTGCTTTTCATCTCACATTCATTGCCACATTCATTTCCAACTGAAAGTACATACCAGCTGTTCCAGTTGGAATGATCAATTTTTTACTGTTGTTTTTCCTGTGCAATTTATGCCAAGGTTCAAGCACGTTCACCACTTAAAGGGGAAGGGCCATTAAGGAAAAATAAAAACAGTAGGCGGCATGAAGAGGAGGTGAGATACAAGAGTGAGAAAAAGGGAAGGATGAGTGTGGGAACAGAGATGGGGAACAAGACTTGAGAAGCTGATGGAAGAGAAGAGGGAGGAGGGGACTGAGAGTGAGAAGGTGGAATGGACATGAGAGAGAAGAGAGAGGGGGACCAGACTGTTGATTGCATCACTGGATATTATGCAAGGAGATTATTTTTTTTTATTGCCTGGCAGAGACTTTGTGGTTGCTTAGTAACTGCAGAACAATAACAGAGAAGCTGTTTAGCCTACATTCTATATAAAATGAGGGGCAATACAGTTCCATAGGCAGACCCTTAGCCGTGGGTGACTTAATCATGCTTGTGTGATCTTTACCAACCAGAAAGTAATAGGCTATTTGCATATGGAAGGGTTTGGACCATTACCTGGGCTTGCCCTAATGCTATAGGCGTTGGTCAATAACAGACGTAGAAGTAAGGGAAGGATTTGGTAGTGTCCTTAAAACCACTGTATCTTTAATCTATGTTAATTTTTCAATCTGTTGCTCTCCCTTTGTCTAGCCTTAGGCTGGTAGGACTGCTTAGAATTGGAACAGGTTGACCCTTCTATCCTCTGCCAATTCCTGCTGCTTGGTGGTGGTGATGGATTTTCCCCCTTAATGTCTTGAAAAGAAAGTGGGTAACAGATGGGGGAGTTTTAAAGGACCAGCCTCCTTGCTTCTGTGCTGCCATTGGATTTTCTTAAGACTATGACTGCCATTCCCCTCAGCTCTCTAATTTAATAGAATAAAAAAAAATATTCTCCTCCTCCCATTCAGTTTAGGGTAGTTGTTGGCCAAGCCAATCATTATAATCTCATTCTCCTTAAAAACCAAGGCTCCACCTGCAGCCTTACGGTTGGTATACTTGCCTTTAGACAAGGAAGCCTGTACTTTCCACTGATATTAAGTTAAATAGCAAAATGTTAATTGATATTAAATAGGGATAGTTGCAGAGAACAGCCCCTTCATTTAAAGTGAAAAAATACAATTCACAAGGATATGAAAAGAAATGGCTTGGTCCTTAGAAAAACGTTTTCATTAAATTGAATTAACTATTACCAGAGTTTCTATGGAGTGGGTTTGATTCTGTCAGCTAAGAAAAAAAGGAATGAATAAGATGTGTTCTGTGGAAGGGAATGAAAGAGAGAGCCAAGGAAAGAGAAGGTTTTCATATCAAATGGCTGGGTAGGTTATAAATAAGTTTTCAGAAATGCTCACCACAAGAAAAGTAGATAGTTTAAGTAGGGAACTGGGTTCAAATGAAGCTAGTCAATGAAATACCAAAGGTTAAAAATGACAGTGGAGAAAAAAAAGGAGCCACTTTTCATTTATTCAAGAAATACTATGGGTAAGTCATTCCACTGTGCTAGGTGCTCTAAATTTATAAAGCTTTATATGACACCAACCCTACCTTAAAGGAAATCATAATCTGCTGAGGGGAAATATAGCATAACCTTTAAGTTCTATGTGAATAAATGTGAATTGCTATTATCATCATTATTACAACATGAGGAGATGAAAGATAAAAGTTGAGTGACTGGTACAGATGAATGCTGCAGGAGTTTGTGGCAAGATGAGAGGTCATCATAGATGGTGTCGGGCACAGGATGGACTTCCTGAAACTATGCTTGGAAAGATAGCTATGTTTTAATAGGTTTTAATTGGCATAAAAAAGCATTCAAAGTGGAGGGGAAAGTCAATAACATACAGGAGCAGTAAAAGATAAAATGTATTTAAGGAATAGAGAGTTGTCCAAGTAACAAAAGCATCAAGGGATTCAGTCAAACCAAGGCTAGAAAATTAAGTTGATGGCTAAATCATGAAAGACCTTGAACATCAGACTAAGAAGTCTAAAGAGAATGAACAGTAGATGGTAGGAAGCTATTGGGGTTTTTAAGCAGAGAAATCACATAACTAGAGCTGTGTCTTAGAAAGATTAATTTGGCATTGGTGTGTAGGATGGACTAAAGTAGGAACTAACTGGAGGCAGGGAAATAGGAGGGTAGAGAAATAATCTCAGAGAAAAGTAATGAGTGCTTGTACAAGGGTATGTATGTGTCTTACTGTCCCTACTAAATTGTAAACTCCTTGAAGGCAGAAGCAGTGCTTTTATTTTTGTATCTCACTCCTCAAACACCATTGTAAATGCTAAGGGCCTAATACATATTCAAATAAATTATAGTCACCTAGAATCTGAACTAGGATGGTGGAAGCAGATTGGAAATAAGATTCTACTGAGATTAGAATCAGAACTTGGTGATTGATGAGACATGGGTTATAAAATGAGAAGTCAAAGATGGATGGATGGATGGATGGATGGATGGAGGGATGAATGGATGGATGGATGGATGGAGGGATGAATGGATGGATGGATGGATGGACGAAAAACTCAACAATCTACAAAGCACTGTTCCAAGTACTGGCGACACAAAATTTAAAAACAAGACAATTTCTGTTCATGGGGAGCTTGTTTTCTAATAGGGAAAGAAGGCACACATAAAAGATTTCAGCCACAGGGCAGATGGAAAAATCTAAGGGTATTTACTGTACAGTGGTAAGGCAGATAACAATGTGTCTTTTTTATTGTCATTTCCATTGATAAAGCCATATCCTCTTCTGAAGTTGAACCATCTGACTGAGCCAAAGAGTCTCGTGGCATGAACTTTCTTTTCTGGGTCTTCAATAGCTGTGACTTGGGGGTTGTAGGACTTGTAGATGCAGTAGCCATTAAAAATGACCCTGAAAAGGTTATTCCCCTGGACTTTGGCTTCAGGGGCTAGGTAGGGGAAAGAAGCAGTCATCCACAGAGAGTTGCTATTTTCAAGGTTCCTGATGGCAGTATTCTGATAATGACTAATATTTTGAGCAAGGGTGACTAGAAGGGAGGTAGTTCAAGAAAGAGGGAAGTCTGTTGGAGCTGATTTCAGAGTGAATAAATAATAAATCCAGTTAACCATATTGAGTTGAATGTGTTGTGGTGAATCCATTTGAAAATATCCAACTGATAATTTAAAATCTAAGCCTGTAGCTCAGGAAAAGAGAGTTGGTCTAGAAATAAAGATTCAGAATCATCCAAATAAAGATTTCCAGTTTCATGTAGTCAAAATTATTTATTTCTTATCATTTTTTTTCTATCTTTTGGTTAAGAATTCACTGCCTATCCACAGCTGTGAATGAGTTGTTTATTCTTTTCAAATTTCATTTATGGCATGATCTTTAATATTCTGGTCACATATCCGTTTTGAATTTATTGTGGAATATGGCATAAGATATTGGTCTAAATTTCTTCTGCCACACTGCTTTCCAATTTTCTCAAGAGGTCTTGTCAAATATGGATTTCTTTCCTAGGTAATTTGTGTTTAAAAGTTTATAGAATACTGGATTAGTGAGTTATTTCTGATTCTTCCTTTTCTAATCTGTTCCATTGATTTTTTCTAATTTTTAACCAGTATGGAGCTATCTTGATGATTACTATTTTATAATATAGTTTGCATTCTGGAAGTTATTTCCCTTTCACTCCACATTTTTTCCATTATTTCCACTGATAACATAGATCCTTTGTACCTCTGAATGAATTTTGTTATCATTTTGTCTAGTATTCCTTTGGTAGTTCTATTGGTATGGAGGGTAGCTATCATGAGGGTCCCTTTCTTCTTCTTAATTTATTTCTTGAATTTCTCTTAACCCACGGTATTTCTTTCTTTTTTGTAAATAGTATTTTGTTTTTTCCAAGTACATGTAAAAGTAGTTTTCAACATTCATTTTTTGTAAGATTTCGAGTTTCAGTTTTTTCTCCCTGCCTCCCTTCCATACCTTCTCCCCAAGATGGAAAGCAATCTGATATAGGTTATACATGTGCAATCATGTAAACATATTTCCACATTAGTCATGTTGTGAAAGAAGAAACAGAACAAAAGGGAAAAGCCACAGAAAAGGTGAAAATAGTATGCTTTGATCTGCATTCAGACTCTATAGTTTCTCTTGATATGGATAGCATTTTTCATCATGAGACTTTTAACCTACAGTATTTCTTAATTTTGTTTGATGTCTTCTGTTCACATGTTTTTTCAGGCTTTTTTTTTAGATTGGAATTTAGTGTTTGGGTCAGTCCTCTCTGGAAATCTTGGATTTCCTTGATAGGTCCCTTCTATAGTATGGATGCCTCTACCCATTGTTTATCTGGATGCAGCGGCTAGAATTAGATCCTGCCTTCCGCCCTGGTTTCTGTCTCATTCTCCTGTTGTTCTCCTGTGGATACAGACCTGAACCAGTCTCTTTCTCCTTCTCTTCTTCCCTTACCTAAATTACTTCAATATAGTATTCTCATTGTTCTCTACGTTTCTTGTTTTTCCCTTTTCCTGCTCCTGGTACTACAGCTGCCAGTATCATAATTCAAAAGCTCAAAAGCCTTCACTGACTCCCTATTGCCTCCAGGACCAAATATACATTCCTCAGTTGGTATTTAAGATTCTCCACAAAGCTCCAAATTGTCTTCCCAGACTTTCTTCATAAGCCTAATACCTTACCTCATCTCCCCTAAAGAATTCTACACTCTAGCCAAACTAGGCCACAGACTGTTCCCCAAATTTGACATTCCATCCCATTTCCATGTTGTCTCACAGGCCCCCCTGTCATACCTAGAATGCACTCTGTCCTCATCCCCTTCTGTCAGAAATCTTGCTTCTTTAAGACCCAGTTCAGGTACTATCTCTTCCATTGATGCCTTTTTTGGTGCTTTCAGTTGCTAAAATTCTCCTCTTCCTCTAATCACCTTGTATTATATGTAGTAGCATTCATGTTCTATGCCTATGGTCAAATGTAATACACTTGAGGATAAGAACTGTTTTGCTTTTATCTCTGTATTCTGAGTGTGTTACTATGGACTTAATCTTTGCTGAATAGAATAATTAGAGCTAACAAAAAAAGAAATGGGCTAACTCTGGAGGCAATGAATTCCACATCGTAGATATATAAATAGGGAGCTGGATGATCACAGCTTGGAAACTGAAACTCCCTTCCAAGTCTGCAATTCTATAGTTCTACCATGTTCTCATGGGCCCTTGCACCAGGCCATGACTTCTGAGGTTGTGTTATCTGACATGTGCTCAAACAGAATGAACATTTATTGAACTGCTTTACCCTGGATTGAGAAAATGAATAGTTTCACCATAATGCAGAACTACAAGTTGGCCTTTTAGCATCGAGGGAGTCAGGTTATATTGGGGTTAAGAGAAAGGAGTGGAGTCTTGAGCTCTGGAAATATAACATGAGTGAGGCACATATCCACCATCAACACCAGTGCTGAAAAAATTTTAATACTATATTGTACATTTTTTTAAACCAGCATTTCCATAACATAGTATAGTTTTTAAAAAGGATGATTGCCCATGAGGCTGCACATTTATTGTGTACAACTAGCTATTCCTTTTAAATATATGATAAGGTTATCATATAAGTTTAATTTTTTTTCCTTCTTTTCTCCTCTTGAGATGGCTGCCATTAGACATAAATATGTATATATGTAAAAATCAATCTATACCTACTTCTATTTACTTCTTTCTCTGGATGCAGATAGCAGCTTCCTTCATATGTCCTTTGTAGTTACTCTGGGTAATCATAATAGTCAAAGTGAATTAGTTGCTCAAAGTTGTTCTTAAAACAAAATTGCTGTTATGGTATACAATATTCTCTTGGTTCTGCTCATTCCATTCTTTATTATTTCATGTAACTTTATCCACACTTTTCTAAGATCTGTACTGTGCATTTTAGGCACAAGTCTACCAGAAACAATTTTAGTTAATTTACTATTAAGTAAAATGACTCAGAGAAAGAGATGCCCCAAAAGGCATAATTTCCATATACCTTCTGACATGTCTCAGTCCCAAGATAATTTTGGATAATGTTAGCGGGAATCTTGAAGAAGAAAATCACAATATAAGAATATAGTTTGAGATTAATATTCCAAAATAGTTGCGTAACAAAATCATCATCTCATTTCTTTCTGGAACACTCTTCTTGAAGAATCAATGAAATTCCTCCCAGATCTTATACAAAATACAAGAACATACTTCTCTTTGAATGGAATAGCATTTCTCTTGGGTGGGTCTCAGGCTTCAGTGTATAAAGAAAACCCGAGAACCTCTTTGTTCAACTTCAGTTAATAACCTTAATCATTTTCCTCGTGAGAGACCTTTTTTGTCCTTGACCTATAGCCTACATTTCAAATGGCCCTTCCAAGGACTCTGAGAGTCTTTTAAACCACAGAAAATATTATCTCTTAATGTTGTCAGTTTTATAAATGAGGAGGCATTTATTATGCTTCCACATCAGTGACTTGTTCATTCCAATGACTATCTGTAAATAGAGGAAAATAAGATATTTCTTTATCCTTAGTTTCTTTTCAAAGTCATGGTGTCATAGAACTGGAAAGAATGTTTGGAAAAGCATCTTCTGTACCTCTAGGGGAATGAATGCCTTTTGAACCCATCTGTAAAGGCCTGTCCCTAGACAAAATTATGAACTCAATAGACTTTAGCAATCCCAACAATAGGAACAATTGTTATGTTGTTCAATCGTTCAATATTTTGAAATCTCTAAAGGTATCTTTTCTCCAATCTCCTCCTACCTACCCACTTTAGGTACCTATTATCTTGCTTCCCTCTCCCTATCTTCCACATCAAAATGAATTCATAGGAAAAAACCTGAAAATAGTTCACAGAAAGGAATAACCCCCTATAAATTTAAATTGCTATCAAAGTATTAAACTAACAGAATGAAGGTATAATTGGAATTTTAGGCCTCAGCAAGTAGGTGTGGGATCAATGAGAAGGAAAGCTGCACTTTCCTGAACCCCTAAAATTATATGAAGTATAATGAGAATATATGGGGTTGTACATAATATGAGTCCTGCCCAATTTGTGTCAATAATGGCTGAGACAAAGGGATTAGCATTCAGTGGAGAAAGTCTATGATATCAGAATCCACCAGAATGCATCAAGAGGTGCTGGTTCAGTTAATGAAGAAAAAAGACACTAGAAGGAGGCTTAATTAAAGAGTTGGTTAAGCCTCCTATCCTTGGAACAATCTGATGCTCAGAGTGGCTAGTATTGCCATATTTGGGCTAAAGAAACTAAAGAAAATAAACCAGGGGATGAATTCTACATGGAGCATATCTGATAGTCCGTTACCAAGACCAAAGCAAAGCCATGCCTCTTAAATGTGCCTATGTATTTCCATGCTTACTACTGAGAGTAAATTGAGAAGAAAAAGAGAATGCTTTCTTCACCCCATCCACCTATTCACAGGCAAGATTGTTTTCCAAAACCCAGATGATTTTCGGGAGTAATTATCTCAAATAGTGTTCATATAGGAGATTGCAGCCATTTGTAATTGGGTAGAGCAGGGGATAGAGCCTGCAAATGAGTGTTTTGCCCATTTATTGACGAAGAGTTAGTGTCATAATTAAGTTTTTTATTATTTGATTTGTGATTCTTGCATGGTTTGTGATCACACTAGAATCTGGGCTTAAATCATATTTGCATAATTAGGATTACCTAAAGCACTCTTCACTGAAGAGAGAGGCTGTCAAGGTCTGCCAGGAGACAACTGATGAGGGAGAGGCCCCGGGTTAGACAAGAAAGTAGCTACCTATTCCATGTGTGAATAAGGCAAGCCCAGCAAGTAGCATACATGGTTGTGTATTTTCTTAAAGATCTCCTAGGATACAGACACCCTAACTTCCTTCGGTGTCTTTTCTACATGTCCAAGCCAAATCCCTCCTACTTTAATTTAAGCTCTTTTCAATCCTCTAAAGACATAGAGGATAATAATAACTTACTTAGTAGAATGCTTTAAAGTCACAAAGTACTTTCACATCCTTTATGTCATTTGTTCCTCACTGCAATCTGGTAAGTCTGAGAACCTCAAATATCCCCTTTTTTACAGATGAAGAAATGGAGACTCTAAAAAGTCACTGACCTCCCAGCCCAAGGTCACACAGTCAGTCAGAGGAGGAATTAGGATTTAAATTCAGGTCTAGTGGATTTCTGACTACACTAATATGCCTGTCGGTATAGACATTCTAAAAATGTTTATATTTTTTTATTTTTATTTTAGACTCAAACACCAGAACACAAATACAGAGTAGAGAAAAGAAACAAAAACATATCATAAACTGAAATATTGGAATTTAAATACAAAGTTAAAAAGAAAATAAAAAGCATGTCATGTGCGTAACAGAAAAATGTTTATATTTTTAAAGACAGTTATTAAGTCTTCTTTCAATGTTCTTTTCTCCCAGGCTAAATAATTCCCATTTCTTTTACTTTTTACCCATAAGGACCTGTATTCTGTCCCCTTTGTAGTTCGCCTTTAAACCTTCTCCTGTTTCTTTGTACCATTTTTTGAAAGGTATGATAACCAAAAACCAAAGAGAGAATAGGACCACAGACAGAGGGCAATATCATAGGACTATAGAATTTGAAGTTGATATTAAGGTATATTAAGGGACTTGCCTGACACAGTCAGTGTCAGGTTTTGAAACCAGATCTTCCCAACTCTAAGTCCAGTGCCCTGTCCATTGTACCATGCTGTCCCATACATAGAGCTCACCAATACGTTCTGGGTCTCAGAGATCTTGTGTCTTCTGAGCTTTCCTAGAGCACTTTGTCTAGATATCACTTCTTTACCCTTATCACACTTTACCTTGAATAGTATTTCTTTGAAAACTTGGAAGCCCCCTTGAGGGCAGAAAATTGGTCATTTTATTTTTTTTTCCACTTTTATATCCCTAGCATCTGGCTCAATATTAATAGATGTTTGTTAAACTAAATTGAAGGTTTCAGGTATTCAAGGTGTGACTACACTGGCCCCCACTGACTGAATGAATGTTGTCTGCTACATTTTACCTTTCCCCCAGGGTTCTCTAGTACCTTTAAGGAGTTTGAGGAGTATCTAATCCCCCTACCCAACTCTCGCTTGTAGCTCCAAGAAGTTGTAGTATGTGCAACAGCCACACCCTAGTAAAACCATCTTGACAAACAGCTAAATCAGATTAAGGGTAATCAACAGGCATCAAACCCATTGTCAAGTCAGGGGGATGTCTATCTCAAACATGTAAAGACCTCCCCTCCTCCCCTGCCGGCTGAATGGGTGAATGAAAACAATATCTTCCCAACAGTCATAACAGCAGCTGAAGCAAGTCTTATAGAGCATCTAGAACTTGGTCAGACATTGAAAATGCCAATGTAACCACTGCATCCCAGGCCATCACTAGTCATCCTGACTTTTGTCTTGCCACTGGACTTTGATGACTCTGGAAGAGAGAGTGAGGCTGACGACTTTGTACAACTCTGCTTTATTTAAGTCCAATTCACACGCAAGTCAAGATATCACCCCATGATGTTGTTGGTCCTCTTCAAACATGAATAATGAACAGCAATCCCTCTACCATTGACTTATGCCCCACCAATGGTGTTATCTCAATTTAATGGTCCCCCAAGTCCTAGTTCTATTAATCCACGTAGCAGTTAGGTCAGCTTTTACAAACGAATATTTACTTCAAAAGTGTAATAATAACAAATACACAAAAAAGACTGCTTGGGCTCAAGCTCTCAAGTCAGAGCTCCCAGGTCCAGGGACTCCACCATTGGTACCTAGAACTGAAAAGAACAAACAAAAGAGATCAAAAGTCCAAACCAATTCTTATGGTAGCAAGGTCTAAAAGTTATAGAGCAGAAGGGTGACCTTTCACCTAGCTATGATGCTATACTAAAGGCAAACAGGACCTTCATCCCTGGAACGTTGCCAGTAGTTTTGAAAATGCAGCCTGCTGTAGCTACACAGACAATGGAAAGAGGTAAGGGAATGAAAAATGTCTTCTCCCAGAAGCAGGTCCTTGGCATCTCTCAGGTGGGTGCCTCCATCTTAGGTGATCTGGGCTTGCACAGGGCCCCATTACAAAGGTGTATACCAGCTACTTTCCAATCAATACCCAAGATAAAGTTCTAGATGAATTCAGCAGGAAAAGACTACACATTCTTGAGCTGCCACTTCCTTTGATAACCATGGTCTTACTTAAACATCTGTCATCCCCAAACTGGTTAGATATCTTCTTGCTTAGAAGAAAGTACATTAGAATAGAATGAAGGACTTCAACTTTAGATATACCAACCTGCATTCTCTGGGTACTGTTCAACTGTGATTTCCTAAGAATCTTCCCAAAGTGCAGGTCTAACCATGTCATGGCCCCCCATCTTCCTCTCGAATATCTCTAGCAGCTCCTCATTGCCTCCAGGATCAAATACAAAATCCCCCATTTGGCATTCAAAGCCCTTCATAACCCAGCCCCTTTCTACCTCTCCAGTGATCTAGTATCTTACCTTCTTTCCTTGGAGTTTGGGATCAGGTGGCATTAGCTTCCATGCTGTTTTTCAAGCTCCCAACTCCAATTAATCATTTTCACCGACTATCTCCCATGCCTGGGATATTCTCCCTTCTCATCTCTACCTCCTAGATCCCCAATATTCCTTCAGGTCTCAGCTAAAGTCCTACAAGAAACTGCATCCCAGTCCTCCTTCATTTGAGACTATGCTCAATTTAGCTGGCACAAATCTTATTTATACACAGTAACTTGCATGTTGTCTCCCGCATTAGGCTGTGAGCTCCTTAAAAGCAAAGACTTGTTTTTGCCTTTCTTTATATCCCCAAGTGCTTCTCTCAATGCCCAGCACATAATTTAATGACTGTTAGCTGATCAATTTCTCTGCTCTGTCATATTCATTGATGTTTTCACCATCATAAATAATGAAATTTTATATTTTAGACCTTTCTGAATTTCCTCTCTCCTAATTTCCTGAAAGGTACATAGTGTTACTGCCAACTTTCTTACAGTTATGCAAAGGTGAGTCTACTTACTTCCTATCATATAAAATTCCCATTAGAACATACAAATTGTAGGAATCCTCCTAGTCACCTTATCTGTCTCCTCTTGGTGGAGAAGTGAGGGAAAATGGGCATGGAATGATGCATACCTTGTTAGGTCTGATCAAAGAACCAGTTTGTTTTGATTAATTGTACTTCTTTCTTACAAAGGGGGGGAGGCAGAACTAGTGGTCTTCATGAGAATTGTCTACAATATTTTTTTCCTTTTTTTACTTTACATTTATTTATTTTGATTTAATAGTATCTTATTTTTTCCAATTACATGTAAAGACAATTTTCAACATCCATTTTTCAAAGATTTTGAACTCCAAATTTTTCTCCCTCCCTTCCTCTCCTTCCCCTCGTCAAGATGACAAGCAATCAGATATAAGCAATCATGTAAATCATGTGAAAATGTAAATCATATAAAACATATTTCCACGTTAGTCATGTTGTGAAAGAAGAAACAGAACAAAAGGAAAAAAAGTACAAGGAAAAAAAAACCAAAAAAAGTTAAAATAGTATGCCACAATATTTTTCTAAACATCAGTTAAAAGTTTTTTTCCCAAGAAGAAAGCTGAAAAGTAGTTTGTAGAAGGTCTGAAATCCTGGGTTTAGAAGTTTATATTTTATTGAGAGATAGTGTGGTATAATAAATAGAATACTGAATTTGGAGTCGACTCAGGTTCAAATCCCCTCACCCCCACCCCTTAAAGGTTTTTCTTAGGTTCTTCTGGGCAAGATGGTCCTGGAAAGGTCCTAAAGGAACCTAGTTCTCCCACAAAGATTCCAGCAAAGTTTTAAGAATTCATTAGGGAAAAAAATGATAAAGAAAAACAAAAAGAAATACAGTCCAGGGCTACATAAGAAGTCCCACCAGAAGTGCATGGGCACCCTGGGTGAAGATTAGGTAGAGGAGAAGGAAGAGGGCACCAGGAGCTGGGGCTGATGGTCAGTAAGATCTCAGCATCAGAGAATAGAGCCATTCCCCACCCCCAGAACTCACTGCAAAGGGGGTCAGGAAAGGACCTCATCTGAGGTATTCTGGGTCGCTATACCTATTCAGGTAGCCTACCTAATTCAGACCCACAATAGAGATAGGGCCACCATAATAGTTAAAAAGGCCCACTCCTCAGGAGACAAAGCTAGACAGCTAAGTGGTACAATGAATAGAGCGCTAGCCTGGAAGATCTGAGTTCAAATGTGGCCTTAGACACTTTCCAGCTATGTGACCCTAAGCAAATCACTTAACCTCTGCTTCAGTTTCCTCAATTGAATGGTATTGGTACCAATGGTACCAAAATGGCACTACTAACAGTACCCACCCTGAACTGGATTATAGGGAAAGTGAGGAAGTTCCAGAAAAACATCTACTTGACTACACTAGAACATTCGACTATGTGGATCAAAACAGAATGGAGCAAGTCCTCAAAGAGTTGGGAATTGCAGACCGTCTTACTTGTGTCCTGAGGAACCTACATGCAGGCCAGAAGGCAACAGTTAAAACCAAACATGGAACAACTGTTTGGTTTAAGATTGAAAAAGGAGTATAATAAGGCTGTTGTTATCACTTTATTTATTTAACTTACACGCAAAATACATCACGTGAAATGCCAGGCTAGATGAATCAAAAGCTGAAATTAAGGTTGCTGGGAGAAATAGCAACAATCTCAGATATGCAGATGATACCACTCTGATGGCAGAAAGTGAAAAGGAATTAGGAGGCCTCTTGATAAGGGTGAAAGAAGAGAATGGAAAAACTGGCTTGAAGCTTAACATCAAAAAAACTCAGATCACTTGGCAGCTGGTCTCATCACTTCCTGGCAAATAGTATGAGAAGAAATGGAGGCAATGTCAGTTTTCTTTTTTATTCTTGGGCTCAAAGATCACTGCAGATGGTGACTGCAGCCATGAAATTAAAAGATGCTAGCTCCTTAGAAGGAAAGCTATGGCAAATCTGGATGGCATACTAAAAAGCAGAGGTATCACCTTGCCAACAAAGGGCTGTACTAGTCAAAGCTATGGTTTTTCCAGTAGCAATATATGTCTGTGAGAGTTGGACTCTAAGGAAACTGAGCACCACAGAATCCGTACTTTCGAACTGTGGTGCTGTAGAAGCCTTTTGAAAGTTTTTTGGATGGCAAGGAGGTCAAATCAGTCAATACTTAAAGGTAATTCAGGCTATTCACTGGAAGGTGAGATACTGAAACTGAAGTTTAAATACTTTGGCTGCATAGTGAGAAACAGAAGTCATAGGAAAAGACATGCTTGTTGTGAAAGACTGAAGACAGAAAGAAGGATGGCAAAGGATAGATAATATCATAAAAATAATGAACACAAACTTGGACAGATTTCAAGAGATAGGGGAGGACAGAAGGGCCTGGTGTGCTTTGATTCATGGGGTCATAAAGAATCTGACATGACAATGAACAACCACACCCTGCACAATTGTTATGAGGGGCAAATGAAATATTTGTAAAGTGCTTCACACAGTACCACTATATCGAGCTTATTCCCTTCCTTCCCCTCCCCCCCCAGTCTTCCCACTTTGCAGCACCTTGGCAATCTGAGTGCCAGAAACCCACCAAGAGTCCTGGAGTCAGTTCTCAGAAAAACAGCACCAGAGCAGCCCCTATATCACAGGATAACACAAGAGTCCTGAACCCAGCACTCCTATCCAGCCACTTCAAAAGACAGGACCAGCCCAGCAACCAGGAAGACCCAGTACTGGAAACCACCCAGCATAATCAGCCACCTCAGGTTGAGATTTATCAGGGTTATGGCAGGGGACAAAGTCAACATCTGGTGAAAATTTGTGCAAGAAAGAAAAAGAGAAACCTACAACATAGTCAAAACCCATGTTGGGCCACCAGAAAGAGACAGACGTCAGGGACTCCAGCAGTGGTCACCTTTCTGCCACTCTTTTTTTTTTCTGGTCCAAGCTCTTTCCCACTAAATCCAGAGGGTGAAGATCAGCATTCACCCATAGCAGTGGTAACATAAACTGAACTGCACAGATGGGAAGGACTTCCTCCCTCTGATCCTTCTTTTACCCTGGCAGAGAAATGAGTCTGGGGGTGTTCGTGTTCATTTCTATTCTGTGTTGTGTGTACTTCCTAGTATCTGGTGCAGGCAGTAGTCCCCATTAGATCTAGGAGTTTAAGCCATGGCAATTTTGGAGCCAGAACTCCAGGTAAGGTGTTATACTCAGCCAACCTGACGGGGAGGTCTGAAAAAGCCAGGGTGCCTGGGACTTCAACTCAAGTGGGATTTGTACTTTGAACTAGGACTATGCTCTGTGCAAAGGCAGGGAAACAAACTAAGCATGAACCTAATCCATCATACTCCTCAAAGACTGAGGTAGTACAGGAGGAAAGGAATTCTGCCTCCCACAAGTTAGGGGAGAATGTTTGTATATTTGCTATTATACCTTTTGAAGCAAATTTTCCTTTGTAAAAGATATTCTGACCATTATTATTCTAACTAACATGGAACTGAGGTGTAGGGGACCCACCACCTACATTTGGAAGAACATCATTGATGGAGACTGAGGTCACTAGCAAAGAGCCTAGATACTCCCAAACCACTTTAAAGATACCAGAAATCCCTGGAGGTGGAATTAAATGTAACATACTTGGCCCTCTTTTAGGGAGGCCCAGGGTGGTCAAATTCACAAGGAGTAGGAGCAAAATTTATTATGATTCAAGGAAATTCAAAAAAATCAAGGATAGAAATCATGAGCTCAGATGGGAAAAAATAAAAGTGGACATGATTTAGAGATAATCAGAAAAACCTTATTATGCTTAAAGGCACCATAGATAATGAAATGGGATTCTTTTTTGGAAAACTCATAAAACAAACTATTAACTATTCTGATAAAATAGAAAGGAAAATCAAATTGCCAATATCAAAAATTAAAAAAAAAAAAGAATTCATAACAACTGAAGAGGAAATAAAAGAAATTCTTAGAAATTCCTTTGCCCATTATGTGCCAGCAAAAATGACTTTTTAAATTAAATGAATTCATTTATGAAAATATAAACTACCTAAGTTATTAGAATAAGAATTTGACAATCTTGGGAAAAAAAATAAATCAAACAAGCCATAAATTCACAAAGAGAAAAAAAATGTCACATTCAGTGAATTCTAGAAAACATTCAAAGCATGTTAACTCAAATTTAACATATGTTATTTGCAAAAAATATATAGATAGATGGTATCCTAACAACCATTATCTATGGTTATATGGTCATGATACCTAAACTGGGAAGAGACGAAGTAAACAAAGAAAACTATATGCCAATATCATTAATGAATATTGATGCAAAAAAATCAAATAAAATATTGAGAGACTAGCAACATATTAAAAAGATTTTACGCTATTGCCCAGAACATAGGGCTGATTCAATTTTAGGAAAATATAATGGACCACATATTTAAAATAAATAGTAAAAATCACATTGATATACCAATTAATGTAAAAAAAAGAGCTTTTGACAAAATACAAAATTCTTTTATGTTTAAAAAACTTAGAAATCACAGGAATAAATGGATCTTTCCTTCATATGGTAAACTAAATTTATCAAAAGCAAAGAGATGGTGTCCTCTGTAAAGGAGAAACACTAGAGCCTAACAAATAAGATTAGAGTAAAGCAACGATGTCATTATCACCTCTCTTATTTCAAATGGTTCTAGAAATTCTAGCTATAACAATGACTAGAAAACAGAAATTGAAGGAACATAGACAATAAAGAAAAACTAATGCTCTTTTCAGTTAGAGAATTCTAGAGATTCAATTAATTCAATGGAAACAATTATGTCAATTCTCAACTTTTGTGGGGGTAACATTCCCAGAAAATGATGTAAAAGTCAAATACCATGAATGCTGATACATTGAACCTATAAGAAACAGGCAATTAGGTTCCAGCATTCAGCAAAAACTTTAATTTTTCACTAAAGATTGCTGAAAATATGCTTTTCTGCATACGATTCTTTGTAACAAAGCTTTAATTCTGACCATATGCACTTTTCCTAAGATAATAACCATAAAATAATCCATTAAATTCAGAACACAAAATAAAATTGGTAACATACAAAACAGTTTTTCTCCCTAGTAATTCCCTAAAATTCTGTGACCTTTTGTGCTAACATCTCAATTAAAAAAAAAAAAACATTGACTTCAGACAATATTCACTTTTCATAACCCATAAAATCTACAGTACCATAAATACTTTTTTTCCCCTTTTATAGATATAACAAATTGTCTACTTGTTAACAACCTGCAGAGGACAGTAACTGTAGGCATTCCAGCATGAAGTTTATCTAACACTTTTATTTCCTCACTAAGCCACATCACTGACTTTGCTCACTTGGGCTTAGAGCCCAAAGGACTTTCACTACACTTTGGGGGCATAATTGTAAAACAAAACTTGAGTTTTAAAGGCAAATAATGACAATACACTACAAATGCACAGGGAGAGCTTTATACTAGGGTGAACAATCCCAGTGAAGCCCCTAGTAGTATACCAAACTCATTGTTTTCTCCACTGCTCATAGCAAGCCTTGAATGTACAAAGTTGCCAATGTGAAATTCAAAATGAGGTTACCAGTCATGAAAGTTAAATGTGCAAATTGCTAGGGATCAACTTCAATGTCATTAAAGTATCAGTATACAAAACCATCCCACAAAAATTATCAACTTCTTTGTATATTCCCAACAAAACCCATGAGAAAGAAAGTAGAGGCAGCTAGGTGGTACAGGGAATAGAGTATCAGCTCTGGAGTAAGGAGGACCTGAATTCAAATCCAAGCTCGGACACTTGACACACTTACTAGCTGTGTGATGTTGGACAAGTCACTGAAGCCCAACTGCTTTGTCTTCCCCATGTGATAGGAAGGAAGGAAGGAAGGAAGGAAGGAAGGAAGGAAGGAAGGAAGGAAGGAAGAAAATTCAAAACTACTAAAAAATATGTAAAATATTTGTGATTCCACTTATCAAACTGCATACAGGGCTTCTACGAATACAATTGCAAAACATTCTTTATAGAAATAAAGAATAATCAAATAATTAAATAGGTATATTAATCATTCATGAGCCATGATAATACAAAAAGACACCTAAATTAATTCACAGATTTAATACCATACCAATCAAACAATCAGAGGGTTACATTATAGACGCTGAAAAATTATAACAAAATCTATCTGCAAGAACAAAAAGGTCAAGAAACTCAAGGGAAACAAAGGAAAAAACTGGAAAGGAAAGATGCTTCATGATATGAGGTCTCAAACTATATTAAAAAAGCAGAAATCATCAAAAACATTTGTATTGATTTAAAAAATAGAAAATAAAAGAAAATTAAAAAGTTGTTCAATGGAAGAGATTAGGCACAGAGCATACAGAAGCTAGTGAACACAATATTAGAGTTTCAGATAAGCCCAAGGGCACCAATGACTTAGGTTAAGGATGTTATTTGACAAAACTTCTGAAAAAAATGGAAAGCAGCCTAGAAGAAATTAGATTGAGATCAATATCTCACGCTATATATCAAAATAAGCTCCAAATGAATATATAACCTAGATATAAAAAGTAGTATCATAAACAAATTAGACAAAAAGGGAAAGTAATTCAGTTAAGAATTATGGATAGGGGAAGAATTCTTGGTCAGATGAGTGACAAAAAGGATTACTAAAGATAAAAAAGACAATTTTGATAATGTAAAATTGAAAAGGCAAAAAAACTGCAGTTAGAAAGGAAACAGCTAACTGGGGGAAATATTTGCAGCAAATTTCTGTTATCCAAGATACACTGGAAATTAATTTTAAAAATTGTTTATGTTGCACCCTATTACTTTCAGGGTTTTAGGGATAACTGAAGAGACAGGCATCTGGCTGTTACCGTTCTTATATATATAAGCTACCTGCATGCTTCCCTTGACAATCAACCAGTAGATTCCCAGACTTCCTAGGGACAAAAACACCCAGTTCTAATCCCACCTTTTCAAGAATTGGCATCCAGTTGGCATTCTTCTATGGTACAAAAAGTCATGCTCTTTGAATCTACCTCCTCCTTTGAATGACTTTTTTTTTCTGCCTGCTTGCTCTTGGTGTGTCGCATGCTTTCCTTCTGTATGTATTATTTCCAATTGATCCAGTGTGTGATCTCAGCAAGATATGCTGTCTGTCATTGGTACAGTCTCTCTGATGACTTAGTCAGTGGGGGGATAAGGAGGAAAGAAATGGACTAGAGGAAGGAGAAAAGAAGAGAGAAGAGGAAAAGAGAAAGAGAGAAGAGAAAGAGAGGGGGGAGGGAAGAAGAGGGAAGAGAGAGAGATAAAGCAGGAGGGGAGAGGAGGGGGGGAGACAGACAGACAGAGA
>CM053581.1:432709428-432723004 GCA_028627135.1 Pseudochirops cupreus
GAGAGAGAGAGAGAGAGTGAAGCTCTTTATTTCACCCATGGACAATTTCTTGTCATAGGACAAATATAGAAATAATATGGGAGTAACTAACTAGCTGTCCTTGATGCAGGCATGTCACCAAGGCCAGGCAAACTGCATACTAGGGTACTGAAGAAATTCATGGATGTGACAGCCAAGCCATCATCACTGATTTATAAACAGTTTTAGAGAATATGAAATCTTTATAGTCTAGGGTCTTGCACATAGTAGGACCCTGAATCTAAACTCCCCAGCAAAAAAAATTAAATCTTTTTTGCCTATGTTCAATTAATAAAATTAAAATTTATCTAATAACCATTCTGACTCCATTCCTCTCCTCTCTTGAGCCATAGGTCTTTCTTCTTCATGGAAAGTTACTATACAAAATATCCCAAAAGCTTAAAATTGCACTAAGACTTTTGGGACACCCTTCATATATATTAGAGGGAGGGATGAGATAATATTGCATAATCCATTTACAGGACTATCCCTCATATAGTGGTAATTCCCATTTAACATTTGGAGTGAATCCATAAATAAAATGTCAGTAATTCTTTTGAGCTTTGGAGTGAAGATTGGACAAGATGGTAGATAGGTGAATTCTTGTTTCCCAAGTGACACTTGACACAAAATACTTAATCATAAACTACAAACTTGCCTACTCTCATTTCTGTAATAAGGGAACCACATTTCACTGGAAAATACAATTGGTAGGAAAGGTAAACAGTCTTACCCTCTCCCCTGATTGCTGTCACAAGTATATAGATTTCCCAAATAAGTCAATGGAAGAACAGACAGGACAGCTGCTGCTAGCAGACAGGTGGAGTTAACAGCAGTAATAAAACTATCCCCACTTAGTGCTTTTATCACCAAAATCACAAAGAAAAGACTGTGTTAGAGCATTTGCTAGGTAAGATTTTCTAAATTGACTGATCATAAGCCCAGTAATCAGATGCTTTTAGTGATTTCACTTATACTTCCACGAAAGTTTTTTTAAAAATCTTAAAATCCTATTCCTGGCCTACTCCTCAAAAAAAGGTTTTTGGTAGCAAACACTAGAGTGAAATTAAATTAATAATTAAGCAAATATGTTTTTATGCCAACGTTAGTTCTCAATGGCATTATGATGCTTCAATTTTCACTCGTGAGCAGTCTCAGACTATAATAGCTGTCTTTTATATTTCACTTTAAGATTTTCAAAGTACTTTACAAATATTATCTCATTTGATCCTCACAACAACCTTGGGAGATAGGTGGTGTTATCATCCCCATTTAACGGATGAGGAAACTGAGACATACAGAGGTTCAGTGACTTACCCAGGATCACACAGTCAGTAAGTATCCAAAGCAAAATTGAACTCAGGTCTTTCTGACCCCAAATCCATGACTCTATACATTGTGTCTATTAGACATGAGTGTCCAAATAAGGAAAGCCTATGCTGTCAGCACTTTCTTTCAGATCCCGGTGCCATAATGCTGCAGCTCAGGGAGTAGGAAGCTGCACAGGACAGACATGAAGGAAAATCATCTCCAATGGAGACATTGCATGAGACAAACCATCTTTGAATATACTCCTTTCCATATGCTCTCTCTGACTCTTCTTTGATATTCCAGTCTTTGGGTTACTCCTCCTACCTAGCCCTTTGCACTCTAATCCATCCACCATTCAGCCACTAAAATGATTTTCCTAAAATACAAATCTGATCATGTCACCACTCAACAACTCCAGTGGTTTCCTATTGACCGCAGGAGCAAATATAAAATGTTTTATGTGACGTACAAAGCCCTTTATAACCTACCCCACCCCAACTTTTCCAGTCTTCCTGTACCCTACTCCCCAACAAATACTCTTCAATCCAGTGGCTCTGACCTCTTGGCTGTTGCACGAACAAGACACTCCATCTTTGGCTCCAGGCATTCTCTCTGGCTCTCCCCTTGGGCCTGCAATGCTCTCCACCCTCAACTCCATATGCTAACCTCCTGGCTTCCTTTAAATATCAACTAAAATCCCACCTTCTACAGGAAGTCTTTCCCAACCCCTCCCTAATTCCTACGGTTTCCTCTGTTGTTTCCTATTTATTCTGTATATAGATTAATATGTGTGTCTATACACATACAAACATATATACGTATATTTGTTGGCATATTATCTCCTCCATTTGATTGTAATCTCCTTGAGGGCAGGGCCTGTCTTTTACATCTTTTTGTATCCCCAGCGCTTAGCACAGTGCCAGGCACATGGGTACTTAATAAATGATTACTGATTGATCGATTTGGTTACACTGTGACTTCTAGCTTGGTTCAACATAGCATCTTGTTAACCCATTTAAATCATGATCTTCTTCCCTAGGTATTTCTCTGGGCCTCTGTTCATTGTTACAGTCTACTGTCCTATCTCTCTACTTATAATCATTGTATCTTCCTGGGTCCAATTTCCTCTCCCTGGCCACAATTTCCCAAAGTAAAATGTAAGCAAGAATGTAGGCAAGACCCCATAGTAGAATGTAAGCTCCTTGAGGGAAGACACTGTCATTTCTGAATTGTATCTGGAGCACCTAGTAGTTCCTGTCCCACAGTAGATACTTTATTGATTCACTTTTATTGATCACCAGCATGACTCATGCAAAGGTATGGGAATTCATCACAGATGGACACAAGTCTTCTGAGGACAGCCATGAGACTCTCCCCTCATCCTTGTTGTTCATCCCTCATTTTCAAAGAAGAACACTGACATCACAATATTAGGGTCAAGGTACAGTGTGTTCTGCTGTGGCTGATCTATCCACTATGTCAGAAGGCTCTACCACAGGTCAGGCACAAAGAGTCCATTAGAACATTTGGAATGGAGATGTCTCTAGATGTGGGCAACTCACATTTCCTTTGTGCTTCTGTTGTGCTTTGTGCTAATAATTTGCTCGTGGAGTTCAGTACTTTCTTTATGTGGACGTTCCGTGCTGGGCAGTCCTGTGCCAGTGTCTCCCATGTCTCATGTTCTTCTTCAGAAAGACCTTGACAGTGTCCTTGTATGACTTCTTCTACCATGTGAGCACTTGCCTTGTACAAGTTCTCTGTAAATAGTCGTTTAGGTAAGCATGGATTTGATTTTCAGGCTACGTGGCTGGACCATCAGAGTTACACTCCCTACAGTAAAGTCTGAATGGTCAGCAGTTTAGCCTGAAAAAGGAACTAAGTGTCTGGTACATTATCTCACCAGGTGATCTTCAGAATCTTCCTAAAACAATTCAAGTGAAAGTGATTCAGTTTCCTGGCATGGTGCTGGTGTACTGTCCAGGTTTCACAGGCATACAACAATTAGGTCAGTGCAGGGCTCTATAGACCTTCAGTCTGATATGCAGCCCAATACCTCTTCTGTTGCACTTTGTGCTAATGGAGTTCTCATTCCTCATTTAGCAGCTTCTGAATTTCCCCATAATTTTTGTCAAGCAAGTCCTGATATTTGCAAGTGTTCTGGCCCAAATAAGTAAATGCAGTGCTGCATGCCAAGTCTCTGAAAGCTGCCCAGTCCTTTTCTTTTCTTTTTTTTTCTTTTTTTTTTTTTGGAGGGGGGACGGCAGGGGAATTGGAGTTAACTGATTTGCCCAAGGTCACATGGCTAGTTTTTGTGGTAAGTATCTGAGGCCAGATTTGAACTCAGGTCCTCCTGACTCCAGGGCTGGTGCTCTACTCATTATGCCACCTAGCCACCCCAGCCCACTCCTTTTCTGCTCCATTGTTGCTAACTGTGTGCTGATTCAGCTTTCTATGCAAGTCAGCAATGAACTGTTCACACACAGAGAATTGCTCCAGTCTTTTGTCAGTGAGTATCCTAACAGGAGTCTTGTCTTGGGGCCTCCACTTTTGTCAAATATGAATGTTTAGATTGAGGAGGATGAGGCTATGATTGATCCAACACTCTGTGCCACATATCATCTTCATCACTTTACCATCTTGCCTGTCTCTTCTCCTTACAATGATGTGTCTATTACACACCGTTGTTTGCTGCAGCCATGAAATGTTTGGAGCATCCATGATGGTTAGGTAAGCAGAAGACAGTGTTGATAATGAGAAGGTTCTTGTTGTTCATCCTTCATTCTGAAAGAGGACCTATTACATCATGAGGGCTTGGATTTGAGTGAGGTATAGCTGCGCAAAGTTGTCAGCCTCACTCTCTCCTCCTGAGTAATCAGAGTCCAGTGGCAAAACAAAGGTCAAGATAGCTGGTGATGGCTCAGGATACAGTAGGGTGACCTCGGCCTTTATAAATTAAGGTCTTTCCCAGGTCTCAGTTTGTCTGGGGACACATCCCTTCAATGGCTAAGGGCTAGCTAAGAACTGAGACAAAAGATGTCCCAGTTTTCCATCACAAAAATATCAATCTGGAAGGGGAAGACCCTCAGAGACACTCAGACTTTCTGGCCAGAACAGAAAACAATTATTATTTACACTCATTCCAAGCCATCAAAACAAAAACATTGAGTGGGTTAGGGCTACTATTGGTCATTCAATGAAAGCCAGAATGATTTGGGTTTTTAAAGGCATAATCAAGTAGCCCCATTTAAAACACAATGAGCTTTTTTAAGCCTATTTTTTCAGAACTATATTTCAAGAAATTAAAAGTGAACTGAAGATCTGGGGCAAGAGGCACCATCTCTCATATCCCAGGGCTAGAGGTGATTATAAAAATTAAGCTATTACTACAAAAAAATGCACAGGCAAAGGAGAAAGACTCCAATCATAGAAAGCTATTATGGGAATAGAGAAGACTGGGGTTCATCTTCAGAGGAGGATATTGAAGTAAAGAAATCCCCAAAGAGTAACATCAACTGGTCACCTGCCCAAAAAGAATTCATAGAAGATCTCAAAAGACTTAAAAATCAAATTACAGAGATGGAAAAAAATCTAAAAAATAAAATTAAATAAAATAAGAATAATCCAAGAAAAACAAGATGATTATGAAAGGTAAGTCAACCAATTAGAAAACGAGATCCAGAATCTTAAGGAAGAAAATGATACCTTGAAAATTAGAATTGGACAAGGTGAAGCCAGTGAAATAATAAGAGATTGAGAAATAATTAAACACAATATGAATAATGAAAAAATGGAAGAGGAAGTGAAACATCTTATAAGAAAAACAACAGATGTGGAGAATATATCAAGAAGAAAAAAACATAAAAATATTTGGACTAACTGAAAGTTATGATCAAAAGAAGAATCTTGATACAATGATATAAGAAATAATTAAAGAAAATTGACCTGAAGCATTAGAACAAGAGGGGAAAGTAGAAACAGAAAAAAAATCTATCAATCTTCACTTAAAAGAGATCCTATGAGGAAAACTCACAGGAATATCATAATCAAATTCTAAAATCCTTAGTTCAAGGATAAAATATTAAAAGTGTCCAGATTAAAACAATTTAAATATGATGGTGCCGCAATTAGAATCACACAAGACCTAGCAGTGGAGACATTAAAGGACTGCAGGTCTTGGAACACTATATATCAAAGAGCAAAAGAACTGAGGCTGCAGCTAAAATTGTCATACCATGCAAAGTTAAGTAATATCCTGAATGAAAAAAAATGGACATTTGATCAACTGTCAGACTTTCAAGACTTTCTTTTAAAAAAAACCTGAACTTAACAGAGGATTTGACATAAAGAGCCAGGTACATACCAAGGACTGATTATAAGGAATTTATAAGGGCAGACTGTTTACTTTATATGTGTGTGTGTATATACATATATATATATATATACATATGCATATATGTGTGTATGTGTGTATGTATATAATGTATGTATTTATATATATAATGTATATATATATATATAATTTAAAATATATGTCAAAGATTCTTACTAATAACCAGGTAGCTCATAAGAAAGAGTGTGGTAAGCCTGAGTATGATCTGAATTGAAAAAGTAAAACCATTTAGGAACAACTAAAAGGAGTAATTATTTAATACAAATGAGGTGCAAGAGGTAGAATCAATAACAGTGGAATTGGATGGGAGAGGAGGACTGGTAGTTCTGGGAACCTATTTTCCTCAGGAATGGGTTTAAGAGGAAACAATACATATACATATATATTTAGAAGAGTATAAAAATCTTCTAAATTTAGAAAAATAAAATGGTAGGGGCATAGGGAGGGAGGAGAGAACAAGGTAGGGATCTTTAGAGGGCAGAGCAAGGGAATAGGTAAAAGGGAGTATAGAAAGGTCTTTAGATTTATGGGAATGGGAGGATGGGGGGATCTCTGGAGGGGAATAGACAAGTAATAAGAGAACAAGGTAGAGAATAGAAGTGAAGTAGAGGAGGCAGGAGGGAAACGAGATATGCACAAACAAAGACCAGGAGTAGAATTTGTTTGGGAAAGTATATGTCTGTATATGTATGTATGTATATATATATATATGTATATGTGTATATATATATATGTATATGTGTGTGTATATATATATATATATGAGTATGTATGTATCTATAGCTATAGAGAAACATATCCAAAATTAATTGTAGCCTTTTAAGGGAGGAGGGAGGGGGAAAAAGAACAAAGTAAAAAAAGTGTACAGCAGAGAACAAAAGAAAACTTGTATATGTGTATATGTATATAATGTATGTAAAGAAGCAAAGATGGACAGCTCTCAATACAATGTGTATTATTTATCATACAGGCTTTTTTGAAATGAAAATTCATTGTTACATATTTTGAATCCTCTCATGTTCTGCTGTGTACACGACATGCTTCTTTTCTTACTTTGTGTTTAAGTTCCAACATTTAAGTTCATGATGTGTTTTTGTTTCTTTTCTCTATTCTGTATGTACATTCTGGCCTTTGAGTCTAAAATAAAATAAAATAATTTTTTGAAAAAAAGAATAAATAACATCAAAAGAAAGAAATCAAAAATGAAAGCTGCACAGGTCAAAAAAGTAAATAGTCCCTACTTTTTGAAAAAAGATAATAGTAAAACAAATGGAGGAGGAGGAAGAGGAAGAAATAGTATCAGCATTTCCCAACTTCCATTCAAATCAGCAGACTGGGTCCCAGAGGGCAGCTACAAATTGCTGTCTGCTAACGTGATAAAGGCAGTTAATGCAAAACTTTCTTCTGATTCCTTCCTTCCTACAAATATACAAGAGCATCTGTAGGAGTAGTAAGCTTAAACTTAGACCTTAATAACCAATGAAGCACATGTATAAGAAATACTTGTGTGTGTAAGGCAGCCAGGTGGCACAGTGGATAATGCACTGACCCTGGAGTCAGGAAGATCTGAGTCCAAATCTGGCCTCAGAGACTTAGCACTTACTAGCCAGGTGACCTTGGGCAAATCACTTAATTCCAATTTCCCTGCCTTCCCCCCTCCAAAAAAAGAAAAGAAAAAAATACGTGTGACAAGGTTTAACTGACAGGTGATGAGAAGGTTATGAGATGCACAAGCCTTCAGTAGTGACTATTGCTGTTACTCTTTCTGACTCTGTTCATCCTAAGGACTCCCTGTCATGTTTGATTGTTGGCACCTATTCCAGAACTAGAGGCATCCAGGATTATAAATTTGTCCTCTTTCAGTACAATGATGAAGAGGATCTCCAAGTCTTCATAGAATTTTTCTTTGACCTCATCAGGATTTGTCATGGTAAGAGTTTATGTACTGATGATGGTGGCATGGCTCTTTCCCGCCAAGATGCAACTATATTGTCATAAGTCTTTCAGTTCACTCCTTGTGGGGACATATAAGCTTGTTAACTTCCTGGCACTCCTCATCCAAGTAGCCACTCAAGAAAAACATGAATCCTGCTCCCACTTCAGTAAGCTGGCCTTCATTTGCCAACCTTGTTTCATTCAGGGCTGCTATTTGGATGTGATACCTGCTAAGTTCTCTCACAAGAGCTGTTCCTCTCTCAAGTCTGCTGGACTTTGTGTTGTCCATGAGCACGCACACATTCCAAGTATCTGATAGTGAAAATTTGCATTGAGGATTTGCAAACGTTTTTGTCCTTTTTGTGTGTGTGTTTCCACCACAGGGTGGGATCCCCATCTGCTGCATTAAGCAGGCCAGAGTGGAGTGAGCAGAAAATTTTTAAGACACCTTTTCTAGCACCTTCTTCATGACAGGAGATGAGCAGTGAGATCCCTGAAAAAAAGCTGCTCAAATACTCATGGAGAAAACTACCCAATGCCCTGGGCCACGTGTATGCAGGCTTATGGCTACAGCTCCCAGGGTATCCTCACCTGCTGCTTCATCACTCACCCACTGCCACAGGTCTTCAAGCTAGGTAAAATAGTAGGATAGTAAAATAACAAAATGCTAATTAGTAAAACAGATGATGGGTGATGCACATGAATTGGATTTAAGTGAGTCAGAGTTGTACAAAATCATCATCCTCGCTCTGCCTTCCACAGTCATCAAAGTCCTGTGGTAAAACAGAAGTCAAGATGACTGGCAGTGGTCCAGGATTCAGTAGATGACAATAGCATTTTTATTATCTCTTTAACCAAGCTCTAAATGCTCCGCAGTGCCTAGTTCAGTCACCTTCATGGCCCTTGGAACAATTGTTCTCATCTGCCCATTCCATCGGGGGAAGTCTTCATACGCTTGGGGCCGATGTCCCCCTAACTTACCAACAGGTCTCGGGCTTATCAAAATAACCATCTGTAATGGGAATGGGAATTTCAACATCTTCCCTGCCCCTTCATAGGCCTAAGGGAATTTGAAGAACTATCCTGCTTTGAAGATCTTCCCTGCCCCCTGCCTCCTAACATGGAGCCTGTGGTGAGAGGAGCTTGATGAAGGGTAGAATAGAGCTCACAGGAAGCTGGGAGTCAGAGCAGCTAGATGCTGGGAGAGAAAGGACATGCAGGCAAGCAGACAGCTGGGCTTGTGAGTGTTTGTGGGAAGGCTAAAAGATGGTGTGGCTTTCTACTGTGCTATGGTGTATGAATTTCTTTGTTGCTAGAATGGATTCGGTTTCCTGGTATTTGGATTTGGCTTTCTGGTATCTGAATAAATGTTTTGCTTCTTTCTTCTATATGGAGAGTCTGTTATATTTTGCAACTCATATCTGTGCTGACATACTCATAGTCGCCACCAGTGCTGTGAATATGCATTGGCTCTACATCCTCAACCTGGTTTAGCCAGTCTGCCAAAACAGTTTTACTGGGATATAATCACTGCAAATGCTACAATTTCTTGGAGCCACAAATGAGGATTGAGTGACCAAAAGTGAATGAGCAGCCCTGAAAAGGACTCAGCAAGCTCTCATACCTAGTTCTCCCTGAACACATCATATACCCCACCTCATCTTAATTATGAAATGAAAAAACAAAAGAGTCTTTTCTTCCTTTTTATTTTTTAGGGAGAAATGGTTTATTTTGTACTTTTAAAAAACCATAAAACTTGGTGGTGGCTAGGTGGTGCAATGAATAGAGCACCAGCCCTGGAGTCAGAAGGACCTGGGTTCAAATCCAGCCTCAGACACTTAACACTTACTAGCCATGTGACCTTGGGCAAGTCACTTAGTCCCAATTGCCCCACCTCCCCCTCCTCCAAAAAGCAAAAAAAAAAAAAAAAAAACCATAAAATTTAATTCTGGACATAAACCCCAACCATCCTCTTCTGTGCTTAGATAATATTTTTTTTGGTCTTGGGTAAATCTATGTCCATTCTCCTATATTAGGTGGCATAGACTAGCAGAGAGAGAGCCAGCCTTTAATCTAGGAAGACCTAAATTGAAGGCCCACCTCTGACACAATCTGTAAGGCCGTGGGGTAAGCCTCTTAACCTTTCTGTGTTCTAGGAAACTCCGCGATCACATAAATTGTAGAGAAGGGGCTTGCATTATGGTGTATGGCTGATCCTGAGGGCAGGGACTGTTTATGCCTCTCTTTGCTTCCCCAGTCCTTAGCGTGATGCCTGGAACATAGTAAGCCCTTAAATATTTGTTGGTTTTACTTGCCTTTATCATTTTGCTGTCTACAAAGTGGCAGCTTCTTTCAATTCCTTACCTAGGCAGCAGCCTTTCAAATAATGAACTTTCAGAATCTAACAAAAAATGCAAAGTGGACAACAGGGGAAGGAATCCAAATATCAAGGTTAAGGATCATCTATTTAGGGTTGGAAAGGACCTTAGAGGTAATCTTGTCCAACCCTCATTTTTCAGACGAGGGGACTAAAGCCCAGAGAGGTGAAGTAATTTGCTCAAGGCTCCACGAAAATGTAAGTGGCAGAGCCAGGACTCAAACTCAACTCTTCAGACTCCAAATCCATCATTCTTTGGCACTGCACCCTCAAGAAAGTATTTGGTTCACACAATCTTGCAAATGACCAATTATGGCCCAAAATTTCTAATTAATAACCTGGAATGAGACAGTTGGATGGTCAGATCTGACTCTAAAGACAGGTTATACGCAGTGTCATTCTCTCCTGCTGACCACCTTGTTGAGACAGTGAAACTCCAGGTGATGAGAAGCTTTTTCAGCCGCATGACCTCTCCTTGTATCCCCCTCTTTCCATTACTCCACATTTGTGCTCTTCATCCCTGTGTATTCTAACAGTTCCTCCTCTCTCATGTCCTTGCATGTGGCTTTTGAGGTCTGTTCATGGTTCTGGTTTGTAGCTGTCAAACACCCAGTCATCTAGGTCACACAATGTGTCTGCAGAGCATTGTTGGCATGCCACTGACAACCAGCCAGCTTGTCACTTTTTGCATACATGTCATAGGATACCAATTATGGTTGAGTATTATTGAAATTCAATTATTTCCACTGGACACCTCATGTAATTTCTTGTCCTCATAATGACATATGGAAATCAGGAGTAGCTCTATCAAAGAAAGGAGAAAATGCATCTTTTATTCTGGTAAAAGACTCCTGCTTATAACAGCCAGAATGCACATATTGCATGCTTTCTTCATCCACAATGATTAGCACAAGAACTCATAATGCCTGCCAAGAGATGTCACAGGAGAAAGAATAACTATTAAACAAATGAGGAGACCAAAATAAAAATCTAACCACCGCAGAAGATTATAAAAATTTAACATGGAAATACAGAGTTTCATTAGAATCTTCAGGCTGCCAGAGATGTTCTTCTGTCAAAGTAAGGCAAAATTCACTATTTGAACCAGAAGAAGCAACAAGTTCAGGTTGCCAAGGGACGAATTAAGGACTAATGTCCTTAGGAAGTGAAGAACTTATAACCATTAGCACTCTCCAGAAGTGTAATGGATGGGTTTCTCTCAGAGTTAGCTGGGTTCCCTTTCACAGGAAGTTTTCAATCAAAGCCTGGATCAGGGCTCCTTAAACTTTTTGCACTCACAACTCTTAATCAGTGCTGCCTAGATGACCACACGTCAAGCATGTTACAGAGATTTGTGTGTGCACATAAGCACATGCATATATGTGCATGTGTAACAAATAGATGGACTGCTTTCAGAGAGAGCTAAGTTTACCCTCACTGAAGTCCTTCAAGCATGTTGTAGAGATGTGCATGTATGTGCATGTGTGCACATATGTGTAATAGAGATTTCCCATTAGACTATGTGTTTTGTCTCCATAGGAATTGGACAGGGTTAGAAACAGAATTGGAGTTTTGTCTCCTCACTAAATGGCATGCACAACCTCATAGATCTCACTCTACCCCATGACAGAGAACTTTGGCAAAGAAGATTGGCCCCTGAGCCACGGGTCTTGGTAAACCTCAGTGGACCTTAAAATGAGTGACTGACTGCCTTCTGACTTTCTCTCTCTTCCCATCTTCCAAGTGTGTGGGAACTCTGGACTTCGTATGTTAAGGGCTGGGGGAAAGGACTGCTTTCCCCGCTGACATAAGGATCCTTCCAACTTGGGTTCTAAGATACTTCAACAGCACTTTTAGGACTCAGGTATTTTTAATTTTGCATTTAGCTAAAAGATTCCAAAGTAATGTGGACTCACATAAATGGAGTTTGATCTGGGGGGACTTACCAGTTTCTCTCTTTGACTTCAGCCCCCATCTGGAATACCCCCAAGAAAATCTGTTTATCTATTTAAAGCTTGTGTCTAGGTTTCCTAAAATGCACATAACACAGTCACTGTCACACAGACAATATAAATGATGGATATAAGACAATCTTTATTTTCCTTGTGTAAGACACAGAGAACTTATAGGACCTCATGGGCAAATACAGAAACCTAAAACGTTCAAATAGCCCGTTAGATGTCGCCCAGAAGGGAAAGACACTTTGGGAGCTGCTGAGCATGCAGTCCCCAGTTACATCAGACCTGTACTCTAAGCAACTTGTGGCAATTATCAGAGAAGGGTTGTTAAGGTCTTATTCTCCCCCAGTTCTGCAAATGCAGAAGCCATATTCCCATTCCTCTTCCTTCCTCAAGTAGCATGCTATTCTCTCTTTAGGGGTCTGTTCAAAATCTTGAATTTGGGAACAATCAAACTTGGGGTTATCCATTAGGTAACCCTCAAAGCTGGCAAATGCTAGCCACAGGTTTTTTTCCTCTTACTTCATATGGAAGCTCATGTCAGCTTTTGCTATATGCCTCTCTAATGGAGTGACACTCCACTTTAAGGAAATCTCTCTGTCCTGTGCTCAGAAATGGAAACAAAAAGACAGAAAACAGACAGGAACATCAGGTCCAGGAAACTTAGACCATCTGGACAAGCAAATAGATCTCACCAGGTGCTTCCTGTGCAAGTTACTATTTTCTACTCCAGAGAAACAGAGAGAGAGAGAGAGAGAGAGAGAGAGAGAGGAATGTGTCCTTTCTAAACTCCACCCTCCCATCCCAAACTCCAGTCTAGAAGTCCAAGGGAGGGAAAACATCTTTTAAAAGCCAAGCCATTTCACAGCTTGCTTTTATAGGACACAAAAGGATGAACAGTTCTTCCCAAAAAAAGTTCATCAATCCAACTGTCTAACAATCTTGGAACAGCCAGAGTCACTAGGAACTAATCAGAAGAATTGCCTATGTCCTTGCATAGGTATCAGAGCTCATGCCTGCCTTTATGGAAGGTATCCTTCAGATAAAGGTCCATGATCTGTAATCTCAAGGTAATTGCAAAGGAGAGCAAATTGATCAGGAATTCCCCCGACCAACCCTCCATTCATGTAAGTACCTCAAACATAGGTAAAATTGTCAAATATTCAGTACCCAACTGTATCTGTGATCTCATTAATTGGTCATCCCCTCCAGTAACGCAGATTGTACCTCATCCATACCAGCCCCCTTTTTTGTGACTCATCCTTGTCCTCCTGAAAGTTCACCAAAGGGAATCTATCCAAAGTGCTAGAGGCCTTTCTTGCTTTTCCTCACTATCCCAATCAATGGAAATATGCTAGATGACCCTTTGTTATCCCTCAGTCTAATCCCATGACCAGCCAGCCCATCTTTCTTCGTTTCTTCCAATTCTTTGATGACACCTTTTGGTCCTGTTCTTTGGAGTTTTTCATTAGTCGTATATGGTAACCTGCTCACAACTCCATGTAACTTTCCATTGCCCTCTGTGGAATTTTCATCTTTGGCTTTTAGAGACAATGATGTTCCAGATTTTGCTGCCATCAAGCAATA
>CM053581.1:432723504-432750413 GCA_028627135.1 Pseudochirops cupreus
ATGTGTATGTATGTGTGTATGTATGTATGTGTATGTGTATGTGTGTATATGTATGTATGTGTGTGTGTATGTGTATGTGTGTGTATGTATGTGTGTGTATGTGTGTATATGTATGTATGTGTGTGTATGTGTATGTATGTGTATGCGTATGTATGTGTATATGTTTGTATGTGTATGTGTATGTATGTGTATATGTATGTGTGTATATGTATGTATGTGTATATGTATGTGTATGTGTGTGTATGTGTATGTGTGTGTATGTGTGTGTATATGTATGTATGTGTATGTGTATGTATGTGTATGTGTGTATGTGTATGTGTGTGTATGTGTATGTGTATGTATGTGTATGTGTGTGTATGTGTGTGTGTATGTGCGTGTATGTGTGTGTATGTGTGTGTATGTGTATGTGTGTGTATGTGTATGTGTGTGTATGTGTATGTGTGTATGTGTATGTGTGTGTATGTGTATGTGTATGTGTGTATATGTATGTGTGTGTATGTATGTGTATATGTATGTGTGTATATGTATGTGTGTATATGTATGTGTGTATATGTATGTATGTGTGTATGTGTATGTGTGTATGTGTATATGTATGTGTGTGTATGTGTATGTGTGTGTATATGTATGTGTGTGTATGTATGTATGTGTATGTGTATGTATGTATACATTTCTATTGAAATTAGAATCTTTGATGTTTTAAAAAACTTGAAGTCAATAAAATTCTACAATTTTCCTAAAATAATTCATCTTTCTCTCTCCCTCCTTTTCAACTCTGGATCCAGCTTGTTAGTCACCTGTATTGTCTGTCCCAGATGTGTAGACTGTTGGGCAAACTCTATAGAGTGCTCATTCATATACATATTGAAGTCTGGGCAATAGATATTCTTCATCCATTTGATATTTCCTATATAGCTGAACAAACCAAAATCCTTTGAATGCTTATAGGTCTCTCCTTTGAGTTTCTGCAATATCTTGGAGCTTGAGGAATAAACACATCATTTGCAAACATAAGTATCTGGAGGAGTTCATCATCTCTACGGCATTTTTCCTCAAACCAGACTTTTTATTAGATCTTTGCCATCACAATCGGTTAATACCTTTGGTAAGCATACACTTCTCTGTTTTATTCCTTGTCTGATCTAATTATCAGAAGGTCATTGACCACAATTATTTCTGATATTACAACTTCCAAGGAATCTTAAATGATCTTGATATATGGACGAGAGACACTTTGTTGTAAAAGAAAAATTTTGGTTCTCATAAAAGGAGATGTTTTGTTCTTTTGAGTTGAATTTTTAAATAATTAGCAAACAATAAGCACAATAAGACCTTATATTTCCTCCATCTTTAAACCAATTTTGAGACAGCAAAGATGTGGTCCACTGTTGAATACCATTTTTGAAAGCCTGCTTGCTCCCTACTACTATCTTCATTGCTGGTGCCTGAATTCATGTAAGCATGATCCTCACAAAGATTTCACATTAGAGAGTAGAAATATGGGTCAGTAGGTGTTGAAATTTATCAGTCACCTTTATCTAAAAAATTCATGCCAACTATCAGTTTAGGAAGCCCATCAGAAAAGAAAATGACTTTAATCTAAAATGATCCGTGCATCACCAAACAACTTTACAGTTCTTTGGACTTTCTACATATTCACTAACCATCTTTAACTACCTTTAATATACCCTCAAGGATATATTTTTAGAATCTTGTGAGGAAATAAAGTCAAGCTCATTGGCTTATAATTTGCAGAATCTATATTCTTCCTTTTTTTTGGAAAATTGATGATGATTCTGCTATATTGCTATACTTCTCCCATTCTCTGTGATCTTTCAAAGACATCTGATGGTTATTCAATTAGTTCATCTACCAATTATGTCAGTGTTCTGTATTATAATCCTTATGAACCTAAGGATTTGAAGTCCTCAGGGGAAGCTGGGGGCTCTCATATTATCTTCCCACTCATCTGGGATATCAGCTGCATTTCTTCCTTCTTTTCTTATCCAAATACCATTCTCCTTATCAAAGAAAATAGAAGCAAATGAGAGCTGAGTGGCTCCAACTTCTCTAAAGCATCTGTTATCCTCATGGCATATACCCCAAGCAGCAGTCCTATGTGCCAAGTAAACATTGCAGGACAGTAGAAAAGACAAAGGATATGGAGTCAGAGGACCTGGCTTTAAATCCCAACCCTGCAATGTACTACCCATGTGACATTGAGAAAAATTACTTAATCTCTCTGGGCCTCATTTGTAGAACAAGGAACTTGAATGTGATGACTTCTAAGTTCACTTCTAGCTTGAAATCTAGCCAGCCTATCCGTCTTAATATTTTCCACATTACAGATTTTTTTTAATCTATTCATTCTGTTTTGTTGCTCCACATTTTCTTCATTTGCCTCAGCTCATTCTGAGTTTCAGCACTCCTGACACTATTCTTATAGGACCATACTAAGCTTTTCTATCTTGTACTTGACATGGCTTCTATCTTCCATGCACACTTCAATATCCCAAAAAATATGTGATCAAATAAGTATGAATACTCCCTTCAATGGTAGAGTTTACCAGTCATCTACAACTTCTCATCCTGTGGGACTCTTGTCCATGATCTCCCAGAAATTCTCCAGAGTGGGTCCACCCAAGTAACTAGAAGCAATGCAGCAAAGCAGACTATCCATCTCTTAGATGACTTCTACAAATAATCACACAGCTAGTCCCTTTCCCCCTCACATGTTTTATGGGCTTTTTATTACAGTCTTTTCATGTATTTGAGGGAGGAGAGGATTCTGAGAAACTGGGAGCTCATGGTAGGACAAGGTGGCCTTGCAATTGTGACATCTGGCAGCACAGTGCCAAAGGCTCAAGAGAAGTCAAGAAGAATCATGATTGAGAAAAATCTGTTTGATTTGGCCATTAAAAGATCTTTGGTAACTTCAGAGAGGTTGGTTTGAGTTGAATGATGAAGGCAGAATCCAAACTACAGAGTTGTAGAAGAGAGTGAGAAAAGAGGAAGTGGAAGCAGTGAGTGTAGACAACTTTCTCAAGTAATTTAGTCACAAAAGGATGGAGAGATACAGGACAATAACAAGTGGAGTGGTGAGATCAAGTAAGATTTTTTTTAAAGAGTAGGAGATACAAGAGTATGTTTGTAAGCAGCAGGGAAAGAACAAGTAAATAAGGAAAGAATGAAGATAAGAGAGAGGAGAGGAGAGTGGGAGCAATTTGCTGGAAATGTTGCAAAAAGATGGGACCAAGGTCACAAGATTGACCTTGCCAAAAAAAAAAAAAAGGACCATCTCTTCATCCAAGACCAAATTGCAGGAGGAGATAGTGGGGGGAGATGTTTGAATGATGTAAGATAAAGAGGAGAGAAGGAGGAGGAGCATTTGGTGGACGGTATCAATGAAATATGAGACTTCATCCTCAGCCAAGGGTGTCGGAGAGGGGTGCTATAGAAAGCTTAAGAAGAAATAAGGTTTGGGACAGGCATTGTAGAAAGCAGGATAGCAAGTGAATTAGAATGGAAAAGTTTTCATTGCTTCAGTGAGGGCTCAACTAATCTAGTTGAGATTAGATAACATAAATTTGTAGTGGTCACCTGTCACCAACCCAATCACCATGATTCAACAGCACAGAAGCAAAAGATGAAGGTGGCAAAAATAATCCAAGGTTGGGGTGTAGAAAGGGTGAAGAAAAATAGGGTATGGAAGTAAATAGTAGATCATCCAGAACTGAATTGGTTTGCCAAAGGATTGGAATAGGGAAGGGGGAAGAGTATAGTCAGTGCAGGGGTGGCAGGCTAGGAAAGTACTAAGAAGTAGGGAGAATGGAGGTCATAATGAAAATAAAGAACAGAGTTAGGGGTCCTAAGACATAAGGAAAGATGAAATGACAAAAGATTATGGTCAGAAAAAAGCATTTCAAAGTTCGTATTTAGGTAGTTCAATACTTGTGAGTGATGTCACAATGAAGGGGGTGACCACTGTGTGCAGCTAAGGTAGAGGTGGAATAACAGGAAGTAAATAGATTGATGAATTTGGAAGTTAGCATATTCAAGGGGTACCAGTATGCATGTTGAAGTCCCTTAGTGTGAGGGAGAGAGAGAAACTGTGAAACTGGTTCAACATGAGAATGGTGCCACAGCTCTAGCTATACATTTAGGATGTCTCACTGGTTACGTCTCAAAACAAGGGACTGAGTGTAGAAGGGTATTACCCCCTGCTTTGTAGGAAATGTACTGGAAGCATTAATACTGAGCCTGATGAGTTGTCATATCTTAAAAACTACTAAAAAGCTCTTTATAAGTTCTTCCTTCCTCTCCACCTCCTCAATCCCTCTACCTTCATCTGGATGATGTTGTCCATTTTGATAGTCTTCTTGGCTATGTTTTAATTTTCTTTCTTTTTTTAAAATTTGACTTCCCTTTCCCACATAAAACCATATGTTTGAGCTTGAAAGAAAGCTATCTTCTCAAGCCTGATAGTTCCAAGCTTATCAACTTTCATGAATAGTATTAATAAGTTCTCTGAAATAGTAGAGAAAAAGTCCAAAATGAATCCATGAAACTACTGCCCATGGATTTAAAAAGAACAGTGAACATGTTCATTTTCAGTACTCCTGTTTCTTCATTGCTGTCTGAATTTTTAATTATTCCCTCCTTATCCATATATATCTTTTTTGTGCTCTTATGGAGGTCTCTAGTACCCCTCAAGGTCTTCACTTTTTAGTTGAAAACCCTTTGTATTAGCTTTTCAAGGCAACAGACAAGTAAATATCAACCAACTTTTTGTTTAGCATAATATATCCCTGTCCAAGAGTCCATGGTTCTTATATTTTAAGACGTAATCCAGAAATTCACATTCCATTCTCAGTCACCATCTTCTTAGCCAACCGTTTGCTTCCCAAGTTGATTTTTAGTTTCTGCTACCCTTCCTTGGATAGGCAGCACTAAGGAAACCATACAATGGACCCATCTGGTCTTCAGTTTTTTTTGCCCAAGACTTGATCACCCTTATCAATGCTTTATAGTTTCCCTCTGGCAGCATCATTTGTCCCCATATGAATCTTCAGAAATTGGTAGTAGTCATCCATTCTAATGAATCGTGGAAGAGTCTCAGTCATGTCTTGGACACATGCCCTACAAAGACAATCAAAATCTCTCATCGGGTCAACAATTATTTGTTTCAATATCTTTCAGGAGAGGGTCAGCAACTACCACTACTCTTCTTTTATCCTTCAGATCTTCCTCTGTTCTCTCACCTTATACTACCTTTATCCTTCATTGGAAGATACACAGCTGCTTCCTTCTCAGAGCATGCAGCTTTCCACTCTTCACAAAGAATCTAATAACTGTTTGTTGGTTCTAAATGTTCACCCATATGTCCTTTTCTCCTCTGTCACATTCTTCCACCTTATCATTGAAACAGGTCAGGATTCCACTCTGCCTGTTTAAATTCTTTTTTCCTATTTCTTTCCATAGAACACTGATGAATTTTATGAGGAAAAAAACCAACTGTGTCCAGAAGTTCTATATAAATAGAAAGACGAAAAAGATGAAAGGCGGTGATTAGAGTAACTCAATATAGATAGGATTATTCTGAAAAGACTTCATGGAAAAAACAAGTCTTGATCAGAGGTTTAAAGGATGGGAAGGACAAAATTTGGCAGACATAGTTCTTCAGGGTTCTGTAGAGATGTCTCTTCTTTTTACCCTGAGGTAAAGAGAAAATTTGGTTGCAAATTAAGCCCTATCTAAAAGCATAAGAAGAAGCATAAAGTAAGCAAAGAAGGAAATACAAACAGGAAAGAGACACAGATGGTGAGAGACTTCCTGTCAACCAAAAGGCTGACAGTGATTCACTGCCATCCCCCACTCCCACCCCAAGGAACATGGAAGATCCAAGAGGATAGTGCTCCCCAGTCAAAGTTATCTATGTCCCCCACACTTATAACCAAAATGTCAGAGCTGATATGTGATCCTTTCGTAGAGGAGTGGTAGCAGTTCATGAAAATCGGGTTTTTCATTAGGAACTATCAAAATTCACAAATATCCATGATCTAATTGTAGGAACATCAGACCAAGCTGATATCCAGAAATTTATAAAGAACTAAAAAAAATTAAATATGCTCCATCACGAAGGTATTTCAAATACGTGGCTCCAGAGACACTAATTTGCCTTTATTTGAAGTCTCTTCCAAGGAATTATTTTCCATTCCTTTTATAATTGATTGATTTTAATAACAACTAACATTAACTCATCAAAATTTACTATTTTCACCTAAGAGGATATTTGTTCTTGGACCTAATCCCTAGCTCCATATTGCTAAAGCATCTTTCTTTCCTCGAGCTTCCTAAATCTGATCAGACTAATCAGGAGTAGAAGAGACCTCCCATCTCATTATGGAACAGAGTTGCAGGTTTCAAATGTCTCTGGGACATAAACACTTAGAGTATGGAGCAGTTGGTGTTTTTGAGGCAGGCATGAATGGGGGCAGTTTGCAATTTTCATGTTGAGCACTTGTCTCTTTCATTTCTCTGTCTGAATTTTTATTATACCTCTTTATCCATAGATCTCTCTTTGGTGCTCTTATGTCTGTTTGATGTTCATGTGCTTCCCCTCTGATTAGATTGGGAAGCTCCATGAGAGCAGAAACCATGTCCTTTATTCCTTCAACAAGTGCTTATTAAATTGTATGTGTCCAGCACTGAATCTCTTTACAGTAGCTGCTACATGGTAATAAGAAAGAGTATTCTTTCAGTTAGTTCCTCATCCATGTCCAGTCTTGAGCAAAAAGCAAAGGTTGGGAATTTTTCATGGCTCCCTTTAATCCATTAGGACTCATTAGCTAGTGCATTCACAGGGCCCTGAAAAAAAAATGGTCACACATCAGGCAAGTGTTGATGACAGAGAAGAAAATACAAAGAGTCTCAAGCATAAAATATTTGAAGAGGGCCACAATGTAAGGTCCTAAGCCCTAGACCAGGAGTAGGAAACCCTTGGTCTTGAGGCCACAAGTGGCCTTCTAGGTCCTCAAGTGAGGCTCTTTGACTTAATTGAAACCGGACCCACTTGAGGACTTAGAGGGCCACATTTGGCCTTCAGGTCACAGGTTCCCCATCCCTGCAGATGGTCAATAGACTTCTGGTAGAAAAGGTTTTCCAGAAATAGTAGATTGGAGTGGGAAGGAGTATTGCCAAAGATGCTTATACCACAATTCGGCCTAGGGCCAATTCAGAATGAGCTTCCGTACAGTTCCTCAGAAATGTTCCTTCAGCACAGGACTGAGAAGAACTGCAACAGATTCCAGAATCACAGGATAAAGGTAGCCAAGCCTGACTTTAGTGAAAGGCAGCCTTTTTCCTCCTCTCCTCTGAAGTTCAAGGAGACTGCAGGAGAGAGGTTGCCAACAGACTCTTGAAAAACTGCAGAGAGAGGAGATAGGGTTTTAGATATCTGTATTCCAAAGGGAGGGGAGTAGGAAAGATTTTCACAGAGATAAGTTTGAAAAGACTGGATAAAAGTCCAGAAAAAGCCCCACTATGCGGGTAAATGGGTGGAAATCTAGCACTGTCTTCTCATCCCAGTAAGAACTCCTCACAATGATCTGGCTGCACTGAGAATGGGGAACAAGCAAGAGAAAAGGGGGAGAGAGTTTTTAAGGAGACTGACTTGGGAAGTAAAGAATTTGGCATCACATTATATAATAAAAAGGAAGCCATGTCCTCTTCCTCCCCCCTCCCCACCCCAACCAAAGAAGGAAGGGGAGAAAACTCCCAGAAATCTTGCAGTCAAGGCAAATACAGCTAAATGGTTCATTGGTTGACATGGCAACCGACTCAACTCTGCTCGGGCTGCTTATCCCCCAATCCCTCTGTCATCCTATTTTTAGCGTGAAGCGAACGAACAAGAAAGATTTTAAAATACTTTTTTTTTTATTTTTAAGGCATGTAGAGCCTTTTAAAACACAATCATAAGCCAAAGCTCAGCTACCAGAGAACAGGGCTCCTTAGACTTTAGGTAAGGTTCTGTGGTATAAAAAAAAAGAAAACTAAAAGAAAAATCTGAGGAGCTGAGTTCGAATCCCATCTGTCATTTGCTGCCATTGTATTCATGGCAATATCATTTATCCCCTTCAGGTTCATTTCCTCATCTGCCAAGTAAAAGGAGGTGGTTTCAGCGGCACCAAGGACTCTTCTAACTCTAAACGAATGTCCTTTTCTGTCTCCCTGTGAACCAAATGAGTAACTTAAAATGGTTAGAGTTTGAGAATCTCATGCAAACGCAAAGAGTTTTGACAGGGACCATGGTTGTTTCCCCAAAGTGAAATGGAGAACTAAGATAATGATTTCCTCTTTCCAAAAGTAAACAAAAATAAACCATAGCTCTCAAAGAAAAAAGAGATTTGACAAATCCATACTATTGCTATTATTTGATCAACTAGCTGTATGACTTAGAACAAGTTGTCTAACGCTTGACGTCTCTATTTCTTCTCCATAAAATTAGGAAAGTGAACTTTAAGATCTAAAAATTTATGATTCCAATGTTTTATCCTTTCCAACTTTCAAAGGGAACTAATTGTAAAAATACTTATATAGTTTTCCTTAGTAATAATTCCAAGTCTTATTGCAATTAGTTTCCATTGAGGGATGTTATAAAATATTGTTGAGTTGCGTTTTTTTTCCCATGAGATACAGTAACATTAAAAATCTTTTCCCTTTTGGAGGTAAAAAATGAAAGGGCTTTAATTTTTCTTTTCCTCAAGTGAAACATTGAATGAAATGTTCATTTGAGAAGTTCTCAGGAGAAAAGTCACCCTCTGGAATTCAGATTCAAGGGAATTATTGTCAACCAAAAATCAATGCAATAGGATTTCCTCTAAGGAAGAAAATGAAAGGGAGGTGGAAGGTGGGGGTAAGTCTGGGAAGATTTGCTATAAAGAGAGAAAAGTCTAAACCAGGTGTCAGGCTTTTTATTCAATGTACTCAGCGTAGGCAGTGAGAGAGGTGTAATTTGGATACTCAAATGCTTCCCGTCAGATTCTAGTCTCAAGAACAAAGGAACAGAAAAGGTGGCAAAGAGGAATCAAAAGCAGGAAGGAAGGGGACCACCTGGATAGACCATATTACATGATAAGCAGAATGCCTCCATCGCACAGAAGTGCTGGAATGCTGCTGACCCCTTACTTAGATTCTATGTTTCCACACACCTCAAGTTCCATATAGCTAGCTAGCTAAGTGCTCAGAGCTGTGGGCTTTCTAAGTGGCATGAACAAGTGGGTAGAGCTTTTCTCAGTCCTGCCACCCCCACCAAACTTTGGCATCAGGGAGGCCAACTTTGAATCCACTGCAGACAGCACTGCACTTCCAAGGGTTGGTGACAAGTCAGCTTTTTGCTAAATTCTTCTTTCCATGACACTTCATCTCTCCCAGTTGCCAGCATTTCCTCCTCCTCAAGGCTCCAAAAGGAAATAAAAAAGAGAATCTAGGGGCAGCTAGGTGGCACAGTGAATAGAGCCCTGACCCTGAAGTCAGGAGGACCTCAGTTCAACTCCAACCTCAGATACTTTACACTCAACTAACTGTGTGAGTGTAAGTCACTTAACCCCAATTGCCTTGGTTCCCCCCTGAAATAAAAGAGAATACTTTATGCCCAAGGAAGGCACCAATGAAGTGTGACAGTGACCCTCCAACTGGGTAAATGTGAGAATAAGCCTATGTCCTCCTAGACTCTTATGGTGAGTCCCTTGACAAAGGACATACACAGTCAGAATTTCTGGTTGGTTCTTGTGTCCCCTCCTACCTCTTCCATCTTGTGATGGGTGACTATATCAAAAAGTATTATCTACTGAGCAAACAGAGCCTCCTGCTCAATACACTTTAAAGAGAGTGGCAACCTCCCTCTGCTCTTCCAAATTTGGCACTATGACACTTTCTTTTAGACTTCTCATAAAGGGGGGAGAGAGCAGGAGATTTCATTTTCTTCCCTCTCACCACCCTCACCCCAGGTTATAGCTACACATGGAAACTAAAGCATGTTTGTTGGGGTGAGCCTGAGGCTGAATCTCAGGGCCCTAACTGATTTTTTTGCTTTGTGTTTCTTACTCTAAACACAGGTGATTGAATAGCAAACCTAACACAGACGTATAGCCTCAGTAGTAACCTCATGAATTCCAGAGTTCAGGATCTCCTGCTGTTTGCCCAATAGGAGGCAACCTCTGAAAAAAACTTCTCCTAGGAGAAAACCACGGATAGGAGAATGAGCCCAAGCCATGCCCTAGCTTGTACCAGCTAATGTAGATCTTGAGTAAGTTGCTTGGACAGTGCAGAGATGGAGGTGATATGCCCAAACATAATGGGCTTCTTCTCAGATTTTTCTCCAATTTAATAATCTTATAAAGTGTTTCCATGTACTTTAACAACAATCTCCTGAGAAAATATAATAGGAGTTACAGGTTATTATAGCGTGTTTTAAGTATTTGTCAAAGTGCTCTTAGGTGTCTTTTATGTCTTCAGCATTTCTTTTGCAGTGGAAGAAATAAATTTTTGCCCCATACCTGACCTACTTTTGCACATTTAGTATCTTCCTAAAAAGTACCCTTTTGGGGAGATCCTAGGAATGAAACAATCCTAAGCTCTAGGAAGTGAGTCAGAGAGTACAAGAAAAGGCTGACTTCCTTCTATGGGGCCAGGACTCCCAGGACACAGACCCAGTCTGCTTGAGCCCAGAGCTAAGGACCCTTAGGGTGAGAAGGTGCAGCACTCCCCTGACATGACCCCTGAGGCCCATGATCTTTACAGACTAACAGGTGGGAACCTGTCATAAGGGTTAGTCTCCTTCCCAAGTTACACAGAGGACAGCAAGGATAGAAAAATTAGATAGTCTTTTGTGGTTGAGTTGGGGGATAAAGAGGAAGGAGTGTGAGTTGCTGTTGTGGAAATGATAAGCTCCATAATGTGTCTATTGAGGCAAGGAGAATGTGGGAGTAAGTAGGAGAGTATTAATCTGCATATAGGAATAGACCTTTAAAAACTAAAAAAGCTAGACTTATTAGCCAGAATTATTGGTCAGATATTAACAAGGAGAGAAAATTCCTTTTCTGTTTTCATGTTTCTCCCATAAGCAAATTATGTTAGTGCTTCTGACTGTTATGTTGGGGATGAAAATGGATTTGAGGTTACGTGAATGGTTAGCAGTTGCATCCTGTGGGGAATCAGCACAGTGTACAGGAGACGTGATTATGAACAAATAATAGTACTTTACATTTTTCAGCAGATAGAGAGAGCCTGGCCTTGGAATCAGGAACAGCTGAGTTCTAGTCTGGTCTCTGACACCATACTGGGGGTGTGACCAAGAGAATGTCACTTATTATTTCTCAGTTCTCTGGTCGAGACAAGTCCTAAAACTAAAATTTGAAGAAACTTGCATTAAATTCTTCACCTAAGATTTCCCTATCCCAATGAAATTACAGGTTCATTCCCAATAAAGGAAAACTCAAATGGCTAAGTAACTGCCCAGCATCTCAAAGCTAGAACATAAGAGAGCCAGAACTCATACCTGGGTCTTTTGTCCCTAAGTACAGTGTGCTCTTCCTACCTTACCATGAGGATAGAATGAGTTACCATGAGGGATTGGATGGAAAGTAGAAGACAGGCAGAAGGGGGTAAGATGAGCTTGGAGGTTAGTTTTTAAACTTCCCATGGGAGCCCCATGTTGCACTAGAAAGAGTATTGACTACGAAGTCAGAGAATATGAATCTACCTTGGGAATCTTCACAAGACATCTTGCCTTCCTGGACCTGTTTCCTCATCTACAAAAGGAAAGGAGTTTGAATTAAATGACCTTTGATGTTTTTTTCTAATTCTATGATACCATAATGAAAAATAGTAGAGGTTAGTCTATTGACATTTATTAAGCACCTGCTTTATTCCAGGCAGAGTACTAAGCAGTGAGGACACAAGGAAATGTGAAAATGGTCCTTGCTTTCGAAGAGTTTCCAGTCTAATAGGGGAGACAGCATGTAAACAACTATGTACAGAAAAGATATATGCAGGATAAATTATGAGTAGTCTCTGAGGGAATGCGGTAAGATTGAAGAGAATCAGGAAATCTTCTTGCAGAAGATAGGACCTTAGCTGAGACTTGAAGGAATCCAGGGAAGCCATGAGGTAGAGATGAGGAGACAGTGTGTTCCAGGTATGGGGGCCAGCAAGTGAAAATGCTTGGAGTCAGGAAATGGAGTGTTATTTGTGAGGTACAGCAACAAGACTTAGATCACTAGATCACAGTGGTGATGAATCACATGGTGATGATGCCTGTTAGATAGATAGCCACTGAGGTCTGAGAGCCACTCCAGCTCTGAAATTCTGTGGTTCCTAAATCTTTTGAATATATATAATATATTTATATCAGAGTTATATGCTCATTTACCTTATGCAAATCTAAGTCTTGGCAAGAGAAAGTGAAAAAAATGATAATTCCCAATGTTCCACTCAATGAGCAAATATCCAGAAGTGAGTGTGAGGCGCAACAAATCTGCCCCCCAGTCCCTTGCATCATGCCCCCTTTGATAGAATTACTATTTGCACACACACACACACACACACACACACACACACACACACACACACACACACACTGTCATATAAATTAATCTGGGTCTTTCCCTTTAAAAGCAATGAAGATTTGATTGACCCAGAGGGCTAAGGCTCATTTTTGATGCAGTTTCCTGATGGCTTTCATCCATGATGCCATGGCATGCTAGTCACCTAAAAATAAAGGAAAAAGACATTTAGTAAGAACTTACTATGTAAAGCCAGGTGGAGTTGGGGCCCATTAAGCTTTGAACTCCTTGAAGGCAGGGTCAACTTGTACCTTTGTCTGTATTCCCAGTGCTTAGCATGGCTCCTGACATGTAGTGCTTCCTCGATAAACTTATTGACTTGACTTTGTTTCAGATTTGATCTATGTCCCAAGGCCCAGTCATGCCTTTGGTGAGCCACATCTCCCTGAGATAAAATATATATACTTGTTGAATATCTTGTCCATCCAATGGCTTAGTAAACTTCCTTTTCTTAACTGTTGAATGACCTAAAAATATCTTATTTCTTTCCAGTATTGGACCTAAACTATCAGAAGACTAGTCTGAGTCAGGCCCAGCCTTCAACGCTATCCCCACTCCCCCCTATACTTTGATTCCTACAAACAATGCATGGAACAAGAGAAGAAACAGAGGAAAAGGGTGGGTTGAGGAGGAAAAGATCAAGATGGGGAGGAGCTGAACTACTACTTCTGGGGTTCAAATACACCCCAACTTCATGCCCCAGCCCTACCAACCCAATCCTTAAAGCCAACTCTTATCCCAAAGTTACAGGTGCAACTTGCTAATTTTCCATACTCATATTGTTCCAACACGTCAGAGATCAGTCACTTTTGGAGACCTGCTGGAGACAGGGTAATTTTCACTACTGATAATTTTTAACATGTAACACTATTGCTTATTCCCATTTGCTTTTGCTCCTGTGAATACCAGAAGGTGTTTTGGGTTGGGGAACATTAGCCCTCAAATGAGTTTCAGGCTTAAAAACCCAAACTGCAGCTGCCAGAAATTAGTTAAAATTTCTTCACATAGTCTGGTTCCAACCCACTTTCCCAAATTTATACTCCTCCACCTAGCATTCCAACCAAACTAACCTAATAACTAGTCATTTTCCAAGATCAGATTAACATCTCCTGTCTCCAGGCCTTCTCACAGTCTGTCTTCTGGCTAGAATGTACTCCCTTTCCACCCTCTGCCCCTTGGAAACATCAGCTTCTTTTGAGGCTCAGCACAGGTACCACTTCCTCCATAGACCTTTCCTGATCTTTGATATGGTTGGATTTCTCCCTCTTCAAATTCCCTTCTCCACATTTATCTGAGTTCTATACATGTTGTAGCCCCTAGGAGAATGTAACTTTCCATGAGGGCAGGGGCTGTTTCATCTTGTTCTGTCTTTGAATACCCCCCATATTACACAGTGCCTTGCACATTCAAGGCAGCTAAGCTAATAAATGTTTGTTGAGTTGATTATGAAATTTCCTGACTTTCCATTTGTTGGGGTTTAATCAGCAGTCATTATATGAAATTCTAATCTGAGTGCTAAACATATGACAGTATTAAACAGCTGAGTGAGAAAGAAAAGAAGAATCACAAAGTAGAAAATACACTTATTTTAAATTTGAATAAAATTATAAATGAAACAGCTCTGAAGTGCTGATGGCAGGGTATTCACTCAATGCCAGCCTCACACAGTATAACCAGATCTGAGGGGAAAAAATTCTTAAAGAAAGGAGGACATTGGTCTGAGGAACTGGCAACCACTCCCAGACAACTGATTACAGTATAGCCTAAGACTCCCAGTGCACCAAGTAATGATTATATACTAGTTAAACTAAAAGTTAGTTGGGTTATTCTATGGTTCAAGTGTCCAGGCCACCAGATGTATCCTGACCTTGGAAAAGTGTTGAACTATACTCCTGTGTCATCTCAGGAAAACTGAATGAAAGTCAGAGTGACAAGCTTCTACCAAATCTTGGTGTGGGGAGTAGGGAAGAGAATGGTAAAACTGTTTTCTCCAAGCTTCTTTCCCCACTCTGGGAAATCTACAGTAAAGCACTGCCACTCTGTGAATCTCTACTCTAGGTCAGTATGACCCTGGGACGAGAGGATTCATATTACAGGTAAGGTTCAAGGACTCTTGGGGTTTCTAATAATGTATAGGGCATATATTTAATTATGTATTAACATATTATGTGTAATACATTCATATATAATATAACACATATTTAATATGCATTTAATCTGCTAGTGACCTCTCCAGAGCTGAATGGAATCCCTGTGAGAGCAGAGAACCAGCCAGGTCAAAAATGGGGCTTCCAGATTAGAAGCCAACCTGGGTTTGGTGGATGCTGCAGGTTCTCTAGGCCAATTACTTGTCTATATCTTACTGCCTGGAGGATGGAGCAAACTTACATAAGAAAAAAAATAGGATATTGCAAACTAAAAAGATTGGAAAATCGTTGTCTTTTCCGTGCAAAATTGAGCCTGCTATCTCAACAGCATCCTCTAGTGGCCAAGAGGTGTCCCTGGAGCCCTTTTATAATGGACAAAGTGCAAAATAGGATCCTCCTCCAGTTTTAGTGGGATCACCAAGAACTCTGATAGCCAGTGATAGCTTGTTAACCATCTTTTTCTAGTTCTCAGTATGAACTTCAGAAATATGAATGGGAAAAGGAAAATGAAAGAAAAGGAAAAAAAGGAGCCAATTTGAGCTTCCTCTTGCCTTTCCTACTTCTGTTAAGCACATCATTATCTTCCCTGTCGCTCAAGCCTAAAAAACCCAGAGGCCATTTTTGAAACATTTCTCTTACTTGCTCCCCACATTCAAACAGTTGCTAGGTCCTGTCATTTCTAAGTTTTCTCCCATACACGCCATTCATTCTATTCCAAGGGCCACCTCTTGGTAAGAGCTTCCTAATAAGTCTCCCTTTCTTCCACCAGTCTCCCCCTTGCCTCTAATCTTCTTTCCACGTGGCTTTCTGATTAATATTCCCTAGGCATAAATCTGAGCACATCACCCTCTCACTCAAAAACATTCAGTTGCTTCCTGTGACTTACCAAATAAAGCCCAAATTCCCCAGTCTGACTTGAGCCCTTTTCAGTCTTATCTCTGCTTAATCACCCTTACCCATCCTGAGGAAGGTAATGTTCTAAAGCTTCCATTCTACAAATCATGAGATTTATACTCAGGAAAGACCTATGTGCAAAATCTACCTGGAATACTTTAATTTTCCTATGTGATCATGATGGACAAATGAGTTAACCTCTTCAAGCCTCAGGTCATATAGAAGTAAGGAATATGCTGCCCTTGTGAGATGTGTGAAGGGCCACATAGGATGTTTAAACATATAGGTAGCTCAGAGAAAGGCATCTCTAGAATCTTGCCCTCCCCACTCCAAGTCTATAATTCCTGCCTTGAGGGGAACAGGAGAAGGGACCATAAGTCTGACTGCTCTATTCTCCTTTGAGAAAGGGGGTCCTGAACTATATCTGCCCCTCACCCCCCACATACAATGTAGCTATTCTAGGGACAGGATTCATAGGTTCAAAAGCAATTAGCTTCCATGTTCACTACCCTTTAGGAAAGTAGCCCTTAACTTAGACCTTTCAATTTTACCCATTCTCTCCAAATGCTGGTTACAGAGGACCATCACAAATAGTGACTAAAGAGAAAATGCATTTATACAAGCAGATAGCAAAGAGGAATCCAAAAAGTTCTACAGATTAAAATGTACTAGAAAATATACAAAAGTGAATCAGCACTTTAGATTGGAGAGAGATGAGATTTCAGCTCAAACAAGAGAGAAAGACTCTGCTGTCACCCAAGGGGAAATGCCCCAAAGTCTCTAGGGAAGAAATTTGAAAATCAAGGCCATATTGAATAACAGTCTCCCCTATATGTTTGCCTTTCAAAATTTGCCTCTCTTCTTCAATGTGTCTGGAGTTGATAGAAAAAAAGAGGGAGGGAGGGAGGAAAGGAAGGAAGAAGGAAGGAGGGAGGAGAGAGAGGGAGGAAGGTCAGCTCTGGGAAGAACAGAGGAAAGTGTGACCTTTCCAAGAACAAGGTTAAGATTCTCCAAACTATTGTTATAGAGTTTTCTCTCTCCAACTTAAAGCACAATCAAAAACCATTCATATATTTCATAACCTACATTCCCAAGGGCAGAATTAATGTGGACCTGGGCCTTCCAGTGTACCCCATTGGACTACTAGTCAAACAAATGACTAGTCTGTTGTATTGCCATGTAACTCAGGTGCCCGACCTACTGGGAGCAGTGAGGGCCCTGGGGGTTTCATGGCAACATCTAGGGTTACATATGGAAAATGGATTGTTGCAAAGAACCTATGAAGGAAGATGCTATCTGCAGCCAAAGAAAGAACTGGTAAATAGAAATATGTATGGAATGGTTTATATTTATATATATATATATATATATATATATATATATATATATATATATATGTGTGTGTGTGTGTGTGTGTGTGTGTGTGTGTGTGTGTGTATGTATACATATGTACACACACACATATATGTATATATACACATATGTATACATACATACATATACACATATATAATATATATACATATTTGTATCTAATGATAGCCGTTGGATGGGGATAAGAAAGTTATAAGATAACTTTACTTTGTATTTAAAAGGAATATCAAGATTTGTACATAACAGATTTGCAGTTTCACATGTTATCATCTTGTTTTCTATTCTACTATGTTATGGAAATGCTTATATTGTTTCTTAAGTTCAGAATAAAAAAAATTGGGGGAAAAATTAAAGGGATTGCTAATATAATGGATATACCACTGGTCTTAGAATCAGAAAGACCTGAGTTCAAATCCAGCCTCATATTTTACTAGTTATATGAACCTGGGCAAGTCATTAACCTCTATCTATGTTAATTTCTTTATCTGTAAAGTAAGGATAATAATCATCCCTCTCCCAGGGATGTTGTGAGGATAAAATGAGATAATATTTATACAGCACTATGTAAATCTTTAAATTCTCTATAGATGCTAGCTACCCTTGTTATTATTATTCTTCCAAGCCTTAGTTTTACCATTTGTAAAATAGGAACCATAAGATTTCCTCTCTCTCTTCCATAGGGTTAATCTGAGGAACAGAGGATATAATGTGTAATTTTTGAGAACTGCAAAAAGCTCTGTCAATTTAAGTTGCTCTTCCTTGTTTTTCAAGCCAGGGCTAATTTCAGGCAGATAATTACGTGTTATTGTTTAAGATTCAGTAAGAAATGTAGTGTTGAGATGAGGGTGAAACTTAATGTAACTAAAGTCAGAACCCTTGAGAATTATGTTCAGAGCTAGAAAGTGATTAACAGGGGAAATACAGCTGGGAAGAAAGAATGCCATAAAAAAACACTTTAGTATTTCAGGAGGATTCAGAAGTTCAACAAGTATTGATTAAGCACTTACTGTCTACAGAGCACTGACAACTAGGAAGTAAGAGAGAGAAAGTTTAGATAGCACATTCCTCACTGTCATGAGTCCCATGAAATTTATAATCTAGTAAAAGATATGAAATACATGTGCATGTGCCTCATTGTGTGTGTGTGTGTGTGTATGTTAATGTGTATATGTAGTCAAGCTTTTTCTTCAACCCAAATATTGTACACAATTACCTAAATTCTCTATGGGTCAAGGGTTCTATCCTCTAGATCAGCGGTTCTCAACCTGTGGGTTATGTTCAATTTGTAACAATGAAAATACATCTTGCATATCAGATAGATTCATAACAGTAGCAAAATTACAGTTATGAAGTAGCAACGAAAATAATTTTATGGTTGGGGGTCACCACAACATGAGGAACTGTATTAAAGAGTCACAACATTAGGAAGGTTGAGAACCACTGCTCTAGATCCTTAAGCAAGCAATACTGCAGGGCTCAGTAGGCTAGGACAAGAGGAGAAAGAAGGAGACAGAGATGTGAGGATCAGGAATGATAAAAAAGAAAGAGGACAATGAGGGGCCTTTTAAAAATTATGTTTATATTTTATATTTAATTTTATTAAATATTGATAGTATTCAACTTATAGATTAAACCCCTCTTAAATAAATTCCCTAGTTTGCACTTAGACTTGCTAATTGGGTTCCCAGAGTGCACCTGCTATTCACAGGTTCTAAGGTAGCCTATAGGTCTGAAAGGCTGATGAGCCCCTATCAACATAATTCCCATTAACAGTCAGCTAGTAGGCATGATTGCCTCTTTGCAAAGGCATTTACTAAGATGGCATAGCAAGACCTGCAGCTATGAAACAATTCCCCTATAAACCTGGAGTATACTCTCTCAATAATACACACAGTACTTGTAGGAGTAGTGGGCACAAATTTAGAACACAATGGAAGTGAGGTGCGTACATAGGAAATACATGTAGCCAATTGTTCCAATAATACAGAGCCTAGAAGTTTTTTCCCTCCTAGCAAATGCCTTATGAAGCTTTCCCTCGGCTGCAGTATCACTGCTTAGGCTGGTCATTCAGCTGACCTTCTAGGGGCTTCTCCATTATGTAGCTCTGATCTCAACTACCAGGGCTATATCTGTCAATCCATGAGTCCTTAGCTGGCTCTCTTTTCTGCTGTCAGAAGTCTCATACTTCAAAGCTGCTTTCTCCTAAGAGAAATTGCCTCTCTGTATCCATTTCTGTCTGGAGCATGTGTCTCTGCTCTCTTAACTGGCTACAACTTTATTGAACTGAGTTTCCACCTGCTGGTTGGGTTGTCTCTGTCTGAGAGAGGAGCTCCATTGCTAGATGCCAGGGACAATGTGGGGAGAGGAAAAACAGGGCATGAAAGAACTCAAAAGAAAAACCCGGAAAAAAAAAACAGTAGAGAAACTAAAGAAATTATTAAACAAACAAAACAAAAATTCTAATACACTGAAGAAAATATGTTGGATAAAGTAAAGCAAAGTGAAATCTCCCCCAAAAAAGGGAATGATATAATGGTAATAACTGAACACCCCTAAAATTAAAATAGAACCCCAGAATGTTTGAGAATTTCAATAAAAGAATTAGAGGAAGTGTTCAGAAAAGAAATTGAGTGTTTAAAGAAGAATACCATATTAAGGAAAATGCTTAAAAAATGAAAAAGCTCATGAAGATGGTCTTATACTTCCAGACATTAAAATACAGTACAAAGTAATTATCAACAACAAATATCTAATTTAACAAATATTTATTAAGCATCTACTATGTGGAAGGCACAAATAAAAAGGAACTGTTTTAGTATATGCAAAACGTTAGTGTTTGGTAATCCCATAGAAAATAAAAAGTAAGGAAAAGATTCATCATTTCACAGATAAACATCAGAAAATTAGTTAGAAATTTGGCAGGAAATCATTTTAGTCCACATGTCATATCTTATAACTCAGTGAATTCCAGCTGGGTGGTAGAATTAAATACTAAAAAAGAACTCTAAAAAATAAAAGAAAATGGAATAATGCACTATCTATAATATGGAAAGAAATTATTTTTCTCTTAAACAAACAAGGAATTATTTGGGGCAATATGGATATATTAAATTACATTAAAATAAGATAAAATCCTGTACAACAAAAAACAACATAATCAAAGAAAATAATAACAGATGGGAAAATCTGTTAACTACTGCAGATAAGAGCTTCTAATCTAAAAGATACAAGGGATTCTTTTTAAAATTACAAAACATAAATTAGCCAAAATGTGAACAGACTCTTCAAAAGAAGAACCAATTGTTAATAATCTCTTTAAAAATGCTCAACTTTACTAGTAATCAAAGAGATGCAAATTAAATATTTAGGTAACATCTCACACCATCAAATTGGAAAAATAATTAAAAGGGAGGAAGCTAAATGATGTTGAGATAGTAGAGAAGCAAGTAACTCTAAACCCAACTCATTCATTGCTGGTAGAATTGTGAAATAGTAGAATATTTTTAAAATGTAAATTTGACAGCACACAGTAGAAGTCCCAAAAATAATCATATCCTTTGATCAAATAATTCTGTTGTTTCAACCATACCCTCATGACATAGGAATGGGGGTGAGGTAAAGGAATGGAAGAGCTTCTCTTCAAAGATTTTTTTTTTATGTAGCATAATTTGTAATTGCAAACAACTGAAAGCCATCTAAATGTACAACAATGGTTAGATGAATTGGGATGCATTCATGTAATGGAGTAATAGCTTAAAATCAGAATTGATGATAATTAAAATAGAAATACAGAAAGGACTTTATGAAATAATGCAGAAAAAAATAGCAGAGCTCTAGGAATTTAATAGACATTGACCATTACATTATAAGAGAAAAAAATGAATGAAACTGAATAGACAACGAATCTCGATGGAAACTTAAAAGGAGCAACTGGAAAGTTGTTATGACATTTTGATTAATGAAAAATAATTTTCTAAATGTAAGTAATTCCTAAAGTAAATAATCCAACAGTGTTGAAAAAAATTGAAAAATTAAGAAGGCAATGGAAAGATGGGCATGAGCGGACTGTAACATATGGCCAACGAGCACTCCAAAGAACAATAGTAAAATATGTCAGCAAGGAATTGCATGATAAGAAGAAGATAAATTCTTCACATGGCCAGAATCAGGGTTGATAGGTTGACAGTCAGAATACTTCACTGGCACCATGACCATGTCAGAAGAAATTGAGGAAGGCCTCCAGCATGTAGAGTGGACTCACGGGAGGACACAGACAAAAGTTAAACAAGATATTGAGGCATGGATAGGGTGTAATCTGTACAGCTGAAGGGAACTTCCAAAGAGATGAAATCACAAATCTGTTTGAGTATTGATTTGCAAAATAATTATTACGATATTTAATATCAAGTTTATAATTATTTTTATTTCAAAAAAGCAAGCAAGCTAATTAGACATTTAAAAAAGCAATATTAATGCTGGAGTATAGTGAAAACCACCAGAACAGGAGGAAGTAGATGAGAAATTTAGGAAACAGATTACAAGTCTAACTAGAACAGATGTAAGATTGACTTCAATTATTCAGATACCTTACAGAATTCTCTCCCTGTCTCTGTCTGTCTCTCTGTCTCAGTCTGTCTCTCTGTCTCTCTCTGTCTCTCTTTCTCTTTTTGTCTCTCTCTCTCTATCTCTCTCTCTCTCTTTTTCTTGTTTTCAATAACTGAAGGAAACAATGAATGAATTTCTATTCTAGAATTAGTTCCCACCAACAAGGAAGAATCAATTGCTGGAATGGAAATTCTGAGAAGCAAGGGACAGTAGTAATCACTTCATCTTATTAGAGTTAGTGATAGAAAAGAGAAGAAAAACTGATATGCACCATATATAAAGGGTGACCAGATTTTGAAAGGTTCAGAGAGAGGATAAGTAGAATCGCATGGACTAAAATGTTACAGGAAAAGCTATCCCAAGAGGGATAGGAAACTCTCTAGGATGAAACTCTAAAGAGGACAAAAGAGGAAGAGCAGGAAAAGGAAGAAAAGGGGAGGTTCTCTCAAAAGAATTGTGTGGCTACATAGGGAATTCTTTAACTTAGTTTTTTTTTTTCAAAAAGACATACAGGAGATGTTAGTGAAGTCATACAAATTAATAATCAATTTATTAATTAGGCTACCTGATAATCAAAGTGGTGTCTCTTGATAATAAAATATAAAACAATGGAGATCCTTGAATGCTTAAATACTTTTTTAAAAGGGGGCACCCTTTACAGATAAAAATCAACCCTAATTGGTAGACATCTAATGAGGGGGTAAACATTAATGAGGAGGTGGACTAAAAGTCCTCAGTTCCTCCTGCTGAGAACATGGTTTGATCATAAGATTCAACTACCTCCAGCAATCTGGACAAACGGATCCATCTCTACCCAGACCACTCTGGTTGGTTTTGTCCTTCATAAACTGGGTTACCCTAGACTCCAGTGGAGGGGTATAATGACATGGGCTTATTTCCTGGAAGGCCAAGAATTCACCTAGATTAGTTTCTGTTTACACTCTAAACAGAAGCACGATTTTCTAGTTGAGAGGGGTCCTGCCCAAGATCACAGAACAGGTACCCAGAGGATTTGGACAATCTCATCTATCAACAATGTTCTTCAGAGACCAACTGACTGCCCTACAGGGATTGATCCCCAAATGAAGAAATAAAGAGGAGGAAACCTTCATCTTAATTTAATATTAATTATTAATATAATAGAAAATAATAATTTCTTTCAGTAGAAAATACATTCCACTGACAATCGATTAGTTCCAAGTACTGAACTAGGTCCAAAGAAAAAATTAAGTAGTCCTCTCACTCGAGGACACTATTTGTTTTTCAGGCTAGATAACAGGTACATACATAAGTGTATAATAAATGAATACAAGGTAATGTCAGAGTGGAGAAATTAGCAGCTGGCAAGATCAGGGAAATGCTACAGGTAGAATGAGGCATTTAAGCTAAATTTTGAAGGAAACTAAAGAGTCTAAAAAGTGGATGTGAGGAAGGAGTGAATTCCAGGCATGGGAGACAATCACTTGTGCAAAAACAATGAAACAGGGTATGGAATATCATCAGGATATTCAGTTTTAGTTTTAGTCCTAACTCTCCCACTAAATATCCATGTACCCTTAAGCAAATCAAATAACAATTCTAAGTTCTAATTATCTGGCCATACACACGCTTGCAAAAAAAGTTTATTACAAAAAAAGTTTATTAATAATACCATGTAGTATTTTCCCAGTACTTCAAAATTCATAGCTTAACTAAAATATGAGAGTTCAATATAAAGAAAGTTATCAATTAAATACATCACAACAACAAAAAGTCCCAGTCCGATGACTGTGAATTTTCATAGACTATGCCAAACAGAAGGTATGTCCTTCCAAGTCAAAAAGACTTTGAGAATGGGTCTGCTGACAGATCTGTATGTCTCTTTTAAGAAAAGCAATCTAGCTAAGTTCAGATAGACATGTTACCAGGTTGGTGGTAGGATGATGAATTTTTTAGCTATTGAAACTCTAAAAATCTAGCTACTAAGTTGTCAAGCAGTTTTATCATATTTCAATGGAAAGGGTACCCACAAATGATGAAATCAAGGATTCTCCCAGTCTTGATGTACTAAGAAATAGATGTCTCCCAAACCCAATTTAATCATATGAATCAATGCAGACCTTTTAAAAAAATCTAATGTTAATTCTTTTTTTTATTGAAAAATAGGACAGGAAGAATTTTTCTTCAGCAAAATAAAATGCCCACACACAACCAAGAGCCAGCATTATATAAAATTGAGAAACATTAGACATATCCCTGATTTTTAAAAGCAGTCACAAAAGTGTCCACTTTCACCACTTTTATTTGACATAATATTGGAAATGCTAGCAAATGCAGTGAGTCTAGAGAAAATAATAGACAGATTAACATTTGGAAATGAAGAGATCAAAATACCATTATTTTCAGATGACATAATGGTATACCTTAAAAAACCAATCATCTCCATGACAAAAAAAAAATTGAGAGTCAGTGAGTGAATGAGTTTAGTGATATGGTAGGAGACAAAATAAGCCCACAAAACCATTTGCTTTTGTATGTACTATATTTTCAATTTTATTTAAATTGGTCTAGTCCTATAATTTTTCTCTCTGAAGGGAATTTTCACAAGGAAACTCCTTCCACTGATACAGATTGCTAATTTTTCTATAATTTATAGCACTGAGGAAGTAAGTGACTTGCCAGTGGTCACACAGCTATTTTGTGAGACAGAATGTGAACCCAGGTCTTTGTGACTCCAAGATCAGGCCTCTGGCCACAAAAACAATGCTCATTAAATAAATGTGGTCTGGAAAAAAATGTTTAACAATATGGTAAAAAAAAAAAATACCATGGTTAATTCCAGCCGGATTATAAGCAAAAAATTTAAGACAGAATAGCATAGAGTCCATCAGTTCTAAGCTCCCACTGGTAATGAAAGGCAGCAAATACATGCTAGGCTATAAACATTCCAAAAATAATCAGACAAGACAGAGTCCAATTGATCATCAACAACTGTCCTGTGTTACAGAAATCAGATCGGGGCTGCTAGATGGTGCAGTGAATAGAGCACCGACACTGGAGTCAGGAGGACCTGAGTTCAAATATGACCTCAGACACTTAACACTTACTAGCCGTGTAACCTTAGGCAAGCCACTTAACCCCAATTGCCCCGCCTTCCCCCCTCCAAAAAGACAAGAAAAAAAGACGTCAGATCAAGTACTGTGCTATGTTGGTCAGAACTGGCATAGGTCAGTACAGCAGCAACAACATTTAATTGAAGAACTAGAGTGTCTACAGTGGCTATCATTAATCCAGATGGGTCTGATTTCATTAGAACCGTGCCAGAACAGGCCAATAAAAAATAAACTGTACAATAAACTGGCCCGCGCTTGTTAAAAAAAAAAAATCAAAGGCAATGAAGATGCCTTGCACAAGTACCTTCTTTATCCTCCAGACAGTTAATGCTGTCCTTCCTGAAATCACTTTGATTTGCTTTATATATAATTTGTCTTTGCTTCATTTGTGCCTACCCCACTCCCACCCCCACCCCCGGAACATGTAACTTCTTCATAAGTGGAAATGATTGATTTTTTTGTTCTGTTGTATCACTAGCACCTAGGATAGTGCCTTCCTCATAAATTTTGTTGGTGAGTCATTTTAGTCATGTCAAACCCCATTTCGGGTTTTCCTAGCAAAGATACTGGAGTGCTTTGTCATTTCCTTCTCTAGCTTATCCTACTAAGGCAAACAAGGTTAAGTGACTTGGCCGGGGTCACACAGCTAGGAAGTGTCTAAGGCCAGATTTGAACGCATGAAGATAAGTCTGATTCCAAGCCCAATGCACCACCTAGCTTGCCCTTCCACATAGTAGATGATTGGAAGATATGTGTTGAATTTAAATTAACTGAGAGAAAATAAGTAAATGAATGAACTGAGAGGCTACATTACATAGTTCAAAAAAGAATTCAATTTGAAGTCAAAGGCCCTGTGTCAAAAATCCACCTCTTTCAACTATTACATCTGTGAATTTTCTCCTTGCTCTCCACTGCCTTTTCTAGACTTTTGCCACCATTACTCAGCAACTCCTCCTTTTAAGTTCATTCAAATTAAAATTTCCTCCTTATTCAAATTACATAGGTGGCAGCCCCCAAGACATTCTCTCTCCTTTCTCAAGGAGTTCAGCACCTGATTCCCTGTCTTCCTCCCCAATTCCTTTTTATACTAGAGTTACTTTAACATCCATAATTGATTCCCTATCTTACTCCCCACGATAGCTATCCCAAGCCTTTCCTTCTCTCCTCAAATCTCCCACATCTTCCTCTCCCCTGTGCTCTCAATTCTCACGAAGATATACCAAGAAAATGGAGGCCATTTGACATGAGTTCTCCCTTCTTTCCTTCTTTTCATCTCAAAACTCCTCGACATTATCCAGTACTCTTGTCCCCTTCTCTCTACTTGTAGAGTCACCAACCTAGTTCAGGCCCTTGTCACCTCTCACCTGGACTATTTTAATAAGGTGTCAATGTCATTCCCTCCCCTCGCCCCAACTGAATTTTTCCCATGTGTCAGCCTGCCTTAGCTATAGTTCTGCCCTCCTGGGCTCTCTAAGAGGAACTAAAAAGCCTAGTCCAGAATCTCCATAAGGAACAATTTGGGAGCATTAATCAGCTCTGTCTAGCTTTCCTTCTGCCAGGCCATATTGAGGGCTGCCCTTCGGGAAATAATAATTAGCCTTTATATAACATTTCAAAATTTAAAAAACATTTACATAAATTTCTCATTTGATCCTCATTTGAACCCTATAAAAAGGACTTATTTTACTGTATTATATTTATTACATAGTATTATATTATATTATACTACATTATGTTATATTAATTATATTTTATTTTATATGTTATATTGTTATATTTATTATATATTATTATATTCATTTTATTATCTCCAAATGAGGAAACTGAGACAGAGAGAGGTTAAGTGACTTGCCCAGGGTCACACAGCTAAGAAGGAACTGAGGTAGGATTCAAACTCAGATCTTCCTGATTCCAAATCTAGCACTCTATCATGCCACCTAGTTGACATAAGTAGCAAAATATAGACCCGGTTCCACCCACAGAAATGTGCTTGGGAAAGGTGAATTCATTGATTCAATGCTTACTGAACTTTTTCATATCTCTCTCTCTCTCTCTCTCTCTCTCTCTCTCTCTCTCTCTCTCTCTCCCATTTACTTAATCTTCAACTCTTGAATGACGCATATCACCAGAGGCATCTTTCTTTTACACTTTAAGATCATGGAGCTGCTATCAAGAAG